>JAFEMH010000679.1:0-661869 GCA_022495995.1 Adenophora triphylla var. japonica
ATAAAGATGGAAAGGGGAGGCAAATGAAGGTTGCCTTGATAAAGATGGAAAGGGGAGCGAAATGAAGGTTGCCGCCCGGGAAAGATGGAAGAGGAAGAGCGAAGTGAAGATTGCCGCCGATTCCCGTCGGTTGGTCTGGCACGATTCTACTGTCGGTTGGTCCCGACACTTTCCCATGAGTTGGTCCTGGCACAATTCAGTCGATGCGTCCCGACACTTTCCCGTAGGTTGGTCCCTGGTACGATTCCGTCGGTTGGTCTAGACACATTCGCGCCGGTTGGTCGACGTTCCGATTCCCTTAGGTTGGTCCAGAAGCCCGATTCCCGTCGATTGGTCCGGCAACTTTCCCGCCAGTTGGTCCCGACACAATTCCACGCCCGGTTGGTCCTGAGCACAATTCCTGTACGGTTGGTCGAAACGACATTCTCATTGGATATGTCGGAGGCGACATCTTAGCCCGGTTGGTCCCGTAACTTGATTTTGAAAAATTTAAAGTTTGGCGAGATGTCGTAAGTTTTTCGAAAAGTTTTGAGATATGACTTAGCCGTAGGGCGTAAAGTAGAAAGTGAGCGAGGAAAGTGAGTCGGTTCGGCTCGAGCGATGTGTATTATAGGCGGTTGCCGCAGGTGGATTGATTTTAGCACATTTTTAGTGAAAAGAGATTTGACCCAAAGTGTGAGGCCATGAAAATGTTTGTTAGATACGACTACAACGATGGAATAAGACTACCTAAAGACAAGCCTCACTCTTTTTAGGGAGTAGTATGTATATAGATAAGTTAAGGGAAAGTAAATCTTCGATAAACTATCGAAGCAAAAATGGCGACATATTAAAGGTAGAATTTAAAGCAAATGGCAGATGTGGCAGTGGTGACATTTGAGAAAGATAAAGCGTAGAGTTGAAGTCGCATCGCGTTTGTTCGAGGAGCAACCAAATCGGGCATCAAAGAAGCGTTTGTGAGAGAAAGATAAAGTAAAATTGCAAATGAGACATCTAAAGTATAGTAGAATAAATATTAAATCGCGGGCGTAGAGGCGGAAAATAAAGTTAAGAGCGAGTTGCAAACCGCGACATACGAAGAAAAGTAATGTGCATAACTCGCGTCTTTACTGATCCCCAAAAAAAGTTAATTGAAAATGTCAAAGTCTGCATGGGACATCTGACAGCAACAAAGTCGAAAGTTTAAAGAGCGGGAAAAGGTAAAATTGTTTAATACAAACCAAAGCAGATTGTTTTAAATTGAAATTAATGTTGTCAAGAGGCGAGGCTCGATTCCACTGCCGGCAGCGGCTTTAGCGGCAAGGAATGAGCCCTTTGGTGACATTTTTGGCATCCTTGAGAGCTTTGGCCTTCTCGCCGATCACATCCACCTTCTTGTCTTGAGCTGTCATTTAGTAATTTAGTGGAGGAAGGAACTTAAACTAGGTTTGCCCAGAGCTGTCCTCTGCTGACGAGGCCTTCGCTTCAGCTCTCTTCGTAAGAAACAAAGAGAGTGGCCTGGCGGTAAAGTATTATAAATACATTCGAGATTGATTTCAAGAAGCTCGTGCGTGATAGGTGGATTTCATCGAAACTCCTCCATTTGTCGCCCGCATAACGCAAGAAGTAAGGCCTTGTCGTGCATGTCCATTGGCATCGGTCTCACTTCTCTTTGTTATCGGCAATCTCCATGACCAGTTTAGCGTCACAGTCGCCATATCACAGAGTTCTCAGTCTCTAGGGCCTTGATTCTTTCTTCGACCTCGGCTTTAGGGTGGAAATCTCTCATTACGCGATTCTTTCTCTTGATTCTCGCTCGCCTTGAGCGCCTCGGCCATTTTGGCTAATTTTTCCGCACTCGAAAGGCTGTAAACACGCCATTCCGAACACATCGGATCATACTTATACCGCTCTAAGTCTCGCTTTGAGTCGAGAAGTAGAAATCCACCATTTCGTCATGTGTTCGTTAAAGTTTTTGACTAACTCCCGATTAGTTTGGGACTAGAAGCACATACGAGATAACGAGGAAAGGACAAAAAGCTGTCCTTGAGGAGTGATATCTCGCCGCGGAGATGGCGTGTCTCGCGCTTGAGATATCTATACTGCCAGGTGCGAACGGACGCAGTTCCTCGTCGAGATTTCAACCTCTGTTTCGGGATAAAACTTTATCTCTCCTGGCCAACCCAATGGGAGAGGAGGTCTAGAACCATCTGATAGGGATTTTTAACTCTCCACTTCTTCATATGCCAAACTCTATAAATACTTGGTGACTTCAGAGGCTCGAGGTCGGATGGGTCGAAAATCCAAGATAATCATGAATTTACACAACACACACACATTTATCTGTCGTTTTCTTTCCACTGAAAGAATCTCTTCAAAATCACCCTAAAACTCCACCTCATAGTTTGTTTGTCAAACCTTGTTGATAAATCGAGAAGCATCAACCTCCAGATCGAGGACCAAGAGCGAAGCTACTGTAGTGTGAAGGTTCGACTCTAAACTTGAGTCAAAAACTCGCCCAAATCTCCTCACGCGGGGTAATTCCTAATCTTCCCTTCTAATTGATTGTTAGAGTGGTATAAATCCATAGAATCTCAGGATCGGCCTGAAGCCTCTCCAAATCATGGAGACGGTCTCGAAAGCTTGATCGATTCTGACAGGTTCCGATTTGGACTTCTCGTCAAAATGGACCTTTATTTGCAAGTATTTGGATTCGTTTTTTACTTCTTCTTTTGAAAAACCTCTCCTCTTTTCTTTAGCAAGACCGATCTCCTGATTGGGTGAAATGGATGCCTTCTAAACCTACCCATTTCATAACCTAAGCCCCGAACTAGAATCTCTTCAAAGTGGTTTTTCTATGTTTTCAATCAAATAATATAGGTGGCGACTTCATAAAAATTGGAAGAACCAGAATTTCTTTCTCACCAGCGCGGCCTTCACGGTGGCGACTTCTGCTGAGAACTGGAAAATTAAGAGGCTTAAACTTGCGTCAAAATTAAAAGAGAGGTTTTTAAAAATTTTGTAAAATTCGAATTTTTACTGCTCTCGAGATAGAGGCATATGCCTCGCACGGAGATATCATATCTGGCTGCGAGATATCGCCTCGGCTTAATCTGGTTGTTTTACGGTTTCTCCGTTCATCCTCATAATCCAAGACGAGAGTCGAACACGCGAAGGGGGATCCCGGGATTCATTATTCTGCAGAGTTCACACGCTGCATCTTAAAGGCCTCCTTAAGGTGTAGAACTCGGAACTTTATTTTCCTTTAAATAATTGATTATTTTCCATTTATGAAGGCCCAACGTGTGATATAAATGGGTTTTATTTAAATTAAAGTCCCAGGTCCATTGGGGATTCGGGAGTTGTAAATTAAATTATTTATCTCTCTTTATCTCTCTCTGCTGTGGAACTACGACGGCCTTTGAGTACTTCCTAGATTGGGAGAAACGTAGAAAGCAACCACTTGAGATCAGCGGCTAGCTGTGATTTGCTTCTCTTTTGACTTTCAAAAAAAACTTCCTATTTTACTCTATCAGCATCAGATTGACTACCAGCACACGCGCACATCATACTATAAGTACATCATTGCAGCTTTGCATACCCTCTGTAAACGCAGGACCCAGCACTTCCTAGGACGGGATGGCGGTGGCACCACCTAGTCGCCGGTCTCTCCGAAGTTGGACAATCCCAGCTCAAGCGTATTCAATCCACTTAGATTGTCAGTATGCGCGGGGAGCATAGCCTTGCCGGCCACTGCATGGCGCGCATTCTCATGTAGATTGACTTTTTAGGATCACTTTCAGGATGACCGGTCGGTTTTGACTCAATAATCTTTTCTTGTTTTTGATAGCAAAACAAAGCCATGTAAAATTGACAATAAGAAAGGATTTGGAAAAAGTCCCTTAGAAAAATCCCTTGGAGAAGTCCCTTGGGAATGTGCATCCTTGAGAAAAAGATGTGCATATAATCCTTCAAAAAATAAACAATTTTACATGGCTTTGTTTTACAAAAATCGGATTGATTGCTTAGTCGTTAGGTTGCTGATAAAGGCCTTAGAAACCCCTCAAAACGGACTTTCCCGTTCCGACCAAAAGATTCAGGCTAAATGAGAAAATCGACTTTTCGGTGTGAGTTATCTGGCATGGCAGGATTACTTATCTCAACTTTACGGGATAATGCTTACATTCTTTGGGCTTTGAGCACTGAGCCATTTCGAGCAGTTTCACTTCCATTTGACTTCGTTGGGGCTAGATCCTGATATCTGCACGTATCTCTTCTCTGAGTTTTCGAAGCTACTCAGACTCAGGAACTCCAAACCTGATGTCTCCTATCCGGAAAGTGCGTCGCTGACCAAGGAAAGCCGTGAACAACCCGCTCTCCAAGATTTGACCCAAGTCTCTTGTCGCTGAAATGGAACACGTGGAAGGTTGGAGAGAAGCTTTTGATTTGCACTGCCACTCGCATTGCTAGGGATTTTCGGAAGATGGAAAGTGATTAGATGCAGTGGGTGGTCATCAGGTCTGCAGAAAAGCTAAGTGACATCAAAACTAGACTTGCCGAGAGCCCTACAGGCCAAATTGAGGACAACGATGCATGGCACAACTTGGAAGAATCCATCCAAGCGAAGCCGGCAAGGCAAAGAAAATGCTTGCGATTGAAGAACTTGAAGAGGTCAATAGCGAACTTCGAAGATATGACCCAAACAAGGAGTGCATCAACCTGAGAGTCCACGTTGAAGATGAGCATTGATGGGAAGGGTCCAAGTTTTTTCCGCCAGTACCACCTACTGCGTGACCTCGAAAGAGCAAATGGAGGAAGAATATGGGAGCTGGCCACAACGTCTTTCGTAACACTGGCTATGAGAACCACATTCGAGACCTACCCAGCAATGGGATGGCTAAGCGAAGAAAGGGTAGAGGTCTTCTCCGGCATTGGAAACATCGCTCTCGGTGCCGTCTCTTAGAAGTCTTCACAAGGAAGGAAAGCTAAGCCCGATGGAACACGGTTACGAAGCTAAGAGGGGGAAGGGCGATCTCCACACCTCTCGCTCTCTCTCCA
The DNA here is from genome assembly GCA_022495995.1 of Adenophora triphylla var. japonica. Classification (NCBI taxonomy): domain Eukaryota; kingdom Viridiplantae; phylum Streptophyta; class Magnoliopsida; order Asterales; family Campanulaceae; genus Adenophora; species Adenophora triphylla. The sequence continues at coordinate 5,038 of JAFEMH010000679.1, forward strand.
CCAATGCATGTAACCCATGCTCCACAACTCACCTCTTACACCCAGTACCACAACTTCACGGTCACGATCACAACACCAACTCTTGCTTCAGCTTTGAAGAAGGCGTCATCCAAGATTTGTTTGGCAGTAACGAAATCAATGCAAGTTTACCGATACTAATCCTTTGCCAAACAATGAGGTCCATCTAATAGAGATGTTACTAAAGTAGCTTGCCAAACAGTGAGAATGTTACTGGTCTAGCCACAAATGAGGAGATGAAAGTAAGCAGGGACCCTACTCGTCTAGCGGTGTGGAGCGAAGGCCCTCTTAAATTTAATGAATCTTGCTACATTATATGATGTCTTGGGAATCTTAGACAAAGGAAAAGGGTCTAAAAGCAGTCCAACTACTCACCACGATCGGTGAGTGTAGTCACCCAGCAGACCAGGTTGAAAATCCTCCAAAGCAGAAGCTAAAGCCTCATAGCGAGTGAGCCAGGAGGACCTATAGCAACTCGGTGAAAGAGCATGAAGCAAATATCTCGGTTTGGGATCTTTTAGATAAATGCATTTTTATCTCTCTATGATATTTGTTAAAATGAGAGGAAATCTTCAAAAACGGGAAAGGAAAGGGTCTGAGACGTCGATCTTCTCCACACGATTCCGTCGTGTGATCACCAACGAGAGTGCAAGGGATAGAAGTCCTGCAAACAAGCTAAAGCCTCATCAACCACAAGTGAACCGGAGGACCCTCTCTTAACTCAATTGAAAAAGAGCACAAGCAAATATCTCAATTTCCAGAACTTGGTAAGACATCTCAGCAACCGTAAGATGTTGGAAAAAGGCATTACAACCAGAATGACATTTCTAAAAAGCCACACAGCAGAAAGTTTGGCAGGCTCAAATGATCAGCAGTAATACACACACAGTCACTTCATCTGACTGAACCTACATATGCTGGGAACAATCATTAGTCTGAGTACGGTCCTTAGTCGAATGGGTACCACTTCCTTCGCCTTAGGACCTCGTCATTTGGTCGACAAATGCATCATAGGAGCCACTTCACATGTTGCTAGGTGAATGTCTAAATGCAAGATGTGCATGTTTGATTGAAAGCCTTAGTCTGTGATGATTTAGGCCTCACCCACAAAGCCTCAGACCATGGGCGTCCTCTAAGGGGGTACAAATTGTGCTCTACAAACTTGGACCTTCCCGAAGAAAGCCTTGTCATCGTTGACCTATTGCAAAGACCTCGAAGCCATCAAGACATCTTGTAAAGGGTGCAGTTGTCTTGCTAGAACATTTCAAGGATCGGTTCAGCAATACACATGAAATGGGGCAGTCAGGCACATAGGCAGTAATTTGAGTCGTCGACATCAGGCATCCATGACTTGTTGTGAGTCGCCACCCAGCGCTACGGCATAGGGGGTGTGCCTCCTCCACCACTGTGCGTAGTTGAGCAGCCATGACCACGATAGTCACCATCTGGAGAGATGGTCGTCTTTAGTCACATCTGAAAATCTGACATAGCACGCCAGGTTCAATTCGATTAGATATTCTCCTAGAAATCAAGCAGAGCCACTGTAGACATGGAATGTCATAGACACTTACAACGAACGACTACTCAGGCACTTAGGTTTTAGGAAGCCTTCTGTGCTGGAGAATGATGCTAGCAAAGTACTTTCTGGATTGGGGCTTGGAAAGCACTTACAAGGATAACGGAACCACCACCGGTCCCCCCGCCTCACAAAAAGCATGGACTAGGATACGACATCTCCATCTACGATGAAGATGACATGGAAGAGTGGGGTTTCACTCAAATCAAGTGGGAAGGAACCTCGTCTGAAAGGCCTGCACCAGCGACCCGAAAGTCCAAGGAGTTGCAACCACAAGCCATATCGAAGGACACTCAATGGCTACTTTGTTCGAGAAGGAAAATATTCCCTACTTTATCTTTTCAGAACCACTGAATCTGATGATAAGGAAAGCGCCAACCGGGCTTTGAAATCTTCAGGCGACTGCGATGCTTCTCCGGATGAAACAGAAACCATCCATGATCCTAATGATTTGTGGGGCACGAAAGCGAAATGACAAGCGAATGGGACCTTGTGTTGGGAGAAGACATGCTTTGCGACAGAGTTCCAAGACCTGTCTAGGTTAGAAAACGCCAGATTCATGCAATATCCAGGGGGACGCTCCAACTACAGCCGACTCACACAAGACTAATAGAAATGTGATGAGCCAATTCCTAAGCGGCACGTCACTCGAGGACCAGTTGTTGATGAAGACTTCATGATCAAAGAGCTTGGTTGCACTCCCCACCCTCATGAGGGAAGATAGGCCCTACAACTTTTACATTAGAAGCAGGCTCCACCTCCAGATGAACTCACTCAAGAGGAAATCGAGGCGGTGGGTGAACATGTATTCCTTACTTCCTTAATGAAAACTTTGATCTTTTAAGTACCACGAGATTGCTAACATCGTAAATGATGAATTAACTAATAATAATCAATATAACGAACACGTTAATAATGAATCACTACGATGAGATAGATCAAGATAACGAACAAATCTTAAAAGAATTAGCTAAGCAAGTAGGTCGTTGTGGAAAGAATGGCCACATTGACGACGAGGAAATGCAAACGGTTAATCTTGGGACGACGGAAGACCCCGGAGAAACAAAGATCGGCGGCTTCTTGAGGGAAGACAGAGAAACCTTGACCCAGCTCCTCAGAGAATATGTCGACGTATTCGCTTGGTCCTAAGATATGCACTGGGTTGAATCGGTCGGTTGTAGGACACAAGATACCACTGCACTTGCAACGCCAAGCTTGATCAAGCGAAACTACGCGAGAATCAAGCGGAATGGTCAATGCAAGTGAAAGAAGAAATCATGAAACTCTTGAATGTAGGGTTCATCAAAGTAATTGAATATCCGGAATGGTTAGCAAACACGGTGCAAGTAGCCAAGTCGAACGGAAAATACGAGTCTGTGTTGATTTCAGAGACTTGAAGAAGGCATCCCTAAAGATGACTTCCACTGCAAACATAGATATGTTGGTCGATGCCACAGCAGCGTGCGAGGTCCGCTCATTCGTCGACGGGTTCGCGGGGTATAACCAAATCCTCATGGCGAAGAAGAGGACCGGCACAAAGCGGCATTCACAGCGCCTTAGGGAGCGTTACGCTTCTGCGGTCGTCCCGTTTGGCCTCAAAGCAGACGTTAGGGCTACCTATCGAGAGGCGATCACGACACTATTCCACGACATGATCCATAAAGAAATAGAGGTGTATGTGGACGACATGATTATCCACTCGAAGGGGACAAATGGCGAACACTTGGAGATCTCAGAAAATTCTTCAATCGGCGAAACGGCACAAAAATGAGACTCAACCCGCCAAATGCTCATTCGGAAGTAGTCAAAGGGAAAGTCTTGGGATACATGGTCACGAACGCGGCATAGAAGCGAGATCCGCCAAGATAAAGGCCATTACAGACATGCCTCCACCGGGACACGAAAGAAGTAAAGGGATTCATGGGCGAGACTCCATATATCGGTCGATTCATTAATCAACTGACTTGATGTGCGACCCCATCTTTAGCTGCTTAAGAAAAACGCACCTCAAGAGTGGACCGAAGAATGTCAAGAAGCATTCGAGAAAGTTAAGCACTACTTGACTTCCCCACCTATCCTGAGTTCCACCACACAAGGAGAAGCCTTTGAAGTTGTACCTCACAATCACAGAACAACGCATTAGGGGCTATGCTTACTCGAAGCGACCGGCTTCGCACACAGAAAATGCCATCTACTTTGTCGGTAGCAGGTTTCAAGGCGGTGAAATCAACTACTCTCCACTCGACAAGTCATGCTTGCTCTCGTCACAGGTATCACAAAGGCTAAAGCACTATATGGAAGCCTTTCCGGTCCGTCTCATCGCAAAGATGGATCCATTTGAAATATATCCTAGATAAATCAAATTTGTCTTCGAGACTAGCCAAATGGTACTTCATGCTCGCGGGGTATGATATCACTTACGTCACTTAAAATCCGTCGAGAGGAGTGTATTCGCAGATCGATTGGCCGAATTTCCTTGCGACGAAGTGAAGGGGAAGACCCGCGATTCCACGATGAGGACATCCTAAGCATAGAAGAAAATAAATGGCAATTATTTTTCGATGGCGCAGCCAACAAGAGAGGGTTTGGCATCGGAATGTTATTGGTAGACCACTAACGACATCTACACTCCACTAGCGGTGCGTCTTGACTTTGACGCCACCAACAATACCGCGGAATACAAGGCTTGCATAGCGGGGCTTGAGGCAGCCCTAGACACGCAACGTGACTGAACTCGAGGTATTCCGGGATTCCCAATTGATCATCAATCGAGACATTGAAGAAGTGGAGGGTCAGATCCAACCCTTCAAAGATACGGTGCCCACCTCCAAGAATTGGCGCAACAATTTCGGGATGTCTCATTCCACTATCTCCCAGAGACAAAAATCGGTTTGCGGACGCATTAGCCACACTTGCTTCTTTGGTCGAAATCCCTAAAGGAAACGGTTAAACCCTTCAAGATAACACGGCGTGCAACTCCTGCATCTTTGCGCCGTTATAGATCTTCACGGCTGCAAAGACAAATGGTTATCCAAAGGTGCATTTGTTGAAAACTCCGAAGGGAAACCATGGTACCACGACATTTGGTATTTCATCCTAGATGGAACCATACCACTGAGACAGACACGAAGACTCGAGATCGCCCTTAAGAGGTTAGGCCGCCAATTACGTCATCACTGCTGGCCGTCTATTCAAGAAACATTCCCAAGGAAACCTCCTTTGCGCCACCGAGGAAGAGGCCCAGGAAATAATGGACCATGTTGATCAAGGCATATGTGGAACCCACATGAGCGGAAACATGCTCGCCAAAAAGATCATCGGACAAGTGGTACTTTTGGGCGACCATGGAAGCCGCTTGTACCAAAATGGTCAAGAAGTGCCACAAGTGTCGGATACACGCCAATCTTCGGCATGCACCGCCTTCCTTCTTGTACCCAATGACTTCACCTTGGCCGTTCTCTACATGGGAATAGACGTGATTGGGAAGATCACACCGCAGGAGCCAACGGACCTTTGTTTCGTCCTAGTAGCCATCGACTATTTCACTAAATGGGTCGAGGCCGCCTCTACAAAGTTACGAATGCCGGAAAGGTTGCGAAATTAATCAAGCACAACATCATCTGCCGATATGGGGTTCCACAAGAGATGATATCCGATAATGGGTCACACTTCGAAAAGGAAACCGATCGCCTGCGGCCGAGTACAAAATCACGAGACACAAGTCATCTCCTTATAGGCCTCAAACAAACGGAGCGATTGAAGCCGCGAACAAAACAATCGAGACTATCATCGAAAAACGGCTGATCCTTTGGAAAAGAGCGCCCGACAAGCTACCATTCACACTATGGGGGTACCGCACTTCACCCGAACAGCTACAGAGAAACTCCCTACGCCCTCACATTCGGGATGGAGGCCGTCTTCTGGATAGAATTGGAAATACCATCACTAAGAGTTCTCCTAGAAAACCAAGTGAATGAAGTCGGCGGCTAGAAAGCGGAATACGAAGAGCTAGCCCTGTTGGACGAAAGAAGGTTGAAAGCGGCCGAACACACTCAAGCTTACCAAAGAAGAATGGCAAGAGCTTTCAACAAAAAGGTCAAGACAAGAAACATCAGAGTAGGCGACACAGTGCTCCGTGAGCATCGTCCGGACCTTTCAACCCGTTAGGCAAGTGGGGACCAAGATGGATAGGACCACTACATTGTGAAGAAGATATTCTCACGGGGAGCCCTTCAGTGGTAGACTTAGACGGAGATCAACTACCGAAGCCGGTCAACATGGACAAGCTCAAGAAGTACTTCACGTGACTTGGCCCCCTAAGAACAAATCGCTCGCTAGGTTGAAAATCCCGGAAAGGACGACCTAGGCAAAAATTAGAGCTAGCACAAGAAAAGAAGCCCGCTAGATTGAAAACCCGAAGGGGCGGTCTAGGCAAAAGAAAGGGTGTGCATGAAAAAAAAAAAAAAAAAAAAAAAAAGGGCCTTATCTCGCGCGAGATTACCCCACGGCCTGGAACCATATTTTGTCCTTTTCTCAAAAATGAACTACGTTGGACCTGAGCCTCTTGTTTAATTGCTGTAAAAGAGGAACGTAGGCAGCCTTCGGGTTCGGTCTAATTAAATAAATAAATCAAAGTTGTCCCTTTTATTAATCGAATGCGTTTCATTAATGACAATAGGGAAATCCTAACCACAACGACTAATTTGCTAAGCTAACAAACTTGAAAAAAATAATACTAATAAAGCAGAAACAATTGATCTATCAAAGCAATCTCTTGGTACTCCTAAAGATCTAGCCTTTCATTAACTTGGTTGGTCGGCGGACATGGTCTCCACCGTCGTCGTGATCCTCCTTGCGCTTTGAGCCTCTCAAAGCAGAACATCCCTCGAGACGATTAAAGACAGATTCCGACAATCTCTTGAAGACATGAGGCCTATCCAAAGCTTGCGTATTTCCAGGCATTCCCTTGCCTCGCCTCTCGTACCAATCCCCATCAAGAAAATCCTGAGTTGGATCAATTCGTACATTAGCGGGGATCGAGGCGAGCCTCGCTCCTTCGCAAGATCTTGCTAGCTACAAAAGAATCTCTTAGCAGTGAAAGCCGAAAATCATCAATCTTCTCTGCACTAGGATGACCGGTATGGAGGAACCAATCCAAATATTTGTCAGACAGGAAAATGCTTGCATTAAAAGTCCGAAGGTTCGACCAACGGTCCCGATTAGTTCCTTCACCCCATGCTTGAGCTAGCACCTGCGGAAACTCTACACCAATATAAGACACTACACGAGAAGCTCCTTCGAAAAGATAAGTGTCCTGCTGCTGACCAAGCGACGGAGCACCCGCAGGAAAGTAAAAGGAGGAATCTCGCAAACCCGGAAGAACAACCCTGTCAAAACCCTTGGTATTGGCAACATACTTGTTCAACCTCCAATAAGGTGGACACCAGAGAATATCGGCAGTTTCGGTCTTCGCAATCAACTCAGCCCATTCATCCGCTGAAAGATCTTTGATTAACAACTTTCGCGTATGATATGTAAAAGGAGAATATTCCAACGGGGGACCTATCAACTTGAGATGCTCCCTAAGCCAAATAGTCAACAGGAGGGGGCTCCCTTGAGTAATGACGCCGATCTATGCGGCTCATCAAGACCATGAAGGGTCTCACCCCAGATTATCGGAATAATGTTCCTAGAACGTTTCCTAGCCTGCAGAACAACTTCCACCAGTTGGGAATCGACCAAGCCGTCCCTGCACGTAAACAAAACATCTCCGAAAAGAGAAAGAGCCAGAAAGTTCCGCTTATGAACGTGAAAAGCATCATCATCAGAATCACCGCTGAAGCGTCCCGGAAAAGAAGAGTAATCAACCCACTTGCGGTGAACCAACCCATAGCAAGTATCAAGGGGGATCCCTAATAATTCGTTCAAAGCCTCCGAATGATTCCTATGATACTTAGGAACAGCAATCTCACCAGTCAAAGGCATATCCAAGATAATGGCGAATTCCTCCACGGTAGGCACCATCTCATTAAAAGAAAAATTGAAAAGATGAATAGAGGGATCCCAAAATCGAGCAGCACCCTGCAATAACTTCCAATCCGGTTGGAGGTTCTTCAAAGTGAAAAGAATTCTAAATCCGAATTCTGCGATAAACTTATTGCGAGACCGGTTGCGAAACGACCTTACAAAATCCCTTGATGCTTGCTTGAAAGATGCAATCACTTCAGAGGACAAAGAAAAATCATCGACAATCATGGACGTTGGGGCAATCTCCTTGGAAGCCATGGATCACAGGGTTGAAGAAGAAGACAAGAGTCTCACCCTAACAGGATATCTCTAGAGTTTGAAAGGCTAGAATGAGTTATCTGGCCGGACTACAGGGTGATTTTATAGGGAAAACTGTCAAAATCCTGTTCGAAAAAGGAAGAGATTTCTGCCTGGGTAGCGTGTCTCGTGCGAGACACCTTATCTCGCGCGAGATATACCTACGGCAAAGCAACAGCAGTTCTACTCAAACAGCAATCTAGCCCCGACTTGACAAAGCAAGTCTCGAAAAACCTGCGTGTACAGTTCATAACATGCAATAAAACACCATACTCAGGCTCAAAATTGCGGCCTAACGGCCATTCCATTTCCGAAAAGCACATGGAAAGTCGAGAAAGTTAATTAAACTAATTAGACCTAGGATTAGGGGCTAAGAAAAAAACCATTGTTTTGTGCTACCTACTTGTTCCTAACAGGTACCAGAAAAGAAAAAAAATTGTCTGGGCCCACACGGCCGATATGTACAGATCATCAAATCATCAGATAAAGAGAGAAAGGGAGGGGATCACGCCATCAAGTCGCTTGAGCCGCCAGCACCTCCGCCATCACCACCAGGGGGGCTACCATCCCTCCTCGACCTCTTGGCTCCGCAAGTAGGGGTCATAGCCGAGGCCACCGTCGAGGCCGCCGAAGAAGCCTTCTGGAACAGCCTCTCGGACAGGTCCGACACCAAAGCCATCAACCCAGCCATCTTGGTCGCTCCACGGTTGTAATCGGCCGCGGATATGGTGACCTGACAATCAAAGAAAAGAAGATGCTCAGATGAAGTCGGACATATACACTTATATGGACGAATACGAGAAACAGAAACATACCGAAGAGACATCAGCCGGGAGGCGGTAACCCTCGGGAATCTGATCAGGAGACGGGATGTGCCCCATCATCGGCATGCTCCCCATCATATACGTGTAGCTCAGAGGGCCGTAGTCTGGGGCAAAAGGCAGAGAACCGGTAGCCTGAGAGGAAGTGCTAGGGGCTGAAGAACCTGAAGCAGAAGCAGAGGCGGAGCCACGAGCATGTGATCGCCTATCCCCCACCAGGAGGGGACCCATCAACCGAGGCAGAAACTCCGCATAAGAAGCCCCGGGGATCACGCAAGCCGTCGCCGCATCACCCACCAAAAGACTAGCATAATCATCCTCCGGAATAGAGTGGGTGGGATACATCGACCTCGGCGGATCCGCCGGCACCCTGTATGATAGTCTACCCCGGCCATGCTGTGGGAAGACCCGCTCACCGAGATACATGGTATCTCCCTCCAAAGATGCCAGCATCCTCTGCATCCCGGTGGCATCCCAAGCTCGATGCACCTCCAGCTCCAACAGGGTCCAAGGATATAGGCCCAGCCTCTCGTACTCAAAGGTGTCCAGCATGGCCCGCGCCTCCGCCACCGTCAAAGTCCAATCCTGGTCCTCCTCCTCATCAACGCTCCGATTCGGGTGGCTCCACCTCCTGATATCCGGAAACAAAGGGGCCCGGCTCTCCAACTCAAACCTATACAGCCCAAGGACAGTGTAGCCCCATATCTGCACAAGAAAACAGAACAGATTCAGTAAGGTAACACAGACAGAGCATACAGACAAAGAGCAGAAACGGAATTAAAAGGCATACCTCCCAGGCATAAGAATATCCCGACAGAGTATCCTTGGTATGCCTACACGCCTCATCCATGGCATGGTAGCAGAAGGCCAGTCCCGCTGAGCCCCAGTCATAGCCGCTCACTTCATCCAGATCAACCAACAAACGCAACAGAGAAAGACGGGCCGTAGAAGAGTGGTTCGCAAAAATAGTCTCGGAAAGGATATACCAGAGGGCACCCCTCACCAGTCGATCCGTGACTGCATTTGGCTTCTCAGCATACTCCTCAATCTGACGCCGGAGGGGGGTCAACTCAGCAGCAAACCCCTTGACCTTGTTGGGGGGGAAACCAATCAACTGCCTCCACGCCGCTGGATTCGCGGGCTTATAATTCGGAAACTTCGGCAGGGGATCGCCAATAAACTCTAGTCCCGTGATGGCCAGAAAGTCAGTCGGAGTCATAGTTGCTTCCCCGAAGCGCAAATGGACCGTGTGGGTAGTGTCCCACCACCTTTCCCGGATAGCCTGGAGAACTTGGGGGGTCCGCCTAATTCCCCTAAGATTGTCAACAAAAGTCAACAAACCCGTTTGGGCCACCCTAGCTCGGACGCCGTCAAGATCCTTGATCTTGTCCCAAACCGCCTTAGCCATTTTCGGACTCCCCCGACAGTTCTTAATTGGCTTGTACGGCAAAACGAGAGGAAAAACAGAGGGCAACGTTAGAAATTATTCCATGTCAAGAAATCAATGAAATAGAAGAAATTTTTCATTGGGGCATTTCATCGAACACTTGGCGTGCGTACAAGAAAAGCTTGCCCAAGGATGTCAATCATAATCCGAATCAACCTCTCCTACAATCCATGATGTGTAGGAGGCTCATACGCACACAATGCAACAACAAGCATCCAAAGAAATGCACAAAATTAAAGCATGCAAGAGGAACCTAGTTCTAGGCATGAACAAGAACAAAAGCCATTGATGGAACTTTGAATTCAAGGGAAAGGGGATTCAAGATCAATGCAATGCAAGAATCAAGAGGTGAGGAAGAGTTCTTACCAAGCCCTCCCGGACAGCGGTAGAGATGTGGGCGTGCCTATCAAAGGTAAGATCATCGCGAGGGTAATCCTTCCCTAGCAAATAGCTACCCAAAATCGGGTTCCTTTGTTCTTGAGCCATGGATTATGGAGGAAGGAGGGATTGAGAATGGATTAGGGGAGAGAATCTCCAAGCAAATCCACGAAAAATCACAGAAAAGGCGACCTTGGCTCGAGCTAGGGAGGGAAATTTTGAAAATGATGTTTTCAAAATAAGCAAGAGCTGCTGTTTATATGCCCCGACAGTAGATATCTCGCGCGGTATATCATATCTCGCGGCGAGATAAACCTTCTGGAAAAGGACAAAATTGTCCTCGACAATAAGCGTCTACGCAACGTCAAAGTTCAAAATTTTGACACATTTACCCTTGGAAATGATAAACTAGCAAGGAAACGTGGAAAAACCGGTACCGCAAGTCACGGAACGAGTCAAACGTGACATGCGCACGATCGCCCGGTACGGCACCAGTCGCCCGAGAACCGAGTGATCCAAAGATCAACTCAATCCACATGATTCAGAGCCCAGAAAGGTGAATCATCACATTAAAAGCTCGGTCCAACGCCCAGACAGGTGGATCGTCATCAAAAAGCCCGGTCCAACGCCCAAACAGGTGGATCGTCATCAAAGAAAAAGCCCGGTCCAACGCCCAGACAGGTGGATCGTCATCAGAAAAGCTCGGTCCAACGCCCAAACAGGTGGATCGTCATCAAAGAAAAAGCCCGGTCCAACGCCCAGACAGGTGGATCGTCATCAGAAAAGCTCGGTCCAACGCCCAAACAGGTGGATCGTCATCAAACAAAAAGCCCGATTCGGAGCCCAGAAAGGCGAATCGTCACGAAACCAACAGGACTCAGAGGACCGGACAGGTAAGCCTTTGTGTTCTAACATAATTCCCACAGGATTCGGAGCCCGAGACGGGGCGAATCTTCGAGACGAGCGGTATATTCAGAATTGGGTCTTGATTTGATTCCTCAGTATGAATTTACCTTTTCAAAAACAAAACCTTCGCAATTTTCAAATGATTTTCAAAATACCTAAAGCAGCCTTTTCGTGTTTTGGAGTCGAACTACGTTTTGGTCTGATTCTCCGATAGAGATACGTAGGCAGCCGTGCGGCACGACCATCCCGAAGTTCAGAATGATGTCTTTTCTATCGTCGACATGACTTCTTTCATAAGACTTGTCGCCGAGGGGCTCTGTAGACACCCCATTCTGAACACATCGGATCATACTTATACCACTCTAAGTCTCGCTTTGAGTCAAGAAGTAGAAATCCACCATTTCGTCATGTTTCGTTAAAGTTTTGACTAACTAACGTTAGTTTGGGACTAAACTGCATACGAGATAACGAGGAAAGGACAAAACTGTCCACAGGAGTAATATATCGCCGCGAGATGGCGTGTCTCGCGCGAGATATCTCCCTCTGCAGATTGCAGACGACAGTTCCCTCGTCGATTTCAACCTCTTTTCGGGATAAAACTTTATCTCTCCGGCCAACCAATGGGAGAGGAGGTCTAGAACCATCTGATAGGGTTTTAACTCTCCACTTCTTCATATCCAAACTCTATAAATACTTGGTGACTTCCAAGGCTCAAGGGGTCGGAGGTCGAAAATCCCAAACCGCGAATTTACACAACACACACACATTTTGTCGTTTTCTTTCCCTGAAAGAATCCTTCGAAATCACCCTAAAACTCACCTCATAGTTTGTTTGTCAACCTTGTTGATAATCAAGCATCAACCTCCAAATCAAGGACCAAGGCGAAGCTCTGTCCGTGTGAAGGGTCGACTCTAAACTTGAGTCGAAACTCTGCCCAAATCTTCTCACGCAAGGTAATTCCTAATCTTCCTTCTAATTGATTGTTAGAGTGGTATAAGTCTATAGAATCTAGGATCGGCCTAGAGCCTCTCCAAATCATGGAGACGGTCTCGAAGCAATCGATTCTACATTCCGTTTGACCTCGTCAAATGGACCTTTATTTGCAGTATTTGGATTCGTTTTTTACTTCTTCTTTTGAAAAACCTCTCTTTTCTTTAGCAAGACCGATCTCCGGATTGGGTGAAATGGATGCCTTCTAAACCTACCCATTTCATAACCTAAGCCCCGAACTCAAATCTCTTTCAAATGGTTTTTCTATGTTTCCAATAAAATAATATAGGTGGCGACTCATAAAAATAAAAAGAACCAGAATTTCTTTCTCACAACACTACAAAAGCCGCCAAATCTTTTTCCATCTCAACACACTTGCTCTTGTATTTGTCTTTTTCTCCCAAAGCCCGCTTGCGAGCTTTCTCTAGTTTTTCAGAATCACGAGCCAAACGGTTGTATTTGTTCCTCAGTCCATGCAAAGTACTTGTAATCTGCAGAGATTGCGAGAAGAGAATCAGTGACTTGAGAAGAGTGAAAAGCTTAAATAAAATAAGAAGCGACAATCCTTACCCTGCAAATTTGAAGGCCAACAAAGTTTAGAGACAGGTCAATGTCCTGCTCCACAACTTCAGCTATGGCCGCCTTGTCGCCCGCGCGTTCAATGATGCCGACACCAATTATACTATAAGTAGGGTCACGAAAATGGATGTCAAAGCCTGTCAGGTTGGGAACAGAGGAAATCTCCACGCTTAAATCATATAGGCCATCTTTGTCAGAAGGCATCTCGAACCCTTCTCGAAGCTAACTGACAAGTTGGGCTTCAGCATCGGTTGAAGTTTCTTCAATCATGGCGGCCTCGGGGTCTTCCTTAGTGCGGCCTCGTTTATTGGGGCGGGGACCAGTTGGCTTGGGGGAATTGATAGGCATAATTGATTTCATGTCCTCAGCGGCGACATCAGTTTCCTTCTCAAAATTTTCTCCATCAACCACGTCCTCATCCCTCAAGGCAAGAGTGGAAGGCCTCATCGGAGTTTTCGCTCTGCTGGATTTCTTGGCATGGTCGGCGGCCTTATCCGCGGCAATAGCAGCCTTCTCGCGGGTGATGGCTTCAGAGTCATCCCCATGCAGGGAAATTGGGATTTCCAATTCAGCAGTCTTTAGCAAGTCGGTTTGGCGGGAATCAGTAAGTCGCTTACGGCGACTGTCAGAGCCTGAAGCTGTGGCGCACCTGTCTGACACATCCATGAGTCTGAATTCTGAATCAAAAGCAACAAAGAAATTAGAGGAAAGAAATCAAAGAAGTGTAGAATATGCAATAAAGATAGAGGCGAGAAACATACTTAGGACATCATACATAGTTTTACAGCAACGGTCTTTTAATTGGCAAGGTCCACACTCGGCGGCAAAACAGTTTCCCGAATGGAGGTCCCAGCCAGGATAAGGATCAGGTTGGATAATGGACAGGCGAGGTTCACTGTCAGGGCAGGTAAAATCAGGGAGACCAACTTGTCTGAGTAATGAAGGGCGGGATAAGATATCTCGCCACGAGAATAAGGCTAGGCCCGTGTCAGTGGCGTCGGCAAGAACTTTAAAGATTTTGTTTTTCAAACGGGTGTCACCAGAAACTAAGGCTTTGCGAGTTTCGATTATTGGATTAATGTCTCCAATATCGCATGGATGGGTCCAGCCCACGCGAGATGTAACAAAAAGGGGATTGGACTGTCAATTGTGAACTTTTCGGGGCAAAGGAGTCAGAAGTTTGGGTTTTTTATACTTAATGGAGAGGCGGTTCTCGATGACGCCTTCTCGCAGAGATACAGCTGTGTAACCATCAAACAAATGAACTAGTAGAGGGACGGAGGGTTCGTGCCTTAAGGCTCTGCAGATCACGAGATAGCTAGTGAGAACCCTTATTGCGTTGAGGTGGAGATCAACGATGGCGGCTTGGGCTTTGAACAAGACGGCTACAATAAAAGGATCAATCGGAAGCCTGAGGCCAGCATCCAGCTGAGAGGGATAGACAATGATACCATCAGTTCTATGCCGCATAGCGGCAAGAGACAAGTCGACTACGTATGGCTCTATATGGTAAAGGTCAGGGTTAATCCCATACTTGACATGGTAATGAGTTTGGAAGTCCATGGAAGAGGAGCTACTGGCTCCAGCGACATCAGGGTTAGAGGAACCCTACGAGATGGGTGGTCGCAACGAAGTCTCAGCCGCCAAAGTGTCCGACACGTCATGTGTTGATGTTGAATTGGAGGAAGACATGTCGCTCCTAACACCGGAGCTTGATAGCACCTATTTATAGAAGTGACGGCTATGTAAATTGGGGGCTGCGAGATAGTTAGTGTCAAAAAATTCAGTTTCAGAGAAAGGAAGGTAGAAGTCCCAGATATGAGAACAAAGTTCATTAGTTGTGAAAAAAGTTTTCATAGGAGCGGATTTGTGTAAGAAAGGGGGACCTCTAATTTCTAAGGCATTCAGTATGGCGACATCCGCTCCATGTCGCATAAGCATAAAGCTGAGATCCTCGCGCGAGATCCGAGACCATACCCCCATATCTTTTCTGTAAAACCCCCCACTTATCTTACTTTGGCCAAAACTAACAGTCTTGGAACAGGACTTGGTCCTAGCCATAGCGTGCAAGATAGAAAATGCGAGAATTTAAGCGAGAATTCAAGGGATTTTGAACGGGTACCTGGGAATTAGCAGAAAGGAATAAAAGCTTGAAGAGTGATCGGAGAAACGGTCGAAAAATCTTGAACACTGCTGGTTTCCTTCGAAAACGCCCCAAATCAGCCGGAAATTGAAACGCAAGCACTGACGGAACAAGGGGAAGCTCAAATGAAGCAAAAGGAACGGTTGAAGTGGACGGAATGAAAGAAAAATGTTCACCGGAAAATGGGTCGCCGGTAGTCTCTTGGAAGTAAAAGAACAAATGAGCAACGAATTGGGGAATAAAACTGATAGAGAGATTTTGGTTGCCAAGTCACGGAAGGTGAAAGGTTTTTGGGGAGTTTCCAAGGTGTATTTAAGAGAGTTCGAATTTTGAAATTCCCCCATTATTGCTGGTATTAATTGGAAAAGACGACACGAATTCCTAGGAGGGTGTACGACGCTGCCTAACCGTTTAACCCGATCAACCCTGAGCTGACACGTGTTACGCAGGTGTCACTTGAGCCTTGCTTCTCGCCAATAAGGGCGCAGGATAGCGGCAACCCTGAGGTAACTGTGAAAGTTCTCGCCTGGACCATGAATAGTCCAGGGCTTGAACTTGGGGGCTTCTGATGCGACTATGGAAAATGGATTGGGCCCAACCGCTATGGTTAGGCCCAATAGCTAGGCATGGGCCACGCCCACATGGTTCAAGCCATGTAAATTGGGTCATGACACCAGTGCGACATTGGAAGTCGGGGCTACATAGAACGATTAGGAGACAAACGTAAGATGTCGCGTGGGAGTAGGACCAATTAAGAAGGTTTCTATGAGAAACGGGGTATTATGTCAATAAGGCATTGCGATTAGGTATGGGAGGGAGAGCCCGCCCCCTGTGGGGTTCCGGGTTTAGAGCGACATGTAGAATGTCACCTATTTCTCCTTTGGTTGTCGCCTATTTCCACATGGTTGTCTCCTTCGCGACACGGGTGGTTGGGCGTTTCCTAGGTCAGGCTTTGGTTGGCGCCTGTGTGCTTAACCCTAGCCGCCTCTGATGGATGATTGATGTGACAAGGTGAACAGTGAAATCCCACTAACTTGAAGTTGGTTGAGGACCATATATGGATGATTGACAAGTGTCCCCCCATGTGCAAGGCACATGGGGGCTTGGGAGTATAAAATGGGTGAATAGTTCATTTGCATGGTATGTACACTCTCTCTCCTCTCTAAGATCTCCCTCTCCCTCTAGGGTTTCCATTATTTTCATCATTTCTTGACCTAGTAACCTTACTCTCACGACGGAGGGGTTTCGCCGGAGTCACCCCCGACCTAGTTTACGTGTTCGCTTGTGTGTAGGAGACCTAGCAAGGAAGGAGCAAGCAGGAGTATCCTCTTCTATTCAGTTCCTGTGCAACCGTCGATTTTGGATGGCAGCATCACATGGACATAACTATTTTGTTTAAGTTTTTAACGTTCGTTAAGATTCGGGGGGAAAAGTGGGATTATTATAACATAAGGTACCACTTCGGGACACTTTTCGAGCTGGGATGCAAAGCTGGGATGCAAAGTGGGATTCAGTGTATAATCTGGGGGGATAAACATATTTAAGCCTTATACGGATGTCTCACAACCTGAGTATGCAATGGCCCGACAATACGGATGGACGGTAGGAGGTGTGAATGTATCACCAGGGGCACAAGGGCGGATGATGACTATTATAATGAAGAAGATGGATTTATTCCGGGAAAAAAAGGCCATGGAAAGAACACATCCAAAGGCTGAGGCACTAAAAATATTGGGGAGGCAATAAAAGACAATGGGGATAGATTTTATTTTTATTTTTATTTATTTTTGTTTGATTTCTTTGTTGTTCTATGATGGTTTGATCTAGTACTCTATCATATTTTATTTTATATTTTAATAAAATTTAGGAAGCATTGAAGCCATTTTCAATTAAAAAATATGGTTCCCTAAAGTGGAAAATCAGGTGTAATAGCATCCTTATAAGAAGGATCGTCCTGAGGACAGTCATTAAACATTTACAATATTTATTATTATTATTATTATTATTATTATTATTATTATTATTATTATTATTATTATTATTATTATTATTATTATTATTATTATTATTATTATTATTATTATTATTATTATTATTATTATTATTTATATTATTATTATTATTATTATTATTATTATTATTATTATTATTATTATTATTATTATTATTATTATTATTATTATTATTATTATTATTATTATTATTATTATTATTATTATTATTATTATTATTATTATTATTATTATTATTATTATTATTATTATTATTTTGAGCAACTCTAAAATGGTTGTAGTAGGGATTTACGAGAGGAAGACAAAATTTAAAGGGGTTTTTTTATATTTTCTTTGTTTTTTATATTTTCTACATATATAGTCTCTTAAGGACTCTAAAATTCAACGAAAATGTTATGAAAAATTTTACAAAATATTAAAAAATAACGTAACCATTCTTATTAAAAAAAAAAAAAATGAACGAAACATACAATTGTTAATCATACGTGACTCCTTGGAAAATGTAACTTCTTGGAAAATGAATATTCATTTTCTACATATATAGTCTCTTGAGGAGATTAAACATTTACAATATTTATTATTATATTTTTGAGCAAATGGCTGTGCAATGTTAATTAAAAAACAACAAGGTTGGTGGCTATGCAATGTATTTCAATTCATTTAGAAAAGATTGTAATTAGCTTTTAATTAACGCCCGCCAAATATTTATCCCATTGTTAGGTTATTTTATCATTGTATCTGTAAAGATGATTAATAGCCACTAAGGAAATAGAACACATTGAGACTTATAAATCACTAGTACATGCCCGTGTCCAAGGTCACGTTTTTTTTTTAAAAAAAAAAATTAAATTTTTTTTCATGCCCGTGTCCAAGGCCACGTTTTTTTTTTTTTTTTTTTTTTGTAGATTTTTTAATTTAAAAAAAAATTTTTTTTTTTTAAGGGCAAAATGGAAAAGGGGAAAAATGAGAAAGGAACAAAATAGTGAGGGCAAAATGGTAAAACACCCACTTGAAACTGTAGAGAGTACTGTTCAAAAGACAGGTGCCATTTATAATATAGATTCCACCCTTTATTTCAATAATAATAATCCTACATAATAATAGACACTCACTCAAGGAAACTTATTAAAAGGAACTAGAAATTAAGCTCATACGTCTTCCCACTCTTTATTTCGCCATATTATTATGCATACATACACACAGACATTATTTGGTCGCATTGCATTGAGAAAAGCATCAAGCCAGTAGCCTCAACGGCGCACATTTATTCGGTAGGTTTGACAATGACCCCGATAGCATCAAGCCAATAGCCTGAACGGCCAAAAAATCCATTGAGAGTCCCATTATTCAGTCGTGCTGAGAAAGCGGTACCTCTTGCTGTACCAAATGGTCCAAATACGGTATTCTTGTCCGTGGAAAATGATAATGAGGTCACAACAAGATATCCAGATTTCATATCAGTTGTCCCGCTTATGTTGTTTAGTTTCTCCTTCTTAATCTCAATGTCAATCTGTTCAAGATTACAAGATTTGTAAAGATTGTTAATTAAAGACTAAATATTACTCCTTCCGTAATGTTCAAATTTCAATAAGAAAACATTATAAAAAATTAATAGCTTTTTGTACAATTAAATGGCAATGATTCATAAATATAATTGTTTTTCATTTTTCAAACATTTTTGCAAATATAAAGTGACCAGTGAAACAAAACAAAAAAATTATTGAAAAAACAGTTAGGGACAATTTTTTTTTTCAAAAAGGACATTTATTTCAGAATTTTTTAATTTTGAAAATAGACATTCATTTAGGGACAATTTTTTTTTGCAAATTTTTTTTTTCAAAAAACATATACTATACACACCAAATATATACTCCCTCCGTCCCACTGATCTTAAGAATATATTGACTTTTTTTGTCAACTTTTGATAACTTTGACTAAAACTTTATAGAAAATTTGATAATCTTAACAAAAATTTGAATTTTTTTATTGAAAGTATTTTAATAGTGAATCATTTTTTTAATTTTTAAATCTTTATTAGTATCATAATTTTTTTATAAAATCTTGGTCAAAGCAACTCAAAGTTAACAAAAAAAATCAATATATTCTTAAGATCGGTGGGACGGAGGGAGTATATTACTATGTACCTCACTACTTTTAGTTCCGGTAGTCCATCCGAATGTTTTTGAGTGGTCCAAATTACCCTCATCATCTTGGCTTGTGAATCTAATGGTGTTAATAGCATCATCATGGGTGAATGAGATATGTGATATGGCACCCTTCGGCACATACGACCAATCATTTCCTGGAATTTGACTGCCCCACTGACCGAATCGTTGTTCAGCTAGAGGCTTTAGATAAACTCCAATAGCATCAAGCCACGAGCCGGAACGGCCATGAAACCCTACGAAGCCTTGATCTTTCGCCAGCAATGAGAAAGCGGTTCCTCTTGGAGTCCCAAATGGACCAAACGTCTTCTTCTTGTCCGTGGAAAATGTTAATGAAGTTATGGACACATAGCCACTTTTGACACCAACAGTCCCACTAATGCAGTTGAGCTTCTCATTCTTAATGTCAATGACAATCTGTTAAAATGCATGGATAAGATAAATAACATCAAAAATTGGTAATCCTGATTTATCAACCTAGGCATGCATGTTTAATTAATTACCTCGTCACTTTTACTACCGCTTGTCCATCCAAATGTTTCTGAATGTTCCACATTACCCTTGTCATCTTGACTCGTGAAGCGGATGGAGTAAATAGCATCGTCATGCGTGACGGAAATATTAGATATCACGCCCTTGGGCTCATAAGTCCACTGGTTTCCTGGCTCTTGAGAGCCCCATGGACCAACACTTAGATTTCTCTCAGCTAGAGGCTTTAGATAAACTCCAATAGCATCAAGCCACTTGCCGGAACGGCCATGAAACCCTACGAAGCCTTGATCTTTCGCCAGAAATGAGAAAGCGGTTCCCCCGCCGGTACCAAAAGGTCCATAACTTTTATTTTTGTTGGTGGTAAAAGACAACGATGTTACCATCAGGACGCCAAAGTATTCACCAATCGTCCCACTAATGCCACTGAGCTTCTCAACCTTGGCATCAATATCAATCTGTAGGTGTAATAATATTGGTACATAAGCTTAAAATATAATTATCATAAGAATATATTAGATTGATACAAATATAAGGAGAACATATGTGATCATATATATATTGTTCACCTCAGCATTCTTGCTGCCCACTTCTTCACCAAATTGATCGGAGAGTTTGGTATTGCCGGATTCATTTTGACTTGCAAAGCAAATGGTGTTAATAATATCACCATAGGTGATGGAAATACGAGTTATTGGACCATTGGGTACATATGTCCATGGTTGTCCACCTTGACCACCCCATGGACCAACACTTAGATTTCCCTTAGGCCTTACATACACTCCAATAGCATCAAGGTACCAACCACTACGGCCATGAAACCCAATAATATTTTCAACATCATTAAATTTATATGAAAAAGCAGTTCCTTTGGCAGTACCAAAAGGTCCATAACTTTTATTTTTGTTGGTGGTAAAAGACAACGATTTTACCAGGCCACCGTGTTCACCAATTGTCCCACTAATGCTACTGAGCTTCTCGACCTTGACATCAATATCAATCTGTAGGTGTAATAATATTGGTACATAAGCTTAAAATATAATTATCATAAGAATATATTAGATTGATACAAATATTAGGAGAACAGATGTGATCATATTGTTCACCTCAGCGTTCATCCCGCCCACTTTTTCACCAAATTGATCGGAGAGTTCGGTATTACCGGATTCATTTTGACTTGCAAAGCGGATGGTGTTAATATTATCACCATAGGTGATGGAAATATGAGTTATTGGACCATTGGGTACATATGTCCATGGTTTTCCACCTTGACCACCCCATGGTCCAACAATCGAAACTTGTGATGCCTGCAAAATAGTTATGAATCAAGTAGTGTCATAAGGATTGTCAAGCTAATTAACTCTATAAAATATAAGGAGAAAAAAAAGTACCATTTTCCTCCTGATAGATTTGTGAATGAATTAGATCGATGTGCATATAACTTCATTCCTGAAGGTCTTTTTATAGTGGTTCGAGTTAAAGCAAGGATTTAAATTATTAATTACTTAGTTTTTCATGTGAATCATATGGAGATGATTTAGTAGGTAGCAAGTGGGAACAGGAGAAAATATATCTTCAAATGGTCCATTTTCTAGTTGTTTTTGTTTGAGATCAAAAAAACGTGGAATTGGGTACTGTCAGTATTAACTGAGTGGTAGGTGTATGTATACAGATTTTAATTACTTTTGTCATTTTTAAACACCATCACGTGGGCATTAATACTATGCGTCAGTACACTAACATTTCAACAACTAGTAGTACGTGTACCCTACCTTTTCATTCAATGTTTCCGTGAATTGAAAAAAAATATATCAAAAGTAATTTCACATTTAGCTATATTATAGGGTCATTAAACCAGATGATATAAGTGTGTTTTGAATTTGTGAGTCCACTTTGCATACAATCAATTCAATTTTTTTAATAAATATTTATTTGTTTTGTATCATTATTTTAAAAAATAAAATCAAAGTCATTACTTGTAGACAAAAAAAAAAATTGATACTCCCTCCGTCTCAGACTAAGAGTCATATATTCATTTTTTGTACGTTCCAAACTAAGAGTCCTACTTTGCTATATTCCCAAAATGGAAAAATTAATTTTTACTAAATTATATGATACTTCGAATCTTGAGTTGGGTCCATCGTGCCAGCCCGCCTCACTGTACAATAAGAGTGAGTTGGGTTTTTAAACTACTAACTCAAATAAAAGAGGGTCAGTTTGGGCTGGCCCATATGGGTGCGGGCCAAAACAGATTCGGGGCGGGCGAGGTGGGTCAGCCCACTATATTTTTTATATTTTTTTGTCACAAAATAACATCATTTTTAAGTGAAAATTCTGGGACTATATCAACTTTGTAGACTCAATACGTAAATTGTTAAGTGAGAGAGACTCGAGAGAAGTAGAGAACAGAAACGGAGAAACTCTAAGGAGACGCCGCCGCCCTCGTCGCCATTTCCATCGCCGTCAGTGCACTCCATCACGATCACTAACTCGTTTTCGTTACTGTTTATGATCAACACACATGCATATCTCTCTCTCTCTCTCTTCATTCTTATTGATATAAATCTTTATTTATAGTATCATGATTTACCTGCCTTTATTTGTAGCAATTTGTGTAAAATATACATGTGTTGTGTGCTTGAGAATTAGTTTATATTGATATAAATATTTGTTTGTCTGTTTTGATTTTTGTTATCTTTTGAGATATTATTGTGTTTGACAGTTTGTGTTTGTTTGACTATTATGATTTTTTATTTTTTGAAATCAGTTATTCACAATTTCAAGCCCAAATTTCATTTATATGATTGGCCCGCCCGTCCCACCAACCCAAGCTGGGTTGTGTTGGGATGACATATTTTCAACCCGCCAGAAATTTGGGACAGCCCACCCCGCCCGGTTTAATGGCAGTTTTTGGCGGGTTGGGCCCGCCCCGTCCCGCCAGCCTGTTTTGACAACTCTACAAGTGTCCCATACTTATTGTTGTAACAGTGTTTGTACAGATAAAGTCGACAGCACCCTATACCTTTGGCCAACGATTGATATAGCCGGAATCCGGCGAAAATGTTGGCACTTTGAATTACTATTGTCGGAGCATTACAACTCCAACGGTGGTAATTTTTTCGCCATTACTTTCATCCGGACAAGGAGAGTCCAGATGTGATGTTATTTTGAACTTCTCTAAATTTTATTCCGATCCATTTTTATCGACAACAAAAATACTCTTTGATTTCTGAAGCTAGGTGGCGGTTATCCACTTTCGTGGAGTCGTGGCCAGCTACTTAGCTTGAACATAAGAGGTTCCTTGATAAATTCCAGTGACTTGCTCCAGCGAGTAATTTGGCTAGGTGGTCGGAATTTTCATATGTTTTTCAAGGAGGGTTTATATGAGGTAGTGTATACTAGGAGGAGAAAAGGAAAATGGCTGCACTTCTTTGTTTTTGGTAGAAATTTTATGAAAACATAAGCTCTCTCTTGGGACATTAATTTTCGGCCACTTTCTCTCCGACTTTATTTTTTTCGACGACCTCTATTTGGTTGTTCAGGCTGTGTACCTACCAAGTTTAAATCGACAGAAACCATAAAAAGGATGAACTCACTCTCTCTCTCTCTCTTTAAGGGCATCTATTTCCGGCGGCGTCACACCGAAAAAGATGGCATTTCCTGGCAATGGAACCACAGATGATGTGTGGGGCCTCCCCAACCCAGGACCTATAAACCCGTGCCCCAGCTGGAGGGTCCCCAAACCACCACCTAAAATTTAAAACTTTTTATTTAAATAATTTGAAAATCGAATAAACTTTTGAAATCAAAATGACATGACCTATCCACTAGGAGGTGATATCAACCTATTTAATTTACAACTGAAAGTATTTATAAAAGCTTTAAACAATGA
Organism: Adenophora triphylla var. japonica; assembly: GCA_022495995.1. Lineage (NCBI taxonomy): Eukaryota > Viridiplantae > Streptophyta > Magnoliopsida > Asterales > Campanulaceae > Adenophora > Adenophora triphylla. Next base: position 28,778 of record JAFEMH010000679.1, read on the forward strand.
AATTCTCCACAAATTAATAATAACCACAACTGGATTCCCAACTCCCTATCATATCATACCCTGACCACCCAAGAAACGGTCCAAACTACTCCCCGGCCTCACCGGTCTGGTCTACCTGTCTCAGCTGAATCTAAAAAAAATTAAAGGGAGAAGGGGTGAGAAATAATCTCAGCAAGTTATTATGCATGCAGCAATATGCCATATAAGATGCAACACGTAAGCAAGTTGTTCCACATCATATTTGGAATACTGTAAACACATTACATTACCTGATCTTACATTTTTTCGTCTGAACAATAAGTCGTACTACGTGGGTATGGGCATACATCCTCATGGGAACCCATCCTCTATATGTGTAAACGGCTTAGGCCTATTTACGCCTTACAAGACCCATTTTTCAGGGAACCATGTAAGGTATCAGTATCCTATGAACTGCTTAGGGATATCCATAGTAACTGAGCCCCAAACTGTGGCCACAGTGGGGTGGAAACGGACACAGGTATAATGAAACCCGAGCACCTTATGTTACAACTTCTCATAAGTGGTCGTATTCCATTATACCCCCGAAATATCAGCTGATATTAAACATAATCATAATCACATTCAAGCACATAACAGTTACTTGAAGTCAAATCCACCCAATAAGATATCAATATATATAACATGGTACAATTACTCATGTTTAATCAATCACATAACATGTTACAATTACTCATGTTTAATCAATCATATAACATGGTACAATTACTCATGTTTAACCAATCATATAACATGGTACAATTACTCATGTTTAATCAATCATATAACATGGTACAATTACTCATGTTTAACCAATCATATAACATGGTACAATTACTCATGTTTAATCAATCATATAACATGGTACAATTACTCATGTTTAATCAATCATATAACATGGTACAATTACTCATGTTCATACTTTAAATAGTGTCACATATATAGATACACTATTGAGTTACCATAATCAACAAATAATATGTATGCTCATGATCAAACCAATGATGTCGTGCAACAAATATTTCACGCACCAATTTAACATATAAACCTCCCTATGTAACCACGTAGGGGTATAACAACATACAAGTAGCTTTATGTTTTCATAACATCACATTACACAACTCCCTTTCAAGTTCCATAAACAGATACCAAGTTTCTATAAACTTTGGTTCTCAATTAACAATGGCTTCCAACCCGTTTCCAAGCAATATTAAAACTACTTCCCCAATTCCATTTTAACCAATTAAGACATCGATGTGTAGCTAAAGTGCTCTACTTTGATCATAATTAAAGAGGGTTCAGTTATGCTCTAAGTTGATTAGATTTCCAAGCCTTAAAAGTTGATTCAGAATTTCCATTGCAGGGCACGACTCGTGCCCTATGGCACGACTCGTGCCTTTTTCCCCCATTTTGATCAGAACGATTGGGACAAGTTCCACGTATCGTTTTCACGAATGGCAAAAGGGCACGACTCGTGCCCCTTGGCACGACTCGTGCCAAGGCCAAAATCAGACATCAGATTAAGCACACCAGCAACAGTCCAAACCAAATGCCATTTACTACTTTCCTTTGTTTTTCAAATGCCCAAAACCAGTACCAAACATACCAAGATCAATTTATATACCAAGTTTAACACATAACCACACTCAATCCATGCCCTTTTTCCATGTTCATCCACCAACCCTTTTCTAACCTATTTTCAAGCGAAGTAAAATGATCCGACAGTAACCTATTCGTTTCAAACCCAACTTTCTTTGTTATCTCCAAAGTCATAAAATTTGACTAACATTCCAACAACCCTATATACAATCTAATAACATCCTTTCATTTAGAGTGAATACCAATACCAACTAATCCCACTAATTTTACCTTTTTCAATCATCCCACAATATTCCATTCATTATATATCAATTTTCCATCATAACCTTGTTAAATACTAACCCCTCCTCCTATTCATTTCCGAATCATTTTTCATCATCCCCAAAGGCCAATCAACTTGTTAAATTTATCAATAATCAATTAGGTTATAATAATAACCTCATATGACATATCTACCCACAACTTTCAATTAACTCAACCACATTATCACCCTTTTTTTTCTACTTCTTTTCAAAATCATAATTCAACATTCCAAAACCCAAATAGTCATGAAAAATCATCAAATTCATTTACCTCTTATTTATTTATTTATTTTTTTTCCAAAACATTAACATACTCATTCAACAATCCATTTTTCTTTTATTCTATTGCTACAACCCAAATAAATCCCGAAATTTACCAAAAGCCAAATAATTTGATCCCGTAATACCAAATATCATTTAGAACACGTAATATCAACATTTATATTAATATGAGCAATTATTTGAAAGGAATCATAATAACTTACTTAAAAATGTGCCGGAATAAAATGACGATCTGATCGGCTCTAAACGTTCTCCTCGTCTCCCAGATTGCTCTGCCGCAGTCGAATCGTCAATCGGACTAACGATTGATTTTCTAGAATTTTTAGAAAATATTTTGGAACGGAGGAAGTATTTTCTTTCTTTTCTTTCTTTCTTTTTCTCCCGTACTCTCTCAAACTCCCTGGAAGGTTCACGGTTCAGCCTAGGATTTATATAAAAAAAATGTTACCCTTTTGCTCCTTCAAAAGTCAAGTTATAACCATTAAATACCCTAGGCTTTTAACTTTACACTTAAGCCCCTCAATCTTTTATAAACCTTTATTTAAATTTCACAATTAAAATATTAATTGCCAAATTTGTATTTATTTCATTTAGACATTAAATAATTAAAATTAATTTATTAATACACTTAAAATATCACATAAATTATTAAAATGCTAATACTAACACATAAAAATACCAATAATCACGAAATGCAACCAATAAAATGCTACGGCCCCGCTCCACGTGCCCAACACGTGAGTAAAATGGTGCCTAGGTTTCGGGTCGTGACATTCACTCCCCCTTAAGAAAAATTTGTCCCGAATTTTTAAACACATTTACCCAACTACTCAAATAACTACATATAACTTTCATGCCTCTCGGATTCCCGAAACCCAAGTGGCTTCTTCACTAATATAATTCTTTCACTACCCTCTCACAACTCGAATATCCTAGGTTTTGAATTCCCGGGTTTGATTCTAATACCACTCAATAGTTCTTTCACATAAGTTAACTCACATGGACATCCTTGGTTGAAAAACTCAATATAAGGAAAGGATCATCAAGACTCTTCTCCACTGCAATCTGCATACGGCGTCATTTCAATGCTGGCCTGATAACTGTTACTATATGCAACTTCAACTAAGGTTACACGAACTTCTCGAAGTAAATGAAAGTCCATCGGATACTCACATCACCCATTCTCAAGATTATGGATAGTTCTCTCTACCTGACCAATCCATCGGAAAATGTACGCAAAACTGAACGCATCTGGAACCCAAAGTCTCGTACTCGGTCTTACAAAATCGCAATATGAATCCCGAATCCCAATCTGATATAAGATAGTGATTAATACTCCGTAGAATCGATCAATCCTCTCGCCCATACACTGGTGCTAACTTTCCCTTTTCGTAGTTTATTCCTCTTGGTATAAATGAGCCAACTCTGATCAATATATCCACTATTACTCGAAGGCGTCTCATATCTTCAATGTCGAAAGTAATCCCGTTATGAAATCCATCAAATGTCTCATTATCCTCCTTCTTCAAATCCTTTATCAATTCTCGATACATCTTCAAATGTCTTGAATACATTGCAACTCTCAATTTATGGTCTTCCTCTCACATGGATCTCTTATTCTCATGTAAATATGGTACACCAAATATGTCGTTGAAGGTTAATGTTCCATCAGTATTCAATACAATATCCTGGGTCCTTCTATCTCGAAATGGTCAGATAATTTCCTCAATTCCGAATCATTTGTTGAACTTCCATAGAATCTTCATACCGGAGAGGGTAGCTCGAACATTCGCAATTAATATCTCATCTCGTAATTCGCAGGATGGCAATGTTGATAAGAAAGTCTTTTAGCTAATCGTCTCTGCAACCACAGTAGTCTTCTCGGATGGTATGTAATAACGCAAATAAGTCTTTTAATAACTCCAACAATTTCTCCACCTGTTGTCCAATCCATTCTGATACATAATACTTCAACTCTGATGATTTGTACAAATCTCAAATTTTAACTTCATGCAAAGGATGTTTCCACTTAAGCAACGGAAAATAGTCGTAATCCCTTCCACGCTTCCGCTGCGCCACTCTGATTCCCTCGAAGCATAAGCTATCGCCTTCCCAGTCTGTATAAGACACAACCCAAATCCTTCTCTTGACGCGCACATGACAACTACAAGTTCACATCCATCAAGTAGGGTAAAGGTCGAAACTGTAGTCAATCCATCTTCCCATCTGCAAAGTTGATTTCACACTTTAACATTTCACATAAAGGATACCTCCTTCGAAATCAATTGAATCACTAGGGTTACAATTCTTGGGAATCCATCAATACTTTTTTTTTATATATAATAACCTGTCAATCCTAGAAAACAATGGGGTTCTAACCCTGTCGAAGGTTATTCCAATTGATCAGGGTCTCAATCCTCGAAAAGGTAATAACAATATCAGGCTTAAAATTACAAGACCCTAAAATTACCATCTTCTCGAGCCAAAGTCACACTTGCTGAATTTTACCAACATTTGATTCTCATGAAACGTAGATACATAACTTGCAGTTGATTTTCAAAATCTTTCCACAACTCTGAATATACAAGGATAGCATCCATCGAGCTGACCACCAAAATATCAAAATCAATTTTAAAATTCTACTCATAATAATTACAACACAACCAATGCCCTTCTATAAGGTGTTTTGGATATGGACAACCACCCTATCTTTAAATCCATAAGGAATTCTATCGCCCTAACTGGCGGCATGCACTATTCTGATAAAAACACTTTCCCAATTCTTTTACCAACCTTACATGAGGTAATTCAGGTGCCTTTTACTCACTTCTAACACATAATCCCATTTAACTCTCATATTATTTAAACTATACTTATGGACATTTAATACATATATGACATAAATATCAATTAATAACTTATCCGCCTCAACTAAACACGAAGGCAATTCAACCATGGATAAGGAGACTCGCTTCTTGCGACAGTCCTCCCCAAACACAACAACTACTTTACCAATTCAGGTCAAGCATAACCATAATTCACGGATTGGTATATCTACCTCATCCACTGGCAATACATGCCCATATAATCACATCATAACCATGATAATCAAAGATGATTCGAGGTACTCTCCTATAGGAGTAGACACCTCCAGCACATAAGGCAACTCTGAGGCAATTATGCAATTTAAAGCAGTAATACAATGCCACATAATAATGAGGTGAACGGGGATTCATACAAGTATTGCCCCTACTTCCTGAGACAGGTAATATACTTCTAATGACAGCGGAGGAATCTATCTCTCCATATTACTCACGTTTTCTTAATCTCTTGGGGTCATCACTATTTTCTGCCATTGAACAAATTCCTGCACTAGACACTCGTCGTCAGGTATCACACACTCCCCCTTAGACTAGACTTCTACCCTTAACTTCTAACCTTAGTTCTGATACCAACTGTGGGGCCTCCCCAACCCAGGACCTATAAACCCGTGCCCCAGCTGGAGGGTCCCCAAACTACCACCTAAAATTTAAAACTTTTTATTTAAATAATTTGAAAATCGAATAAACTTTTGAAATCAAAACGACATGACATATCCACTAGGAGGTGATATCAACCTGTTTAATTTACAACTGAAAGTATTTATAAAAGCTTTAAACAATGAAATTCTCCACAAATTAATAATAACCACAACTGCATTCCCAACTCCCTATCTTATCATACCCTGACCACCCAAGAGACGCACCGGTCTGGTCTACCTGTCTCAGCTGAATCTAAAAAAAAATTAAAGGGAGAAGGGGTGAGAAATAATCTCAGCAAGTTATTATGCATGCAGCAATATGCCATATAAGATGCAACACGTAAGCAAGTTGTTCCACATCATATTTGGAATACTGTAAACACATTACATTACCTGATCTTACCTTTTTCCGTCTGAACAATAAGTCGTACTACGTGGGTATGGGCATACATCCTCATGGGAACCCATCCTCTATATGTGTGAACGGCTTAGGCCTATTCACGCCTTACAAGACCCATTTTTCAGGGAACCATGTAAGGTATCAGTATCCTATGAACTACATAGGCATATCCATAGTAACTGAGCCCCAAACTGTGGCCACAGTGGGGTGGAAACGGACACAGGTATAATGAAACCCGAGCACCTTATGTTATAACTTCTCATAAGTGGTCGTATTCCATTATACCCCCGAAATATCAGCTGATATTAAACATAATCATAATCACATTCAAGCACATAACAGTTACTTGAAGTCAAATCCACCCAATAAGATATCAATATATATAACATGGTACAATTACTCATGTTTAATCAATCACATAACATGTTACAATTACTCATGTTTAATCAATCATATAACATGGTACAATTACTCATGTTTAACCAATCATATAACATGGTACAATTACTCATGTTTAATCAATCATATAACATGGTACAATTACTCATGTTTAACCAATCATATAACATGGTACAATTACTCATGTTTAATCAATCATATAACATGGTACAATTACTCATGTTTAATCAATCATATAACATGGTACAATTACTCATGTTCATACTTTAAATAGTGTCACATATATAGATACACTATTGAGTTACCATAATCAACAAATAATATGTATGCTCATGATCAAACCAATGATGCCGTGCAACAAATATTTCACGCACCAATTTAACATATAAACCTCCCTATGTAACCACGTAGGGGTATAACAACATACAAGTAGCTTTATGTTTTCATAACATCACATTACGCAACTCCCTTTCAAGTTCCATAAACAGATACCAAGTTTCTATAAACTTTGGTTCTCAATTAACAATGGCTTCCAACCCGTTTCCAAGCAATATTAAAACTACTTCCCCAATTCCATTTTAACCAATTAAGACATCGATGTGTAGCTAAAGTGCTCTACTTTGATCATAATTAAAGAGGGTTCAGTTATGCTCTAAGTTGATTAGATTTCCAAGCCATAAAAGTTGATTCAGAATTTCCATTGCAGGGCACGACTCGTGCCCTATGGCACGACTCGTGCCTTTTTCCCCCCATTTTGATCAGAACGATTGGGACAAGTTCCACGAATCGTTTTCACGAATGGCAAAAGGGAACGAGTCGTGCCCCTTGGCACGACTCGTGCCAAGGCCAAAATCAGACATCAGATTCAGCACACCAGCAACAGTCCAAACCAAATGCCATTTACTACTTTCCTTTGTTTTTCAAATGCCCAAAACCAGTACCAAACATACCAAGATAAATTTATATACCAAGTTTAACACATAACCACACTCAATCCATGCCCTTTTTCCATGTTCTTCCACCAACCCTTTTCTAACCTATTTTCAAGCCAAGTAAAATGATCCGACAGTAACCTATTCGTTTCAAACCCAACTTTATTTGTTATCTCCAAAGTCATAAAATTTGACTAACATTCCAACAACCCTATATACAATCTAATAACATCCTTTCATTTAGAGTAAATACCAATACCAACTAATCCCATTAATTTTACCTTTTTCAATCATCTCACAATATTCCATTCATTATATATCAATTTTCCATCATAACCTTGTTAAGTACTAACCCCTCCTCCTATTCATTTCCGAATCATTTTTCATTATCCCCAAAGGCCAATCAACTTGTTAAATTTATCAATAATCAATTAGGTGATAATAATAACCTCATATGACATATCTACCCACAACTTTCAATTAACTCAACCACATTATCACCCTTTTTTTTCTACTTCTTTTCAAAATCATAATTCAACATTCCAAAACCCAAATAGTCATGAAAAATCATCAAATTCATTTACCTCTTATTTATTTATTTATTTATTTTCCAAAACATTAACATACTCATTCAACAATCCATTTTTCTTTTATTCTATTGCTACAATCCAAAAAAATCCCGAAATTTACCAAAAGCCAAATAATTTGATCCCGTAATACCAAATATCATTTAGAACACGTAATATCAACATTTATATTAATATGAGCAATTATTTGAAAGGAATCATAATAACTTACTTAAAAATGTGCCGGAATAAAATGACGATCTGATCGGCTCTAAACGTTCTCCTCGTCTCCCAGATCGCTACGCCGCAGTCGAATTGTCAATCGGACTAACGGTTGATTTTCTAAAATTTTTGGAAAATATTTTGAAAAGGAGAAAGTATTTTCTTTCTTTTCTTTCTTTCTTTCTCTCCCGTACTCTCTCAAACTCCCTGGAAGGTTCACGGTTCAGCCTAGGATTTATATAAAAAAAATGTTACCCTTTTGCTCCTTCAAAAGTCAAGTTATAACCATTAAATACCCTAGGCTTTTAACTTTACACTTAATCCCCTCAATCTTTTATAAACCTTTATTTAAATTTCACAATTAAAATATTAATTGCCAAATTTGTATTTATTTCATTTAGACATTAAATAATTAAAAATAATTTATTAATACACTTAAAATATCACATAAATTATTAAAATGCTAATACTAACACATAAAAATACCAATTATCACGAAATGCAACCAATAAAATGCTACGGCCCCGCTCCACGTGCCCAACACGTGAGTAAAATGGTGCCTAGGTTTCGGGTCGTGACATGATGCCATGAAAATCAGCCCGCAAAGGGATGGCAAAGGTTGCAGAAAACACGTCGCACCTCGGCCAAAATCTGCAAAATTGCACCGTTAGGGGTGCGGGGATTACCCCGCTATAATCCTCGGGTGTAAGAATAAGTACGTGTTTATGAGAATCAATGTATATGAGAGCTCTAGAGAGAGCATATGTAGAGAAAGAGAGAATAATGATGTATGGAGATGAAAACATACCTTCACCATGTGAGGAGGGTTATAGATATATAGGGGAGTAAGTGTATAGTTGGTAATTTGGGGGGGTCCCACTGTATGTATTTGCTATAAGTATATATGTGATATATATGACTTTATGGTATCGTATATATGTGTATGTATTAATATATCCAAAAAGTCAGGGTTTCTCAGAAAATATATTTCCTTCCCCTAAAAGCTTTTTAATAATTAAAAAAAATTGTTATTCATTTTATTATCATAAAATAAAATGTTTAAAAAATGGATAACAAGAATATTTATGTATCTTTGTCATTAAAATATATATAAATCACACATTTTTAGCGTGTACATTAAAATGAAATTTGGACATTTAATAAGGGACATGGAATAGAAAATAAGAGAGAGCAGAGTAACGACTTCACGGTCTTCACTCCGCCGTGCTTTTTCCTTGTTCCCGATCACCTCGTCAGCTCAACTTCGCCGACTGGGTAATTTTTGCACCCATTGACTCTAGACTTAGGTTCCCAACTGTTTAATATGGTATGATAACTATATAAGATCAATCAATCGGATGAGTGTGATTTGAGAAACCAATTTTTTTTTTTAATAATCTAACGGATTAGAGCACGAAGATTAACAAAATATCAGATGGTTGAGTAAACTAAATATTTATAGTTTGATTAATGAAATTGTTAGAACATAGTATATAGAAAACAACAATCAAATAGCAATCACACAAACAGAACGATATACGTGGTTCACCAACTTGAATACGTACATGGGCAGAGGGAGATAATATTATTATCACTTAGAAATCAACATAATACAATCTATAATTTAGTGCACGAATTATTGATCACAAGAATTCCTAAATGTGCAAACCCTAGATATAGAGAAACAGATGAGCAATTAAACTTTTAATTTAGAATTATTGATATGCCTATTACACTATAATTATATTTGATTGTTAGTGAATAGGTGGTATTTATACTGTCATATTTCTAACCCAGGGTTTTACAAATCCTGCACTGAAACTGGCTGGCCTAGGCCCAACAGCCGTCGAGCATGGTCGTGCCACTTTAGGCAGCACGATCGTGCCAAACTTCCTGACACTTGGTGCGGACACTCCCCTCTCATGAGAACGCACGCTCCTCTTTCCAGAAACTTTTGCACGGGCGTGTCTTGTACTCCTCACTACCGTGTCCGCTATTCAATCATAATGATTCAGATCCCTTGGATGGTACGGCCGTGCTAAACACAACGTGCGGCCGTGCCAGCTAGTCTGTCACAAGATTTACCTTTATTGCTTGTTTAATCCTCTAATTTATACGTCCCCAATTTAGATGGTATTAAACCCAACAAAAAAGTAGATCTTTAAAGTGAAATTTCCAAAAATAGAACTTTACATCTTCTTAATGATCGGTACATGGAAAGAAGAAAATGTCTCACTATTTTTCGCAACCCATAAGTTTTAAATGCAAAATCTTTAAAGAGATTGGAATCATTGTAATCTTCTAGTCATCATCTTTGAAATATAGAAAAGTATCATGTTTTCCTCAAAATATAAAAAGAGTTATACAGATTGCAAGATTATACTGGGTTAGAGCACAGCAACTCAACATAGACTTGTGGTACTTGATTTTCAAAGTAAGAGAATTTCGAGGAAGAGAAAACCACAGGTAGACCCTAGAATCAAGTGGTAGAGACTTAAAGGGGAGAATCAACAGAAATTTGTGGCTAAAATGGTCGATACCGATATTTGGTCAGATAATATGGATGATATGGATATAGATTTGACTTGGACTAAGATGAAACATACCATAAAGGAGATGGCGAAAGAAGTCCTTGGAGAATCTAGAGGAAATGTGCCACCAAGTAAGGACACATCATGGTGGAAAGAGTAAGTAAAACAAGCAATAAAGGGCAAGCAAGAATGTTACAAATTATTGGAGAAATGTAGGAGCGACGAGAACTATGAAAAGTATAAGGAAGCTTGAAGAGATGCTAGGAAAGCAGTAAGAGACGCAAGAGAAAAGGTGAATCAGAAACTTTATGATAATTTGGATACAAAAGAAGGGGAAAAAGACATCTATAGACTCACTCGTATGAGGGATAAGAGGACACGAGATATTGGGATGGTTAAATGTGTGAAGGATGTAGACCAAAGAGTTCTAGTCCGGGATAAAGAGATAAAAGATAGATGGAGTTCGTACTTTGATTCCTTGTTCAATGGAGGTCAAGAGCAGGATATTGGAGATTTAAATATCTCTTCAAATATGGTTAATCGAGATTTTATGCGGAGAATTCAAAAGAGTGAAGTGGAAATGGCAATAAAAAAGATGGGATTGAAGAAAGCTGTAGGACCGGATGGTGAAGAAAGCTGTAGGACCGGATGGTATACCAATTGAGGTTTGGAGATGTTTCGGGGAGAGGGGAATAGATTGGTTAACAACGCTATTTAACAAGATATGGAGAAGTAACACAATGCCATTGGAGTGGTGGAAGAGTACTCTGATCCCTTTGTATAAGAATAAATGTGATGTCCAAGATTGTGCCAACTATCGGGGGATCAAACTAATGGGTCATACTATGAAACTTTGGGAAAGAGTGATTGCCCAAAGGCTGAGAAAAATTTTGGATATTTCGGATAACCAATTTGGATTTATGCCGGAAAGATCGACTGTGGAGGCAATATATCTTATGAGATAAACCATAGAGAAATATCCGGATCAAAAGAAAGATTTTCATATGGTTTTCATTGATTTGGAGAAGTCGTATGATAAAGTGCCAAGAGAGGTACTTTGGTTGGCATTAGCAAAGAAGGGTGTTTCAAAAAAATATATTGATATTATCAAGGACATGTATAATGGAGTTAGTATTTGTGTACAGACTAGTGTTGGGAAGATTGAAGAGTTCCCTATAAAGATTGAAGTGCATTAAGGTTCCGCACTTAGCCCCTTTATTTTTTCTTTGATAATGGACGAATTGACGAGGTCAATCCAAGATGATATACCAAGTTGTATGTTGTTCGCAGATGATATTGTGTTGATTGATGAGACAAGAGAGGGTGTTGAAAGTAAATTGGATTGTGGAGACACACTTTGGAATCTCGAGGTTTTAGATCGAACATAAGCAAGACTGAATATTTGGAGTGTAAGTTTAGCAGAGTTGGATGTAGGGAGGCAGGGGCGGTCATATTTGATGGAAATATTGTCCAAGCGTCTGAGATTTTTTCGCTATCTTGGATCCATTATTCAAAAGGATGGAGAATTAGATGGAGATGTGGCTCATAGGATTAAAGCAGGTCGGTTGAAGTGGAAGAGTGCCACAGGGTTTCTATGTGAAACAGTGTCACGTGCATAAGATGAATGTGGTGGAGATGCGTATGCTTCGATGGATGTGCGGTCATACAAGAAAGGATCGATTGGGAAATGACGTGATCAGAGGTAAAGTAGGAGTTGCGCCCATTGAAAATAAAATGAGGAAAAATCTTCTACGGTGATTTGGACATGTGAGAAGGAGACCGAGTGATGCACCGGTTAGGAGGCTGAAACAGTGGATAAATGATAAATTGGCGAGGGGCAGGGGATGACCCAAATAAACTAGGATTAGAGTGATTGAAAATGATATGCGTTTACTTGGAGTGGATGAAAGTATGGTGCTGAAGAGGCCGGAGTGGATGGCTAAAATCCATGTGAAGGGTTGATTTTTTTATTTTTTATTTTTAATTTAATTTATTTTTTTTACTCGATGACATATGAGGATTCATGTTAGCCGACCCCAAATTATTTTGGGACTAAGGCTTTGTTGTTGTTGTTGTTGAATGAATCCATAAGGAAAAAAAAAACGCTAGACTCTCAAGTGAAATAATTGAAGGAAAAATTAATACTTACTCCGTTTATTACTTTTCTTTTTTATACGATTTTAATCTTTGTTTATTAAAAGTCCTACTTTTGTTTTTTGTATGTTTTAAAAGTAAGAGTCTCATCCTAAATTAACAAATAATATATATTCCCTTCGACCCATTACAAGTCACAAACTTTCCTTTTTGGTCGTCCCATTACAAATCACAAACTTCCTAAAATGGAAAGGAAACTTTACTATTCTCTCCACTCATTCTCTCTCCTACATTATTTTAATACTCACAACACCATTATAATTCACTATTCCCTCCACTCATTCTCTCTCCTATTTTACTTTTACACTCACAACATTTATATCATTATTTTTTTTCTTATTCTACGCGTCTACAGTAATTTTTCTTTTACTAATGGGACGGAGGGAGTATATTATTCTAGACAACTTTATGTTTATAATGCTAGTGTAATTGCAAAAATATCAACACTTAACTACTTACTTTTTAGTCACCATGTATTATAAATAGTGTTTTTGAAAATTATATCATCAACCCACTTTGACAAAATATGGAGACCATAAAATATATTATGTATTTTTTATGTCTCCAATTATACGTAATCTAGATAATTCATATTTATACAAAAATCATATGATCATTCCTAATTCTAAAGATTTTAACAAGTCTTCTTATTATAATATTAATTAGAAATACTCATAACTTAGGTAACTCTTTTAAGTCAGCTAAATGACAAATGAAATCGACCATTAAAAACAGACATTTTCAAAACTCGCCAAAAAGTCCCTGCTAAAAATATGGACAAAAATAGCCCTAACTGCAATTGACGGGTGAAGATTAGAATTCGCTGCTTCACACTCCCTTTGCTTTCTCCCTCCCTTTTTCTATCTTTTTTTTTCAGTTAATAAAAACACCAACAAATGTGAAATTTGCCCTACAGTTTTTCTAAAGAATGATATAAATAACTGAGAAATCTACAACACAATTATAACATAAACCAACTCTAATCATGAACAATTGTGAAAATCTATAAAACATTAATGTGAAATAGAATTCTTAGTTTATAACATAAACCAACACATTTTTAACATAAACAAATTCTATTTTACAGTTATTTAAATAACTGTGAATTCTAACTGTGAAATAGAATTCACAGTTATTTACACTAAAACTTGTTTTCAAGTTTCATGAGAAATATTAGTTGTTCACCAAACTCTAACCAAAATAAATGTGAAATACACATTACAATTCAAAAATTTATCAGTTGTTTAAGCAAAATAACTGTGAAATACACATCACAGTTATTTCACAAACAATGGATGAGGATGAACAACTGTAAAAACTTATAAAACATTAATGTGAAATAGAATTCTCATTTATAACATAAACTAACACAACTATAACATTAATGTTATAACACAAATAATGCATGATTCTATTTTACGGGTAAGTACTTAAGTCAATACTTAGCTGCAAATAGAAGTTCCTAGGAATTAGCAAGATTGGGTGCCATTACGCAGGCAATTGAATCATTCCAGTTTGTTGCATCTCCTCTATACAAATGAAAATTTCTTATATAAACCAACTTCCTAAAGAACTCACGTGAGTAATAATTCTTCTTCAATTCAACTTCCATCTCGTGGAAATTTCTAACTCCTTTAATCATTTCATCTAAAACACTCAACAAAATTTCATGATTGATTAACTGGAAAAAACCCCATTTCTCACTAGCACCCCTCGTTTTCTCAACAACATCACTCCGATCGGCGGTATCTCCATAAATTCTGGCCAAATCAATGGCCGGAATTCTGCAATTTAATTGCGAGGACCTCGGAGAAAAGCTTGATTTATCCTCTACTATCGATCTGTCGTGGATGAATTGCAGTTAGGAATATTTTTTCCACATTTTTTGCAGGCATTTATTGGCGAGTTTTGAAAATGTCTGTTTTTATTGGTAAATTTCACCCCATCTCAAGGTATTATTGGTAAAAAAAACTCTAATGAACGGAATAAACGTGACACGTTTCTTGCGTCATCACCTAAATTTTTTTATCTCAAAATGAATAGCCTTTTGATTTTATTTTTCAAAATGCTATTGCTAAATATCTTTACCAATTTTTTTATAATTTAATATATATTTGTAAAATTAAAATTTTAAAAATTAATAACAAGAATATTTAATTTTGGCTACTAAAACATAACATTTTCAAAATAATTTTTAAAATGACCATGATTTTGAGAGCAAGTGGGCAATTACATTATCACATTTAGGGCTGTAAACGAGTCCAGTTCGAACGAGTTTTCTGTGTTCGAGCTCGACCTCGTTTAATAGTTATCGAGTTCGAGTTCAATCAGTGGTTCGAACTCGAGCTCAATCGAGGTCGAGTTGTTCACGAGCTACTCGCGAGCTTCTCGAGTCGATCTCGATTTCGAGCTTAAACGATTCATGTGTAACTGCCGCATTAACTGCAGTAATTAAGAAAATTAAAAATGCTTTTAATTTTCAAGCAGTTTTGATTTCCTTGGCAAGTATATAAAGGGAAGAACAACAACAACAAAACACACTGATTTCCAGAATCTCTCAACATTCCAATTCAGAGCATATTGACAATTCTTCATTTGGCCTCCTTGCATACTGCATTGTGGTGATACTGTCTAGGCACACTGCCAATTCGCCGGGAATTTTAGGTGCAAAGTGCCCCCGGTCCGCACGTTCTATCCTGGGAGACTCGCGTCCAAGGCAGCCTCAAACACTATTGATGAGGGGACGAATAAGTCTTAAGGAGACTGATTCATCAGGGCTCGTGCACAACCAATTTGTTACTGCCATCTTATCTCTGTTCCAGTGTATTTCTGTTCTGTAATTTTATTTGTAATTTCTTTCTTCTGTAATTGCAAATTTTGCTAACAATCTTAAGACTTATTCCCTTTTTGAGAAAGGATTACAGATTTGAGAAATACGATGGAAGAGACGGATGGAAGGAAATTCCAGCAAGGTTTTGCAATGACCAGCTGTGGTAAAATTGTAATTCCCAATTCTTTAACCGTTGGATCGAGCTCAAATTTGGTGAGCAAGTTCTAAACTCATATAAGAACAATTTGGACGGTGGAGATTGAAATCTTTTATGTGGAGATGATGATATAATTTTCGGATCAGAACAGTTTATGAAAGGAAAAAAATTATTTTTGAACATATAATGAATTAATGGATGAACATCAAGGATGTTGCGAAGATTGTGTAACATAGTTGTGGCGATGCCACTTCTAGTGTTTATACAATGGGTGATATTTCTCTTATGGTTCATGAGATCATAGTGAGAAAAATTAAAAAGTTCGTAGGAACTAAATTGAGAAATTGAACGTTGAAAGATGTAGTCTTTAACGTTCTTATGGTTCACAAGAATCATAATGAGAAAAATTGAATAGTTCGTTGGAACTATGTTGAGAAGATGAACGTTAAAAGATGTAGTCTTTAACGTTGCATTTTATCAATGATGTATTGACAAATATGATAGGACTTCATGAAAGGAGTGGTTTCTTATTATTGTCAATAGTGACAAAAGTCACAAAGATAAAAACAATTCCAGCATGGTTTTGCAATGACCAGTTGTGGTAAAATTGCAATTCCCAATTCTTTAATCGTTGGATCGAGCTCAAATTTGGTGAGCAAGTTCTAAACTCATATAAGAACTATTCGGACGGTGGAGATTGAAATCTTTTATGTGGAGATGATGATATAATTTTCGGATCAGAACAGTTCATGAAAGGAAAAAAATTATTTTTGAACATATAATGAATTAATGGATGAATATCAAGGATGTTGCGAAGATTGTGTAAAATAGTTGTGGCGATGCCACTTCTAGTGTTTATACAATGGGTGATATTTCTCTTATGGTTCATGAGATCATAGTGAGAAAAATCAAAAAGTTCGTAGGAACTAAATTGAGAAATTGAACGTTCAAAGATGTAGTCTTTAACGTTCTTATGGTTTGTTGGTCCCAAAGGTGGCAACAAGGGTGAAAATAAAGCTAGAGGGGGGGGTGAATAACTGTTACAAATTTTTCGCCCTCTTATAAAAACTAAACCTCTTGCTTACAAAATCCTCTTGCAGTTGATAATAGACTGCAAGTGATAGTGTAAAATGCACAGCGAAATTATAGAGTATAAAGCGGTTTTAGAGGCGGTTTGTAAAATGCGGTTTTGATATGCAGTTTTGGGAAGTGCAGTTTTACAAACACGTGTGGTTTTGACTTTGTTAACTCCAAACACTTATTTCACAATAATGGATAACTATATAAAGATCAAACAGAGACAAAGATAAATAATTAGTAAGCACAAGAAATATAAATGCAGAAAGTAAGAACACACTATTTGGAGTGGTTCAATCGATAAACGATCTACGTCCACTACCAAGATGGTTAATCTTGGATTTCTAAGAGAGATTTTATATTAAGTATTGTGAGATTACAAAGTACAATAAAATCTTTACTATGAAGAACAAATCCAAAACTATAACCAGTGTATCTCAAGTGTTTAATCTATTTGATTAAAAATGAGGTGTGTGTGTGAGAACAAGATCAAGGCTCTTTAAATCTGTGAGATGTAGAGCTCAATGATTCTTGAATGTGTTAAGGCTTGATTTCTGGGCTGGGGAATATTTCTTGAAGTATGAAGATGAAGATTCAAAGGACTTAGAATTTCTGGGCAGAGCTTCAGCTTCTTATGAACACAGCAATTTCTCAAGATTCAAGCAATCTTCAAATGGTGAAGATTAGGGGTATTTATACCCAAGCATCAAGAAACTAGCCATTAGATACAGCTGTTGTAAGGACAGTACTTGATGCAATCCTATTGGTCCACAACAACCACTTTTGTCCTATGGAACAGCTGCTGCAGATAAAGCTGATCAGGCTCCAGCTGCAAGCAATGAGGTTAGGACACCTGTCACCTTTTCAAGATCCTTGCAGATCTTTTCTGACATTGAATCACGTGACAAGATTTGGTGGTTGACTTTTGATATTGCTGACGTGGATTCCAACGGATAAAAAGTGGTTCACTTCAAGTAGCCAATCATTGGATGCGGTTGGTGAGATGCGGTTAGGGACATGCGGTTTTGCTACACCAGGAGGTTGCATGGATGCGGTTGCACATGAACTGCACAGGTGCGGTTCAAGGGCGGTTGCATGCGGTTGGATCAATAGGCAGATTCAGGGTAGAACTACTCTTGCGATTTACAAGTGCGGTTTATAGGGCGGTTTTGAATACTGCTGGAACTGCAACTTTGCTTCCAATGAATCTTGTGCCAGACTTCAAGCCTAAATTTAACCTATTCTATAAAATGGACTTAGCTAAAAAAAATTGAAGTCTAAGCTTCATTAAATAGGGTCCTAAAGTCCTTAAAATAGACAGGAGGTTATGGTATCAATCAAATCTAATACAAAATAGGAGGGTTAAAACGTGCATACCCAACAATCTCCCCCTATTTGATTGATGACATTACCTACTATAACTAAAGCAATCATTGTACTTGGTAAAAACATGTCCATAAGAATTAACATGGTAATTCATGTCCCAAGTCAATGCACACACTTAGCTTAAGCTATAGATTTCTATACTTTCTAAAAGATAAGAACTTACAATATGGAAAGTTATAGAAATGCATTCAGTGCACTTAAAAATATGAGTTTAAGTTCAAAGTGCGGTTTAAACTGAATGTTTAAACATCAATTCAAAATAGTGATTTTAAGTTAGAAAATATTTGAATGAGGTTATAAACCATAAGAGGTTTCATTGTTCTACAAACAAGCAGTTTGATATGAACAAGGTTTTGGAACCAATGATGCATTTTTCATTACTACCAATGCGGTTACACTTACAATGGTAGAGAAGCAAAATACAAAGGTTTCAAAAACAAAAGAAAGTTGGAAAAAAATACATGGAGTGCGGTCCAACAAAACAAAATGAGGTCAGCAAAAGGAAAAGAAATTACAAGTAAAGCGCGGTCCTAATGCTGACGCGGTCGGTGATGAGGCGGTTGATGTTGATGACGCTAATGCTCTCTTGGTTGATTGACTTCTTGCTGGGGCAACTGCGGTTCTGAAGGTCTGAAGGCGGAGCTTTCACCTCTGATATTTCTTCTGAGGGCTCTGAGGTCTTCAACCTGTCTGGCAAGGGTAGTCTCAACGGTTTGAAGTGCGGTTACAGATTCAGCAGCAGCAGTTCCAACAGCATCAACTGATCTAGAGTTGGCATCAACACTGTCTTTGATCTGGGAGGAGAATCCTTCAATGCAGGCCTTCAAGGAATTGTAGAATGTGAAGATCTCATCCTGAATAGCTACTGTTTGAGTAGATAGAGCATCTCTAAGCGGTTCCAGATCAACAGTCACATTCAGGTTGGACTTCAATTCCTTGATGGAGTTGTCAAGTTTGAGGTTGAAGCCTGCCTTGAGGTTCTCAAATCTGAAGGAGATATCATCATCAAAATTCTTTACTTGCTCTTTGATACTGTCTCCCACTATGTTGAGGTCAACATTGATTCTTTCTTTGAGGGAGTCCAGTTCAGAAAAGATTTTGAGCTGCAGGTCATCCAAGGCGGTTTGAGTAGGGGCGGCTGAGGTAGAGGCTTGCTGCGGTTGAGGATGGGAATCTTCAAGGGTTTTCATGAAGGATACCAGGGCAGAGTTGGTTGAAGAGACAAACTCATTAGATAACAGGGAGAGCATCTCTTGGAGTTGAGTCTTTGAAACCGCATCTCCCATGGCATTGAGCACTCCTTTGGCTAAGTCTTCCTTGAAACCTTGGAAGCACTCTGTAGCTGCGGTTTTAACAGCTTCAGCGGTCTGGATAGAGGAACTTCTCTCCCCCTTAATGGTATCAATCAAAAAGGTTTTAAGATCTGCCAATTCTAGGGCTTGAGCATCCACCTTGGCTAGAAGGGTTTGGTTGGAAGCGGTTAGGGAATTATTGGAGGCCTCAAGAGCGGCATTCGAAGCGGTTAGCTTGATCATGTGGCCTTGGTTTAAGAGAAGTTGGCCTTGGATAAGATTAAGGGTTGAAAGAATTTGGGAGTAATTGGTTGGAGGTGCGGTTGAGGTTGAAGGGATTTGGGTAAATGAGGGAGGCGATTGAGATTGGGTTAGAGGAGCGGTTTGAGATAATGGAGTTAGAAGGGTTTGAAAGAGGCGGTTGGCAGGGACTGTGAAAGGTGAAGCGGTTGAGGGAGGTATGAATTGTGTTTGGGGTAAAGTTGTAGGTGCGGTTGAAATTGGGATGGAAGGAATTTGTGCGGTTGAGATATGTGCGGTTGTAGGAGGTGGAATGTTTGTGGTTGGATTTTTAGAAGTAATAGGGTTAGAGTTTGAGGAGGAACTGGTAGTGTGAACTTCAACAGAGGGGGTTTTCTGTTGAATAGGTGAAGTTTGTGGAATGGGGGAAGTTTGAGGAGGTGGAGGAGTATTGACGCGGTTAGGGGATGGTGATTTAGGAGGAGGGGAATTTTCAGGAGGTGGAGTAGGATCGCGGTTTTGGTTAGAAATGGAGATGGCTGGAGTGAGATGGGAGTAAGGCGGTGTTTGGGCGCGGTTTGAATGGTGAACGGATGGGGAGCGGTTGGAATGTTGAGGTGATGGAGTTGGGGATTTGTTCTGGCTAGAAGAAGAATGAGATTGGGTAGAGGATTTTGAAGATGAACTTGTAGAGGTAGGGGAACTGGAATGGGATGAAGATGGTGAAGGAGTTGGTTGTTTGGAAACACGGTGCAAAAATCTTTTGGGTCCTTTGATTGGGGTTCTTCTCTGGGCTATTTGCTTGACCCTTTTTGGTTTCTCCCCCTGAGCGGTTGCAGCTCTTTGCAGTTGAGGAGGAGAATGCGGTTCAGGTGTTGGAGCTTTGGAAGGGGATTTCGCAGGGGATGGATGACGGGAGTGGATGGGAGATTGAGGTGGGGTTTGGGCAAGCGGTTTGGTTTGGGGCAGTTGAGATGGAGGCGGTTGGGGAATAGGATCCTTGGATTTTCCTTTAGCAGCTTCCCTCTCAGCCCTTTCCCTCTCAAGTCTCTCAAATTCAGTTTTGTAAAAGATTGACAGCTCCTCATCAGTCATCTTGGCTAGATCAATCTGAGTCTGCTTGGCCTTCCTAGCCCTGGCCACTAATGGAGCAATGGCATTAATCTCTTCCTCTTCTTCATCATCCTCATCAATGAGGGACATCTTCTTTTTCTCTTTCTCTTTCCTTGGCTTCTTCTGGCTTGGGCCTGCATCAGCTGAACCACGCGGTTTAGAGGGTGCGGTTGAGGTTGGCTTAGGGAGCGGTTCTGCAGGGGCCTTCCTCTTCCTTGAGGCCTTCTTTATTGCTTTTCCCAGTGCGGTTGAAGCAGTAGCAGGGTTCATTTCAACATACATTTCCTTGTTCTGGGAGGTATCAGCATCATATAGGGCCTTATAATCATCATTCCCAAAAGATCTTCTGAAGGAATGCATAGCTTTTAGGCCAAAGGATTCTTCAACACCCCAATCGACACATAATTCTGGGGTGGCAATCCTAAGATCCTCCAAATGCTGAAAGTTTCCAAAGATTGCGGTCAGCACTCTCCCAAAAGGTCTCCATCTTATCTTTTCATTCTTGACCTTAAGCTGATACGCATCAATGCTGCTAGCAATCTCTCTCATCAAGATCTTGGGCCAATGAAGCTTCATGCCGTTGTAGATGGCACAGCAGTATTGCCATTGATGAGAGGTGAAGTTGTTGTGGTTGCCAGTCTTCCCACAAACAGACTTCCCAACAAGGTAGCACAGGTGGCTCATCATCTCACCAAAATCTCTTCGTGGCGTAGTCTTGTAATGGCCAGAAAGAGAATCTAGCTTTCCTGTCAGAGTTGAACAGGTAGCATCTTGGACCTCCTGAGAAACTTCAACTGGAGCACCAGATACATGAAAATCGTAAGTGCTCCTGATGTCCAAGTAGTCTATGGAGACTCTGAATCCTTCAACTTCTCCCACCAAATTGGGGATCTTGCTACCATCAGACAGCTCAGTCTCTCCTTTCACTGCGGTTTCATAGAACTGGTCAATGAAGGAGGGGATGGTATAGGTTTGGTTCTTGTTGAAGAGGGGAAGGATTCCAGAAGCTTGCATCTTCCTCATTATCTCTCTTCCCAGAGCATCAGACGCTACTGTTGTGTAGCCCCGTTGAGGGAGAAGAGCTGTTTGAATATCTTTCGGCTTCAGACTTTGCAGTGGCCGCAGTTCTGGTGAGAGAAGAAGGAAGTGTTCAGAGGCCGATTTATTATGTGTCAAAAGCATTGAGCGACATTGAGGCAAGGTACTTTAATGTTGAGAAGCTGGCTTACGCTTTGGTTGTTGCCGCGTGGAAACTTAGATATTATTTTGTCACGTACACCATTGTCGTGTTAAGTGATGCCCCGCTGAGGAAAATTTTGCAACAGCCGGATGCCGCAGGAAGGTTATTGAAATGGCCCATATTGAACTGACTGAGTTCAACCTGAGATATGAATCTCGCAGAGCGATTAAGGCGCACGCACTGGCTGATTTCATTGTGGAGACATCTTTTACGAGATCTTAGGATGAGTTAGTGGGGAGGACAGTTGGAAAGAGAGCGGGAAAGAAAGTGGCGCCCAGTTTGGTCGAGGAAAAGGAGAAGCCGGCTGATTATTGGATCTTGCATGTTGATGGTTCCTCTTCAAAGGACAAAGGTGGTGCGGGAATCACAGTGATCTCGCCTGATGAGGAGATTAAATATGAAAAGGCACTGAGGTTCAAGTTCAACGTTTCAAATAACCAGGCTGAATATGAGGCATTGATTGTTGGGATCGAGTTGGCAAGAGACATTGGGCTGACCAAGATTGTAATTCATTCAGATTCTCAGCTAATTGTCAATCAGGTGAAGGGCGAGTATGAAGTGTTGAAATCAGTTTTGGTAAAATATTATAATTTGGCGAGAAGTATTTTGAAGGGTTTCGAGTTTTGGGATTTAGTGCAGATAGATCGAGCCGAGAACTCGCGAGCGGATTCGTTGAGCAGAGCGGCGGGATCAGAGGAGCAGGGCTTAGTTGGTGGGCCGTTGGTCGAGTTTGTGGAGATGCCGGTGATCAACAGGCCGCTTGTGTTGGAAATTGAGGAGGTCGAGAAGGATTGGGTAGGGGAAATGAAAGACTTTTTTGAAAAGGAGGAATTGCCGCGTGATGAAGAAAAAGCGAAATTGATAAAGGTGACCTCGCCGCGATTTACTGTCCAAGACGGCGTGCTATATAGAAAGTCCTTCTCGAAACCATTGATGAGATGTGTGGAGCCAAGCATGGTGCAGAGGGTGTTGTTTGAAATTCATGAGGGTGTGTGTGGCGGCCATCCCGAAGCGAGAACCCTTGCGGATAAGGTTTTGTTTCACGGTTATTATTGGCCGAGTTTGAGAAAAGATGCAGAAATGTATGTCAAGAAGTGCGAGAAGTATCAGAGGTTTGGAAATATCTCCCGCCAGCCGGCAACAGAGCAGACCCCTATAGTGTCGACTTGGCCTTTTGACATGTGGGGGATTGATTTGATAGGCCCTTTTCCAAAAGCCAAAGGTGGTTTTCAGCGCGTGGTTGTCGTCGTGGATTACTTTACGAAATGGACAGAGGCGAAAGCTCTGGCGACAATCAGTGAGGACCAGGTGATCAAGTTTGTGCAAGAGAATATTTGGTGTAGATATGGGGTTCCTAGGGTTATCATTTCAGATCATGGTACCCAGTTCAGGAAGAAGTTTTCAGCGGAATGCGCAAGGGTGAATGTCAAACATTGGATGTCAGCAGTTTATAGGCCGTATTGTAATGGGCAGGCTGAGGCAGAAAACAAACAAATTCTTGCGCCTTGCGCAAAAACTTGGAAGGAAGAGGTGGTGCTTGGCTGGAGGAGTTGCCAATAGCTTTATGGTATGTGAGAACAACGGTTAAGGGCTCAACTGGAGAAACCGCTTTTTCCCTCACTTATGGATCAGAGGCTATGGCGCCTGCCGAGATGGCATTGCCAACTTATAGGGTGGCCAATTATGATGAAGCGAGAAATGGGCAAAGGCGGTGAAACGATCTAGATTTGATTGACGAAAAGAGGATGTATGCGAGAATGAAGATGATCAATTACAAGCAAAGGATGAAAGCCCAGCACGACAAGCGGGTTAACAAAAGGTCTTTTAATGTTGAAGATTGGGTTTTGAGGAGTGTGGCGGCAACAGGAGCCAAGCCAGGGTACACCAAGTTGAATGAGAAGTGGGAACGTCTGTTCCAAGTGTCGGAGGTAGTGCGAGAAGGAACCTACAGGTTGATAAAGCATGATGGCGAAGAGTTAAAGAATGCATGGAGTGTTGATCATCTCAAGCAGTTCTACCAGTGAAGCCGCCGCGGCCTCTGATGTATTTTGATTGTTTCCCCTAGATGGCAAAAGTTATATAACTTTTCCTTAAAATTTGTTGTTTTGATTGTCGCTTATGGAGAAAGTTATGTAAAATTTGGTAGTTTGGTGGGATGTAATTTATATATATGATAGAAAAGGTGGCGGGATGTTCTGTCGACACATCTTGTGGCGTGAGTATATACTTGTAAAGTTTTGACGAAGCTGTTTTTGTTTCTTGAATCGATGGATGCGAGGATCGAAGTAAAGATGGAAAGGGGAAACAAGTGAAGGTTGCCGCCCAGTAAAGATGGAAAGGGGAAGCAAGTAAAGGTTGCCGCCCTGTAAAGATGGAAAGGGGAAGCAAGTGAAGGTTGCCGCCCAATAAAGATGGAAAGGGGAGGCAAATGAAGGTTGCCGCCCAATAAAGATGGAAAGGGGAGGCAAATGAAGGTTGCCGCCCAGGAAAGATGGAAGAGGAAGGCAAGTGAAGATTGCCGCCAATTCCCGCCGGTTGGTCCTGGCACAATTCCCGTCGGTTGGTCCCGACACTTTCCCACCGGTTGGTCCTGGCACAATTCCCGTCGGTCGATCCCGACACTTTCCCGCCGGTTGGTCCCGACACAATTCCCGTCGGTTGGTCCCGACACATTCCCGCCGGTTGGTCCCGGCACAATTCCCGTCGGTTGGTCCCGACACTTTCCCGCCGGTTGGTCCCAGCACAATTCCCGCCGGTTGGTCCCGGCACAATTCCTGCCGGTTGGTCCCGACAACATTCTCGACTGGATATGTCGGAGCGACATACTAGCCGGTTGGTCCCGGCAAAACAGTTTTGAAAAATTAAAGTTTGGCGAGATGTCATAAGTTTTTCGAAAAGTTTCTGAATATGACTTGGCCGTAGGGCGTAAAGTAGAAAGTGAACGAGGAAAGTAAGTCGGTTCGGCTCAAGCGATGTGTATTAGAGGCGGTTGCCGCCAGCTTGAATTGATTTAGCACATTTTTAGTCAAATAGATTTCAGCCAAAAGTGTGAGGCCGCAAAATGTTTGTTGAATATGACTCTAACAATGGAGTAAGGCTGCCTAAAGACAAGCCTCACACTTTTTAGGGAAGTAGTATGTATATAGATAAGTTAAGGGAAAGTAAATCTTCGATAAACTATCGAAGCAAAAATGGCAACATATTAAAGGTAGAATTTAAAGCAAATGACAGTAAGCAGAGTAGTGACATTTGAGAAAGATAAAGCATAGAGTTGAAGTCGCATCGCGACATTCAGGCAACCAAATCGGGCATCAAAGAAGCGTTTGTGAGAGAAAGATAAAGTAAAATTGCAAATGCGACATCTAAAGTATAGTAGAATAAATATTAAAGAAATCAGGCATAGAGGCGGAAAATAAATTTAAGAACAAGTCGCAAACCACGACATCTGAAGAAAAGTAATGTGCATAACTCGCGTACTGCGATCCCCCAAAAAGTTAATTCAAAATGTCAAAGTCGCAAACCGCGACATCCCCAAGCAACAAAGTCAAAGTTTAAAGAGCGGAAAGGTAAAATTGTTTAATACAAACCAAAACAGATTGTTTTAAATTGAAATTAATGTTATCAAGAGGCAGAGGCTCGATTCCCGCCGGCAGCGGCTTTGGCAGCACGAATGGCTTCACGGGAAGCATCTTTGGCATCCTTGAGAGCTTTGGCCTTCTCGCCGATCACATCCACCCACATGTTCAAGGCATCATTGGTGGCTAGTGGAGGAGGAACCCAAACCGGTTTGCCCAAGAGCCTGTCCTCTGCGGCCAAGGCCTTAAGCTCGCTCTCTTCGTAAGGAACAAGAGAGTGGCCTCGGCGGCAGAAGTCGCTATAAATCTGTTCAGATCCCCACTTTTCGAGAAGCTCAGCCGTGATGGCTAGGATTTCATCAAAACTCGCCGCTGCCGCCCGCATAACATGAAGTAAGGCCTTGTCGTACATATCCATGGCATCGGTCTCTGCCTTCTCTTTGTTGTCAGCAATCTCCTTGACTAATTTAGCATCTGAAGTCGCCTTATCTAGGTTCTCAGCCTCTAGGGCCTTGATTCTTTCTTCTGACCTCAGCTTTAGGGTGGAAATCTCATTACGCAATTCTTTCTCTTGATTCTCGCTCGCCTTGAGCGCCTCAGCCATTTTCAATTTTTCCGCCTGGAAAGCCGCCAAATCTTTTTCCATCTCAACACACTTGCTCTTGTATTTGTCTTTTTCTCCCAAAGCCCGCTTGCGAGCTTTCTCTAGTTTTTCAGAATCACGAGCCAAACGGTTGTATTTGTTCCTCAGTCCATGCAAAGTACTTGTAATCTGCAGAGATTGCGAGAAGAGAATCAGTGACTTGAGAAGAGTGAAAAGCTTAAATAAAATAAGAAGCGACAATCCTTACCCCGCAAATTTGAAGGCCGACAAACTTTAGAGACAGGTCAATGTCCTGCTCCACAACTTCAGCTATGGCCGCCTTGTCGCCCGCGCGTTCAATGATGCTGGCACCAATTATACTATAAGTAGGGTCACGAGAATGGATGTCAAAGCCTGTCAAGTTGGGAACAGAGGAAATCTCCACGTTTAAATCATATAGGCCATCTTTGTCAGAAGGCATCTCGAACCCTTCTCAAAGCCAACTGACAAGTTGGGCTTCAGCATCGGTTGAAGTTTCTTCAATCATGGCGGCCTCGGGGTCTTCCTTAGTGCGGCCTCGTTTATTGGGGGAATTGATAGGCGGGATTGATTCCATGTCCTCAGCGGCGACATCAGTTTCCTTCTCAAAATTTTCTCCATCAACCACATCCTCATCCCTCAAGGCAAGAGTGGAAGGCCTCATCGGAGTTTTCGCTCTGCTGGATTTCTTGGCATGGTCGACGGCCTTATCTGCGGCAATAGCAGCCTTCTCGCGGGTGATGGCTTCAGAATCATCCCCATGCAGGGAAATTGGGATTTCCAATTCAGTAGTCTTTAGCAAGTCGGTTTGGCGGGAATCAGTAAGTCGCTTACGGCGACTGTCAGAGCCTAAAGCTGCGGCGCGCCTGTCTGACACATCCATGAGTCTGAATTCTGAATCAAAAGCAACAAAGAAATTAGAGGAAAGAAATCAAAGAAGTGTAGAATATGCAATAAAGATAGAGGCGAGAAACATACTTAGGACATCATACATAGTTTTACAACAACGGTCTTTCAATTGGCAAGGTCCACACTTGGCGGCAAAAAAGTTTCCCGAATGGAGGTCCCAGCCAGGATAAGGATCAGGTTGGATAATGGACAGGCGAGGTTCACTGTCAGGGCAGGTAAAATCAGGGAGACCAACTTGTCTGAGTAATGAAGGGCAGGATAAGATATCTCGCCACGAGAATAAGGCTAGGCCCGTGTCAGTGGCGTCGGCAAGAACTTTAAAGATTTTGTTTTTCAAACGGGTGTCACCAGAAACTAAGGCTTTGCGAGTTTCGATTATTAGATTAATGTCTCCAATGTCGCATGGATGGGTCCAGCCCACGCGAGATGTAACAAAAAGGGGATTGGACTGTCAATTGTGAACTTTTCGGGGCAAAGGAGTCAGAAGTTTGGGTTTTTTATACTTAATGGAGAGGCGGTTCTCGATGACGCCTTCTCGCTGAGATACAGCTGTGTAACCATCAAACAAATGAACTAGTAGAGGGATGGAGGGTTCGTGCCTTAAGGCTCTGCAGATCACGAGATAGCTAGTGAGAACCCTTATTGCGTTGAGGTGGAGATCAACGATGGCGGCTTGGGCTTTGAACAAGACGGCGACAATAAAAGGATCAATCGGAAGCCTGAGGCCAGCATCCAGCTGAGAGGGATAGACAATGATACCATCGGTTCTATGCCGCATAGCGGCAAGAGACAAGTCGCCTACGTATGGCTCTATATGGTAAAGGTCAGGGTTAATCCCATACTTGACATGGTAATGAGTTTGGAAGTCCATGGAAGAGGAGCTACTGGCTCCAGCGACATCAGGGTTAGAGGAACCATGCGAGATGGGTGGTCGCAACGAAGTCTCAGCCGCCAAAGTGTCCGACACGTCATGTGTTGATGTTGAATTGGAGGAAGACATGTCGCTCCTAACACCGGAGCTTGACAGCACCTGTTTATAGAAGTGACGGCTATGTAAATTGGGGGCTGCGAGATAGTCAATGTCAGAAAATTCAGTTTCAGAGAAAGGAAGGTAGAAGTCGCAGATATGAGAACAAAGTTCATTAGTTGTGAAAAAAGTTTTCATAGGAGCGGATTTGTGTAAGAAAGGGGGACCTCTAATTTCTAAGGCATTCAGTATGGCGACATCCGCTCCATGTCGCATAAGCATAAAGCTGAGATCCTCGCGCGAGATCCGAGTCCATACCCCCATATCTTTTCTGTAAAACCCCCCACTTATCTTACTTTGGCCAAACCTAACAGTCTTGGAACAGGACTTGGTCCTAGCCATTGCGTGCAAGATAGAAAATGCGAGAATTTAAGCGAGAATTCAAGGGATTTTGAACGGGTACCTGGGAATTTGCAGAAAGGAATAGAAGCTTGAAGAGTGATCGGAGAAACGGTCGGAAAATCTTGAACACTACTGGTTTCCTTCGAAAACGCCCCAAATCAGCCGGAAATTGAAACGCAAGCACTGACGGAACAAGGGGAAGCCCAAATGAAGCAAAAGGAACGGTTGAAGTGGACGGAATGAAAGAAAAATGTTCGCCGGAAAATGGGTCGCCGGTAGTCTCTTAGAAGTAAAAGAACAAATGAGCAACGGATTGGGGAATAAAACTGATAGAGAGATTTTGGTTGCCATGTCACGGAAGGTGAAAGGTTTTTGGGGAGTTTCCAAGGTGTATTTAAGAGAGTTCGAATTTTGAAATTCCCCCTATTATTGCTGGTATTAATTGGAAAAGATGACACGAATTCCTAGGAGGGTGTACGGCGCTACCTAACCGTCTAACCCGATCAACCCTGAGTTGACACGTGTTACGCAGGTGTCACTTGAGCCTTGTTTCTCGCCAACAAGGGCGCAGGATAGCGGCAACTCTGAGGTAACTGTGAAAGTTCTCGCCTGGACCATAGTCCAGGGCTTGAACTTGGGGGCTTCTGATGCGACTATGGAAAATGGATTGGGCCCAATCGCTATTGTTAGGCCCAATAGCTAGGCATGGGCCGCGCCCACATGGTTCAAGCCATGTAAATTGGGTCATGACACCGGTGCGACATTGGAAGTCGGGGCTACATAGAACGATTAGGAGATAAACGTAAGATGTCGCGTGGGAGTAGGACCAATTAAGAAGGTTTCTGCGAGAAACGGGGTATTATGTCAATAAGGCATTGCGATTAGGTATGGGAGGGAGAGCCCGCCCCCTGTGGGGTGCCGGGTTAAGAGCGACATGTAGAATGTCACCTATTTCTCCTTTGGTTGTCGCCTATTTCCCCATGGTTGTCTCCTTCGCGACACAGGTGGTTGGGCGTTTCCTAGGTCAGGCTTTGGTTGGCGCTTGTGTGCTTAACCCTAGCCGCCTCTGATGGATGATTGATGTGACAAGGTGAACAGTGAAATCCCACTAACTTGGAGTTGGTTGAGGACCATATATGGATGATTGACAAGTGTCCCCCCATGTGCAAGGCACATGGGGGCTTGGGAGTATAAAATGGGTGAATAGTTCATTTGCATGGTATGTACACTCTCTCTCCTCTCTAAGATCTCTCTCTCCCTCTAGGGTTTCCATTATTTTCATCATTTCTTGACCTAGTAACCTTACTCTCACGACGGAGGGGTTTCGCCGGAGTCACCCCCGGCCTAGTTTACGTGTTTGCTTGTGTGTAGGAGACCTAGCAAGGAAGGAGCAAGCCGGAGTATCCTCTTCTATTCAGTTCCTGTGCAACCATCGATTTTGGATGGCAGCATCACAGGGACATAACTATTTTTTTAAGTTTTTAACGTTCGTTAAGATTCGGGGGGAAAAGTGGGATGATTATAACATAAGGTACCACTTCGGGACACTTTTCGAGCTGGGATGCAAAGTGGGATTCAGTGTATAATCTGGGGGGATAAACATATTTAAGCCTTATACGGATGTCTCACAACCTGAGTATGCAATGGCCCGACAATACGGATGGACGGTAGGAGGTGTGAATGTATCACCAGGGGCACAAGGGCGGATGATGACAATTATAATGAAGAAGATGGATTTATTCCGGGAAAAAAAGGGCATGGAAAGAACACATCCAAAGGCTTAGGCACTAAAAATATTGGGGAGGCAATAAAAGGCAATGGGGATAGATTTTATTTTTATTTTTATTTATTTTTGTTTGATTTCTTTGTTGTTCTATGATGGTTTGATCTAGTACTCTATCATATTTTATTTTATATTTTAATAAAATTTAGGAAGCATTGAAGCCATTTTCAATTAAAAAATATGGTTCCCTAAAGTGGAAAATCAGGTGTAATAGCATCCTTATAAGAAGGATCGTCCAGAGGACAGTCATTAAGAAGGATCCTTATTATTATTATTATTATTATTTTGAGCAAATGGCTGTGAAATGTTAATTAAAAAACAACAAGGTTGGTGGCTATGCAATATATTTCAATTCACTTAGAAAAGCTTGTAATTAGCTTATAATTAACGCCCGCCAAATATGTATCCCATTGTTAGGTTATTTTATTATTGTATCTGTAAAGATAATTAATAGCCACTAAGGAACTAAAACACATTGAGACTTATAAATCATTCCACCCTTTATTTCAATAATAATAATCCTACATAATAATAGACACTCACTCAAGGAAACTTATTAAAAGGAACTAGAAATTAAGCTCATACGTCTTCCCACTCTTTATTTCGCCATATTATTATGCACACATACACACAGACATTATTTGGTCGCATTGCATTGAGAAAAGCATCAAGCCAGTAGCCTCAACGGCGCACATTTATTCGGTAGGTTTGACAATGACCCCGATAGCATCAAGCCAATAGCCTGAACGGCCAAAAAATCCATTGAGAGTCCCATTATTCAGTCGTGCTGAGAAAGCGGTACCTCTTGCTGTACCAAATGGTCCAAATACGGTATTCTTGTCCGTGGAAAATGATAATGAGGTCACAACAAGATATCCAGATTTCATATCAGTTGTCCCGCTTATGTTGTTTAGTTTCTCCTTCTTAATCTCAATGTCAATCTGTTCAAGATTACAAGATTTGTAAAGATTGTTAATTAAAGACTAAATATTACTCCTTCCGTAATGTTCAAATTTCAATAAGAAAACATTCTAAAAAATTAATAGCTTTTTGTACAATTAAATGGCAATGATTCATAAATATAATTGTTTTTCATTTTTCAAACATTTTTGCAAATATAAAGTGACCAGTGAAACAAAACAAAAAAATTATTGAAAAAACAGTTAGAGACAATTTTTTTTTTTCAAAAAGGACATTTATTTCAGAATTTTTTAATTTTGAAAATAGACATTCATTTAGGGACAATTTTTTTTTGCAAATTTTTTTTTTCAAAAAACATATACTATACACACCAAATATATACTATATTACTATGTACCTCACTACTTTTAGTTCCGGTAGTCCATCCGAATGTTTTTGAGTGGTCCAAATTACCCTCATCATCTTGGCTTGTGAATCTAATGGTGTTAATAGCATCATCATGGGTGAATGAGATATGTGATATGGCACCCTTCGGCACATACGACCAATCATTTCCTGGAATTTGACTGCCCCACTGACCGAATCGTTGTTCAGCTAGAGGCTTTAGATAAACTCCAATAGCATCAAGCCACGAGCCGGAACGGCCATGAAACCCTACGAAGCCTTGATCTTTCGCCAGCAATGAGAAAGCGGTTCCTCTTGGAGTCCCAAATGGACCAAACGTCTTCTTCTTGTCCGTGGAAAATGTTAATGAAGTTATGGACACATAGCCACTTTTGACACCAACAGTCCCACTAATGAAGTTGAGCTTCTCATTCTTAATGTCAATGACAATCTGTTAAAATGCATGGATAAGATAAATAACATCAAAAATTGGTAATCCTGATTTATCAACCTAGGCATGCATGTTTAATTAATTACCTCGTCACTTTTACTACCGCTTGTCCATCCAAATGTTTCTGAATGTTCCACATTACCCTTGTCATCTTGACTCGTGAAGCGGATGGAGTAAATAGCATCGTCATGCGTGACGGAAATATTAGATATCACGCCCTTGGGCTCATAAGTCCACTGGTTTCCTGGCTCTTGAGAGCCCCATGGACCAACACTTAGATTTCTCTCAGCTAGAGGCTTTAGATAAACTCCAATAGCATCAAGCCACTTGCCGGAACGGCCATGAAACCCTACGAAGCCTTGATCTTTCGCCAGAAATGAGAAAGCGGTTCCCCCGCCGGTACCAAAAGGTCCATAACTTTTATTTTTGTTGGTGGTAAAAGACAACGATGTTACCATCAGGACGCCAAAGTATTCACCAATCGTCCCACTAATGCCACTGAGCTTCTCAACCTTGGCATCAATATCAATCTGTAGGTGTAATAATATTGGTACATAAGCTTAAAATATAATTATCATAAGAATATATTAGATTGATACAAATATTAGGAGAACATATGTGATCATATATATATTGTTCACCTCAGCATTCTTGCTGCCCACTTCTTCACCAAATTGATCGGAGAGTTTGGTATTGCCGGATTCATTTTGACTTGCAAAGCAAATGGTGTTAATAATATCACCATAGGTGATGGAAATACGAGTTATTGGACCATTGGGTACATATGTCCATGGTTGTCCACCTTGACCACCCCATGGACCAACACTTAGATTTCCCTTAGGCCTTACATACACTCCAATAGCATCAAGGTACCAACCACTACGGCCATGAAACCCACTAATATTTTCAACGTCATTAAATTTATATGAAAAAGCAGTTCCTTTGGCAGTACCAAAAGGTCCATAACTTTTATTTTTGTTGGTGGTAAAAGACAACGATTTTACCAGGCCACCGTGTTCACCAATTGTCCCACTAATGCTACTGAGCTTCTCGACCTTGACATCAATATCAATCTGTAGGTGTAATAATATTGGTACATAAGCTTAAAATATAATTATCATAAGAATATATTAGATTGATACAAATATTAGGAGAACAGATGTGATCATATTGTTCACCTCAGCGTTCATGCCGCCCACTTTTTCACCAAATTGATCGGAGAGTTCGGGATTACCGGATTCATTTTGACTTGCAAAGCGGATGGTGTTAATATTATCACCATAGGTGATGAAAATATGAGTTATTGGACCATTGGGTACATATGTCCATGGTTTTCTGTTGGGATGTGGAGTCAAAACCATGGTTAAAGGATTTGAACCGCGATCGGAGGAGTTGGTGAGATCAAGGAGGATTCTTCTGCAGCAGATTTGTTTCCTATTTTGATTAGATCTCCTCTTGCATTGGTGATTCCTTTTGGTAGTAATATTTGGAAGGACTTGTGAAGAAAGAAGATTACTTTCTTGAGTAGGAATCCTTTTATTACTAGGATTTGATTTATTGTTCCCTATAAATACATGTGATAGCCTAGAGACAAATTGTAACATCGGAAAATATTAGAGAGAATATTTTGGCTTGGTAGCGACGTAGTTGTTGTTGCAACGAACCGGGTTAACAATTCTTGTGTGTTCCTTTGTGTGTGATTTACTTTTCGTGTGTGTTGCTCTTATTTTTTTCTTCCTAGCTCGATCCGTTTTCCGCTGCGCAAGAACGTGATTTTCACAACAACTGGTATCAGAGCCTTTTGGTTTTGTCGAATCATTGGTTGGCTGGTCTTTTGCTATGGATTTCTTGGGAGCTTTGGAGGATGGTAATAAGGTGTTGATCGAAAAGTTTGATGGGACGGATTTCAATTTTTGGAAGACACAAATCGAGGATGTTTTGTGGAACAAGGATTTGTATCTACCATTAAAAGAAAAGCCGGCGGACATAGAGGAAGCAAAATTCGAAATCTTGAATCGGAAAGCGTTAGGGCTTGTTAGGCAAACGTTGACCAAGGATGTGGCGAAGAATGTTTTGGAGGCGAAGACTACCATGGAGATGTTACAGATGTTGGCGAGCATGTACGAGGCACCATCGGCGGCGAATAAAGCTCATCTAATGAGGAAGCTGTTGAACGTAAGGACGGTGGAGGGCATGTCAAGAACAAAGCATATAAGTGAATTCAAATCTACCGCGACCCAACCGTCTTCCGTGTCAAGTACTCTTGATTTACGAGTACTAGCGTTGATTTTACTTTCTTCTTTGCCGGAAAGTTGGGATACGACTCCGATAGCAGCTAACGTTTCAACAGAAAAGTGAAGTTGAAGTTTTCGGATGTCGTTGATGTGATTCTCGCGAAGAAATTCGTAGGAAGAGCAAGGGTGGGACATCGAGGCTAGCACTAAATGTCGGTGAAAAGAGTAAGGGCAGCAAGAAGGTGATTACTTGCTACGATTGTGGGAGAAGCGGACACTTTAGAGAAGTTGTCCGGCGGTCGTGCAGAGCGAAGGAATTGAATGTTGCGCAGAGGAGTTAGCGGATGTATTAATCTCGGGTAGGAGCAATTCAACGGATTCGTGGGTTTTGGATTCGGGCTCGACGCTTTCATTCATGCACTAGCAGTAAAGAATGGAGCAAGATGTTCCGGTGATTTTGGGGTGGTTCGCTGGGAAACGATCATCCTGTCAAGGTCATTGGAAAGGGGGTCGTTCGGGTCAAAGCAACGGATGGGACTGTTTTACGGCTACGTGATGTGCGACATATTCCGGATTTGAAGAGGAACTTGATTTCCATAAGGCAACTTGACGAGGAGGGTCAGCTGGTGACCTTCGGCCATGGGGACATGGAAGGTAAACCGCGGAGCTAGCTTGGTGGCTCGTGGCGGCGTGAAAATATGTTGTATACCACATGCAACATGAGTCGTTGGGAAACGGAAGGCGCATCCCAATGATGAATGGTGGTGGCCGAGATCGCCACGGTGGGAGAAATTTCACTAAACGGTATGTCGATAGAAAATTGGGTGATGAAGCCGCCGACGCGGAGCCAATTTGGTCAACATGGGAGCGGGATCTAGAACGGTGATGCGATGGGTTGCAAAGAACACACAAAGGTTCCAAGCTTGTGATTGTGTGGGGCACGTGGATTCGCGCCTGCTCGTGATCGATAGTTAGCACGCAAGTGAGCGGGGATGTGCAGGGAGGATCATTCGGAATGAAGACTCTGAGCATGGTAAAACCGACAGCATGTCAAGCGTAGCTCACTTCAATTCACTTGGATAACTGACAAGAGGCCGGGCGCTACCAACGCATTAGCCGCCACCGAAATTTGTTTCAAGGAGAGGTATCATGGATGGTTTGTCTCCGTGGGAGATTGTTGGGATGTGGAGTCAAAACCATGGTTAAAGGATTTGAACCGCGATCGGAGGAGTCAAAGTGAGATCAAGGAGGATTCTTCTGCAACAGATTTGTTTCCTATTTTGATTAGATCTCCTCTTGCATTGGTGATTCCTTTTGGTAGTAATATTTGGAAGGACTTGTGAAGAAAGAAGATTACTTTCTTGAGTAGGAATCCTTTTATTACTAGGATTTGATTTATTGTTCCCTATAAATACATGTGATAGCCTAGAGACAAATTGTAACATCGGAAAATATTAGAGAGAATATTTTGGCTTGGTAGCGCCCCCGGACGTAGTTGTTGTTGCAACGAACCGGGTTAACAATTCTTGTGTGTTCCTTTGTGTGTGATTTACTTTTCGTGTGTGTTGCATCTTTTTATTCATTCTCAAGGCTTGATCCGTTATTCCGCTGCGCAAGAACGTGATTTTCACAACATTTTCCACCTTGACCACCCCATGGTCCAACAACTGAAACTTGTGGTGAAACTTGTGGTGCCTGCAAAATAGTTATGAATCAAGCAGTGTCATAAGAATTGTCAAGCTAATTAACTTTACAAAATGTAAGGAGAAAAAGTACCATTTTCCTCCTGATAGATTTGTGAGTGAATTAGATCGATGTGAATATAACTTCATTCCTGAAAGTCTTTTTATAGTGGTTCGAGTTAAAGAAAGGGTTTAAATTATTAATTACTTGTTTTTCATGTGAATCATATGGAGATAGGAAAAGCGATGGTTTAGTAAGGTAGTAAGTGGGAAAGGAGAAAATAAAGGTCTATTTTCTAGTTGTTTTTGTTTGGGATCAAACGTGATAAGAAGGAAAGTTCACACGGGTCTTGGTCTATCTGTCACTGTTAGTATTAATTGAGTGGTCGGTATATGTATACATATTTTAATTTCTTTGCGGTCAGTATCATGATTTACCTGCATTTATTTGTAGCAATTTGTGTAAAGTATACATGTGTTGTCTGCTTGAGAATTAGTTTATATTGATATAAATCTTTGTTTGTTTTTATTTGACTGTTATGATTTTTGTTATTTTTTGAGATATTATTGTATTTGACAGTTTGTGTTTGTTTGACTATTATGATTTTTTATTTTTTAAAATCAGTTATTCACAATTTCAAACCCAAATTTCATTTATTTGATTGACCCACCTATCCCACCAATCCAAGGTGGGTTGTGTTGGGATGACATATTTCCAACCCGCCAAAAATTTGGGACAGCCCCGCCCGCCCGCCACTGTTTGACAACTCTACAAGTGTCCCATACTTATTGTAGTAACATTGTTTGTACAGATAAAGTTGACAGCTCCCTGTACCTTTGGCCAACGATTGATATAGCCGAAATTCGGTAAAAATGTTGGCACTTTGAATTACTATTGTCGGAGCATTACAACTCCAACGGTGGTAATTTTTTCGCCATTATTCTCGTCCGGACAAGGAGAGTCCAGATGTGATGTTATTTTGAACTTCTCAAAATTTTATTCTGCTCCATTTTTATCGACTTCATTTTTTTCGACAACAAAAATACTCTTTGATTTCTCAAGCTAGGTGGCGGTTATCCACTTTCGTGGAGTCGTGGCCAGCTACTTAGCTTGAACATAAGAGGTTCCTTGATAAATTCCAGTGACTTGCTCCGGTGAGTAATTCAGGCTAGGTGATCGGAATTTTCATATGTTTTTCAAAGAGGGTTTATATGAGGTAGTGTATACTAGGAGAAGAAAAGGAAAATGGCTGCACTTCTTTGTTTTTGGTAGAAATTTTATGAAAACATAAGCTCTCTCTTGGGACATCAATTTTCGGCCACTTTCTCTCCGGCTTCATTTTTTTCCGACGACCTCTATTTGCTTGCTCACGCTGGGTGGCGGCTATCCATTTTCTTGGGGTTTCGTCAGCTATTTAGCTTAAACATAAAAAGCCTTTGACATCTATTCCGGCTATTTGTTTCGACGACTTATTCCGGCTAGATGGCCGGAATTTGCTCACTTTTCTTTCCTTTTTAGTAATTTTAGAAGGTAGGTATATGAGTGGAATAGGAAGAAAGAACAAGAAATGTGTACCGACCACCTTTAACTCGATAGAAACCATAAAAAGGATGAACTCTCTCTCTCTTTAAGGGCATCTATTTTCGGCGGCGTCACACCGAAAAAGATGGCGTTTCCCGGCATTGGAACCACTGATGACGCCATGAAAATCAGCCCGCAAAGGGATGACAAAGGTTGCAGAAAACACATCGCACTTCGGCCAAAATTTGCAAAATAGCACCGTTAGGAGTGCGGGGGGTTACCCCGCTATAACCCTCGGGTGTAAGAATAAGTATTTGTCTATGAGAATCAATGTATATGAGAGCTCTAGAGAGAGCATATGTAGAGAAAGAGAGAATAATGATGTATGGAGATGAAAACATACCTTCACCAAGTGAGGAGGGTTATAGATATATAGGAGAGTAGTGTATAGTTGGTAATTTGGGGGGGGGGGGTCCCACTGTATGTATTTGCTATAAGTATATATGTGATATATATGACTGTATGATACTGTGTATATGTGTATGTATAAATATATCCAAAAAGTCAGGGTTTATCAGAAAATATATTTCCTTCCCCTAAAAGCTTTTTAATAATTAAAAAAAGTTGTTATTCATTTTATTATCATAAAATTAAATACTTAAAAAGTGGATAACAAGAATATTTATGTATCTTTGTCATTAAAATATATATAAAACACACATTTTTAGCGTGTACATTAAAATGAAATTTGGAAATTTAATAAGGGACATGGAATAGAAAATAAGAGAGAGCAGAGTAACGACTTCACGGTACCCCGTCAGTCGCTTCTTCCTCGTTCCCGATCACCCCATCAGCTCAACTTCGCCGACCGGGTAATTTTTGCACCCATTAACTAGACTTAGGTCCCTAACTGTTTAATATGATATGATAAATATATAAGATCAATCAATTGGGTGTGTGTGATTTGAGAAATCAAAATTTTTTAATATTCTAACGGATTAGAGCACGAAGATTCACAAAATATCGAAAGGTTGAGTAAACTAAATATTTATAGTTTGATTAATGAAATTGTTAGAACAGAGTATATAGAAAACAGCAATCAAATAGAAATCACACAAACAGAACGATATACGTGGTTCACCAACTTGGATACGTACATGGGCAGAGGAAGATAATATTATTATCACTTGGAAATCAACATAATACAATCTATAATTTAGTACACGAATTATTAATCACAAGAATTTCTAAATGTGCAAACCCTAGATATAGAGAAACAGATGAGCAATTAAACTTTTGAATTTAGAATTATTGATATGCGTATTACACTATAATTATATTTGATTGTTAAGGAATAGGGGGTATTTATACTGTCATATTTCTAACCCTGCAGGGTTTTACAAATCCTGCGCTGAAACTGGCCAGCCTAGGCCCAACAGCCGTCGAGCATGGTCGTGCCACTATAGGCAGCACGACCGTGCCAAACTTCTCGACACTTGGTGCGGACGCTCCCCTCTCATGAGAACGCACGCTCCTCTCTCCAGAAACTTTTGCACGGGCGTGTCTTGTAACCCCCCGACCGTGTCCGCTATTCAATCATAATGATTTAGATCCCTTGGATGGTACGGGCGTGCTAAACACAACGCGCGGCCGTGCTAGCTAGTCTGTCACAAGATTTACCTTTATTGCTTGTTTAATCCTCTAATTTATATGTCCCCAATGTAGATGGCATTAAACCCAACAAAAAAGTAGATCTTTAAAGTGAAATTTCCAAAAATAGAACTTTACATCTTCTTAATGATCGGTACATGGAAAGAAGAAAATGTCTCACTATTTTTCGCAACCCATAAGTTTTAAATGTGAAATCTTTAAAGAGATTGGAACCATTGTAATCTTCTATTCATCATCTTTGAAATATAGAAAAGTATCATGTTTTCCTCAAAATATAAAAAAAAAAAAAAAACCTCGGGAATGAATCCATAAGGAAAAAAAATGTGGGGCTCACAAGGGAAATAATTGAAGGAAAAATTAATACTTACTCCGTTTATTACTTTTCTTTTTTATACGAATTTAATCTTTGTTTAATAAAAGTCCTACTTTTGTTTTTTATATGTTTTAAAAGTAAGAGTCTCATCCTAAATTAACAAATAATATATAGTATTTTAGACAACTTTATGTTTATAATGCTTGTTTAATTGCAAAACTATCAACACTTAAATACTTACTTTTTAGTAACCATGTATTATAAATAGTGTTTTTGAAAATTATATCATCGACCCACTTTGACAAAATATGGAGACCATAAAATATATTATATATTATTTATGTCTCCAATTTTACATAATTTAGATAATTCATATTTATACACAAATCATATGATCATTCCTAATTCTAAAGATTTTAACAAGTCTTCTTATTATAATATAAATTAGAAATACTCATAACTTAGGTAACTCTTCTAAGTCAGCTAAATGACAAATGAAATCAACCAATAAAAAAAGACATTTTCAAAATTCGCCAATAAGTTCCTGCTAAAAATGTGGACAAAAATAGCCCTAACTGCGATTCTCACACGTACCAACGCCTTATGTGATTGATGGGTGAAGATTAGAATCCGCTGCTTCGCACTCCCTTTGCATTCTCCCTCCCTTTTTCTATCTATTTCTTTTTGTTTTCAGTTAATAAAAAGAGTCGGTCTGGGGAGAAACGCGTTTCTCCGTGCTTCTGGAGAAACGGGGCTTGTTTTGTCGCGCGACATCATAAGCCAGTTTCTGGATATACTTTCATCAGCTTCTGGATATCCAGAAGCTTTGGAAAGGATATCCAGAAGCTTTGGAAAGGATATCCAGAAACCAAATATTTTTTCTGGATATCCTTTACAAAGCTTCTGGATATCCAGAACATTGAATATGGATATCCAGAAGCTTTGGAAAGGATAGCCAGAAAAAATATTTGGGTTCTGGATATCCTTTCCAAAGCTTCTGGATATCCTTTACAAAGCTTCTGGATATCCTTTCCAAAGCTTCTGGATATCCAGAAGCTTTGGAAAGGATATCCAGTTGTGGTGGCTAAGTATGTCGCGCGACAAAACAAGCCCCGTTTCTCCAAAAGCGACGGAGAAACGCGTTTCTCCCCAGATTTTGTGTAATAAAAACACCAACAAATGTGATATTTGCCATACAGTTTTTCTAAAGAATGATATAAATAATTGAGAAATCTACAACACAGTTATAACATAAACCAACTCTAATCATGAACAACTGTGAAAATCTATAAAAGATTAATGTGAAATAGAATTCTCAGTTTATAATATAAACCAACACAGTTTTAACATAAACCAATTTTATTTTACAGTTATTTAAATAACTGGGAAATAGAATTCACAGTTATTTACACTAAAACTTGTTTCCAAGTTTCATGAGAAATATTAGTTGTTCACCAAACTCTAACTAAAATAATTGTGAAATACACATCACAATTCAAAAATTTATCAGTTGTTTAAGCAAAATAACTGTGAAATACACATCGCAGTTATTTCACAAACAATGGATGAGGATGAACAACTGTGAAAACTTATAAAATATTAATGTGAAATAGAATTCTCAGTTTATAACATAAACTAACACAATTATAACATTAATGTTATAACACAAACAATGAAAGGATTCTATTTTACGGTTAAGTACTTAAGTCAATAC
The DNA here is from genome assembly GCA_022495995.1 of Adenophora triphylla var. japonica. Taxonomy (NCBI): domain Eukaryota; kingdom Viridiplantae; phylum Streptophyta; class Magnoliopsida; order Asterales; family Campanulaceae; genus Adenophora; species Adenophora triphylla. The sequence continues at coordinate 70,188 of JAFEMH010000679.1, forward strand.
TTAGCTGCAAATAGAAGGAAGTTCCTGGGAATAAGCAAGATTGGGTGCCATTGCGCAGGCAATTGAATCACTCCAGTTTGTTGCATCTCCTCTATACAAATGAAAATTGCTTATATAAACAAACTTCCTAAAGAACTCACGTGAGTAATAATTCTTCTTCAATTCAACTTCTATCTAGTGGAAATTTCTAACTCCTTTAATCATTTCATCTAAAACACTCAACAAAATTTAATGATTGATTAACCCGAAAAAACCCCATTTCTCACTAGCAACCCTCATTTTCTCAACAACATCACTCCGATCGGCGGTATCTCCATCAATTCCGGCCAAATCAATGGCCGGAATGCTGCAATTTAATTGCAAGGTGCCCGGAGAAAAGCTTGATTTATCCTCTACTATCGGTCGGTCGTGGATGAATTGCAATTAGGAATATTTTTGTCCACATTTTTAGCAGGCATTTATTGGCGAGTTTTGAAAATGTCTGTTTTATTGGTAAATTTCACCCCATCTCAAGCTATTATTGGTAAAAAAACCCTAATGAACGGAATAAAAGTGACACGTTTCTTGCGTCATCACCTAATATTTGTTATCTCAAAATGAATAGCCTTTTAATTTTATTTTTCAGAAAACTATTCCTAAATATCTTTACCAATTTTTTTATAATTTAATATATATTTGTAAAATTAAAAATTTAAAAATTAATAACGAGAATATTTAATTTTGGCTACTAAAACATAACATTTTCAAAATAATTTTTAAAATGACCGTGATTTTGAGAGGAAGTGGGCAATTACATTATCACATTCGTATGGTAGTGTTCCCATTTCTTCCCACACACTCATTATGTTGGGTTAGAGGATCAATTGGGCTAGACATCGAAGCAAGGGGAAGATTTTTTCGTAGCAGGTTTCTGGGGTCAAGAGCGGCCGCGCTGCCTATGTGCGCGACCGCGCTCTTGTGCCGAGAATGGTGCTCGGGAGGAACATCTTCGAGGGCGACCGCGCTGAGAGGAAGGGAGACCGCGCTCAAGGGCCGAGGCTGGCGTTGGTCTTACTCGTCAATAGCGCGACCGCGCTTAGCAGGAGAGCGGCCGCGCTCCGCCCGATCCAGCAACAGTCAAAGTTTCCTTGTTTGTTTAGGTTTTGGACTCTACCCTAGGTCATATATAAACAATGTTCCGCCCCCAATTCAGTGGTCACACAAATTCTAATTACATAGTGCAAGATCCTGGCTTGGTAGTGCCCCAGACGTAGCCAATCAAATTGGTGAACTGGGTTAACAATTTCTTGTGTTCTTTTCTGTTTTCTTTGATTTCTTGTGCTTGGTTTGTGTGCGATTATTATTCTTGTAGGTTTGCTTGGGTGTGGAGGGCCATATTCACAACAACTGGTATCAAAGCTCTATGTTTAGGATCAAGGGAGGTGTTTCAAGCAATCAAGAATGGGCAAAGACAAACAGGCGGTTGAGAAATTCGATGGGTCTGACTACGGATATTGGAGGATGCAGATTGAGGATCTCTTGTACAACAAGGATCTCTACAAGCCTCTGAAGGGTGTCAAACCGGAAGATGTAAGTCAGGAGGAATGGGAACTCATGGATCGGAAAGCCCTAGGGGTGGTTAGATCTACTTTGTCAAAGTGGATCGCGAAGACTACCAAGAAGGCGACAACCACCAAGGAGCTATTGGATTATCTTACTGAGAGATTTGAAACTCCGTCTGCTGCAAATAAGGTTGATTTGATACGTAAGATGGGTAGTCTCAAGATGCAAGAGGGAGGATCCTTGGCTAAGCACATCGATGAATTTATGGATGTCATAGATTCATTGACAGCGGTGGAGATCAAGTTCGATGATGAGGTTCATGCATGCTTGTTGCTAGCTTCTTTACCGGCAAGTTGGAGCGGAACGGTGACTGCAATCAACGCTTCAGCAGGTAAGAAAAAATTGAAATATGATGATGTTAAAGACTTTCTTTTAGGTGAGGAAAATCGCATGAAGAAGTTGGGGACATCAAGTACTTCGGGAGTGGCTTTAGCTACTACTAGTAGGGGGAAGCCGGGTACTAGCAAACAAGGGAGAACCGAATCTAGGGAGAACGGAGTGAGTGGTAAGGGCAAAGATGATGAGACCAAGGACAAACCGAAGGTTGCGAAGGGATCTGTTCAGTGCTACTATTGTAAGGAGTTGGGACACTTTAAGAGGGATTGTCCAAATCGTAAGGGTAATCAGGCGAATGTGGCAGTCGAAGGTGATGATGTGCGGTTACAGTGTTAGTAGTGCACTAGAATCATGGGTGCTTTGGATTCGGGGCATCATTCCACTCTTGCGGGCACAAGGAAGAGATGGATAATTACACTTCCGGTGATTTCGGGAAGGTCTATCTAGCTGATGGCGAGCCTTTGGAAATCAAGGGGAAGGGGGATGTCAGGATAGGAGCATCGGACGGGAAGGTTCTACATCTGAACGGGGTCAGACACATTTCGGGTTTGAAAAAGAACCTACTTTCAGTTGGGCAGTTGGACGAAGAGGGTTACAAGGTGACTTTCGGCTGCGAAACTGGGTTATTACCAAGGAGGATTGTGAGATCGCTCGGGGTAGTAAGGAGGGTACTTTGTATTTGGCGAATAACACCAAGGATAGTATTGCGGTGGCGGCGACGAGGGTGATGCGATTTGTGGCACTTGTCGATTGGGTCACATGAGTGAGACGAGGATGAAGGTACTTTGTTCCAAGGGTCTACTACCGGGTTTGAAGACAGTCAACGTGGGGATCTGCGAAGATTGTATGTTTGGCAAACAAGGGAGGAATAATTTCTCAAGGACAGGTAGGGGATTGAGGGAAGCAAAGTTGGAATTGGTTCACACGGACTTGTGGGGGCCATCTCCGGTTACATCTCTGGGTGGTGCGTCATATTACATGACTTTCATTGATGATTCTACAAGAAAGGTTTGGGTCTATTTCTTGAAGGGGAAAGATGAGGCTTTCGAAGTATTCAAGAAGTGGAGGGCCTTGGTGGAGAATCAAACGGGACTTAAGCTTAAGTGCTTGAGATCAGATAATGGTGGGGAGTATGAGCTCGGGGAGTTTAGGGAATATTGTGCTGCGAATGGTATTCGTATGGAGAAGACTCCAAAGAAGACTCCACAACTCAACGGGGTAGCAGAAAGGATGAACAGAACATTGAACGAGCGGGCTAGAAGTATGAGATTGAAGTGTGGACTTCCGAAGACGTTCTGGGCATATGCAGTTGACACGGCAGCTTTCTTGATCAATCGGGGACCATCGGTTCCATTGGGGAACGGAATTCCAGAGGAAGCTTGGAGTGGCAAGTAGGTAAATCTGTCCTTTCTTCGCGTATTTGGCTGCGTTTCTTATGTTCATGTTGATTCTGCTGAGAGAACTAAATTAGATGCTAAATACGGTAAGTGTACATTTATTGGGTATGGCGGGGATGACTTCGGGTATAAATTTTGGGATGATCAAAACCATAAGGTTATTCGTAGTCGAGATGTGGTATTCAATGAACGAGGTTTTGTACAAGGATAGAAAGGGGCATCGATGGTACTAGTTCGGAATCGGAGGTTGTAGAGGTGGATATTCCGGACTCGGGTGGGAGCGGGACAGTTCATGTTGACCATGGTCGAGGAGGTCACTGAAGATGAACCACGTACTCCGAGCCGGATATTGCGGCTGCGTAGATCCAGCGGCTGCGTGGATCACCCAGATGTATACTCCTTCGAATTATTATTTGTTATTGACAGATAATGGGGAACCGGAATGTTATGCGGAGCGGTTCGTAGTGTGCTTTGTAATAAGTGAAAAGGCTGCGATGGAAGATGAGATGGTCTCATTGAAGGCAAACAAAACTTGGGAGTTGATTGAACTACCTAAGGGAAGAAGGCACCGCATAATAAGTGGGTTTACGGGATCAAGGAGGAAGCGAGATGGTAGCAAGCGTTACAAGGCAAGGCCGGTTGTTAAAGGGTTTCAAAGCGAAGTACGGTATTGACTACACCGAAGTATTCACTCCGATTGTGAAGATGACCACTATCGAGAATGGTTCGGGGATAGTAGTGGCGGATGACTTCTTTGCTAGAAACAGAGATGGATGTGAAGACTGACCTTTCTTCATGGAGACTTGGAGGAGGAAATTTACATGGTACAGCCCGGAGGGTTTCTTGTCTAAGGGTAACGAGGAGCTAGTTTGCGAGATTGACTAAGAGCTTGTATGGCCTTAAACAAGCTCCTAGGCGAGTGGTACAGAAGTTTGATGGATTCATGCACGACATTGATTTTATCGAGATGCGGCGGATCATTGTTGCTACTTCAAGAACACGGACAATGGGTACATTATCTTCTTTGTTATATGTGGACGACATGTTAATAGCGGGCTCTAGCAGTAGAGAGATAAACAGGTTGAAGACTCAGTTGTCAGAACGGTTCGAGATGAAGGATTTGGGAGAGGCAAAGAAAATCTTGGGCATGCGGATTGATCGGGATAGGGAGTCGGGCAAGTTGGTTCTTTCACAAGCAGAATATGTTGAGAAGGTCTTAGCAAGGTTTTGTTATGGAAGAGGCGAAGCCAACAGGGACGCCATTGGGTTTGCATTTCAAGCTATCCGAGAGGGACTCGCCTAGGAACAAGGAAGAGCGTGACAAGATGGGGAGAACTCCATATGCTTCAGCTGTGGGGAGTCTCATGTATGCAATGGTGTGTACAAGGCCGGACATTGCACATGCGGTGGGAGTAGTCAGCCGGTTCATGGGCAATCCAGGAAAGCAACATTGGGAAGCGGTTAAGTGGATCCTACGTTACTTGAAGGGTACTGCTGGTAAGGCTCTATGTTTTTCAAGCAAGGAAGTGGTGTTAGCGGGTTATGTTGATGCGGACTTGGCATCAAGTGATCTTGATAAAAGGAGAAGTACTACGGGTTATGTGTTTACATTGGGTGGTACAGCAATCTCACAGGCTTCTAAGTTACAAAAGATCGTGGCTCGATCGGCTGCGAAGCGAGAATATGTGGCAGTGACAGAAGCAAGTAAAGAGATGGTTTGGCTGCAGAACTTCTTGGGTGAACTTGGGAAGACGCGAAGTGGTAATATTCTCTACAGTGACAGTCAGAGCGCAATTCACTTGGCAAAGAATCCGGCATTTCATTCGAGGACGAAGCACATTGAACTGAGGTTTCACTACATCAGGCATCTCTTGGAGGAGAAGACTTTGTGGCTTGAGAAGATATTGGGATCGGAGAATCCGGCTGACATGTTGACGAAGGTTGTGAACCTTGAGAAATTGAAGCTGTGCAAAGCTTCAATTGGGCTTGAAGAATGAGAGAGGAGGATGGTACTACCATGATCGAGGTGAGCACTAGGAGGACACCAAGGGTGAGTTGAAGACGGATACGGGGCTTATATGTGTGGTTGATCTCTAGGTGGGAGATTGTTGGGTTAGAGGATCAATTGGGCTAGACATCGAAGCAAGGGGAAGATTTTTTCGTAGCAGGTTTCTGGGGTCAAGAGCGGCCGCGCTGCCTATGTGCGCGACCGCGCTCTTGTGCCGAGAATGGTGCTCGGGAGGTACATCTTCGAGGGCGACCGCGCTGAGAGGAAGGGCGACCGCGCTCAAGGGCCGAGGCTGGCGTTGGTCTTACTCGTCAATAGCGCGACCGCGCTTAGCACGAGAGCGGCCGCGCTCCGCCCGATCCAGCAACAGTCAAAGTTTCCTTGTTTGTTTAGGTTTTGGACTCTACCCTAGGTCATATATAAACAATGTTCCGCCCCCAATTCAGTGGTCACACAAATTCTAATTACATAGTGCAAGATCCTGGCTTGGTAGTGCCCCCAGACGTAGCCAATCAAATTGGTGAACTGGGTTAACAATTTCTTGTGTTCTTTTCTGTTTTCTTTGATTTCTTGTGCTTGGTTTGTGTGCGATTATTATTCTTGTAGGTTTGCTTGGGTGTGGAGGGCCATATTCACAACACATTAGTCAGTACAGCAAGTCGCTGCTGAAAAAACAATGAACTTTATCTTCTTTTGTTTTAAATATTTTTATTGAATTTTTTTTAATATTTTCACTAAACTTTTATATTTTTCAAAATATACTAACTCGATCAACCAATTTGCTAAACATCTGACAAAATTTAGCTACTTAACTTTACATGACTAATTTTGATAAATACGATCTAGGGTATATGGTTTATTGGAAAAATTAATTTGTAATATTTTCTATAAACTATTTGATAATTTACATTAATTAATTTGTAATATTCATCATACATATCAACAACGTTAACATATTGATTGAAAACTTAACGAACATTAGTAATGTTAAGTCACACGGCTAAATTTCTTTAGCATTTTAGCGAATATCATATTTTGAAAATTTAGTGAGAACGTTCTGAAAAAAAAAATAGTTAAGTTAAAATATTTTTTAAAAATGGCTAAAGTTCAGTGACGAAAATATGATTTTTGTTATATTATAATAATATTACTGTGAAATCCCGAACATATATATACCACCACAAATACCTTATCATCTTATCGCTAGTTGCATGAAAACTATTTTCGACCAACAAATATCTTATGAGTGGCTGTATGAAATCTAAGCTTGTTATAACATTAATAAACATTGACTAGTACATGAAAGAGACATTAAAAAAAATCGATTAACTCGTGATTTGCATGTTTCATTTTAAATTTCACTTTTTTTTTTGTTTTTCAAAAATATAATTCATTAATGTGAAATACACATCACAGTTATTTCACAAACAATGCATGAGGATGAACAACTGTGAAAGCCTACAAAACATTAATGTGAAATAGAATTCTCAGTTTATAATATAAACTAACACAGTTATAACATTAATGTTATAACACAAACAATGTAGGATTCTATTTCACAGGTAAGTAATTAAGTCAATACTTAGCTGCAAATAGAAGGAAGTTTCTGAAAATCAGCAAGATTGGGTGTCACGACGCAGGCAATTGAATCACTCCAGTTTGTTGCATCTCCTCTGAAAGGCCCTTGTTTGATATGCAGATGATCAGACAGCTATGGTTTGACTTAGCTGTCAGATATTTGTTGAATTGTGCAGCGGAATAAGTGAAGCTTGAAATAATGATAGGACAAAGAACACAATGAAATAATGCAAGTGTGTGAATGTGTTTGCAGAAATATAATAACACAGAGAATTTAAAGTGGTTCAGAGTTCACTCCTCCTACATCCACCCCCACTGTCAATCTTGACAAGTGAGATCAATTTTATTATAATCTTAATCAACAAGAATTACAAATGATTGATAAGGCAAGTTCCTTTGAACTTCCTCTTCCTAATTAGTACAGTCAACTAGGGATACACTTAAAGTACAGTCTTAAGTGTTTTTACAACTTGAAGTACAGTCTCAAGATTTTACAAAAACAACTAATACACTCAAAGAACAGTCTTTAGTGTTTACGAATTATTTCTACACCTAAAGTACAGTCTTAGGATTTGGAATTTGTGAATTAACACTACAAGGAAAAACGATTTTAGCTACGGCAAATTCCGTAGCTAAAATGAAGATTCCGTAGCTAAATCGTGTTTAGAGACGGATTTGTTCCGTAGCTATTCCGTGGGTGCAGGTTCGTCGCTAAATTGGGCGTCGCTGTTTTGTAGCTGTTTTAGAGACGGACATATCTGTCTCTAATTTAGAGACGGACATATCTGTCTCTAATTTAGAGACGGACATATCCGTCTCTAAATTAGAGACAGATATGCCCGTCTCTAAATTAGAGACGGACATGTCCGTCTCTAATTTAGAGACGGACAAATCCGTCTCTAATTTAGAGACAGACAAATTTGTCTCTAAATTAGAGACGGACATATCTGTCTCTAAATTAGAGACGGACATATATGTCTCTAAATTAGAGACAGACATATCTGTCTCTAAAATAGCTACAAAACAGCGACGCCCAATTTAGCGACCAACCTGCACCCACGAATTAGCTACGGAACAAATATGTCTCTAAACACGATTTAGAGACAGAATCTTCATTTTGGCTACAGAATTTGCCGTCTCTAAAACACATTTATATATATATATATATATATATACACACATATATATATATATATATACACACACATATATATATATATATATATACACACATATATATATATATATATATATATATACACACATATATATATATATATATATATATATATATATATATATATATATATATGAATTATAATACTACTAAAATACACTTATAAATAACCTTATATTGAAAAAAATGTCATATACATCAATTAACAATGTCAAAATACCACTACAAAAATGTAATTCAAAGTCATAATATTTCCTAAATCTAAATTTAAAAAAAATGTGCCTCTAATTTGGATACAAGAGTGCTAATCTTTGCTTAGAGACAGGAAATGATAACAAACATTCCACTACTCTCTTTGGCTCAGTGTGCACCACATCACATCAGTAACCGTTGGCTGCATGTCTCTCTTGAAATTTTTCCTTGTCATAATCAGAAGTGCTCAATTCAATTGTCGATCTTAATTTCTCGCGTCTTTCTCAAATGGCTTTATTGTCAACAGCTCCATCAAGAACAACTGTGTCATCCTTTGATATAGTAACCTACAAAAGATTGTAGAGCCCGAAGTACAAATCAGATGATAGAAATAGATTGTTTAGTCATATTGGTCTAGGGAAGGAGAAATAAGATTTACCTTTTTACAAGAGCCGGCAGCTTGGTTCAACCTTTTCAAGGTTCAGGCTAAGCTCTTCAGTTATTACCTACAAACAATTTGAAAAAGATAAAATAAAAATCAAGGGATGTCCAATTATAGCTACAAAATGTGAACATTCCTACTTAATCAGAGTTTATAACTGTCAGTTTCCAGCTTTGAAACGGCGTTCTACCTTGCTAATAATACAACATAAACCAAACATGAAACTCGAGTAACGAGAAGACAATGTCGGTAAAATTGAGCGAGAAGATTCTCCCTTTCTTTCCATACACCATGTTCCTTTGAAACAACAAAGCCCCTATTTCCCTTTATTTGAAATGGTCTTGAGAAACAAGACAGACTACTACAGAGGGAGAGGTGGGAAGAACTTGAATGGATCATGAAGGAAGAGATAAAGGGAAAACAATAAAAATAATAATGGGTTTCAGAAATTTAAACAAAGGATAATTACTAAACTACCCATCGTGTGACTGGCATGCCCTAACTTCTGTCAGCCTTTATAATGTCTGTCCTGACCAAGGTTTTAGTTTGGATCAAACCTAAGTATGTGAGCGGGATAAATTTCGATGGAGGGGATCAAGTCAGATTCAGAGGGTACTGTGAGGGGTAATTCATGCTTTGGCCTTTCACACAAGAAATGTAAGTATGTAAATGTTTCCAGGATCACAAATGCTTTTCCAGATAATATAAGGTCATAAATGTTTGTAACAATTTCAGAAGTAGCTTTAAGATCATGCACCAGTAAAATACTAAAATAGAAGGAAGAAGTCTGACCTTGGGATTTGAAACAATGACTCCAAATGCACTGAATGTATCATAAAGAAGTTTCTCATCCACATCCTGCAAGAAAACTTCCCGGTTAGTTTAAAGTTGACAAAACAGTGGTAGTGGTGTAAGAATATATACCAAGGGGCATGAGCACATGAAAGTATTTCTCGTCCACACGAAATAAGAACATCATAAATAATATCACAAGCACTTCAAACATATTACCTGGGACATAGTTATTGTAATTATTAGTGTTGGGGATTATGGAAAGACTGTATGATAAAACTGAAATAATTAAATGTAAGAACAGAGATTCTTACACCAACTGAAGGGGAGTTTGATCTTGGCAAGAGTAGTTATTATTTGGTTGAAGACCATTAACTTGTAGGTAGTTTCGTGCATCGAAAGGTTGGGGTGGCACGAGCTCAAAGTCAGAACTGCCAGGCATCAAGCTCATTTGCTGCTGAGCTCTTTCGTTCTCAGCTATCTGCATACATCAAACCAGTAATGTCACCACGTAAACACGTTTTCAAATGTGTCTGTGCTTGTGTGTGTGTGTGTGTGTGTTAGAGAGAGAGAGAGAGAGAGAGGGAGAGAGGAACCTTAGCACGGAGGTTCTGGTTGTTGTTGTGCAGCTCAATTTCCTGTAGTCCTCAGATTCATAATTATAAATAAAGAGAAATTAGGAAATTGGATGCCAAAAGTTATGACTATACTGTAGAATTATCACCCTTTTCATTTTTCATATCTCGTACTCCAAATGCAATAACAGGAACTTATTTTTTATTATTTTTATAAATCATCCTAGATTGAGCAGACCCTTTTCATTTTTATACAAGTGAAGTTGTATACTTGAACTAAGATTGTGCATTGGCTTAAACTGATGGAAGAGATCAATGGGGTCAAATTACTGACAAGAGAGAAGTTTCCTAGATTGTGTGAATGGAGGGATGAGCTCCTTAGCTGCAGCATTGTCAAGGAAATTCTACCTGACAGTGATTACGTGATTCGGGTTTTCACTGCTCTCTATGCTAGTTCCTAGTTCCAACTTTCTAACAGCCAAATAATTTTGTATCGGCTTATATCGTTTATCTTACTCTAGCAAATACTAATAATCAGCTTTACGGAGTATAATGCAAAACACAGCAGAACACAAAAACGCACAAGAAGAGCAGTAAATCCGAGATTATGAATTGATTGGCATCAATTATTAAAGTCAATGTCTGAGATCTCCAAGAACATTCTCGTATTTGCTGCCCAAAACTTGGGCATCAAACGAAAATGATTCTCAAAACAAAATCAAGCATCCTAAGTTTACTTAAAGCTTGTAAAGTTTATCTCATTTTGCACTTAATCAAACAGAAAATCATGCCTTTTAAGCACTTGCATTCCCATATCTCACCGTCCCAGAGTTCCTCAACACTCTTGTACTGGCCGCTCTCACTGATAAAGCTAGTCCCTCTGAGTAGCCTTGCCTGCAAATTTTCAAAAACAACGTAACAAATATAAGGAGTGCAAACAGACTCTTGTGCCAATGAACACTACAAATTTCAAAAAGATAAAATCAGTCGCATTAGAAAAAACAAAGTGCAGAGAGAGAGAGAGAGACGACTCGCCTGTTCAATGTTAGAAAACTTGGCAAATAAGTCCTCTGGAATCGACCAATCAAAGATGTCAAAGTTTTCTTTGATCCGAGACTCATTTACACTCTTGGGAATTACACTATGACCCATCTGCAGGCCCCAGCGAAGAGCAACCTGTGCAGGACTCTTGCCTAATTTCTCAGCAACTTCAGGTAGAATGGGATGCTTAAGAACCTCACTCTTGAGAAATGTTGAACCAGGAGAACCCAATGGAGAATATCCTTGAAAGTATTATCAACCAGAATAAAAACAGAGTCCTTTTCATACACAGTTGAATGGAAAACAAATCTAACAGAAGATCAAAAGCAATTGGTTGCAAAGAAAATATACTGTTTCTACAATAGATCAAGCCTTAAATTCATTCATTGTTTTAACCTAGCTAAATTCATCAAACATCCAGATTTTCAAACATATCCAACTCCAAGAAAGTGAAAAATGAGCAAATGAAGCTAAAAATGGAAGGATTTCAGATTTTCAAACATATCTAAATATTTAACAAAGAACCCAATCAAAAAGTAAACCCCAAAATGAACTGAAATGTGAAATTAGGGAACCCTAGAAATTTACCTGCACTCACTGGCTACAATAGCAAGTACACTAGTCCCAAACCCTTCGCAGCAAACCAGCACGAGCTCCTTGAAGTACGGGAACGACCGGGCCACCAGAGCCAGATTATCGTCGGTGACGGACATCCGCTTGAAGGATTGGAAATGGGGGGGAGACTCTGCGTTGTAATTTGGGGGAAAAGGGCGTTGTAATTTGGGGGAAAAGGGGAGCGGCGCCAATGTTAAAATATTTGAGAGAGGAAAGGGCGGGAATTGAAAAAAAATTGGGGGCGGGGTAAAGGCCGAGGCGCCAGCCTCATTCTGAGCCAGGCGGCAGCCTCAAATTGGCATTTCACGGAGGAAGTTACTGGTGGTGAGGCGCCAGCCTTAGATGGAGACAGGCGGCCGCCTCAACTTGGCCAAAATGGAGGGGCGGTAAGAGAGGGTGAGGCGTGGTGGGGGAGGCTTGGGTGAGAGAAATGGAGAAGAGAGACTGTGTGTTTTGTTTTGTTTAGAGAGAGAAAGAGTGTGTGTTTTATTTAGAGAGAGAGAGAGAGAGAGAGAGAGAGAGAGAGAGAATTGGTGAATAATAGTATTTATTATTATACTCCCTCTCCGATTCAAAATATACTCCCTCCGTTCCATTACATGGTGTACAGTTACTGTTTACACGTAGATTAAGGAAAAAAATAATGATATAAATGTTGTGAATGTAAAAGTAAAATAGAAGAGAGAATGAGTGGAGGGAATAGTAAATTATAATGGTGTTGTGAGTATTAAAATAATGTAGGAGAGAGAATGAGTGAAGGGAATAGTGATAAAAATTTTCCTTTTTAGGAAGTACAGTATGTGATTTGTAGTGGGACGCCCAAAAAGGAAAGTGTGTGAATTGTAATGGGACGGAGGGAGTATGTCATTTTAGAATTAAAATTTTTGTCTAAATACATGTTTTATTTTAATCAATAAAATTTAAGGATATCGTCCTTTTTTTCTTTTATATACTTTCGTTTCTTTTAAAAAAATTAAGTTTTATTTCTTTCATAATTCATAACTTTTTTTATATAACTTTTTGCAAAAAATGTATATAGTAAACAAAAGTTTAAAATAGTCTTCTTTATCCAAAAAAAATAATTGAAAAAAAAAAGTTAATATACAGTATACAAATTAACAGAAACTGTTAAAAAGTTAACTGTTTTTTCAAAAAAAACTGTTAAAAAGTTAACTTTTTTATTCAAAAACCGTTAGAAAATTAAACGGGTAAGGTTGATTGTCCCCCTCTTTGTAATTTTATTTTAATCAATAAAATTTAAGGGTACCGTCCCTTTTTTATTTTATATACTCTCTTTTCTTTAGTTTTATTTCTTTCAAAATTTATAACTTTATACCTTAAACCTAAACCTAAACCCTAAGCCCTAAACTCTATCCACTATACCCTAAACCTTATACTCTAAACCCTATACCCTAAACCTTATACTCTAAACCCTATACCCTAAACCCTAAACCTTATACTCTAAACCCTATACCCTAAACCCTATACCCTAAACCCTAAACCCTAAACCTTATACCCTATACCCTATACCTTATACCCTATACCCTAAACCCTAAACCTTATACCCTAAACCCTATACCCTATACCCTAAACCCTAAACCCTATACCCTATACCCTAAACCCTATACCCTAAACCCTATACCACTCCTACTAGTCTACACCACCACCACCACTACTACCACCACCACCACTACTACTACTACTACCGCTACTACTACTATCACCACCACTACTACCAGTCTACCACTACTACTACCACTCCTACTAGTCTACACCACCACCACCATCACCACCACTACTATCGCTACCACTACCACCACCACTACTACCACCACGGTCCACCACTACTACCACCACCACTACTACTACTACTACCACTACTACTACTATCACCACCACTACTACCACTACTACTACCACCACCACTACTACCACCACCAGCACTACTACTACCACTACTACTACTACCACCACCACTACTACCGCTAGCACTACCACTCCTACCACTACTACTCCTACCAATACCACTACTACTAGTCTACACCACCACCATCAATACCACCACCACTACTACTACCACTACTACTACTATCACCACCACTACTACCGCTACCACTACCACTACTACCACTACCACTCCTACCAATACCACTACTACTAGTCTACACCACCACCATCAATACCACCAATACCCTATACCTTATACCATATACCCTATACCCTAAACCCTATACCCTAAACCCTAAACCCTATACCCTAAACCCTAAACCCTAAACCTTATACCCTATACCCTATACCTTATACCGTATACCCTAAACCCTATACCCTAAATCCTAAACCCTATACCCTAAACCCTATATCCTAAACCCTAAATTCTAAACCCTAAACCCTAAACCTTATACTCTAAACCCTATACCCTAAACCTTATACCCTAAACCCTAAACCTTACACCCTATACCCTAAACCTTATACCCTATACCCTATACCTTATACCTTATACCCTATACCCTATACCCTATACCTTATACCCTATACCCTAAACCCTATACCCAAAACCCTAAACCCTAAACCCTAAACCCTATACCCTAAACCTTAAACCCTATACCCTAAACCCTAAACCCTAAACCCTAAACCTTATACCCTATACCATATACCCTATACCCTAAACCCTAAACCCTATACCCTAAACCCTATACCATATACCCTAAACCCTATACCCTAAACCCTAAACCCTATACCACTCCTACTAGTCTATACCACCACCACCATCACCACCACCACCACTACTACCACCACCACTACTACCACCACCACCACTACTACTACTACTACCGCTACTACTACTCTCACCACCACTACTACCAGTCTACCACTACTACTACCACTCCTACTAGTCTACACCACCACCACCATCACCACCACTACTATCGCTACCACTACCACCACCACTACTACCACCATAGTCCACCACTACTACCACCACCACCACTACTACTACTACTACCACTACTACTACTATCACCACCACTATTACCACTACTACTACCACCACCACTACTACCACCACCAGCACTACTACTACCACTACTACTACTACCACCACCACTACTACCGCTACCACTACCACTCCTACCACTACTACTCCTACCAATACCACTACTACTAGTCTACACCACCACCATCAATACCACCACCACTACTACTACCACTACTACTACTATCACCACCACTACTACCGCTACCACTACCACTACTACCACTACCACTCCTACCAATACCACCACTACTAGTCTACACCACCACCATCAATACCACCAATACCCTATACCTTATACCCTATACCATATACCCTAAACCCTATACCCTAAACCCTAAACACTATACCCTAAACCCTAAACCCTAAACCTTATACCCTATAAACCCTATACCCTATATCGTATACCCTAAACCCTATACCCTAAACCCTAAACTCTAAACCCTAAACCCTATACCCTAAATCCTAAACCCTAAACCCTAAACCTTATACCCTAAACCCCAAACCCTATACCCTAAACCCTAAGCCTTATACTCTAAACCCTATACCCTAAACCCTATACCCTAAACCCTAAACCTTACACCCTATACCCTAAACCTTATACCCTATACCCTATACCCTATACCTTATACCTTATACCCTATACCCTATACCCTAAACCCTATACCCTAAACCCTAAACCCTAAACCCTATACCCTAAACCCTAAACCCTATACCCTAAACCCTAAACCCTAAACCTTATACCCTATACCCTATACCTTATACCGTATACCCTAAACCCTATACCCTAAACCCTATACCCTAAACCTTATACCCTATACCCTATACTCTATACCATAAACCCAAAGCCCTAAACTCTATCCACTATACCCTAAACCTTATACTCTAAACCCTATACCCTAAACCCTAAACCCTATACCCTAAACCCTAAACCCTAAACCTTATAACCTATACTTTATACCCTATACCCTAAACTCAAAGCCCTGAACCCTAAGCCCTAAACTCTATCCACTATACCCTAAACCTTATACTCTAAACCCTATACCCTAAACCCTATACCCTAAACCCTAAACCCTAAACCCTAAACCTTATATCCTATACCCTATACCCTATACCTTATACCCTATACCCTAAACCCTATACCCTAAACCATAAACCCTATACCCTAAACCCTATACCCTATACCCTAAACCTTATACCCTAAACCCTAAACCCTATACCACTCCTACTAGTCTACACCACCACCACCATCACCACCACCACCACTACTACCACTACCACTACTACCACCACCACCACTACTACAACTACCACTACTACCACCACCACCACCACTACTACTTCTACTACCGCTACTACTACTATCACCACCACTACTACCAGTCTACCACTACTACTACCACTCCTACTAGTCTACACCACCACCACCATCACCACCACTACTATTGCTACCACTACCACCACCACTACTACCACCACGGTCCACCACTACTACCACCACCACCACTACTACTACCACTACTACTACTACCACCACCACTACTACCGCTACCACCACCACTACTACCGCTACCACTACCACTCCTACCAATACCACTACTACTAGTCTACACCACCACCACTACTACTACCACTACTACTACTACCACCACCACTACTACCGCTACCACTACCACTACTACCTGTCTACCCTATAACCTAAACCCTAAACCCTATACCCTAAACCCTAAATTAGAGACGGATTAAAATTCGTCTCTGATTTAGAGACAGATTCAACATCCGTCTCCGAAGTTTAGAGATGGATTCTGAATCTGTCTCTAATTTAGAGACAGATTCTGAAGCTGTCTCTAAATTAGAGACGGATACAAAAATCTGTCTCTAAACTTTGGAGACGGATGCTGAATCTGTCTCTAAATTAGAGACGGATTTTGAATCTGTCTCTAAATTAGAGACGGATTATGTATCTGTCTCTGATTTAGAGACGAGTGCTAAATCTGTCTCTAAACTTTTAGAGACGGATGTTGAATATGTCTCTAATTTAGAGACGAATTAAAATCTGTCTCTGATTTAGAGACAGATTCAACATCCGTCTCCAACATTTAGAGACGAAATCTGAATACGTCTCTGATTTAGAGACGAAATCAGAATCCGTCTCTGATTTAGAGACGGAATCAGAATCCGTCTCTGGACTAGAGACGGAATCAGAATCCGTCTCTGGACTAGAGACGGAATCAGAATCTGTCTCTGAATTAGAGACGGAATCAGAATCCATCTCTGAACTAGAGACGGAATCAAATTCCGTCTCTAATTCAGAGACGGAATCAGAATCCGTCTCTAAATCAGAGACGGAATCTGAATCCGTCTCTAATTTTTGGTTCTGTCTCTAATCTGTCGCCAAATTAGCTACAGACTCCGTCCGTAGCTAAATTTCCGTCTCTAATTCCGGTTTTCCTTGTAGTGTAACACACTAGGGTTGTTGTTGTTGAAACAGGGGTTTCAGGCTGAAGGTTTTTTGGTTTGAAACAGTGTTTGAAGGGTAGGGATTGGTGTGTAGGGATTTGTGTGTAGGGATGTGTGTAGGGATGTATGGGAGAGGTTTATGGACTGTGAAAAAGAGTATTTTTCAAGAGTATTTTGTGCAGAGGATGAACTCCTCTATTTATAGTCTTCAATGTAGCCGTTGGAATATGACTGTTACAGCTTCATTAATGAGTCTTGACTGGTCTTTGCCCCACTTGTCCACTTGTAGGTCTTCATGAGCTGGCTTGAGCTGAGAGCTTCCAGAAGGCCTTTAATGGTCTTCAAAGGTGAACTTGATAGCTGTGAGGATACAGGATCCATCTTGGTTGAGATTTTGGCATCAAAGAATGAGACAGAGTAATGGCTGTCTGAGGGACTGAAGCCATAGCTGTCAGATCATACCAAGGCTTAACTATTAGAGATGATCTCTAATAAGGATTGAACTGCACTTGATGATCTTGATATCTTAAAGAGGGAATATGATTCATGTTATTGATTGATTGTAACCAATGTATAAGGTAGAATCATAACCTATCGGACTATCGGATAAACCGAAAGATGAATATGGACGGTATCGAGATAAACTGAAAGATGAATATGACAGATTTCCTCTTTTGATATAAACCCTGTTCTATATATATATTCCTTTATCAAAACCAACTACCTATGACATTGATCAAAGTTAGGTCCTAACAATTTCCCCCTTTTTGGTAAAGGAAGATCTATTTAGAACATGTCTTCACAGTTAATGATAAGAGAAATAATAATGAAAGAAATAATTCAGGGATTCATAGCATGCACAAGTAATCAGAATGAGATTGAAATACTTGGATTTGATCTCAAGATGAGAGAAGTTCACATATTACAGCCATAAAAACTGAACCAAACAAAATAGAATGTTTCAATCACAAAAAAATGTTCCATAACAATACAATTCAATCATCAGCCAGTTGATCATAGAACTCTTCTCTTTCTTGTCCGGCTGAAAGGATCTCATTTCTTTCTTCCTCCAGCTCTCTTCTCATTTTACGGTTCAACTCCTCGTAATAGAACTCATTGTTCCATTCCCAAGTCATCCTCTCATCATATTTGAAGAACTTATCTTCCTTTGCTTTCAGTTGGGCCCTTGTAAGAGGCATCTGATCATTTCTTATTCTCATTGTGCCCCACAAATGCTTCTTCTTGTTTCTTGTTTTCTTGCTTTTCTTGGGCACATGGGATGGATCTGGTTGAGATTGAACTGAGACTTGAGCTTCAGGAAAAGATTGAGTTGATTGCTGAGGAGGGTTGGTAATGGTAGGAGATGGAAATATTATTGGAGAGTCTTGATCTGGGCTTGAAGGATCATCATCATCATCATCACTGTCAGAGTCTGAGGAAAGATCAATAACATTATTGGCCCTGCTTTGGCTGACAGCTATGGATTCTCTGAACTCTTTGATCTCAGGAATAGAGATCAATTTCATGAAGTGAGAGTTTTCATTGAGTGAGTTGAAGAGAATGGGATCAACAGAGATGAAGGGTGAAAGATAGGGCTCAATGCCTGGATTTAGGGTTGGGGGAAAGATATTGACCATTTTGCTTATCAAAAGCATAAGGACACACTTTTGTTCAAACAGAGAGAGAAAGAATGATTTTGCAAGCTCAATGCACAAGGTGAAGACTAGACCTTTTGGCATATACAGGCAGGAATTGAGTGATGGAGAGAAAAGTTGACTGAAGAGAATTTCCCAATCAATAAGTGTGTTGGGAGTGATGAATTTTGGGAAGGATGGGATTTGGTGAACAAAATTGGAGGTTGATGAAGTCCTTGACACTTTCCACTCTTCATAGGCAAAGAAAACCAATCCTGCAAGGTTTCTTGCCACCATAATCAGACCATTTCTTGATAATTCCCAGGATTTTGGATAAGTAAAGGGATTTGCAATTTTTGGGATATGAGTTACATGGGCTAACCTTGTCCTTGCTGCCTTGATGGAAGAGATAGAGAAATCAATGCCACAGCTAAGCATCCAAGGTTCTTTCTTGGAAAGATAGGCTTGATTTAGAGTGGGAGGAATGGAATGACTTGGAGGGTTGTCATGACTGTCAAGGATGGGATCACTGTCAGACACATCTTGGCCTTGTCCAGCTAGGATTGGACTATGGGGGGAGGTTTCAACAGTTTCATCTTCTGGGATTGGAGAAATTGGCTTGAAAGGAGCAGAGGCATGGGTTGAAAAAGTTGGGATTGAAACAGAGGATTGACCAAGACTTTGATTGAGGAGATCAGAACTAAATTGAGATCTTAGGAGGTTTAAGGCTGCCCTGACTTCTCCTTTGTTCAACTTTTGCTCAAGAATAGTTACAAGGGCTGCCTCATTTTCTGGGGTTCCATCAAACACAAGTCCCTTGCATGCATTCATGATTATTTCTCCCATTGAGACAAGATTGGGATCAATTTCAACTCCTACCTTCTTAAGACTTTGAATGACCTCAGTTGTCTTATCAAGATTCCCCCTATCAATTTCAACATTTGGGGCAGATTCATTCACAGGCTCAGTCTCAGGTATAGAAGGGATGGTTTGGATATCTACATCCATAGCTGTCACCTTGGGATTGCTAGATGACTCTCCTAGTCCACTCTTTTTCTTCATGAACCTAAATCTGAGTTCATCTATGGCTATCATTGACTCCTCCTTACTTAGAACATCATCAAGAAATATGAGTGCAGCTTTTTCAGTATCAGGGTTCCCATCCAACTCAATAGCATCAATGGCTCTCAAAATTTTAGCTAACTGTTGAGGTTGGGTAGAGGGGATATTTTCATCACTGTTCCCCCTTAAAGGTTGCTTCTCTGATGGTTCTTTGAGGTTAAGGATAGCTTCTATGGCTGACTGATGACCAGAGCTAGGTGTGGATGACTTGTCCACTATTGGACTGACAGTAGTGGATTTTGGAGAAAGGGAAGGGGTATTTATTTTGGTTTTCTTGGCCTTGGGTGCTTTCATTTCAGGTTTTCTTTTCTTTGGCAAAGATTTAGAAGGAATGGATAAGGAGGATTGTACCTTGGATCTGGTGACTGCCTGCCTGGTAGGGATAGCTGTCAGAGGTTATTTTTCTTTATGCAGAGTTTTGGACAAGTCAATAGCTGCCTGAACCTCTTGAGGATCTATGTTAGCATCACCAGCATCAGATTGACCTATGGTGTTATCTCCATGACTGTCAACAGCACCCCTTTCTTCATCATTCTTTCCATGGCTGTCAGAGAAGGTTCTTTCACTGTCAGCTACCTGATCATCCTTGTTTTTGCCTTTATTGCCATGAGATACCACAGTCTTTTTCAACAACCCTGTCTTCTTGACATTGGATTGTACACCCATCTTTATTCTCCTACTTGTAGCCAATGCTACCAAGTCCTTCCAGTGTTCAATCTTCTTTCTTGTTTCTTCACGCATCTTTTCTTGAGTTTCAGTAAAACTGCTAGTGCTTACATCATCTCCACCTCTCATTATGGCTCCTTTCTTTTGTTTCAATGCAAAAGTTCTGTCATTGAAGCACTTTGTCTCCCGACGGCTTCACGATCTTCGACCATTTCTTGTGTAGAGGAGGATTGAGCTTAGGAATTAGGACTTCAAGTATTCCACTCATGAATCTGAAGTTATTCATCTTTCCTCCTTGTTTCTTGAATTTTAGAGTAGAGGTTGAGGCTGCAAGCTGGAAGTTGTGGAGAAGAACAATGCACCAGTTTGTGTCTTTGGTCATCAGGCTCAGCATTTGCTTCCATTCATTTGATCCCATTTGATCAAATGAAGATTGCTTGCCATCAATGGCTTTGTTGACCACATCCATAAGAGTTGATTTGAAAATATCAGCTTTGTCCTTAACCATTGCCTTGTCCTGTACATTCTTGAAGTCATGAACTTTAACCCTAAAGAATTTCTCATATACAGTCTTCAATCTATCTGACCCTCTATCCCATATGTTTTTCACAGCATCTGCTTTGTTTGGGATCCCATAGACTTCACTGACCATTTCTTGAGTAATGGTTATCTCAACATTGTCTATGGTGGCAGTTATTGAATTATTTTCCTTGTTTCTCTTTCCCACAAGGTAAATCTCTCTGCACAGTTCTTCATAAATTGGAGGTCTGGCTCCCATGAAATCAAGCAATTCATTGACCTCAAGAAGTTCTTTGATGAGTATTCCAACTTCAGAATCATAGAAGCTAGGTTTAATGAAGTAGCTGTGAGCATCTGGGTAAAATGCTTTTGATTCTGCCATGGATGGTTAAAAGAATTAGGGTTGAAGAAATTCGATGGTGGATTAGTGAGGGAAAGAGACGAATTTTAAACAGAGGGTTAATGAAACAGGAGTTTTGGTGATTACGAAAGGAGAGAGACAAATAATGAGTGGAGAGTGGGTTTTAATGAGCATTGGGGGTTTCAAAGTTTAGTAACTGTTCATATGAACAGTGGTTTTTACCCTTCCCCACGTTGAGGCATTAACTCCCACAGAACACAAGAAGAACATTCTCTTTTTCAAGAATTTTGCAGGTGAAGAGATGGCTAAGGAAGTGACAATTGTGAGCAATTAACACGATCAAATCACCAAGAAAGTTGCTTTAACCTAGCTGTGAAAAAAAAAACTTTGATAGTTAAGTCTAGTTTGAATGATGATGGTTGTCTGAGATAGCTATGGGGAAACTTGCCTATAAAACAATGACAATTTCAGAGGAAACTCATTCAGATTATTTTATAAACACAAATGGGTAGATTTTCCTCAAAGTTTAATCCCAAAAAGATGGCTCAAACAGCAAAACAGTTGGTTTTTGGGAAGATTTGTGAGGATGATTTGAGGGGGGATGAAATGGAGAGAGAGAGAGAGTCCTTCAATGTAGTTGAAAGTTCAAAGGGAGTGAGTGACAGAGGTAAGAACAAGAGAGTGAGAGTAGATCAGGACTATGGTGTCAAGGAGGTAGCTGTCAGAGAGAAAGTTGACAGTAGAGAAGGAGAGGGAATAAGGCTTTTTGGAAAAACTATTAAGGTTGATCAGGGTGAGTCCAGTAGGGGAAAAAGTAAGGTAGAGAGGGTTTATACATTGGGGGATTTGGTTAAGCAAGATAGGGCTCAGACAGCTATGGAGAGGGGATTAGCTGTCAAGAAGAAGGTTGAGCCTGAGAAGCTGTATACTCCTGTGAGCAAGGATTCACTCTCACCAGGGGTTGGTTTGTTAGAGGGGAGAGGTGATAACTTTCTTTGGAGTGCATGTATCTCCTTCTTCAACAATATCATACCTATTTAACCAGGTTATAGGTTGTTTTAGCCCCTGTCGAGTTCAGTTTGTGGAGAGAGAAGAGTCAAGAGCTAGCCAACCATTTCTTTGTTCTTTGGGAATGGTTCTTATTCTGGAGATTTCAGCTTTGTGACACCAATGGAGGGTTTGCTTCAACCATATGATGCAGTAGAAGAATGGTGGCCAAGAAGAGCAAGTCCTTCTCTTCAATATTCAGTCACTTCAATTGATCCCTTCCTGGAGAGGCACCCAGTATGGTTGCAAAGGTATCATCAGACATTGCAGTCTACTCAGGAGGCTAGGTATGAAGGAATGAGTGCAGGTGGAGGATGCGGAGAGGCGTGACATTTCCTAAGAATGTCTGACAGCTAAGGTGAAGATTTGAAGAGGAGCTAGTTCTGGAGATTATTTGGTTTTAAGGAAGTTTTTGTTGAGTGAATGCAGATGAGAGAGAGAGGGATTTCATGGTTTGTTGTATGTTTTTGTTTTTGTTTTTGTTTTTCATGACTTTTGCATAGATAGCTATCAGTGGATGGCTATCAGGAATGTTTTTGAGGGAATAGCTGTCAGGCTTCATTGTGACACCATTGCTCTGTATGTAATCCTCCTTTTATTTATGAAGAACAACTCTTTATTTTGGCATGTTTATCATTCCAAGCATAGCTCTTAAAAGCTCAAATCTCTTTTCATCCATTGCTTTAGTAAGAATATCAGAGACATTATCCTCAGTACAAACTTTTGCAAGGTTGATATTAACTTTTTCAACATGGTCTCTGATGAAGTGATGTCTGACCTCAACATGCTTTGTTTTTGAGTGTTGGACAGGGTTTTCTGTCATGGCAATAGTACTTGAGTTGTCACAGAAGATGGGAATGTTGGTTAATTCAATTCCAAAGTCTTGAAGTTGACTTTTGAGATAGAGAATTTGAGAACAACACAAGCCTGCAGCAATATACTCGGCCTCGGTTTGTTGAGGTGGCTGCGGAGGTTTTCTTTTTGCTTGACCATGAAATAATTCTTGATCCAATAAGCGGCATCCACCACTTGTGGATTTTCTATCTAGATTGCATCCGGCATAGTCGAGTCGGTGAATCCAATTAGAGAGAATGGGGATTCGGTGGGATACCACAAGCCATAATCGGGGTTCCTTTAAGATATCTCAAAATTCTCTTGACAACGAGAGAGATGAGATTCCTTGGGGTTTGCTTGAAATCTAGCACGAGACGGACAATAAACATAATGTCGGAGTCTTGAAGGCTGTTACATAAAGGAGAGATCAATGTAACTTACGTAAAGTGTTGGATTTACACTTTGACCATACGGATCGGCATGGAGTTTGGTTGTGGTTGACAAGGGAGTTTTGGCGGGAAGCGGTTTGCATGTCAAACTTCTTGATCATATCCCTTGTGTATTTAGCTTGGTTAATGAAGATTCATTCCTTCATTTGCTTGACTTGAAGGCCCAAGAAGAAAGTGAGCTCACCAATCATGCTCATTTCAAAGGCGGTCTTTCATAATATCCCCAAATTCGGTGCACAAGTCCTCATTTGATGAGCCAAAAATGATGTCATCAACATAGACTTGGATGAGCAACGATCATCTCCATATTTCTTGATAAACAAAGTGTTATCAATATGGCCCTTGGTAAATCCTTTGCCAAGGAGATATCTAGATAGGGTATCATACCAAGCTCTTGGTGCTTGTTTAAGCCCATACAATGCTTTGTCCAATTTGTATACATGATCGGGAAACTTTGGGTGCTCAAATCCGGGGGTTGAGATACAAAAACCTTTTCATTTAAGACTCCATTCGAAATGCACTCTTGACATCCATACGGAATACTTTCATCTTCTTGAATGAAGCATAGGCAAGGAATAGCCTTATAGCTTCGAGTCTTGCAACGAGTGCAAAAGTCTCATCATAGTCAATACCTTCTTCTTGTCCGTATCCTTGAGCAACCGGTCTAGCTTTGTTTCTTACTACAACACCTTCTTCATTCATCTTATTTCTAAAAACCCATCTTGTTCCAATGACAGTTTGGTTTCTTGGTTTAGGAACAAGTTGCCACACTTTGTTCCTTTCAAAGCTGCTCTAATTCTTCTTCCATGGCTTCTATCCGAGTCGGCATCTTGGAGTGCTTCATTTATTTTCTTTGGTTCCACTTGGGATATGAATGCACTCATGAGAAAAGGAATGTTATGCAGGCTGGGGTTTTATCAATTTGAAGGCGATGTAAAGATCTTTATTGGGTGGAATGATGTGAGTAATGGTGGATTCATCATTGGTTTTGGAAGGAGAAAGAGGATTATTGGATGGAGATGGAAGGTGGCTAGTAGATGGATTACATGAAGAATTTGGATGGCTGTCAGCTAAGGGTTGGCTGTCAGCTAAGGAAGAATTTTGGGAGATGTCGGTCGAGGGATGATCATTCATTTGAGTATTCTCTTCCTCATCAATTGGATTGGAAGTGGGAGTGATTGTTGTTGACCTGGTTGGCTGGATCGGTTGATGATGGGAGTGGGATTTGTCATGGGTACATGCAGCACAGGATGGGTTTGTCGAGATGAATTTCTTGGAACCATGTATGGAAGATTTGATGAATCTTGTTCATGATGGAGAACAGTTGAATCAAGAATGGGAGATGCTTCGGGGGAGATTATCTAGGTTTCCCAAACCTTCATCAAAATCACACAATTCAGTTACACTTTGATCATTGTTTTCATCAAAGTCAACATGAATTGATTCTTCCACAACAAGTCTTCTTTTGTTCTAAACTCTATAAGCTTTGCTTGTGTTAGAATATCCAAGAAAGATTCCTTCATCACTTTTGGAGTCAAATTTGTCCAAGTTGTTCTTGCCATTATTGTGGATGAAGCATCTACTTCCAAAGCGTGAAAGTAGAAAATGGTAGGAACTTTGTCATTCCATAATTCATATGGAGTCTTCTTATGGAATTTGTTGATTAGTGTTTTATTTTGAACATACACGGCGGTAGTGACTTCACCCCAAAAATACTTTGGGAGATTGTGTTACGACGGCATTGTTCTTCTTTGCCTCACAAATTGTTCTCGTTCTTCCTTTCGGCAATACCATTTTGTTGGGCTGTTCTTGGGGCTGAAAAATTGTGATCAATACCTTTGGAGTCACAATATTCTTCTACTCTGTGTTCTCAAATTCTTTTCCATGATCGAGATCTGATCTTGACAATGGATGTCCCTTTTTGATTTTGAATTTTATTGAACGACTTTGTTAGACGGCTAAGGGTGTCACTTTTGGATTCAAGAAGAATGATCCAAGTGAATGCGGTGTAGTCATCAACCACAACAAGGGAGTATCTCTTTCCTCCTAAAGATCTAGTCCTTATGGGTCCAAAGAGATCCATATGAAGTAGTTCAATAGGTCTTGAGGTGTCCAATCTGGTCTTGGGCTTGAATGAAGATCTCTTTTGCTTCCCACATTGGCATGCTTTGCAAAGTTTATCCTTCTTGAATGGGATCTTTGGTAGGCCTCGACTAGATTAGAATTTGCAAGCTTGGAGATGGTTTTATGGTTAAGGTGAGCCGGTCTTTTGTGCCATAGCCATGACATATCGAGATTGATTGAAAGACGAAGGCGGTGAGCATTTGAGGATTTTCACAATCTCTAAGTTTAAGCGGTAGAGATTTCCTTTTCTTGATCCGATCGAGAATGACTTTATTGCTTTTATCTTTAACGGTACATTTATCCTTAGTACAAACAACATGATATCCCTTATCACGCGATTTGGTGATGCTAATCAAATTGTGTTTGAGACCCTCTACATAAGACACATTTGTAAAAATGATATCTTTTGTAATAAGATTTCTGATCCTTTGACCTTAGCTTGGGAATTGTCACCAAAGGTTACATTTAGACCATTTTTAGGGGTATATTGTTGCAACCGAGTCTTTATTGAAGGTCATATGTCTACTACTACCACTATCTAAATACCGAGTCCTTTCACAGGTACTGCAAAACAGAAAGTAAGTTTTATGGTACCCCTTTTTATTCTTTTGGGTCCAAAGGATTAGTTTTTCTTTGGAACCCTAGCTTTGTTCATTGATCCCTTTTTGAAGAACTGGTTTAGGGTATGGTAATATGACATGATTTGCATCATGTAAGGTGTAAGGACAGTGGATTGGGATGGATTGAAGAAGTGGTTTGGGTTGTTATATTGGGGTTGAAGCGAAAGTTATTTGAATAGGATGATGCGGGAGAGTCATTTTGACTTGCATGACTTCTTCCATTTGAGTATTGCCATTGAGGTTTTTGTTGTTTGGTGTATCTATGTTTGTTATAGAATCTTTGTTGCCTTGGGGTTCTTTGTTGTTTGGAAGATTTTGGTTGTCTGTCAGGCCTTGGGCATCTGTCAAGCCTTAGGGTGTCTGTTAGGACTTGGTAGACTAGCACATTTTACGGCTTGACTTCTTCTGTATATTGGCCCCTTTTTGAACCCAAATATACTTGCTTCCTTGAATTTTACTTGGTCCTTCCTTTGGTGACTAGGACCAACCAAGATTTCCTTTGATTTTCCTTTGGTTTGAACAGGATAGGTTTGAGCTTGATAGTTTGCCCGAGCTTAGACTTTCTAGAACCATTTTTCAATGGCCCTTTCACCGAGAGGAGGAGTGTACACCTTTAGTGTAGGATCATCGGCACCAATCCCTGTTTTGTCAGGGATGTCTTTGGGTGTAGGTGAAAAGGGATAATGCTTTGCTTGACTTGTTCCATGAATCTATTTTCCTTTTAAGAGCCTCATTTTCTTTTTCAAGAATTATGAGTCTTTGACGGTTTTCTTGAGTCTTGGATGCCTCGGTATCGGATCCATGCTTTGTTTTTCAAGCATGAAGCATTGATCTCTTAGCCCTTGACGGACTTTCTCAAGCTCGGAATTTGTTTTTGTGAGGGTGTCAATGGTTGAGGTTTGGGAAAGGTTCTCATTGACCGGTGAAGCAAAGCTAGTTTTTGTTTTTGGTTTGAATTAAAAGAGTGCAAACTAATTGTTTGAAACCATCAATATTTAAAGAGTTAAAATCATGTACCTCTTTTAGTTCATCTGCGGCGGCAAGTGCTTCCATTTCTTCCTCATTGTCGATTCTTCCTCATTGTACGATTCTTCCTCATCTTCACTATAAGGTATAGCATGGCCTCTTCTCCTTCATTGTCGGAATCATCACTTGACACATACTCTTCATCACCGAATTTTGATGAATCGGCTATCATAACTTGCTCCTTGTTTTTGTCATTTTTATTTTTGGAACAATTGAAGCGATTTGCACACAGGCTGTGAATGATCTCTTTTGAGTACGTCAATTTCTTAGCTGTCTGATTGTCCCTAGGTTTCCTTTGTTCAGGACAATCAAATGAGTAATGTCCTTGCTTTCCACAGTTGAAGCAATCAATTGTCTTCTTGTAGCTGTCTTGTTGAGAATTAGATGTGGAAGGGTTGTATTTTTGTCAAAAGATTTCTTTTGAAATTTCATGGCATTTCGACGGCCATGGATATGAGACTTGGAATGTCTTCTTGAGAGATCGTTTGCGACGGGTTTGGAGCCGATGTTTATCTTTTGAAGGGCATTGTTGACAATGGTCTCAATGTCTTGGTGAGTGATTGGTTTGTGGACGGTTTCTTGGCAATTAAGGCTAAAGTTTGTGAAATGGTAGGAACTGGTTGAATTTTTATCATACCTTCCGGTTCATAAGCTTCAAGCTTTCCAAAATCTTGTTCAACTGTCATTGTGCTCCATTCAGATCCTTCTCTAATAGGTAATGCTACCTTTTCATATTCTTGTGGGAGATTAGAATATATCTTGAGGCAGAGATCTTGTTGTTCAAAGGTTTTTCCATGGTCAGCAATAGATCTAACAAGGTTTTCAAACCTTGGTTGAGGAGCACTCAATTTTTCTCCAGGATAGAACTTGAAGTTGTCTAATTGCCTAAGCAAGTTATACAAATTTTGTGTCCTGACACTGGTGTGTTTAGTGAACTTAGTTTGAATGAGAGTCCATGCTGATCTGGCATTTGGTTCCTTAGCAATTTCTTGTGCTAGTGAGTCATTTACACTCTTTTGAAGAATGTTTTTGACTTTTATGTTTGCACTGATTAATTGCTTTTCAGATTCAGACCATGTTTCTGGGGATTTGATCTTACTAGGTCCTCCATCAATACAAATTTGAGTTGGGTAGGACACTTCATTCTCTAGAACATACCAGTTCCATATACTGTTTGCATCAAGGTATGTTTTTATTTTTGATGCATAGATCTCAAAAGATCCACAGTCATCAATGTGTGTGATGTCTTTCTCATTATTTCTCCTTGGTTGAGGCATGGTGGGATTGAAGAGGATCCTTCACAAGTTGTTAGACTTTTGAATGTGAAGACAAGCTCTGATACCAATTGAAAGACCCTTGTTTGATATGCAGATGATCAGACAGCTATGGTTTGACTTAGCTGTCAGATATTTGTTGAATTGTGCAGCGGAATAAGTGAAGCTTGAAATAATGATAGGACAAAGAACACAATGAAATAATGCAAGTGTGTGAATGTATTTGCAGAAATATAATAACACAGAGAATTTAAAGTGGTTCAGAGTTCACTCCTCCTACATCCACCCCCACTGTCAATCTTGACAAGTGAGATCAATTTTATTATAATCTTAATCAACAAAAATTACAAATGATTGATAAGACACTTTGAACTTCCTCTTCCTAATTAGTACAGTCAACTAGGGATACACTTAAAGTACAGTCTTAAGTGTTTTTACAACTTGAAGTACAGTCTCAAGATTTTACAAAAACAACTAATACACTCAAAGAACAGTCTTAAGTGTTTACAAATTATTTCTACACCTAAAGTACAGTCTTAGGATTTGGAATTTGTGAATTAACACACTAGGGTTGTTGTTGTTGAAACAGGGGTTTCAGGCTGAAGGTTTTTTGGTTTGGAACAGTGTTTGAAGGGTAGGGATTGGTGTGTAGGGATTTGTGTGTAGGGATGTGTGTAGGGATGTATGGGAGAGGTTTATGGACTGTGAAAAAGAGTATTTTTCAAGAGTATTTTGTGCAGAGGATGAACTCCTCTATTTATAGTCTTCAATGTAGCCGTTGGAATATGACTGTTGCAGCTTCATTAATGAGTCTTGACTGGTCTTTGCCCCACTTGTCCACTTGTAGGTCTTCATGAGCTGGCTTGAGCTGAGAGCTTCCAGAAGGTCTTCAATGGTCTTCAAAGGTGAACTTAATAGCTGTGAGGATACAGGATCCATCTTGGTTGAGATTTTGGCATCAAAGAATGAGACAGAGTAATGGCTGTCTGAGGGACTGAAGCCATAGCTGTCAGATCATACCAAGGCTTAACTATCAGAGATGATCTCTAATAAGGATTGAGATGCACTTGATGATCTTGATATCTTAAAGAGGGAATATGATTCATGTTATTGATTGATTGTAACCAATGTATAAGGTAGAATCATAACTGTCAGACTCACAGCTGTCAGATAAACTGAAAGATGAATATGACAGCTGTCAGATAAACTGAAAGATGAATATGACAAATTTCCTCTTTTGATATAAACCCTGTTCTATATATATATTCCTTTATCAAAACCAACTAACTATGACATTGATCAAAGTTAGGTCCTAACATCCTCTATACAAATGAAAGTTGCTTATATAAACAAACTTCCTAAAGAACTCACGTGAATAATAATTCTTCTTCAATTCAACTTTCATCTCGTGGAAATTTCTAACTCATTGAATCATTTCATCCAAAACACTCAACGAAATTTCATGATTGATAAACGGGATAAACCCCCCATTTTTCACTAGCAACCCTAATTTTCTCAACAACATCACTCCGATCGGCGGTATCTCCTTCAATTCCGGCAAAATCAATGACCGGAATGCTGCAATTTAATTGCGAGGAGCCCGGAGAAGAGCTTGATTTATCCTCACTAGTACAGATTTGGTCTTAAGAAACGCACCTTAGATAGCGCTTTTAAAAAGCGCTATCTAAGGTATAAACTTACATAGCGCATCTTCTTTTTCAAATTTAATAATCAAGACAAAATAATAATAATAATAATAAAAAATTAACTAACATAGCGCATATGAGAAAAACGCTATCTTAGTAAAATCTTACATATCGCTTATTAGAAGCGCTACGGTAGTAAACGCTTCACAAGGGTTTTTTTTTTTTTTTTTTTTTGTTTCTTGGCGACGCATTTCTCTTTCTCTCCTTCCAGATTTGCCGTTTCTCTCTCCTCTCCCACGTCCCTACACGCTCTCCCTCTCTTCCCAGCAAAACCCATGACCACACACCGACGAGCTTCCCTC
Organism: Adenophora triphylla var. japonica; assembly: GCA_022495995.1. Classification (NCBI taxonomy): domain Eukaryota; kingdom Viridiplantae; phylum Streptophyta; class Magnoliopsida; order Asterales; family Campanulaceae; genus Adenophora; species Adenophora triphylla. Next base: position 101,121 of record JAFEMH010000679.1, read on the forward strand.
CCCGGCCATCGCCACCGCCAACACACTTCAATTCAGATCTTCGTTGCCTTCCCTCTCGTTGCCCTCCCTTCCCAGCAAAACCGATGACCCCACACCGACGATTTCTAGGTCTCCATCTATTCCAGTTAGGGTTCCGGTAAGCTCCCTCCCCTCCCCTTCTCTGTCTCCTTCTCCTTCTGCTTCTCTTCTCCGACTCCTTCTATCTCTATGAATATTTCCTGCGTTCTTTACCATTCCAGCCCTAATTTTGATTTTCTGTTGCAGCGGAGTTAGGGCTTATTTAGGTCTCCACAGCCGCTCTTCGACGAATTTCTCAGCTCGTCCAATCTAACGGCAAACGTGTGTTCCTCGTCTATACCTTAGCTCTCGTAATTCCTCCGTTCCGATCAATTAATTTTGTGACATGGTGTGCTTATGTGCGTTTTATGCTATGTTTGTGACAATGTGCTTGCTTGCCCTAATTTTGGTGAGATTTGATTGATTTTTGTTGAAATTTTCTGTCGATTGGAGCTGATGTCATGTGGACATGTGAACTTTGGGGAGAGGGGAACTGATATTACCCTTCAAAAGTATGTTCTATCGAGATGTGCACAGACTTGCACAAAAATACAATCTTAAGGTTTGATCTTGGGGTAACTTTCATGCTCTCAAGGTGTTTGACAATTTGACTCAATTGACAGGATCTGTATGAAAAATGAGCAAGCGACTGCCGCCAGACCCAGTTGCAGTGCTGAGAGACAATCGTGCTTCTGTCATGGAAGCTTGTTTCCATCCTTCAAGGAACTTGTTATTTACTGGGTAATTCTTTAGTTTGACTGAGTAATGTCATTGTGATTGTGTTTTTTAACTTTTGACATGAGTTGATGGAATTTGTATTGCAGCTCTGTAAATGGCGAGTTGCGAATTTGGGATATGGTACAGAATCGGACTTTGTCATCTGCGTGGTAGGGCGTGGTAGGGATAAAAACAGTTTGAATTTCAAGAACATTTTTTTTGGTGTAGTTTGTAACACTTTGATTAATCGAGTTGTAGTAGATGTTGCTGCATCCTTGCTTCTCTCACATAGATTCTCATTGTTTATGCAAGCATGCTGAACTTTTTTCATTTGCATGGTTAACCTAAACCAAGTTACGTACAACTCAACTCAGCCCTTGTTCCAATCACTTGGGGTTGGCTACATGAATCATATTCTGCCATTCAGTTGTCATCACACACACCACATTCATATCTTTCTTCATTTCTGATGTCCATGATGGTTCCGGTTTTCGCCTTCCCCTACTTCTATTCCAGTTGATGACTTAAACCAAATTAGGTTAAAATGTTAAATCAGAAGGGTTGATCCATACTTCTTTACTCATCAAAACAGAGGCTGATCCCTCTCTCGTGGAAGAAAATTTGTATTATGCTTAGTCATGTTACTGTAGCGAGGCGTAACAAAAGAAAAATAAATCAAACAGAATTATCTGCGTGTATGTATATATATATATACTCTACAAACTGCACACTTTTGTTGTTGTTACTCCGAATGAACTTTGAGCTATAATTTGAGGGTGATTAAATTATCCTAATGCAAAACTAAAAATTGTTATTGATAGTATTTATAATGGTGCATCAATAACAATTTTAAGTTTTGCATTGGGACAATTTAATCACACTGAAATATGACTTCATAATTATAGGGTCCTTTGAGCTGCTGATAGAACTTTCAGGTTAGTTACTCTGCTTGTTGAATATGTTGGTTGTTGTGATGTCTTCGAGCTTCGTGGGAGTACTGTATTCACGACGATAGTTGTTTGTTATGTAATTGTAGGGTTTCCCATCTGGAGGAAATCATGTTATACATTTTGGCATACCAAATTGTTAACTTTACATATCTTTTCCTGATTTTAGGATGCACAAAATAGAGTTGCAGCATTTGCTCTGCATCGTCTGTTCCCTGAGCTACCTGTTCATTTGATGATAACAGATCCCTATGCTTCACTTGTTCTTGATTGGGAGGAAGGTGAATTTCAGAACATTATATAATATATTATGCGAATAGGATAGATATTAAGGTATCATAGAACTATGCTATCAGTAAAAAAAAAAAGATATCATAGAACTATGCTTTTTTATTTAGTTTATTAATTTATTTTTTCGACCCCCCAATTTGAATGTTTTGGATAAGGAGATGTAAGTGACCTGCCTCTTTACTTGTTCTCAGTATTTGTTAACTTACAGGGGAATTGTCGACAGATGTAAATGGCCATCAAACAGACCGAAGGGATGGTTTTGTTGATTCATTATTGAATTCCAATGCGTCTGTTTCTGTTGCTTCTCCTGTCATGGATAATCCTCTTCAAAAGAACCTTCAAAATCAAGACTTAGGAAGTGCAGATGTTGCTGGCGGCAATATTAAAGCTGATAGTATGTATAATGCTTCTCATTCAAAGTTAACGGTAGTATGTTACGGGATTCAAAGTTAGCTAAGTCTGTCATGGGAATTTTGATATCTTTCCATAGGAATTGCTTGTCATTGTTCATCAGTGGTAGTCATTGCCACTTTGATACTCTGGTATGAGCTGAAGTTTATTGACAAGCAATTTTATTTTGTAGGTGTCGACTCTTATAAAGAGGCGGAGAATTCTTACCTAAGAAAGGAACATGAGAGAAAAAAGGAACTGGACAAATTCAAGGTCAGTTCTTTGTATATTGGCACTCCCTTCCGTAAATAGGGATGAGGAAAAATTTGGGCATTCCCTCTCTGTGGTCAGTTGACCTCTAGAGTGACCACTCATGGGAATAATGGTGTTCCTTAGCATTTAACTGAAACAACTTCTCCATGTTCAGAATTATATCCATGCATATCTCACTAGGCGTTTACCTGTATGGGAAGTATTTGGTTGGACTAAGAGAAAAAGTTATCAGAGGTGAAGTGGCTGTCCTCTAAAATAAGAAAAAAGCAAGTACAATGAAACAGGAATGTAAATGATTGCAAGCTAAACAAAAAAACAGACTTGGAATTGATACTGGGTTGACTAAACCAAGGAGCCAAGTGATGCAAGAGAAAGTACTTGGATTTGCCTATTATCTAATAAGAAGTTGTCTCCATGTATTTGTTAGTATCAAGATTTCTTTCTCTGATTAGTTGGTGGTATACAAAGGGTAGGGTGAAAGTGAAAGCTGTTGTGCTCTAATCTTTTCCTTTTCTTTGTTTTCACTCCGAAATTCTTAATGATGGCAATGAGACATTGTTTAATTTTTGCTGTTGTATTTTTCTCTTCAGAATTGCAGCACTTGAGGAACAGTCTGCCCTGACCAAGCTACGACATGCATTTTGTGTTTGGAAACTGAAAAGTATTGGAATTGCTAATCTTTGGCAGTTCTTCATTCTTGATGCCCATTAATTAGACTGCGAGATTCTTTAGTTTGTTTAAATTTTTTTTATCTAAGTTTCATGTTGTGCGACGGGTGTTAGACTAGTTAGTTTGTAACTCTTGTGGATGATTGTAAGAATTATTATTGGTGGTAATAAATGAATGGTTGATTGTTATTGTTGAATGAAATGTTTTTAGTTCATATTAATTTTTATTTATTTGATTTCTTTATTATAATTCATATAATTTGAAATGGTGCAACAGGAAAAAAAAAATTAAAAATAAAAAATGAAAAATAGCTTTAGATAACGTTTTTTTAAGCGCTATCTAAGCTTGATTTTTATAAAAAAAATTGTTTATATAGCACTTAAAAAACGCTACCTAAGATGATTTTTTAAAATAAAAAAAGTGCTTAGATAGCGCTTTTTAAAAGCACTATCTAAGTTTGGGAGCTTAGATAACGCTTATACAAGCGCTATGCTAACTTGCATAGCGCTAGCTTAGATAGCGCTTATAAGCGCTATCTAAGCTAAAAAAAAAGCGCTATCTAAACTCAAATTTGTACTAGTGCCTCTACTATCGGTCGGTCGTGGATGAATTGCAGTTAGGGATATTTTTGTCCACATTTTTAGCAGGACTTATTAGCGAGTTTTGAAAATATCTGTTTTTATTGGTAAATTTCACCCCATCTCAAAGTTTTATCGGTAAAAACCCTTTCTAACTTGGCTCAGTGACAGAGAAAATATTAGGTAACTAAATAACTGCTCACCCGACCCCAACGTTTTACTAGGCCCATTTGACCAAAATGGACCAATCCATACAAATTTTATTATCGTTAGAGATATTGCGTTATATCGGTAATTGATAAATCTTGCCTATAACATATAAAAGTCATGGGCCACTTCCCTTAACACCAATTGGTTTTAAGGTGTAACCTCATACTTTAATATAGTATCAGAGCAGTTTCTTTACACGTGCAGGTCGAACGGCCCACGATGTTACTGCACGCCACCCGATATATAAGTCCACGTTGTAAGTGTTAGGACCTAACTTTGATCAATGTCTTAGTTAGTTGGTTTTGATAAAGGAATATATATATAGAACAGGGTTTATATCAAAAGAGGAAGACTGTCAGTCATGATCCTTTTCTCTGACAGCTAAGTCCATGACTGACCAAATCAAACTTCATATTCATTCCTCAGTGTATCTGACAGCTATGAGTTTGATAGTTATGATTATGTTGTATACAATGATTACAATCAATCAAAAACATGAATCATACTCACTCTCTAAGCCATCAAGATCATCAAAGTGCATCTCAGTCCTTATTTGAGAACATCTCTGATAGCTAAGCCTTGTATGATCTGACAGCTATCTGATAGCCATCACTTTGTCTCAATCTCTGTTACCACAATCTCAACCAAAGTGGAACCTGGATCTTCACAGCTGTCAAGTTCACCATTGAAGACCACTCTGAAGACCTTCTGGAAGCTCTCAAGTTCAAGCCACAGCTCAAGCCAGCTCATGAATACCTGCAAGTGGACAAGTGGGGCAAAGACCAGTCAAGGCTCATTAATGTAGCTACAACAGTCATATTCCAACGGCTACATTGAAGGGTATAAATAGAGGAATTCATCCTCTACACAACACGACTGAAAAATACTCTTTTTCACAGTCCAAAACCTTTCCCTCACACCCACACACACCTCCTGTAATTCACACACACACTCACCAATCCTTACCCTTTAAACTCTGTTCCAAACCAAACCCTCACCCCAAAACCTTTGCCTCCACAACAAAACACCCCTTAGTGTGTTAATTCACAAATTCCAAAATCCTAAGACTGTACTTTAGGTGTAGAATTAGTTTGTAATCACTCAAGACTGTACTTTGAGTGTATTATTTGTTTTGTAAAATCTTGAGGCTGTACTTGAGTTGTAAAAACACTTAAGGCTGTACTTTAAGTGTATCCCTAGTTATTTGTACTAATTAGGAAGAGGAAGTTCAAGGAACTTGCCTGAATCAATCATTTGTAATTTTTGTTGATTAAAGATTATAATAAAATTGATCTCACTTGTCAAGATTGACAGTGGGGGTGGATGTAGGAGGAGTGAACTCTGAACCACTTTAAATTCTCTGTGTTATTACATTTTTGCAATCACATTCACACACTTGCATTATTTCTTTGTGTTTCTTGTCCTATCATTATTTCAAGTCTCTCTTATTCCGCTGCACAATTCAACTATCATCTGACAGCTAAGCCAAAACCATAGCTGTCTGATCATCTGCATATCAACAAAGGGCCTTTTCAATTGGTATCAGAGCTTGTCTTCACATTCTAAAGTCTAACAACTTGTGAAGGATCCTCTTCAAACCCACCATGCCTCAACCAAGAAGAAATAATGAGAAAGACATCCCACACATTGATGACTGTGGATCTTTTGAGATCTATGCTTCAAAAATAAAAACATACCTTGATGCAAACAGTATATGGAATTGGTATGTTCTAGAGAATGAAGTGTCCTACCCAACTCAAATCTGTACTGATGGAGGACCTAGTAAGGTCAAATCCCCAGAAACATGGTCTGAAGCTGAAAAGCAATTGATAAGTGCAAACTTGAAAGTCAAGAACATTCTTCAAAAGAGTGTAAATGACTCACTAGCACAAGAAATTGCTAAGGAACCAAATGCTAGAACAGCATGGGCTCTTATTCAAACTAAGTTCACTAAACACTCCAGTGTTAGAACACAAAACTTGTATAACTTGCTTAGGCAATTAGACAACTTCAAGTTCTACCCTGGAGAAAAGGTGAGTGCTGCTCAGCCCAGGTTTGAGAACCTTGTTAGATCAATTGCTGACCATGGAAAAACCTTTGAACAACAAGATCTCTGCCTCAAGATATACTCAAATCTTCCTCAAGAATATGAAAAGGTAGCATTACCTATTAGAGAAGGATCTGAATGGAGCACCATGACAGTTGAACAGTATTTTGGAAAGCTTGAACTTATGAATTGGAAGGTATGATAAAAATTCAATCAGTCCCTTCCATTTCACAAACCTTAGCTTTAACTGCTCAAGAAACTGTCCACAAGCCAATCACTCACCAAGACATTGAGACCATTGTCAACAATGCCCTTCAAAAGATAAACATCAGCTCCAAACCTGTCAGCAAACAGATCTCCCAAGAAGACATTCCAAGTCTCATTTCCATGGGCATCGAAATGCCATGAAATTTCAAAAGAAATCTTTTGACAAGAAATTCAATCCCTCCACATCTAATGCTCAACAAGACAGCTACAAGAAGATAATTGATTGCTTCAACTGTGGAAAGCAAGGACATTACTCATCTGATTGCCCTGAACCAAGGAAACCTAGGGACAATCAGACAGCTAAGAAGATGACCTACTCAAAAGAGATCATTCACAGTTCTAAGTGCAACTGCTTCAATTGCTCCAAAAATAAACATGACAAAAACAAAGAGCAAGTCATGATAGTGACTCATCAAAATTCGGTGATGAAGAGTATGTGTCAAGTGATGATTACGAAATTGAAGGAGAAGAAGCCATGATATGTCTTATAGGCGAAGATGAGGAAGAATCGACAATGAGGAAGAGATGGAAGCACTTGCTGGCGATGAACTAAAAGAGGTACATGATTTTAACTCTTTAAATATTGATGGTTTTAAACAATTAGTTTGCACTCTTTTAATTAAAACCAAAAAACAAAAAACTAGCTTTGCTTCACTGTTCAATGAGAATCTTTCCCAATCCTCAACCATTGACACCCTCACAAAAACCATTTCGAGCTTGAGAAAGCATGCCAAGGGCTAAGAGATCAATGCATCATGCTTGAAAAACAAAACATGGATCGGCAGTGAGACATCAAGTAATCATGAAAATTGTCAAAAACTCAGTAATCTTGAAAAAGAAAATGATGCTCTTAAGAAGAAAATAGATTCATGGAACATGTCAAGCAAAGCATTATCACTTTTCACCTACACCCAAAGGCGTCCCAGTGACAAAACAGGAATTGGTGCTGATGATCCTACACAAAAGGTGTACACTCCTCCCACTGGTGAAAGGGCCATTGAAAAAATGGTTCTAGAAAACCTAAGCTCTGGCAGCTATCAAACTCAAACCTACCCTGTTCAAACCAAAGGAAAATCAAAAGAAATCTTGGGTGGTCCTAGTCAACCAAAGGAAGGACCAAGTAGAATTCAAGGAAGCAAGTATATTTGGGTTCAAAAAGGAGCCAATATACAGGAAGAAGTCAAGCCTGCAAGAATGTGCTAGTCGGTCAAGTCCTGTCCCGGACGACGAGGTTGACAGACGGCCGAGGCATGACGACGACCAAGGCACGACAGACAACCAAAATCTTCCAAACAACAAAGAACCCCAAGGCAACAAAGATTCTATAACAAACATAGATACACCAAACAACAAAAACCTCAATGGCAATACTCAAATGGTAGAAGCCATGCAAATCAAAATGACTCTCCCAGATCATCCTCTTCAAATAGCTTTCAGTTTCAACCCCAATACAACAATCCAAACCACTTCTTCAATCCATCCCAATCCACTGTCCTCACACCTTACATGATGCAAATCATGTCATATTATCATACCCTAAACCAGGTTCTTCAACAAGGGACCAATGAACAAAGCTAGGGTTCCAAATAAAAACTAATCCTTTGGACCCCGAAAAGAATAAAAAGGGTACCATAAAATTTACTTTCTGTTTTGCGGGTACCCGGGGAAAGGACTTTGGTATTTAGATAGTGGTTGTAGTAGACATATGACCTTCAATAAAGACTGGTTGCAACAATATTCCCCTAAAAATGGTCCAAATGTAACCTTTGGTGACAATTCCCAAGCTAAGGTCAAAGGATCAGGAAATCTTATTACAAAAGATATCATTTTTACAAATGTGTCTTATGTAGAGGGTCTCAAACACAATTTGATCAGCATCAGTCAAATCTGTGATAAGGGATATCACGTTATTTGCACTAAGGATAAATGCACTGTTAAAGATAAAAATAATAAAGTCATCCTAACTGGATCAAGAAAAGGAAATCTCTCTTTGCTTAAACTTAGAGATTGTGGAATCCTCAAATGCTCACTGCCTTCTGTCTTTCAATCAATCTGATATGTCATGGCTATGGCACAAAAGATTTGCTCACCTCAATCACAAAACCATTTCCAAGCTTGCAAATTCCAATCTAGTCAGAGGTCTACCAAAGATCCCATTCAAAAAGGATAAACTTTGCAAAGCATGCCAATGTGGAAAGCAAAAGAAATCTTCATTCAAACCCAAGACCAAGTTGGACACCTCAAGACCTATTGAACTGCTTCATATGGATCTTTTTGGACCCATAAGAACCAGATCTTTAGGAGGAAAAAGATACTCCCTAGTTGTTGTTGATGATTTCACAAGATTCACTTGGATCATTCTTCTTGAATCCAAAAGTGACACCCTTAGGCGCCTGATAAAGCCATTCAATAAAATTCAAAATCAAAAGGGACATCCATCATCAAGATCGAGATCGACCATGGGAAGGAATTTGAGAACACGGGAGTAGAAGAATATTGTGATTCCAAAGGCATTGATCACAATTTTTCAGCCCCAAGAACTCCCCAACAAAATGGTGTTCTTTGAAAGGAAGAACGGGACAATTTGTGAAGCGGCAAGAACAATGCTTTGTCGAACACAATCTCCCAAAGTATTTTTGGGGTGAAGGCATTACTCTGCTTTGTGTATGTTCAAAACAAAACACTAATCAACAAATTCCACAAGAAGACTCCATATGAATTGTGGAATAACAAATTCCCTACCATTTCCTACTTTCACAGCTTTGGAAGTAGATGCTTTATTCACAACAATGGCAAGAACAATTTGGACAAATTTGACTCCAAAAGTGATGAAGGAATATTTCTTGGATACTCTAACACAAGCAAAGCCTATAGAGTTTACAACAAAAGAAGACTTGTTGTGGAAGAATCAATTCATGTTGACTTTGATGAAAACAATGATCAAAGTGTAACTGAGTTGTGTGATTTTGATGAAGGTTTGGGAAACCTAGATAATCTTCCTGAAGCATCTCCCATTTTTGACTCAACTGTTCTCAATCATGAACAAGATTCATCAAATCTTCCATACATGGTTCCAAGAAACTCATCTGACAGCCATCCTGTGCCAGACAGCCATGAACCATCTCACTCTCATCAACAATCAATCCAGCCAACCAAGTCAACAGCAATCTCTCCCACTTTCAATCCAATTGATGAGGAAGAAAATATTCAAATAAATGGTCATCCCTTGACTGACCCTCCTCAAAATTTTCCTTTAGCTGACAGCCATCCCAATTCCTCATATAATCCATCTTCTAGCCACCTTCCATCTCCATCCAATAATCCTCTTTCTCCTCCTAAAAACAATGATGAAACTACCATTACCCACATCATTCCACCAAATAAAGATCTTTACATCAGCCTTCAAATTGATAAAACCCCAGTTCCAGACAACATCCCTTTTCTCATGAGTGCATTCATATCCCAAGTGGAACCAAAGAAAATAAATGAAGCACTTCAAGATGCTGACTAGATTGAAGCCATGGAAGAAGAACTAGAGCAGTTTGAAAGAAACAAAGTGTGGCAACTTGTTCCTAAACCAAGAAATCAAACTGTCATTGGAACAAGATGGGTTTTTAGAAATAAGATGAATGAAGAAGGTGTTCTAGTAAGAAACAAAGCCAGACTGGTTGCCCAAGGATATAGACAAGAAGAAGGTATTGACTATGATGAGACCTTTGCACCTGTTGCAAGACTTGAAGCTATAAGGCTATTCCTTGCCTATGCTTCATTCAAGAAGATGAAAATATTCCAAATGGATGTCAAGAGTGCATTTCTAAATGGAGTTTTAAATGAAAAGGTGTTTGTATCTCAACCCCCTGGATTTGAGCACCCAAAGTTTCCTGATCATGTATTCAAACTGAACAAAGCATTGTATGGGCTTAAACAAGCACCAAGAGCTTGGTATGATACCCTATCTAGATATCTCCTTGGCAAAGGATTTACCAAGGGTCATATTGATAATACTTTGTTTATCAAAAAATATGGAAATGATCAGTTGCTCATCCAAGTCTATGTTGATGACATCATCTTTGGCTCATCAAATGAGGACTTGTGCACTGAATTTGGAGATATTATGAAGTATCAGTTTGAAATGAGCATGATTGGTGAGCTCACCTTCTTCTTAGGACTCCAAGTCAAACAAATGAAGGAAGGAATCTTCATCAACCAAGCCAAATACACAAGGGATATGATCAAGAAGTTTGACATGCAAACTGCTTCCCCTGCCAAAACACCCTTGTCAACCACAACCAAACTCCATGCTGATCTAGATGGTCAAAGTGTAAATCCAACACTTTACAGAAGCTACATTGGATCTCTTCTTTATGTAACAGCTTCAAGACCTGACATTATGTTTAGTGTATGTCTTTGTGCTAGATTTCAAGCTAATCCCAAGGAATCTCATCTCTCTGATGTCAAGAGAATTCTAAGATATCTCAAAGGAACCCCTGATTTTGGCTTGTGGTATCCCACTGAATCCCCATTTTCTCTAATTGGATTCACTGATTCTGACTATGCTGGATGTAATCTAGATAGAAAATCCACAAGTGGTGGATGCCAGTTTATTGGCTCAAGAATCATTTCATGGTCAAGCAAAAAGCAAACCTCAGTTGCCACTTCAGTGAAATTTGAGTATATTCTTTGCGAGGCTTGTGTTGTTCACAAATTCTCTATCTTAAAAGTCAACTTCAAGACTTTGGAATTGAATTATCCAACATTCCCATCTTCTGTGACAACTCAAGTACTATTGCCATGACAGAAAACCCTGTCCAACATTCAAAAACAAAGCATATTGAGGTCAGACATCATTTCATCAGGGATCATGTTGAAAAAGGGAATATCAACCTTGCAAAAGTTTGCACTGAGGACAATGTCTCTGATATTCTCACAAAAGCCATGGATGAAAAGAGGTTTGAGATATTAAGAGCCATGCTTGGTATGATAAATATGCCAAAATAAAAGGTTGTTCTTCATATATAAAAAGAAAAAGAGGCTTACATACTGGGTAATGCTGTCACAATGTTTCCTGACAGCTATTCCCTCATAAACATTCCTGATAGCCATCCACTGATAGCTATCTTTCCAAAACCCATGAAAACCAAAGACAACAACAAAAACATACAACAAAAAAAACATACAAAAACCCTTGAAATCTCTCTCTCTCATCTTCCTTCACCCAACAAAAGCTTCCTCAAAACCATACAATCTTCAAAACCAGGTCCCCTCTTCAAACCCACACCTTAGCTGTCAGACATTCTTTGGAAATGTTACAGTCACTCCGGATCCTTCTCCAGCACTCATTCCTTCATTTCTAGCCTCCTGAGTTGATTGCAAGGTCTGTTGATACCTTTGCAACCATATTGGGTGCCTTTCTAAGAAAGGATCAATGGAAGTAACTGAATATTGAAGAGAAGGACTTGCTCTCCTTGGCCACCACTCTTCAACTGCATCATATGGCTGAAGCAAACCCTCCATTGGAGTCACAAAGCTAAAATCTCCAGAAAAAGAACCATTCCCTTCAACTGCAAAAGGTTGACCAACACTTGACTCCACTCTCTCCATAGCAGGAACTCTAGCAGGACTAAAGCAACCTATCACCTGGTTGAATAGGTATGAGATTGTTGAAGAAGGAGATATATGCACTCCTGCAAAGTTATCCCCTCTCCCCTCCAACAAACCAACCCCTGGAGAGAGTGAATCCCTACTCACTGGAGTATACAGCTTCTCAGGCTTACCCTTCTTCTTGACAGCTAAGCTCCTTTCCATTCTTTATGCAGAGCCCTATCTTGCTTAACCAATTCCCCAATGTATAAACCCTTTCCACCTTATTTTTTCCCTTACTAGTCTCCCCACGATCAACCTTGATAGTCTTTCCAAAGAGCCTTATTCCCTCTCCTCTCTCTTTGTTAATTTTCTCTCTGACAGCTATCTGCTTAACACCATAATCCTGATCCTCTCTCACTCTCTTGTTCTTACCTTTGTCTCTCACTCCCTCTGAACTTTCAAGAACATTGAAGGACTCTCTCTCTATCTCCATTTTGTCCCCACTCAAATCATCCTCACAATTCTTCCCAAAAACCAACTTTTTTGCTGTTTGAGCCATAATTTTTGGGTTAAACTTTGAAGAAAATCTACCCATTTGTGTTTGTAAAACAATCTGAATAATTTTCCTCTAAAGTTGTCATTGTTTTATAGGCAATTTTCACCTAGCTATCTCAGACAGCCATCATCATTCAAACTAGACTTAACTGTCAAAGTTTTCTTTCAAACAGCTAGGTTAAAGCAACTTTTATGTGATTTGATCGTGTTAATTGCTCACAATTGTCACTTCCTTTGCCGTCTCTTCCCCTGCAAAGCTTCTTGAAAAAGGGAATGTTCTTCTTGTGTTTTGTGGGAATTAATGTCTCAACGTGGGGAAGGGTAAAAACCACTGTTCATATGAACAGTTACTTAACTTTGAAACCCCCAATGCCCATTAAAACCCACGTTCCACTCATCATTTATCTCTCTCTCTCTCTTTCGCAATCACCAAAATTCCTATTTCATTAACCCTCAGTTTAAAATTCATCTCTTTCCCTCTCTAATACAACATCGTATTCCTTCAACCCTAATTCCTTTAAACCATCAATGGCAGACTCTAAAGCTATTTACCCAGATGCTCATGGTTATTTCATCAAACCTAACTTTTTTGAGACTGAAGTTGGAATCCTCATCAAAGAACTTCTTTAGGTAAATGAATTAATTGATTTCATGGGAGCTAGACCTCCAATCTATGAAGAACTATGCAGAGAAATTTATTTGGTGGGCAACAGAAACAGAGAGAACAACTCAATAACTGCCACCATAGATAATGTAAAGATTACCATTACTCAAAAGATGGTCAGTAAGGTCTATGGGATCCCAAACAAAGAAGATGCAGTGAAAAATATTTGAGATAGAGGGTCAGACAGATTGAAGACAGTTTATGAGAAATTTCTTGGTATTAAGGTCCCTGACTTCAAGGCTGTTCAAGACAAAGCAATGGTGAAAAACAAAGATGATATCTTCAAGTCAACCCTGATGGATGTGGTCAACAAAGCCATTGATGGCAAGCAATCCTCATTTGATCAAATGGGATCAAATGAATGGAAGCAATTGCTGAGCTTGATGACCAAGGACACAAACTGGTGCATTGTCCTTCTACACAACTTTCAACTGGCAGTCTCAACCTCTACTCTCAAGTTCAAAAAACAAGGTGGGAAGATGAACAACTTCAGGTTTATGAGTGGAATTCTTCATGATCTAATCCCTAAGCTCAAAACTCCTCTACCCAAGAAGTGGCTCAAGACAGGTGAAGGCATCGGAAACAAGGTGTTTCAATGAAAGAACCTTTTCATTGAAACAAAAGAAAGGAATTGCTATGAAAGCTGGAGATATGAGCCTTGAAAGTTTCAAAGAAGCCCAAGAAAAGTTGCTTGAAGAAACAAGAATAAAGATTGAACACTGGAAGGAGTTGATTGCATTGGCTACAAGTAGGAGAATAAAAAGGGGAGTGAAGACCAATGTCAAGAAAACAGGGGTGTTAAAGAAGACTGTGGTATCTCCTAGCAAAAAGGGCAAAAGCAAGGATGGTCAGATGACTGACAGTGACAAAACCTTGTCTGATAGCCATAGAGTGGATGTGGAAGAAAGAGGTGCTGTTGATAGCCATAGAGATGACACCATGGAGCAAACTCATGCTGGTGATGCTGATGTAGATCCTCAAGAACTCCAGGCAGCTATCAAATTATCAAAAACACAGCATAAAGGAAAGCAACCTCTGACAGCTATCCCTACCAAGCAGACAGTCACCAGATCCAAGGTACAATCCTCCTTATCCATTCTGTCTAAGACTTTGCCAAAGAAAAGAAAACTAGAAAAGAAAGCCCCCAAGGCCAAGAAAACCAAAATAACTACCCCTTCCATTTCTCCTAAATCCACTTCAGTCAGTCCAAGAGTGGACAAGTCATCCACACCCAGCTCAGGTCATCTGTCAGCCATTGAAGCTATCCTTAATCTCAAAGAACCATCAGAGAAGCAACCTTTAAGGGGGAACATTGATGAGAATATCCCCTCTACCCAACCTCAACAGTTAGACAAAATCCACGAGAGCAATTGATGCTATTGAGTTGGATGGGAACCCTGACACTGAAAAAGCTGTTCTCTTGTTTCTTGATGATGTTCTAAGTAAGGAAGAATCTTTAATGGCCCTAGATGAACTCAGGTCTAGGTTTATGAAGAAAAGGAGTGAACCTGGAGAGACATCTAGTAACCCCAAGGTGACAGCTATGGATGTAGATATCCAAACCTTCCCTTCCATTCATGAGACTGAGGCTGTGAATGAACCTACCCCAACTGTTGAAATTGATAGGGGGAATCTTGATAATATCACTGAGGTTATTCAAAGTCTCAAGAAGGTTGGAGTTGAAATAGATCCAAATCAAGTCTCAAAGGGAGATTCAATCATAAATGCTTGCAAGGGTCTTGTGTTTGATGGAACTCCTGAAAGTGAGGAAGCCCTGACAGCTATTCTTGAGAAAAGGTTGGCCAAAAGAGAAGTCAGGGCAGCCTTAAACCTCCTTAAATCTCAGTTCAATTCCAATATTCTCAATCAAAGTCTTGGCCAAGCCTCTAAGTCAATCCCAACTGTTTCAACCCAAGCCTCTGCACCTTCCAAACCAATTTCTCCAATCCCTGAAAATGAACCTTTTGAAGCCTCTCCTCAAAGTCCAATTCTAGCTGGACATGGTCAAGATATGCCTGACAGTGATCCCATTCTTGACAGTCCTGACAGCCATCCAAGCCATTCTATTCCTCCTACTCAAGCATATCTTCCCAAGAAAGAACCTTGGATCCTTAGCTGTGGCATTGACTTCTCTATGTCTTCCATCAAGGCAGCAAGAACAAGGTTGGCACATGTAACTCATTTCCCAGAAATTGCAAACCCATTTACCTATCCAAAATTCTGGGAACTATCAAGAAATGGTTTGATAATGGTAGCAAGAAACCTTGCAGGGTTAGTCTTCTTTGCCTATGAAAAATGGCAAGTGTCAAGAACCTCATCAACCTCCAACTTTGTTCACCAAATTCCATCCTTCCCAAAGTTCATCACTCCCAATACTCTTCTTGATTGGGAAGTTCTCTTCAGCCAACTTATCTCTCCTTCACTCAATTCATGCCTGTATATGCCAAAGGGTCTAGTCTTCACCCTGTGCATTGACCTTGCAAAATCATTTTTCCTTTCTCTGTTTGAACAAAAGTATGCCCTCATGCTTTTGATAAGCAAAATGGTCAACATCTTTCCCCCAACCCTTAATCCAGGAATTGAGCCCTTCCTTTCTCCCTTCATCACTATTGATCCCATGAACTTCACCTCTCCCAATGAAAACTCTCACTTCATGAACTTGGTCTCTATTCCTGAGATCAAAGAATTCAGAGAATCCATAGCTGACAGTCAAAACAGAACCAAAACTGTTATTGATCTTTCCTCAGACTCTGACAGTGATGATGATGATGCTCCTTTAAGTCCAGATCAAGGCTCTCCAATAATAATTCCATCTCCTACATTTACCAACCCTCCTCAGCAATCCACTCATTCCTTTCCTGAAGCTCAAGTGTCAGTTCAATCACAACCAGATCAATCCATTGGGCCCATGAAAAATAAGAGAACAAGGAACAAGAAGAAGCATTTGTGGGGCACAATGAGAATCAGAAATGATCAGATGCCCCTTACAAGAGCTCAACTAAAGTCAAAAGAAGATAAGTTTTTCAAGTATGATGAGAGGATGTCATGGGAATGGAACAATGAGTTCTACTACAGAGGAGTGGAGCCAGATATGAGAAGAGAACTAGAGGAAGAAAGAAATATGATTATTTCAGCCAGGCAAGAAAGAGAGGAGTTCTATGATCAACTGGCTGATGATTGAAGTGTAGTTTTATGAAACAATTTTTTTTGGTTTGTTAAAACAATTTGTTTTGATTGGCTCAGTTTTTATGACTGTAATCTGTGAACCTTTTCTTGAGATTAAATTCATGTATTTCAATCTCATTCTGGTTATTTGTGCTTGCTATGAATCCTTGTATTATTTCATCTATTATTATTTCTCTTATCAAATGTGAAAACATGTTCTAAAATAGATCTTCCTTTACCAAAAAGGGGGAAATTGTTAGGACCTAACTTTGATCAATGTCTTAGTTAGTTGGTTTTGATAAAGGAATACTCCCTCCGTTTCAGTAAGGTTGTTACATGAGGGTTGAAGCACGTAAATTAAGAAAGGGAAATAATGAGTGGTTGTGAGGAAGAGAGAGAATGAGTGGAGAATAATGAGTGATTGTGAGGAAGAGAGAGAATGAGTGGAGAATAATGAGTGGTTGTGAGGAAGAGAGAGAATGAGTGGAGAATTATAAAAATAATAAAAAGTTTCCTTTTTGGGTAATGTTGCAACTTAAGTGAAATGCCGAAAATGGCAAAATGTTACAACCTTAGCGGAACGGAGGGAGTATATATATAGAACAAGGTTTATATCAAAAGAGGAAGACTGTCAGTCATGATCCTTTTCTCTGACAGCTAAGTCCATGACTGACCAAATCAAACTTCATATTCATTCCTCAGTGTATCTGACAGCTATGAGTTTGATAGTGAATCATACTCACTCTCTAAGCCATCAAGATCATCAAAGTGCATCTCAGTCCTTATTTGAGAACATCTCTGATAGCTAAGCCTTGTATGATCTGACAGCTATCTGATAGCCATCACTTTGTCTCAATCTCTGTTACCACAATCTCAACCAAAGTGGAACCTGGATCTTCACAGCTGTCAAGTTCACCATTGAAGACCACTGAAGACCTTCTGGAAGCTCTCAAGTTCAAGCCACAGCTCAAGCCAGCTCATGAATACCTGCAAGTGGACAAGTGGGGCAAAGACCAGTCAAGGCTCATTAATGTAGCTACAACAGTCATATTCCAACGGCTACATTGAAGGGTATAAATAGAGGAATTCATCCTCTACACAACACGACTGAAAAATACTCTTTTTCACAGTCCAAAACCTTTCCCTCACACCCACACACACCTCCTGTAATTCACACACACACTCACCAATCCTTACCCTTTAAACTCTGTTCCAAACCAAACCCTCACCCCAAAACCTTTGCCTCCACAACAAAACACCCCTTAGTGTGTTAATTCACAAATTCCAAAATCCTAAGACTGTACTTTAGGTGTAGAATTAGTTTGTAATCACTCAAGACTGTACTTTGAGTGTATTATTTGTTTTGTAAAATCTTGAGACTGTACTTCAAGTTGTAAAAACACTTAAGACTGTACTTTAAGTGTATCCCTAGTTGACTGTACTAATTAGGAAGAGGAAGTTCAAGGAACTTGCCTGAATCAATCATTTGTAATTTTTGTTGATTAAAGATTATAATAAAATTGATCTCACTTGTCAAGATTGACAGTGGGGGTGGATGTAGGAGGAGTGAACTCTGAACCACTTTAAATTCTCTGTGTTATTACATTTTTGCAATCACATTCACACACTTGCATTATTTCTTTGTGTTTCTTGTCCTATCATTATTTCAAGTCTCTCTTATTCCGCTGCACAATTCAACTATCATCTGACAGCTAAGCCAAAACCATAGCTGTCTGATCATCTGCATATCAACAAAGGGCCTTTTCAGTAAGCATTTGACAAAATCCGGCTACAGGTGAGGGGGCGTGTTACAGATATTGTCACACATCGAAAATTGACAAATCTTGCCTATGACATATAAAGGTGTTGGGTCACTCCCATTAAAACCAATTGGTTTTAAGTTGAAACCTTAGACTTTAAGATTTATAATAACCGCTTCTTACCTTTTTCCCAAAAGAAATAAGTACATAAAAAGAATTTTAAATCTGCTCACAATCAAAAATAAATTTAATATTTTTAAATATTTATTTTCGAACCTCAAAACTTAGTTTGTGCTGCTGATATATGATAGATGATTGATGTTGGGGACATTTTGACATAAATGCCTATCTCAACGTCTATTAACAACACAATTTTAGGCACATTTACTTCATAACCTTAAAAAATTGCATAAAATTTTAGGCTATGGGGCCTGGTTTTTTTGGCTAGGGGCAATTGCTCAAATGCCTAGGCCAAAACCTTTATTTCTAAAGAGAATTAATGAGATTGGATATTTTTATTTATTCCTCTAATATCCTTAAGACAAAAATATCCATGATTCCCCTTTTCATGCGAGCTTTAGGCCTTTAACATGTGTTCGGTCAAAAAATGGCATCCCGCTCTGATATATAGCTATCAGAATAAAAAAACTCGGATAAACATCTATTATAGTAAAAGAATTGGTAGCCAACTACTGGAACCAAAATAACTCTGATAGACATAAATAAACATAAGGCTTAACTAGTGTTGAGCAGCCAGACAGAGCAAAGAGGAAGATGCTCACCATTTTTGGAGGTTAGAGTTGTTGCAGAGAGGGATCAAGAATGGGGACGTCGGATTTTTGCTAGTGGGTAGATATTTTTTTGGCCAGTGTTGTTTCTTGATGTTCAACAAGGGGATTCGGGCTGTCGAATCTGCACCATGTATGGAGTTCGCAAAAGTTTTCAATGGAAGAGAAATTAGTGCCTGTTGGCAGTTGCGGTGCTATGTTAGGGCGAGAGTGGGCCATGGCCCACTCACTTTTCAAAAAAAAAAAAAATTAGGTTTATGAATAAATTAAAAATTAGGACAAACAACACTAACCTCCTCCATTTCTATATAACTTTTAGGCTTTAATAATATATATATATATATATATATATATATATATATATATATATATATATATATATATATATATATATATATATTTGTCTTTTGTTTAATCAACTTATATTACTTATCTAATTATATTTGTTTTTTTCACGCAAGCTATATATAGATGTCTGTAATTACTTGATGTTGATATTAAACCAGTTTAACGAGATTCAGGATCGTGTAACAACTTTGATATTAATTTAGAATCGCGTTAGCTGCTGGGGGGAGTATCCTAGGGCGATGCATTGATATCAATCCTAAAGCCATTTTAGCGCGGTCGGGAGTCTTCTTAAGTTTAGGAAACTGAAAATGTTAATGTTAGCTTTTGATGTTTTTAACATTTGATTTTTATGCAGGAGTATTTCTATTTTATTTGGCTAGATTGATTTCATAGAAGAGTAGTGATATGTAGTCGGTAAATATTTGCTTTCGAAATTTTGAAATCTGTTAAGCATCAATGGATTTTCAATATCAATAAATATTATATAGGAGAGTCAAATTCTATTCTCATAATAAGCCACGTGGAATTCCATGTCATAATTCCACGTGGCACAAACAACTTAGTTGAATTTTATTTTTGATTTATTTCTAATATAATACATAATAATAATAATTTATTTGATTAATATATGGATAATCGATACCTTTATCAAAAAATTATTTAGAATCTCAAATTAGTTTAAACAATATCTTCTTATAACTTGTGCGTTGTTGTGAATATAGCCCTCCACAAACCAAGCAAACCACAAGAATAATAATCGCACACAAACAAAGCAAAAGAAAATCAAAAGCACAGAAAAGACAAGAGAAATTGTTTACCCAGTTCACCAATTTGATTGGCTACGTCTGGGGGCACTACCAAGCCAGGATCTTGCACTATGTATGTAAAATATGTGTTACAATGAGAAAAGAGGCGGAACTATTCTTTATATATGCCCAAGAAAGAATATCAACCAACCCTAGCTAAGCCCAGTAAACGCAAAGCCCGTAAACAAGTTCTCCCTCGGCCGGCCTTCACTACCAGAAACTGATGTTTTAGCGACGGAATCAACAGCGACGGAATCATTCCGTCGCTATTTAGCGACGGAAATTATGCTTTAGCGACGGAATAAATTTGGCGCCAAATTTACCGACGGAGATTAAATTAGCGGCCCGAATTCACGTCGCTAAAAACGAATATTCGACGAATATTCGTTTTAGCGTAATTCGTGCAGCGGAATTTAATTCCGTCGCTAAATAATATCAATGGCCGAATTATTCCGTCGATAATTTATTTATTTTTTAATTTTTTAAGTTATCGGCGACGGAATTATTCCGTCGGCGATAATTTATTTATTTTTAATTTTTTACGTTATCGGCCGACGGAATTATTCCGTCGATAATTTATTTTTTAAAAAATTAGATTATCGTGACGGAATTATTAAGTCGTCGATATTATCACGACGGAATTATTCCGTCGATAATTTATATTTTTTAAAAAATAGATTATCAGCGACGGAATAATTCCGTCGATAATTTTAATTTTTCTTCTATATACTTTCATTTGTTTAGTTTTAGTTTTTTCTATCTTTTTTCTATAACTTTTTCTAAAAAAAACACTAATTAACAAAGGCTAAAATATTATTTTCTAGTCAATACAAAATTTAAAAAAAATTAAAAAATAAATATAGGGTAGTTCGTCCCTCTTTTGACTTTTCTTCTATATACTTTCATTTATTTAGTTTTTTTTCTATCTTTTTTTCTATAACTTTTTATAAACAAAACCACTAATTAACAAAGGCTAAAATATTATTTTCTAGTCCCTAAAAATTTTTAAAAAATTAAAAAAATAAATATAAGGTGAGTCCGTCCCTCTTTTGACTTTTCTTCTATATACCTTCATTTGTTTAGTTTTTTTTCTATCTTTTTTTATATAACTTTTTCTAAAAAAAACCACTAATTAACAAAGGCTAAAATATTATTTTCTAGTCAGTAAAAAATTTCAAAAAAATTAAAAAATAAATATAGGGTAGTCCGTCCCTCTTTTGACTTTTCTTCTATATACTTTCATTTATTTAGTTTTTTTCTATCTTTTTCTATAACTTTTTCTTAAAAAAACCACTAATTAATAAAGGCTAAAATATTATTTTCTAGTCAATAAAAAATTTAAAAAAAATTAAAAAATAAATATAGGGTAGTCCGTCCCTCTTTTGACTTTTCTTCTATATACCTTCATTTGTTTAGTTTTTTTTCTATCTTTTTTTCTATAACTTTTTCTTAAAAAAACCACTAATTAACAAAGGCTAAAATATTATTTTCTAGTCAATAAAAAATTTAAAAAAATTAAAAAAATAAATATAGGGTAGTTCGTCCCTCTTTTGACTTTTCTTCTATATACCTTCATTTGTTTAGTTTTTTTTCTATCTTTTTTTATATAACTTTTTCTAAAAAAAACCACTAATTAACAAAGGCTAAAATATTATTTTCTAGTCAGTAAAAAATTTAAAAAAAATTAAAAAATAAATATAGGGTAGTCCGTCCCTCTTTTGACTTTTCTTCTATATACTTTCATTTATTTAGTTTTTTTTCTATCTTTTTTTCTATAACTTTTTCTTAAAAAAACCACTAATTAACAAAGGCTAAAATATTATTTTCTAGTCAATAAAAAATTTAAAAAAAAATAAAAATAAATATAGGGTAGTCCGTCCCTCTTTTTGACTTTTCTTCCTATATACCTTCATTTGTTTAGTTTTTTTTCTATCATTTTTTATATACCTTTTTGTAAAAAAAATCACTAATTAATAAAGGCTAAAATATTATTTTCTAGTCAATAAAAAAAATTAAAAAAATAAATATAGGGTAGTCCGTCCTTCTTTTGACTTTTCTTCTATATACTTTCATTTGTTTAGTTTTTTTCTATCTTTTTTTTCTATAACTTTTTCTAAAAAAAACACTAATTAACAAAGGCTAAAATATTATTTTCTAGTCAATAAAAAATTTTAAAAAAATTAAAAAATAAATATAGGCTACCTCGTTTATTTTGGGTTTTAAGGAATGTGTCCCGATCTTGTGAAAATGGTATACGGCTACCTCGTTTATTTTTTTTTAATTTTTTTCTACATTCTAAATGAC
Source organism: Adenophora triphylla var. japonica (assembly GCA_022495995.1). Lineage (NCBI taxonomy): Eukaryota > Viridiplantae > Streptophyta > Magnoliopsida > Asterales > Campanulaceae > Adenophora > Adenophora triphylla. The sequence goes on from JAFEMH010000679.1 coordinate 123,540, forward strand.
ATTTAAAGTGTTTTTCATCTTTATGACCTTCCTCAAAATCCAAATGGAAATTGAGTTACAAATATGTGCCATTATTTAGGGTTCTTAGGGTTTTATGTGTCCCGATCTTGTGAAAATGGTATACGGCTACCTCGTTTATTTTTTTTAAATTTTTTTCTACATTCTAAATGACATTTAAAGTGTTTTTCATATTTATGACCTTTCTCAAAATCCAAATGGAAACTGAGTTACAAATATGTGCCATTATTTAGGGTTCTCAGGGTTTTGTGTCCCGATCTTGTGAAAATGGTATACGGCTACCTCGTTTATTTTTTTTAAATTTTTTTCTACATTCTAAATGACATTTAAAGTGTTTTTCATCTTTATGACCTTCCTCAAAATCCAAATGGAAATTGAGTTACAAATATGTGTCATTATTTAGGGTTCTTAGGGTTTTATGTGTCCCGATCTTGTGAAAATGGTATACGGCTACCTCGTTTATTTTTTTTAAATTTTTTTCTACATTATAAATGAAATTTAAAGTGTTTTTCATCTTTATGACTTTCCTCAAAATCCAAATGGAAATTGAGTTACAAATATGTGCCATTATTTAGGATTTTAAGGAATGTGTCCCGATCTTGTGAAAATGGTATACGGCTACCTCGTTTATTTTTTTTTAATTTTTTTCTACATTCTAAATGACATTTAAAGTGTTTTTCATCTTTATGACCTTCCTCAAAATCCAAATGGAAACTGAGTTACAAATATGTGCCATTATTTAGGGTTCTTAGGGTTTTGTGTGTCCCGATCTTGTGAAAATGGTATACGGCTACCTCGTTTATTTTTTTTAAATTTTTTTCTACATTCTAAATGACATTTAAAGTGTTTTTCATCTTTATGACCTTCCTCAAAATCCAAATGGAAACTGAGTTACAAATATGTGTCATTATTTAGGGTTCTCAGGGTTTTGTATCCCGATCTTGTGAAAATGGTATACGGCTACCTCGTTTATTTTTTTTTTAATTTTTTTCTACATTATAAATGAAATTTAAAGTGTTTTTCATCTTTATGACTTTCCTCAAAATCCAAATGGAAATTGAGTTACAAATATGTGCCATTATTTAGGATTTTAAGGAATGTGTCCCGATCTTGTGAAAATGGTATACGGCTACCTCGTTTATTTTTTTTAATTTTTTTCTACATTCTAAATGACATTTAAAGTGTTTTTCATCTTTATGACCTTCCTCAAAATCCAAATGGAAATTGAGTTACAAATATGTGCCATTATTTAGGGTACTTAGGGTTTTATGTGTCCCGATCTTGTGAAAATGGTATACGGCTACCTCGTTTATTTTTTAAATTTTTTTCTACATTCTAAATGACATTTAAAGTGTTTTTCATCTTTATGACCTTCCTCAAAATCCAAATGGAAACTGAGTTACAAATATGTGTCATTATTTAGGGTTCTCAGGGTTTTGTGTCCCGATCTTGTGAAAATGGTATACGGCTACCTCGTTTATTTTTTTTAAATTTTTTTCTACATTCTAAATGACATTTAAAGTGTTTTTCATCTTTATGACCTTCCTCAAAATCCAAATGGAAATTGAGTTACAAATATGTGTCATTATTTAGGGTTCTTAGGGTTTTATGTGTCCCGATCTTGTGAAAATGGTATACGGCTACCTCGTTGATGTTTTTTTTAATTTTTTTCTACATTCTAAATGACATTTAAAGTGTTTTTCATCTCTATGACTTTCCTCAAAATCCAAATGGAAACTGAGTTACAAATATGTGCCATTATTTAGGGTTCTCAGGGTTTTGTGTCCCGATCTTGTGAAAATGGTATACGGCTACCTCGTTTATTTTTTTTAAATTTTTTTCTACATTCTAAATGACATTTAAAGTGTTTTTCATCTTTATGACCTTCCTCAAAATCCAAATGGAAATTGAGTTACAAATATGTGTCATTATTTAGGGTTCTTAGGGTTTTATGTGTCCCGATCTTGTGAAAATGGTATACGGCTACCTCGTTTATTTTTTTTTAAATTTTTTTCTACATTATAAATGAAATTTAAAGTGTTTTTCATCTTTATGACTTTCCTCAAAATCCAAATGGAAATTGAGTTACAAATATGTGCCATTATTTAGGATTTTAAGGAATGTGTCCCGATCTTGTGAAAATGGTATACGGCTACCTCGTTTATTTTTTTTAATTTTTTTCTACATTCTAAATGACATTTAAAGTGTTTTTCATCTTTATGACCTTCCTCAAAATCCAAATGGAAACTGAGTTACAAATATGTGCCATTATTTAGGGTTCTTAGGGTTTTGTGTCCCGATCTTGTGAAAATGGTATACGGCTACCTCGTTTATTTTTTTTAATTTTTTTCTACATTCTAAATGACATTTAAAGTGTTTTTCATCTTTATGACCTTCCTCAAAATCCAAATGGAAATTGAGTTACAAATATGTGTCATTATTTAGGGTTCTTAGGGTTTTATGTGTCCCGATCTTGTGAAAATGGTATACGGCTACCTCGTTTATTTTTTTTTTTAATTTTTTTCTACATTCTAAATGACATTTAAAGTGTTTTTCATCTTTATGACCTTCCTCAAAATCCAAATGGAAACTGAGTTACAAATATGTGCCATTATTTAGGGTTCTCAGGGTTTTGTGTCCCGATCTTGTGAAAATGGTATACGGCTACCTCTTTTATTTTTTTTTATTTTTTTCTACATTCTAAATGACATTTAAAGTGTTTTTAATATTTATGACTTTCCTCAAAATCCAAATGGAAATTGAGTTACAAATATGTGCCATTATTTAGGGCTTTTAGGGTTTTATGTTTCCCGAAGTGTCTCAAAAGGACGTTTGCACGAGAATTAAGGAAAGTGATGTAAGAAAGAGAAAAAGGTTAAATATTGTGAGTATGAAAAATTAAATAGGAGAGAGAATGAGTGGGAGGAATAGTTAGGAGAGAGAATGTTGTGAGTGTAAAAGTAAAGTAGGAGACGAATGAGTGGGGTAGGAAGATTATAAAAATAATAAAAACTTTCCTTTTTAGGAATGAGACATTTTAAATGGGACGCCCAAAAAGGAAACTTGAGACACTTCGACCGGGACGGAGGGAGTATATCATTATTATGATATATTATTATTTATTATTTAATTATTATTATTATATAATATTATTTTATATTTTAAATTATTTTTGATATTATTATTATTATGGTCATTAAACAATAAAGATCTTAGCCATTAAATATATCACAAAAATAAAATCCAATAGTCCAAATCCAAAAGCATGACACCCTTTTTTTAATTGGCTTACAAATTTTCACAAGGATTGATCCCCTAATCAATCTGAACCATTAATTATAAACATCCAATGGTCTAAATTCATTTTGCAAAAGTATGATACCCTTTGTTTTCATTGGCTTACAAATTTTCACATGGATTGATCCCCTAATCAATCTGAACCATTAATCTTAAATATCCAATGGTCTAAATTCATCAAAACAAAACCATTTCACAAACCATTTCACATTCTTAAATTCTTTTTATCTTTCAATTTATTTACTAACACACACACACAGTCACACACACACACACACAGTCACACACACTCACACTTTCTCTCTCTCACACTCTGTTTCTCTCTCTACAATCCGGCGACCCTTCCAGATCCGGCGACCCTTCAGATCCGGCGACCTTCCAGCTTCCTTCCCCACGACATCCCCGCCTTCTCTCCATCTCTGACTCCGCCTCCGCCTCTGCCTCCGCCTCCACCTCCATCTCCGCCTCCCCCTCCATCCTCGCCTCCATCTCCATCTCCACGACATTCCAGCTTCCTTCCCCACGACATTCCAGCTTCCTTCCCCACGACATCCCCGCCTTTAGTTAATTAGGGCTTTCCAAAATCATACAAAACTTTCTCTCTCTTACACACGCAGACTTTCCTAGTGAGAATTCCAATGTCAGCCTCCGACAACGGCGACCACCACCAAGTCCACTCCTCCGGCCTCCTCCTCAACCTCCCTCGCGATGTCATCTACGATATCCTCTCCCGCCTCTTCACTAAATCCCTCCTCCACCTTCGAGCCGTCTCCACCCCTTTCCGCCGCTTAATTTCTTCCGCTGACTTCCTCAAACTCCACTTCTCCTCCGCCGCCGATGACGATCAAAACAACCATCTCATCCTCTACTACGAAGCACTCGATTACACCCACCACTCCTACTCCCTCCGTTCCGCCACCACTCTTCAAGAAATCGTGCGCCTTGAAATCCCTTTCAAGAGCCTCCATGGCTACCTCCGAATTGTGGGGTCCAGCAAAGGGGTAGTCTGTTTCTTCGACACAAATTACTTCGCTTACGAGGGCAGGGTAATTTTCTGGAACCCTAGTATAAAAAAGGTCAAAATTGTTCAAGATTCCCATCTGAGTTTTCCATTTCCTGATTCTTTTTCACATATGGTTGTTGGGTTTGGCTTTGTTACCAATGTTCTTGATTTTAAGGTTGTGCAGATTTTGTTTGATTTGGATAAGGGTACACCTCCAATTGCTCTAATTTATAGTCTTCGAAACGAATTGTGGCGAAAAATTGAGGCAATTGTTCCTTGCTATATCCCTAAATGTTGGTCTAGTAATGTTTTTGTCAATGGTTTTGTGAATTGGTTGGCTTATAAGACTCGTAAAGAGAGTGGCATGTTTGATTGCATTATGGGAGTTGATTTGTTTGATGAAAGTTTTAAGGTTATTGACTTGCCCGAGGATCGCGGGGTTGGCTTATTTATTTATTTAATCATAGATTAATTCATTGCATTTGATTTTTTATTAATATTTGTTGATTTACGCTTTACCATGACTGTTACTTTATTTTGTTTGGAATTATGAAATTGATTTAAAAATCTTGATTTTACAATGTTGATTTTTGCTTGTCCGTACTCCATCCGTCCCAAAATAAATGATATTTAGTACTTCCACAAAGGCTTATTTAGTGATTGAGATATATGAATTCTTGATGTAAGAGGTGAATTTAGACTCTTGATTGAAATGCTTTGATAATATTGTCTCGTTTTTATGCTCCTAATATTCTTGTAAAGAATAAATTGAGACTCTTGATCTAAACTTTTGAATAATTAATTTTCAATTTTTTAATGGTGTATCGATAACTAAGTTTAAAAGTTTCATTTGAATACTTATTTTTTAAGTCAAAGTTAAATTCATTTGCAAATATTTGCAAATATTTGATATTTATTTTTTCTTTGAAAGATTTGTAATTAATTTTTAAAAGATTGTAATAGATGTATTTTGATATTATTAATTTACGTATCTTGATATTTGTAATTGATGTATTTTGATATTTTTCTATAGATGTATTTTTTAATTTATTAGTTTTTTTAAAATATTATAATTGATGTTTTTCATTTTTATCATTATAAAAAAATTATTCAATATTGAAAAAAAAAAAGGATTTAATTTTGACATTTTTGTTTTTTTTTTATTTATTGAATTATTAGCGACGGAATATTCCGTCGAAATAAAAATTAATTAAATTAAATTAATTTCAGCGGCGGAATTTTCCGTTCTTTGGAATAAAAATTAATTAAAATAAATTAATTTTGACGGAAATTTCCGTCGCTGAAATAAAAATTAAATTAAAATAAATTAAATCAACGACGGAAATTTCCGTTCTTTGGAATAAAAATTAATTAAAATAAATTAATTTCGGCGACGGAATATTCCGTCAGAATAAATTTATTTTAATTAATTTTTATTCCAACGGAAATTTCCGCCGAAATTAATTTAATTTAATTAATTTTTATTTCAGCGACGGAAATTTCCGTCATTAAAAAAATTAATTAAATTAAATTAATTTCGGCGGAAATTTCCGTTCTTGATGTCGATCAAATCGGCGACGGAATTAATTCCGTCGGTAAAATCAAAATATACCGACGGAAATTGAGCCGTCGGAGCCTGACGGGCCGTAGCGACGGACCAGCGACGGAATTTTTCCGTCGCTGTTTAATTTTAGCGACGGAAATTTGGATTTAGCGACGGAAATTTCCGTCGCTAAAACCTGTTTTTCTGGTAGTGCTTGAGGCGCGCGCCTCAAGATGCTCCAAGCCCAATTGAAACTTTGCACAGCTTCAATTTCTCAAGATTCACAACCTTTGTCAACATGTCAGCCGGGTTCTCCGATCCCAATATCTTCTCTAGCCACAAAATCTTCTTCTCCAAAAGATGTCTGATGTAGTGAAACCTCAGTTCAATGTGCTTCGTTCTCGAATGAAACGCCGGATTCCTTGCCAAGTGAATTGCGCTCTGACTGTCACTGTAGAGAATATTACCACTTCGCGTCTTCCCAAGTTCACCCAAGAAGTTCTGCAGCCAAACCATCTCTTTACTTGCTTCTGTCACTGCCACATATTCTGCTTCTGCAGTCGACTGAGCCACGATCTTCTGTAACTTAGAAGCCCAGGAGATTGCTGTACCACCCAATGTAAACACATAACCCGTAGTACTTCTCCTCTTATCAAGATCACTTGATGCCAAATCCGCATCAACATAACCCGCTAACACCACTTCCTTGCTTGAAAAACATAGAGCCTTACCAGCAGTACCCTTCAAGTAACGTAGGATCCACTTAACCGCTTCCCAATGTTGCTTTCCTGGATTGCCCATGAACCGGCTGACTACTCCCACCGCATGTGCAATGTCCGGCCTTGTAAACACCATTGCATACATGAGACTCCCCACTGCTGAAGCATATGGAGTTCTCTCCATCTTGTCACGCTCCTCCTTGTCCCTAGGCGAGTCTTTCTCGGATAGCTTGAAGTGCAAACCCAATGGCGTCCCTGTTGGCTTCGCCTCTTCCATACAAAACCTTGCCAAGACCTTCTCAACATATTCTGCTTGTGAAAGAACCAACTTGCCCGACTCCCTATCCCGGTCAATCCGCATGCCCAAGATTTTCCTTGCCTCTCCCAAATCCTTCATCTCGAACCGTTCTGACAACTGAGTCTTCAACCTGTTTACCTCTCTACTGCTAGAGCCCGCTATTAGCGTGTCGTCCACATATAACAGCAAGATAATGTACCCATTGTCCGTATTCTTGAAGTAGCAACAATGATCCGCCTCACATCTGATAAAATCAATGTCGTGCATGAACCCATCAAACTTCCTGTACCACTGCCTAGGAGCTTGTTTAAGGCCGTACAAGCTCTTAGTCAATCTGCAAACTAGTTCCTCGCTACCCTTAGACAAGAAACCCTCTGGCTGTACCATGTAAATTTCTTCCTCCAAGTCCCCATGAAGGAAGGCTGTCTTCACATCCATTTGTTCAAGCAACAAGTCATCCGCCACTACTATCCCCAGAACCATTCTGATAGTGGTCATCTTCACAACCGGAGTGAATACTTCGGTGTAGTCAATACCATACTTCTCCTGAAACCCTTTAACAACCAGTCTTGCCTTGTAACGCTTGCTACCGTCTGCTTCCTCCTTGATCCTGTAAACCCACTTGTTATGCAGTGCCTTCTTCCCCTTAGGTAGTTTAGTCAACTCCCAAGTTTTGTTGGCCTTCAATGAGTCCATCTCATCATCCATCGCAGCTTTCCACTTATTACAAAGCACACTACAAACTGCCTCCGCATAACATTCCGGTTCCCCATTATCTGTCAACAGCAAATAATAATTGGATGGAGTATACCTGTCAGGCGATCCACGCAATCTGCTGGATCTACGCAGCGGAATATCCGGTTCTGGAGTATGTGGTTCATCTTCAGTGACCTCCTGACCATGGTCAACATGAACTGTTCTGCTCCCACCCGAGTCTGGAATATCCACCTCTACAACCTCCGGTTTCGGACTAGTATCATCAGATGCCCCCTTTCTGTCCTTGTACAAAACCTGTTCATTGAATACCACATCTCGACTACGAATAACCTTATGGTTTTGATCATCCCAAAATTTATACCCGAAGTCATCCCCGCCATACCCAATAAATGTACACTTAACAGATTTAGCATCTAATTTAGTTCTCTCAGCAGAATCAACATGAACATAAGAAACGCAGCCAAATACGCGAAGAAAGGACAGATTTACCTTCTTGCCACTCCAAGCTTCCTCTGGAATTCCGTTCCCCAATGGAACCGATGGTCCCCAATTGATCAAGAAAGCTGCCGTGTCAACTGCATATGCCCAGAACGTCTTCGGAAGTCCACACTTCAATCTCATACTTCTAGCCCGCTCGTTCAATGTTCTGTTCATCCTCTCTGCTACCCCGTTGAGTTGTGGAGTCTTCTTTGGAGTCTTCTCCATACGAATACCATTCGCAGCACAATATTCCCTAAACTCACCAAGCTCATACTCCCCACCATTGTCTGATCTTAAGCACTTAAGCTTAAGTCCCGTCTGATTCTCCACCAAAGCCTTCCACTTCTTGAACACCTCGAAAGCCTCATCTTTCCCCTTCAAGAAATAGACCCAGACCTTCCTTGTAGAATCATCAATGAAAGTCATGTAATATGACGCACCACCCAGAGACGTAATCGGAGATGGCCCCCACAAGTCCGTGTGAACCAATTCCAACTTTGCTTCCCTCAATCCCCTACCTGTCCTCGAGAAATTATTCCTCCCTTGTTTGCCAAACATACAATCTTCGCAGATCCCCACGTTGACTGTCTTCAAACCCGGTAGTAGACCCTTAGAACAAAGTACCTTCATCCCTGTCTCACTCATGTGACCCAATCGACAAAGGCCACAAATCGCATCACCCTTGCCGCCGCCACCGTAATGCTATCCTTGGTGTTGTTCGCCAAATCCAAAGTACCCTCCTTATTACCCCGAGCGATCTCACAATCCTCCTTGGTAATAACCCAGTTCCTGCAGCCGAAAGTCACCTTGTAACCCTCTTCGTCCAACTGCCCAACTGACAGCAGGTTCTTTTTCAAACCCGGAATGTGCCTGACCCCGTTCAGATGTAAGACCTTCCCGTCCGATGCTCCTATTCTGACATCCCCCTTCCCCTTGATTTCCAAAGGCTCGCCATCCGCAAGATAGACCTTCCCAAAATCACCGAAAGTGTAATTCTCCATCTCTTCCTTATGCCCGCAAAAGTGGAATGATGCCCCCGAATCCAGCACCCATGATTCTAGTGCACTACTAACACTCAGAACCAGTACATCATCACCTTCGACTGCCACATTCACCTGATTGCCCTTACGATTTGGACAATCCCTCTTGAAGTGTCCCAACTCCTTACAATAATAGCACTGAACAGATCCCTTCGCAATCTTCGGTTTGTCCTTGGTCTCATCAGCTTTGCCCTTACCACTCACAGCGTTCTCCCTTGATTCGGTCCTCCCTTGTTTGCTAGTACCCGGCTTCCCCCTACTAGTAGTAGCTAAAGCCGCTCCCGAAGTACTTGATGTCCCCAACTTCTTCATGCGATTTTCCTCACCTAAAAGAAAGTCTTTAACATCATCATATTTCAATTTCTTCTTACCTGCTGAAGCGTTGATTGCAGTCACCGTTCCGCTCCAACTTGCCGGTAAAGAAGCTAGCAACAAGCATGCATGAACCTCATCATCGAACTTGATCTCCACCGCGGTCAATGAATCTATGACATCCATAAACTCATCGATGTGCTTAGCCAAGGATCCTCCCTCTTGCAACTTGAGACTACCCATCTTACGTATCAAATCGACCTTGTTTGCAGCAGATGGAGTTTCAAATCTCTCAGTAAGATAATCCAATAGCTCCTTGGTGGTTGTCGCCTTCCTGGTAGTCTTCGCAATCCACTTTGACAAAGTAGATCTGACCACCCCTAGGGATTTCTGATCCATGAGTTCCCATTCCTCCTGACTTACATCTTCCAGTTTGACACCCTTCAGAGGCTTGTAGAGATCCTTGTTGTACAAGAGATCCTCAATCTGCATCCTCCAATATCCGTAATCAGACCCATCGAATTTCTCAACCGCCTATTTGTCTTTGCCCATTCTTGATTGCTTGAAACAACTCCCTTGATCCTAAACCAAGAGCTCTGATACCAGTTGTTGTGAATATAGCCCTCCACAAACCAAGCAAACCACAAGAATAATAATCGCACACAAATAAAGCAAAAGAAAATCAAAAGCACAGAAAAGACAAGAGAAATTGTTTACCCAGTTCACCAATTTGATTGGCTACGTCTGGGGGCACTACCAAGCCAGGATCTTTCACTATGTATGTAAAATATGTGTTACAATGAGAAAAGAGGCGGAACTATTCTTTATATATGCCCAAGAAAGAATATCAACCAACCCTAGCTAAGTCCAGTAAACGCAAAGCCCGTAAACAAGTTCTCCCTCGGCCGGCCTTGAGGCGCGCGCCTCAAGGTGCTCCAAGCCCAATTGATGCTTTGCACAGCTTCAATTTCTCAAGATTCACAACCTTTGTTAACATGTCAGCCGGGTTCTCCGATCCCAATATCTTCTCTAGCCACAAAATCTTCTTCTCCAAAAGATGTCTGATGTAGTGAAACCTCAGTTCAATGTGCTTCGTTCTCGAATGAAACGCCGGATTCCTTGCCAAGTGAATTGCGCTCTGACTGTCACTGTAGATAATATTACCACTTCGCGTCTTCCCAAGTTCACCCAAGAAGTTCTGCAGCCAAACCATCTCTTTACTTGCTTCGTCACATCGCCACATATTCTCGCTTCGCAGCCGATCGAGCCACGATCTTCTGTAACTTAGAAGCCCAGGAGATTGCTGTACCACCCAATGTAAACACATAACCCGTAGTACTTCTCCTCTTATCAAGATCACTTGATGCCAAATCCGCATCAACATAACCCGCTAACACCACTTCCTTGCTTGAAAAATATAGAGCCTTACCAGCAGTACCCTTCAAGTAACGTAGGATCCACTTAACCGCTTCCCAATGTTGCTTTCCTGGATTGCCCATGAACCGGCTGACTACTCCCACCGCATGTGCAATGTCCGGCCTTGTACACACCATTGCATACATGAGACTCCCCACTGCTGAAGCATATGGAGTTCTCTCCATCTTGTCACGCTCCTCCTTGTCCCTAGGCGAGTCTTTCTCGGATAGCTTGAAGTGCAAACCCAATGGCGTCCCTGTTGGCTTCGCCTCTTCCATACAAAACCTTGCCAAGACCTTCTCAACATATTCTGCTTGTGAAAGAACCAACTTGCCCGACTCCCTATCCCGGTCAATCCGCATGCCCAAGATTTTCCTTGCCTCTCCCAAATCCTTCATCTCGAACCGTTCTGACATGCATAAATCTGATTTTGAAGTCTTTTCAAGGGAACCCAAATGAAATAGACATTCAAACAATTTTGAATTCAATTGACTCGATAAACTCAATTTGATTTAGTTAAAATTTATTTAATTAAAGGTATAAATAAAAAGAATTTTATCAAAAAATCATTTCAAAACTTAGTTTGATAAAAGTTAAATCAAATTTAAATAGCATATTTTAAATTTGAAAGCATCAATTTATGGATAATCTATAAATATTATATAGGAGAGTTAAATTCTGTTCCCATAATAAGCCACGTTGAATTCCATGTCATAATTCCACGTGGCACAAACAACTTAGTGGAATTTTATTTCTGATTTATTTCTAATATAATACATAATAATAATTTATTTGATTAATATATGGATAATCGATACATTTATCTCAAAATTATTTAGAATCTCAAATTAGTTAAAACAATATAACTTGTGCATAAATCTGATTATGATGTCTTTTCAAGGGAACCCAAATGAAATAGACATTTAAACAATTTTGAATTCAATTGACTCGATAAAATCAATTTGAATTAAATTTGATTTAGTTAAAATTTATTTAATTAAAGGTATAAATAAAAAGAGTTTATCAAAAAGTCATTTCAAGACTTAGTTTGATAAAAGTTAAATCAAATTTAAATAGCATATTTTAAGTTTGAAAGCATCAATTTATGGATAAAAGAGATAAAAGAAAGAGGGTAACATCAGCATTTTATTTAGAATTACTAAAGCTCTGTATATGCTATGGACGGAGATCAAAATAGTCTTCGCATGCATATCCATTAACCAAACGTGACATAATTTAAATTTATTGTCTAGACTTTGCTTGATTCAGATTAATATATTTTCTACTTGCTTCCGCATGCTTAATATATATATATATATATATATATATATATATATATATATATATATATATATATATATATTTGTCTTCTGTTTGATCAACTCATATTAAGCTTATCTAATTATATTTGTTTTTTTTCATGCAAGCTTTAAATAGATGTCTGTAATTACTTCATGTTGATATTAAACCAGTTTAATGAGATTCAGAATCGTGTTACAACTTTGAAATTTATTTAGAATTGCGATAGCTGCGGGAGTGAGTATGCTAGGGCGATGCATTGATATCAATCCTAAAGCCATTTTAGTGGCCGAGAGTCTTCTTAAGTTTGGGAAACTGAAAATGTTAATGTTAGCTTTTGATGTTTTTAATATGAGTAGGTCTGCTGAGAAACGCGTTTCTCCATAACTATGGAGAAACGCGTTTTTAATAGCCAGAAGCTATACGTTTGATAACCAGAAGAAAATTTCTGGATATCAGTCTCAAAGGGTTCTGGATATCCAGAAGCTTTGGAACGGATATCCAGAAGCCTTTGGGCGGATATCCGTAAAAATAGATTTGAAGCCAAATCCAAGGCCAAGACCAGTAAATTGCTTATTGAAGGTTTTCGGATATCCGTAAACCTTCAAATGTATATCCAGAAACCATCAAATGAATATCCGTAAATATTTTGAAAGTTTCTCGGATATCATTTTGAAGGTTTCTGGATATCACTTTCATAAGCTTCGATATCCTTTCAAAGGGTTTCGATATCCGTAACCTTTGAGACTGATATCCAGAAGTAACCATGGGACAAGGTCATGACCAATACAAAAAGTTTCTGGATATCCTTTCAAAAGGTTCTGGATACCCGTAACCCGTTTCTCCATAACTTATGGAGAAACGCGTTTCTCCCTAGATTTTACGTTTTAATATTTGATTTTTATGCAGGAGTATTTCTATTTTATTTGGCTAAATTGATTTCTTAGAAGAGTAGTGATATGTAGTCGGTAAATATTTGCTTTCGAAATTTTGAAATCTCTTAAGCATCAATGGATTTTCAATATCTATAAATATTATATAGGAGAGTAAAATTCTATTCCCATAATAAGCCACGTGGAATTTCATGTCATAATTTCACGTGGCACAAACAACTTAGTGTTGTGGGCATTTTTTAACATGGCGACATCTTCAATTGATCCTGCATATCGAGATGTCATTACACTGTAAGTATTTTTTTAATATTTACTTGTTCAATATTTCCTAATATTCTTATTCTTATTTTTCAGTAATTAAGAGAGGAATGCGGAACAATCTCCAAGCACGTTCAACAGACCTTCAAACGGCTAGGGCGACTTGGTCTCACGGAGGTTGAAGTGATAAACCAAAATGCCGAGATTATAGGAACCATATTGACTCTTTCATATCTACTTGTATTTAAGGGGAAATGGAGACGGAAAAACACATTCATGCTCATACGCACACACTCTACACAAAAAGCTCTTGTAATCCTCTCCATTATCTTCCAAAGTTGTATTTGTGATCATTATAGTGAAACCTTTAAGGTTGGAGACCTAACTCCCGGGGTTTTTTCCAAAGAGGTTATCACCTCCAAGGTTTTCCTCGTTAACAAATCGTGTTGTCATTATCTCTTTTTCATTCTTTTGTTCCATATAATCGAATTCCATAGTTCCCTCCTTATTGTTCAATCCACACACTAAACATAGTTAAGATTCTACTTTATTGTTTTTTCTACCAAAACAATTTGGCGCCCACCGAGGGGCCTCGTGGTTTATCGGTTATTTGAAACATTTCCTAATCAAATTCACTATGTCCGCACCCCCAATGTGTCCACCGCCGGCAAAGGTCCCGCCGTTGTTCCCACATCAGAGGTAGAACCAGCTTGTTACCACCACCTCCTCAGACCGGGTCTCAGCCAACTCAACCTACGAAGACTCCACAAAAGGGGGCAACGTCTTCCAATGCAGATGCTGACATCCGGAGTATCTTGACCAGGTTGAATCAAAGGTTGGACCAGCAAGATAACAATTCGAAGGTGTTGACCAATTCCATGATTAAGATGCAGAAAGACCAACAACTCATCGCATCTCGGCTTGAGAATATATCACCGCCGCGTGCAAGGATTCTCAACTTTGACAGCACCAGAGGATCTACATTTCAGAATGAATTCATTCCAATGGGCAGTCCTCCTCCGCTGACATCTTTAATGATGTCGACATCTTTGCCCGGGGACACCCCATTGACGCCATCTTCCGCAGGATTCAACCCATTCATTCCATTTATAGACAACACTACTGTCACGACTACTACGGACGATTCTGGTTTGCTAAATAATCTTTTCAATAATAATAATTTCAATCGTATTCCTATGGATGACCCTTTTGCAGAAACCCACTAGCTAAACAGATGCAGGATCTCGTAGAGCCGATAATGAACGTGCTGTGTAACTCCTCCAATTCAACCAGTGACCCAAAATCGTTACAATCAATCCCGGTTTGTCCCAAAGAATTGCAAATGTCGACATCCCGAAGCGTTTCAGCGTACCATCTATGAAGTTGTACGACGGCACCACGGACCCAGAGGAGCATGTTGCACACTATCAAGAAAAGATGGACATAATCCATATCCCGCTTCAATACGGAGGCCTGCTTATGCAGGGATTTGGATCCACCTTGTCCGGACCACTCAAATGGCCGATTAGGCAACCCCTAGGTTCAATTGGTTCATACGCCCACCATCAACATGTTCTATAACCAATTCTCATGCAATCGACAATTTGAAAAGTTGACAAGTGATCTCTACAATGTGACCCAAAGCCCTAATGAGACTCGAAGAATTATGTCCATCGGTTCAATAAGGAGGTGTTAGAAATTCCCAATCTTGACATGTCGACGACTACGTAAGCATTCAAAATGGGGTTGAAGAAAGATTCACAAGATTATCAAGATTTGGTAATGACTCCTTGTAAGCGGCTAGAAGAAGTCAGGAGCGGGGCATTAAGGTTCATAAGACTGGAGGAAGATGAGCTGCGAAGATCGAAGTCGTCATCCAAGATGTCGACATATGACCATCCCGACGTAAAGATCGAATCGTCCCATCGCAGAACAACCGTCCCAATCCTTATCCGAAAATTGACACTAGCAAAATTAATTCAAGAGACGGTGAGGATGAAGATAGTGATAAGGTGCCTAACATTTCGATTATTGTTTTTCCGTTGACATTTCGGGTGTACTCGTGCAATGGGCAACCTAGGAGACAAAGCCAGATGGCCAAAGAAAACGGACAAAACCACGGGATGGCGTGACAAATCAAAATGGTGCGCTTACCATGAAGACTTTGGACACGTTATCAAGACCGCATCGCGTTAAGAAAGGAGATCAGTTACTTGCTCTCGAAAGGACATCTTAAGGAGTTGTTGGGATTCGTAAAGAAGAAGGCCGAAAATGCGAAGCTCCTCATGAAGCCGAAAGGCCGCTTCTCCCCAAAGATCAACAAAGGTGATCAACTTCATCGGTGGAGGCTCGTAAATATGTGGAACATCCTATTCTCGCCGCAAAACGACACGCTAAGGAGTCAAAAGAGGAAAAGCCAGAGAGACGGCCCGGGATGTCGACACCTTGCCCTGATCCAATTACCTTTGATGAAAGTGATCGTGATAACTTGCTTTGGAACCCCATCATGACGGTCCGGTTATTTCCTTGCGGATCGCCAACCGTACAATACGACGTATTCTCAGATGGGGGCAGCTCCGTCAATCTTATTATGTTGGGTACCCTTAAGGAAATGAACATCCCGGAATCGGAGATTGTCAAAAAGTCTTCGGCCTTTGGTAGGCTTCGGTGGTGAAGTCAAAGAAACGGTGGGGGAGATAAAGCTTCCAATATACTCAAAGGGCCTCAACACCATGGAACGGTTCTGCGTAATTGATTGCGCAACATCTTACAATGTCATTCTTGGAAGACCGTGGATTCACGGAATGAAGGCCGTACCCTCCACTTACCATCGGTGTGTGAAGTTTCCAACACCTTGGGGTGTCGCCAAGATTTACAAAGGATCAACAGTGGCCAAGGAATGTTACAAAACTTCAATGAAGGCGTCTACATCTCCAAAACAAGCATAGCAATTACCGAGGAAAGTACGTGAAGTCCTGGAAGCTAGGGAGGATGATGTGAAAGAAGTATTGTTAGATCCTTCCAACCCGGACATCAAAGTACTTATTGGCACCGACATCCCGTCGATATAGAAGAGAAGCTTGTGAACCTATTAAGAAGCGTAATAAAGAGTTTCGCTTGGAAACATGATGACATGACAGCATTAGCAAAGATGTCATCACTCACAAACTTAACGTAGATCCTAGCTTTAAACCAAAGTGCACCGAAACGTAGAAAGTTTGCGAAACCAGAAATTAGATCATCAAGGAGGAGGTAGAGCGCTTACTCAAAGCCAACATGATACGGGAGGTCGATTATCCAAGATGGTTGGCGAATGTGGTTGTGGTAGAGAAGAGAAACGGGAAATGGCGAGTTTGCGTCGACTTCACCGACTTAAATAGAGCCTGCCCAAAAGATCCTTTCCCTTTGCCGCACATAGATTCATTAGTTGATGCCACCTCGGGTCACGAACTCCTCACTTTCATGGACGCGTCCTCAGATTTCAACAAATTCGGATGGAACCATCTCGACCAAGAGGACACCGCTTCATAACCCCCACAGTATTTATTGTTATATTGCCATGCCTTTTGGACTAAAAATGCAGGTGCAACGTATCAAAGGCTCGTCAACAAGATGTTTAAGGATCAGATTGGGGACACAATGGAGGTATACATCGACGACATGGTAGTAAAATCCAAGAAGGCCGAGGATCACATAAGCAACCTCTCTCAAGCTTTTGACATCTTGGATTGTTTCAATATGAAACTTAATCCAGCCTAAATGCAACTTCGGAATGAAGGCCGGCAAGTTTCGGGTTATATGGTTACTAAAAGAGGCATTGAAGCCGCCCGTAACAAATACGCGCTATTCTCAACTCCGTCATCACCTCAATCTGTCAAGGACGTCCAAAGATTGACAGGAAAAATTGCCGCACTCACTAGATTCATTTCAAAATCCTCGTATCGATGCAAACCTTTCTACGACATCTTAAGAAAGAACAAGAAGTTCCAATGGGAGGAACAACATGAAGAAGCTTTTCAGAGCTCAAAACTTACCCGTCGACACCTCCCTTATTGGCCAAACCTCGATGGAAGAACATCTTTACATCTACCTAGCAAGTGTCCGAAGGCGCTGTAAGCGCAGCCTTGGTGACGAACGAGATGGTAATCAGCAACCCATCTACTATATAAGTAAGACACTCTTAGATGCCGAGACCGTATTCTCATTTACAAAAATTAATTTTAGCTTTGATAATCGCTTCTATTAAATTAAGGCACTATTTTGAAATACATACTATTATTGTACGCACTAACTATCCTATTAAGAATGTCATGAGAAAACCAGAGATGTCGTGTCGAATGGCGAAATGGTCTGTACAATTAAGCACATACGACATCAAGTACGAGCCTTAACCGCAATAAAATCCCAAGCCCCGCCGATTTTGTGGCCGATTTCACCAACCCTACAACAAGAGGTGGAATTGGAAGTACAAAGCAACTTCAAGATGGTGACATCCTAAAAATTTGGACTCTCTACACGGACGGTGCTTCCAACATGAGAGGTACAGTCTTGGAGTTGTACTAAAATCGCCACAAGGGGACGTAATACCACAATCTATCGCTGCGGCTTCAAGGCTACCAACAATGAAGCAGAGTATGAGGCTCTAATTGCGGTGTTTAATCAGCAGCCCAAGACTTAGATGTCAAGCATATCCGGTGTTCATGGATTCATTACTAATTGTTAATCGCACAACGGGTCCTACGTCGCGAAGAACGCTAAGATGACAACATATTTGGAAATTGTAAAAATTATTTCGGCCAAATTCAAAACATTTTCCTTGGAACAAATCCCACGGGAAGAAAATTCTCAAGCGTATGCTCTGGCAAACTTGGGTTCAGCCTTCAAAAGCTTCTCACAAACCAAGATCCCAATCATACATGTTGACGTCCCATCAATTGACCATCTTGAGATGTTCGCCCGGATGCCGACATACTTGCCTCTCCCGCAGAACCTCTTGGACAACTCCTATTATCAAATATCTCTTAGATGATACAATCCCGATCGAGGAGAAAAATGCAAGAGCCTTCAGGTAAGAGTATCTAAATATTTACTTATTGATAATCTCTTGTTTAGAAAATCTGCCGCAGTCACTACTTAAGATGTCTAGAGGCGGATAGAGCCCATCAGGTTCTCAAGGAGCCGCACGAAGGAGATTGTGGAAATCATACCGGGGCGTAAGTTTACATACTAAAGCTCTTAGAATGGGCTATTTCTGGCCTACAATGAGAAAAGATGCCGTTGACTACGCAAAGAAATGTGATTCCTGTCAACGACATGGGGACATCCCGCACACCCACCGAACTGCTACATCCTATCCCGTCACCATGGCCTTTTATGGTTTGGGGAATGGACATAGTAGGAAAACTTCCCATAGCACCGTGGGGACGAGTATTTCTTTTGGCCATGACAGACTACTTTTCTAAATGGGTAGAGGCCGAGGCATATGTGCAAGTTCGTGACAAAGAAGTGATATCTTTTATCAAAAGGAACATATTCAAATTCGATTCGGAATTCCATCGTAGATAATTTGTGACAACGGCTCTCAATTCATCGGCAAGAGGACCCAAGATTTCTTGACATCTTGGGGTGTTAAGATGGTGACATCTTCGCCTGTTCACCCTCGAAGCCAATGGACAGCAGAGTCTAGCAACAAAATAATAATCAAGAACTTAAAAAGAGACTAAACCAGAAGAAAGGACGTTGGGCGTAAGAGTTACCAATGGTCCTATGGGCCGACAGACGACATCTAAGAATGCTACTAGTCAAACTCCCTATTCACTTGTATTTGAACTGAATCTGTTATTCCACAGAAGTCCTTGTACCAACGGCAAGATACAACTTACCGACATCCGAACATAATAAAGACATCTTGATACATGACCTGGATACCGTGGACGAGCTAAGGGACATGGCCAAAGTTCGCATGGCAAGATATCAAGAAAGGGTAGCCCGATCTTACAATAAAAACGTAAGGGTTAGAAGGTTTCAAGTAGGAGACTTAGTCCTACGAAAGGCATTCCAAAATACCAAGGAGCCCAATGCGGGCAAGCTCGCCCCAAAATGGGAGGGACCCTACTTAATAGATGCATAAGCCGGAAAAGGAGCATATCGCCTTGCAACCTTGGATGGCCAAATGATACCGCGAAGTTGGAACGCCATTCATCTCAAAAGGTATTACATTTAAATATGATTTCCCATGAACTCATCTTTCCAGGTATGAATCGTCTTTTAATTCTTTACAACCTTTCTTTTCTCCTATGCATCTTTTTTTATTATTTACAAGTTAAGATGTCGCTAATATACTTTGTGGAGAGACGTCAACCTTAGTTGGCGTCCGTTTTTAACGTGTTTCTATCTTATGAGGTATTGACACATTTACATGGGGACATATCGAATGCACGCAAGGAACAACGATTTCTCCTCCGTTAGAGACTGGCCATCTCTTCTCAAGTAAAGGTACACAATCCCTTCTAAGGTTTAAAGAGTTAATTACCTCTTTCTTAAGAAGTTAGGTTACCACACCTTCGCCTGGAGCGCAAGTTATCTCACTAATTGAGGTGTGGGGTGGGCCTATATGGGTAAACTCATATAGCTTACCCATTCCCACTCGCTAGATGATTGATCTTAAGTATTATTCTTATGGTTATGGCATATTCGTGTCATCTAAGTATCTACGGTTTATGGCATATACGTGTCATCTAAGTATCTACGGTTTATGACGTATACATGTCATCCTAAGTACCTATCATTTCGACATACTATCATGTCACCATATGTGCAAAACATACAAAAAATTATCCAAAAGAAACAAGCCTTGACGTGCTTGAAAACTATTAAACCATAACTAAACTAAAGCAACCATAAAGTATCCGAACTACCAACAGTAAACGTGCACAAGTGTTGGACCAACCCAACACATAAAAAAGATTGTCTTTAGTCCTTATGGACCCATTACAAACCAAATAAAAATAAAAATTGTCTTAAGGGATTCCACCTCAGTAAACATCAACAAAATACCAAGAACCAAATTGTTTTACCTTCTTTTTGTTTAGGTGGCTTCTGCCGCAGGTGTTGCATCTGGTGTCACTTCTCCAACTGCTGGTGCATCCTTGACAATCGTTTCATACGGACTTGACGACATCTCGCCCTCGTCCGTCACCTCACCTGTCAACTTGAACAGATAGGCACATTCCCTATTGATATCCCAAGCACCAGCCTTCCCTTCCTGATATTCCTCAATCATTTGGATTCTAGTTTCAAAGACTGCTTTTGCAGTCTCATGCACCAAGTCGTCCCGAAATGCTTCCATCTCCCTTTCATGACTGATGTCAACGCTTGCGAGCCAGGACCGCCATTTTAATATCTCTTCATTCTTGTCCCTGATCTCCAATCCCCTTTCCCTTATTATGCTTGCAGCTTCCTTCAAGTCCTTCTCATATTCAACCTTACTCATGTCGTAGGTATCGCATTTTTCCCTCAATGTCCTAATTTCTTTGGACATTAATTTAGCCATCGAGACAATCTATCATCAACAAGAAGAGGTATTTTACTAAAAAATAAAAGAGGATCAAGGTGTCCACGATTCAAAAGCAACTCTTACCTGATTTTCCAACACTTCTTCATTCCAAATTTGTTTCTCTACACCGGAGATTTGTTCCACCCTTTTTCTCTTCGGAGTAATCTTATCTATCTCTGGTATGTTCTCTTCCGCTTTCATCTTACCTTTATATTTGGCCACAATATCACTTGTCGTCAAGCCGGAGAAAGTCACTGCATATAAGAATATATGTTAGCAGGATTCAATAAAATAGCCAAGTGATACGTTGATTCGACTTACTTATTTGAGAGCGTCGTAATTATAGAGGAAAGATAAAAACCGTATGCTTTAGAAGATTACTCTCCCCGTAATATAGTAGGAGACGTCTGATTTGGATAAAGAATTTGGAGAAGATTGGATAATCACAATAGTTATCCAGAATTGCGGTTATCAAAACTCTTCCTTTTTAGTCGCCTCGTATCCCTAACCGTCACATTGAAGCCAGTTAGAAGATGAACGGTTAATCAAGAGAAAAACATTTTGCCTCTTCAGTTGCCAACATAGTCAAATGTTTTTGGGGACAAATTGTTGTGGGCATTTTTCAACATGGCGACATCTTCAATTGATCCTGCATATCGAGATGTCATTACACTGTAAGTATTTTTTTAATATTTACTTGTTCAATATTTCCTAATATTCTTATTCTTATTTTTCAGTAATTAAGAGAGGAATGCGGAACAATCTCCAAGCACGTTCAACAGACCTTCAAACGGCTAGGGCGACTTGGTCTCACGGAGGTTGAAGTGATAAATCAAAATGCCGAGATTATAGGAACCATATTGACTCTTTCATATCTACTTGCATTTAAGGGGAAATGGAGACGGAAAAACACATTCATGCTCATACGCACACACTCTACACAAAAAGCTCTTGTAATCCTCTCCATTATCTTCCAAAGTTGTATTTGTGATCATTATAGTGAAACCTTTAAGGTTGGAGACCTAACTCCCGGGGTTTTTTCCAAAGAGGTTATCACCTCCAAGGTTTTCCTCGTTAACAAATCGTGTTGTCATTATCTCTTTTTCATTCTTTTGTTCCATATAATCGAATTCCATAGTTCCCTCCTTATTGTTCAATCCACACACTAAACATAGTTAAGATTCTACTTTATTGTTTTTTCTACCAAAACACTTAGTTGAATTTTATTTCTTATTTATTTTTAATATAATACACAATAATCATTTATTTGATTAATATATGGATAATCGATACCTTTATCACAAAAATATTTAGAATCTCAAATTAGTTAAAACTATATCTTCTTATAACTTGTGCATAAATCTGATTTTGCTATCTTTTCAAGGGAACCCAAATGAAATAGACATTTAAACAATTTTGAATTCAATTGACTAGATAAACTCAATTTGAATTAAATTTGATTTAGTTAAAATTTATTTAATTAAAGGTATAAATAAAAAGAATTTTATAAAAAAATCATTTCAAAACTTAGTTTGATAAAAGTTAAATCAAATTTAAATAGCATATTTAAAATTTGAAAGCATCAATTTATGGATAATCTATAAATATTATATAGGAGAGTTAAATTCTATTCCCATAATAAGCCACGTCGAATTTCATGTCATAATTCCACGTGGCACAAACAACTTAGTTGAGTTTTATTTCTGATTTATTACGAATATAATACATAATAATAATTTATTTGATTAATATATAGATATCTCAATATATGGATAATTGATACCTTTATCTCAATATAACTTGTGCATAAATCTGATTATGATGTCTTTTCAAGGGAACCCAAATGAAATAGACATTTAAACAATTTTGAATTCAATTGACTCGATAAAATCAATTTAAATTAAATTTGATTTAGTTAAAATTTATTTAATTAAAGGTATAAATAAAAAGAGTTTATCAAAAAGTCATTTCAAAACTTAGTTTGATAAAAGTTAAATCAAATTTAAATAGCATATTTTAAGTTTGAAAGCATCAATTTATGGATAAAAGAGATAAAAGAAAGAGGGTAACATCAGCATTTTATTTAGAATTACTAAAGCTCTGTATATGCTATGGACGGAGATCAAAATAGTCTTCGCATGGAGGTCCCAGCAAGGATAAGGAATAAAGATAGAGGCGAGAAACATACTTAGGACATCATACATAGTTTTACAGCAACGGTCTTTCAATTGGCAAGGTCCACACTCGGCGGCAAAACAGTTTCCCGAATGGAGGTCCCAGCCAGGATAAGGATCAGGTTGGATAATGGACAGGCGAGGTTCACTGTCAGGGCAGGTAAAATCAGGGAGACCAACTTGTCTGAGTAATGAAGGGCGGGATAAGATATCTCGCCACGAGAATAAGGCTAGGCCCGTGTCAGTGGCGTCGACAAGAACTTTAAAGATTTTGTTTTTCAAACGGGTGTCACCAGAAACTAAGGCTTTGCGAGTTTCGATTATTGGATTAATGTCTCCAATGTCGCATGGATGGGTCCAGCCCACGCGAGATGTAACAAAAAGGGGATTGGACTGTCAATTGTGAACTTTTCGGGGCAAAGGAGTCAGAAGTTTGGTTTTTTTATACTTAATGGAGAGGCGGTTCTCGATGACGCCTTCTCGCTGAGATACAGCTGTGTAACCATCAAACAAATGAACTAGTAGAGGGACGGAGGGTTCGTGCCTTAAGGCTCTGCAGATCACGAGATAGCTAGTGAGAACCCTTATTGCGTTGAGGTGGAGATCAACGATGGCGGCTTGGGCTTTGAACAAGACGGCGACAATAAAAGGATCAATCGGAAGCCTGAGGCCAGCATCCAGCTGAGAGGGATAGACAATGATACCATCAGTTCTATGCCGCATAGTGGCAAGAGACAAGTCGCCTACGTATGGCTCTATATGGTAAAGGTCAGGGTTAATCCCATACTTGACATGGTAATGAGTTTGGAAGTCCATGGAAGAGGAGCTACTGGCTCCAGCGACATCAGGGTTAGAGGAACCCTGCGAGATGGGTGGTCGCAACGAAGTCTCAGCCGCCAAAGTATCCGACACGTCATGTGTTGATGTTGAATTGGAGGAAGACATGTCACTCCTAACACCGGAGCTTGATAGCACCTGTTTATAGAAGTGACGGCTATGTAAATTGGGGGCTGCGAGATAGTCTGTGTCAGAAAATTCAGTTTCAGAGAAAGGAAGGTAGAAGTCGCAGATATGAGAACAAAGTTCATTAGTTGTGAAAAAAGTTTTCATAGGAGCGGATTTGTGTAAGAAAGGGGGACCTCTAATTTCTAAGGCATTCAGTATGGCGACATCCGCTCAATGTCGCATAAGCATAAAGCTGAGATCCTCGCGCGAGATCCGAGCCCATACCCCCATATCTTTTCTGTAAAACCCCCCACTTATCTTACTTTGGCCAAAACTAACAGTCTTGGAACAGGACTTGGTCCTAGCCATAGCGTGCAAGATAGAAAATGCGAGAATTTAAGCGAGAATTCAAGGGATTTTGAACGGGTACCTGGGAATTTGCAGAAAGGAATAGAAGCTTGAAGAGTGATCGGAGAAACGGTCGAAAAATCTTGAACACTGCTGGTTTCCTTCGAAAACGCCCCAAATCAGCCGGAAATTGAAACGCAAGCACTGACGGAACAAGGGGAAGCCCAAATGAAGCAAAAGGAACGGTTGAAGTGGACGGAATGAAAGAAAAATGTTCGCCGAAAAATGGGTCGCCGGTAGTCTCCTGGAAGTAAAAGAACAAATGAGCAACGGATTGGGGAATAAAACTGATAGAGAGATTTTGGTTGCCAAGTCACGGAAGGTGAAAGGTTTTTGGGGAGTTTCCAAGGTGTATTTAAGAGAGTTCGAATTTTGAAATTCCCCCATTATTGCTGGTATTAATTGGAAAAGACGACACGAATTCCTAGGAGGGTGTATGGCGCTGCCTAACCGTCTAACCCGATCAACCCTGAGCTGACACGTGTTACGCAGGTGTCACTTGAGCCTTGCTTCTCGCCAATAAGGGCGCAGGCTAGCGGCAACCCTGAGGTAACTGTGAAAGTTCTCGCCTGGACCATGAATAGTCCAGGGCTTGAACTTGGGGGCTTCTGATGCGACTATGGAAAATGGATTGGGCCCAATCGCTATGGTTAGGCCCAATAGCTAGGCATGGGCCACGGCCACATGGTTCAAGCCATGTAAATTGGGTCATGACACCAGTGCGACATTGGAAGTCGGGGCTACATAGAACGATTAGGAGACAAACGTAAGATGTCGCGTGGGAGTAGGACCAATTAAGAAGATGTCGCGTGGGAGTAGGACCAAAATCAGGTGTAATAGCATCCTTATAAGAAGGATCGTCCAGAGGACAGTCATTAAGAAGGATCCTTATTATTATTATTATTATTATTTTGAGCAAATGGCTGTGAAATGTTAATTAAAAAACAACAAGGTTGGTGGCTATGCAATATATTTCAATTCACTTAGAAAAGCTTGTAATTAGCTTATAATTAACGCCCGCCAAATATGTATCCCATTGTTAGGTTATTTTATTATTGTATCTGTAAAGATGATTAATAGCCACTAAGGAACTAGAACACATTGAGACTTATAAATCATTCCACCCTTTATTTCAATAATAATAATCCTACATAATAATAGACACTCACTCAAGGAAACTTATTAAAAGGAACTAGAAATTAAGCTCATAAGTCTTCCCACTCTTTATTTCGCCATATTATTATGCACACATACACACAGACATTATTTGGTCGCATTGCATTGAGAAAAGCATCAAGCCAGTAGCCTCAACGGCGCACATTTATTCGGTAGGTTTGACAATGACCCCGATAGCATCAAGCCAATAGCCTGAACGGCCAAAAAATCCATTGAGAGTCCCATTATTCAGTCGTGCTGAGAAAGCGGTACCTCTTGCTGTACCAAATGGTCCAAATACGGTATTCTTGTCCGTGGAAAATGATAATGAGGTCACAACAAGATATCCAGATTTCATATCAGTTGTCCCGCTTATGTTGTTTAGTTTCTCCTTCTTAATCTCAATGTCAATCTGTTCAAGATTACAAGATTTGTAAAGATTGTTAATTAAAGACTAAATATTACTCCTTCCGTAATGTTCAAATTTCAATAAGAAAACATTCTAAAAAATTAATAGCTTTTTGTACAATTAAATGGCAATGATTCATAAATATAATTGTTTTTCATTTTTCAAACATTTTTGCAAATATAAAGTGACCAGTGAAACAAAACAAAAAAATTATTGAAAAAACAGTTAGGGACAATTTTTTTTTTTCAAAAAGGACATTTATTTCAGAATTTTTTAATTTTGAAAATAGACATTCATTTATGGACAATTTTTTTTGCAAATTTTTTTTTTCAAAAAACATATACTATACACACCAAATATATACTATATTACTATGTACCTCACTACTTTTAGTTCCGGTAGTCCATCCGAATGTTTTTGAGTGGTCCAAATTACCCTCATCATCTTGGCTTGTGAATCTAATGGTGTTAATAGCATCATCATGGGTGAATGAGATATGTGATATGGCACCCTTCGGCACATACGACCAATCATTTCCTGGAATTTGACTGCCCCACTGACCGAATCGTTGTTCAGCTAGAGGCTTTAGATAAACTCCAATAGCATCAAGCCACGAGCCGGAACGGCCATGAAACCCTACGAAGCCTTGATCTTTCGCCAGCAATGAGAAAGCGGTTCCTCTTGGAGTCCCAAATGGACCAAACGTCTTCTTCTTGTCCGTGGAAAATGTTAATGAAGTTATGGACACATAGCCACTTTTGACACCAACAGTCCCACTAATGAAGTTGAGCTTCTCATTCTTAATGTCAATGACAATCTGTTAAAATGCATGGATAAGATAAATAACATCAAAAATTGGTAATCCTGATTTATCAACCTAGGCATGCATGTTTAATTAATTACCTCGTCACTTTTACTACCGCTTGTCCATCCAAATGTTTCTGAATGTTCCACATTGCCCTTGTCATCTTGACTCGTGAAGCGGATGGAGTAAATAGCATCGTCATGCGTGACGGAAATATTAGATATCACGCCCTTGGGCTCATAAGTCCACTGGTTTCCTGGCTCTTGAGAGCCCCATGGACCAACACTTAGATTTCTCTCAGCTAGAGGCTTTAGATAAACTCCAATAGCATCAAGCCACTTGCCGGAACGGCCATGAAACCCTACGAAGCCTTGATCTTTCGCCAGAAATGAGAAAGCGGTTCCCCCGCCGGTACCAAAAGGTCCATAACTTTTATTTTTGTTGGTGGTAAAAGACAACGATGTTACCATCAGGACGCCAAAGTATTCACCAATCGTCCCACTAATGCCACTGAGCTTCTCAACCTTGGCATCAATATCAATCTGTAGGTGTAATAATATTGGTACATAAGCTTAAAATATAATTATCATAAGAATATATTAGATTGATACAAATATTAGGAGAACATATGTGATCATATATATATTGTTCACCTCAGCATTCTTGCTGCCCACTTCTTCACCAAATTGATCGGAGAGTTTGGTATTGCCGGATTCATTTTGACTTGCAAAGCAAATGGTGTTAATAATATCACCATAGGTGATGGAAATACGAGTTATTGGACCATTGGGTACATATGTCCATGGTTGTCCACCTTGACCACCCCATGGACCAACACTTAGATTTCCCTTAGGCCTTACATACACTCCAAAAGCATCAAGGTACCAACCACTACGGCCATGAAACCCACTAATATTTTCAACGTCATTAAATTTATATGAAAAAGCAGTTCCTTTGGCAGTACCAAAAGGTCCATAACTTTTATTTTTGTTAGTGGTAAAAGACAACGATTTTACCAGGCCACCGTGTTCACCAATTGTCCCACTAATGCTACTGAGCTTCTCGACCTTGACATCAATATCAATCTGTAGGTGTAATAATATTGGTACATAAGCTTAAAATATAATTATCATAAGAATATATTAGATTGATACAAATATTAGGAGAACAGATGTGATCTTATTGTTCACCTCAGCGTTCATGCCGCCCACTTTTTCACCAAATTGATCGGAGAGTTCACACGGGTCTTGGTCTATCTGTCACTGTTAGTATTAATTGAGTGGTCGGTATATGTATACATATTTTAATTTCTTTGCGTCAGTACACTAATAACTTGTCAACAGCTAGTAGTACTAGAACCCTACCTTTTCAATGTTTTCGTGAATTGAAAAGAAAATATCAAATATTTTTCGTGAATTGAAAAAAAAATATCAAAAGTAATTCCACATTTAGCTATATTATAGGGTCATTAAACTAGATGATATAAGTGTGTTTTGAGTTTGTGATTCCACTTTGCATACAATCAATTCAAATTTTTTAATAAATATTTATTTGTTTTGTATCCTTATTTTAAAAAATAAAATCAAAGTCATTACTTGTAGACAAAAAAAATTGATACTCCCTCTGTCTCAGACTAACTAAGAGTCATATATTTTTTTTTGGTACATTCCAAACTAAGAGTCCTACTTTGCTTTATTCTCAAAATGGAAAAATTAATTTTTATTAAATTATATGATAAGATAAATAATAATTTATACGAAAGAAACTATAAAATACATATAAATATATAACAGAAGTATTTTTAATGTATAATGCATATAGTTCTTAATTATATGAGTGTGTTTTGAGTTTGTGAGTCCACTTTGCATACAATCAATTCAAATATGGAACGATAACTACGAATATTATTTATAAGAGTTGTAGTGAATAAAATTAAACTCTATGTAATTAAGTATTTTAATTGCACTTTATTAGTTGGTTTATGGTGAGATGTAATGTAAGTGAGGAGGACATTAAATAAAATAAGGATAACATTGATAATTTGATCATTATGTTAATGTAATAATTATACTCCCTCCGCCCCATGTGAATGCAAACGTATTTCTATTTTGGTCCGTCCCACGTAAATGCAAACTTCCCAAAATGAAAATAAATATTTCACTTTTACACTCACAACATTCTCTCTCCTCACTATTCCTCCCACTCATTCTCTCTCCTATTTAATTTTTCATACTCACAACATTTAACTTTTTCTATTTCTTACATCATTTTTCCTTAATTCCCACACCCAAAAAGTTGGTTTACATTCACGTGGGACGGAGGGAGTATTTCTTAAAAAATTGTAAAAAGTCTAAATTCAACAGGTATTTTAAATCAGAGGGAATATTTAAATCGATTTAAAAATTAATGAGAAAAAAATATATTTATTGTAAGTACGAATATAAATAAATAACTATTTATGACTTGTGACTTGTAATCAAAATAGAAAACATTGAGAAAGAAAAAGGAAAAACTAAGTGGTATTCATATTTCATGGAACAAATAAAATATTACAATTAATAAGCCTAAAACCTAGTAGTAAATAGAGGGGTTTAGCGGTAAATATCAGTCAAACTTTCAAGGTTAAGCAATGATACATTTAAATTATCGAGGTTTTTTACACTACTTTTTTTTTTTTTTAATTTGGAAGTGCAAATAGTCGCACCCTTCATGCTTCTGTTTAACTCCACTACCTTCTAGGGGTGTTCATGATTCGACTTTTTGTCAAAATTTTAGAAAATCGAGATCGAATCAATACTTCGAATCTTGGGTTGGGCCCGTCGTGCCAGCCAGCCTCGCTGTACAATAAGGGTGGGTTGGGTTTTTAAACTACTAAACCAAGTAAAAGTGGGCCAGTTTGGGCTGATCCATATGGGTGCGGGCCAAAACAGGTTTGGGGTGGGCCAGCCCACTATATTTTTTATATTTTTTTTGCCACAAATAATGTCATTTTTAAGTGAAAATTCTGGGACTACATCGAGTTTGTAGACTCAATACGTAAATTGTTAAGTGACAGAAACGGAGAAACTCTAAGGAGACGTCGCCGCCCTCGTCGCCGTTTCCATCGCCGTCGGTGCACTCCATCACGATCACTTATTCGTTGTCGTTACTGTTTATGATCAACACACATGTATCTCTCTCTCTCTCTCTCTCTCTCTCTCTCTCTCTTCATTCTTATTAATATAAATATTTATTTCTAGTATCATGATTTACCTGCATTTATTTGTAGCAATTTGTGTAAAGTATACATGTGTTGTCTGCTTGAGAATTAGTTTATATTGATATAAATCTTTGTTTGTTTTTGTTTGACTGTTATGATTTTTGTTATTTTTTGAGATATTATTGTATTTGACAGTTTGTGTTTGTTTGACTATTATGATTTTTTATTTTTTAAAATCAGTTATTCACAATTTCAAACCCAAATTTCATTTATTTGATTGACCCACCTATCCCACCAATCCAAGGTGGGTTGTGTTGGGATGACATATTTCCAACCCGCCAAAAATTTGGGACAGCCCGCCCCGCCCCGCCAGCCTGTTTTGACAACTCTACAAGTGTCCCATACTTATTGTAGTAACATTGTTTGTACAGATAAAGTTGACAGCTCCCTATACGTTTGGCCAACGATTGATATAGCCGAAATTCGGTAAAAATGTTGGCACTTTGAATTACTATTGTCGGAGCATTACAACTCCAACGGTGGTAATTTTTTCGCCATTATTCTCGTCCGGACAAGGAGAGTCCAGATGTGATGTTATTTTGAACTTCTCAAAATTTTATTCTGCTCCATTTTTATCGACTTCATTTTTTTCGACAACAAAAATACTCTTTGATTTCTCAAGCTAGGTGGCGGTTATCCACTTTCGTGGAGTCGTGGCCAGCTACTTAGCTTGAACATAAGAGGTTCCTTGATAAATTCTAGTGACTTGCTCCGGTGAGTAATTCAGGCTAGGTGATCGGAATTTTCATATGTTTTTCAAAGAGGGTTTATATGAGGTAGTGTATACTAGGAGAAGAAAAGGAAAATGGCTGCACTTCTTTGTTTTTGGTAGAAACTTTATGAAAACATAAGCTCTCTCTTGGGACATCAATTTTCGGCCACTTTCTCTCCAGCTTCATTTTTTTCCGACGACCTCTATTTGGTTGCTCACGCTGGGTGGCGGCTATCCACTTTCTTGGGGTTTCGTCAGCTATTTAGCTTAAACATAAAAAGCCTTTGACATCTATTCCGGCTATTTGTTTCGACGACTTATTCCGGCTAGATGGCCGGAATTTGCTCACTTTTCTTTCTTTTTTAGTAATTTTAGAAGGTAGGTATATGAGTGGAATAGGAAGAAAGAACAAGAAATGTGTACCGACCACCTTTAACTCGACAGAAACCATAAAAAGGATGAACTCTCTCTCTCTTTAAGGGCATCTATTTTCGGCGGCGTCACACCGAAAAAGATGGCGTTTCCCGGCATTGGAACCACTGATGACGCCATGAAAATCAGCCCGCAAAGGGATGACAAAGGTTGCAGAAAACACATCGCACTTCGGCCAAAATCTGCAAAATAGCACCGTTAGGGGTGCGGGGGGTTACCCCGCTATAACCCTCGGGTGTAAGAATAAGTATTTGTCTCTGAGAATCAATGTATATGAGATCTCTAGAGAGAGCATATGTAGAGAAAGAGAGAATAATGATGTATGGAGATGAAAACATACTGTTAGGACCTAACTTTGATCAAAGACTTAGTTAGTTGGTTTTGATAAAGGAATATATATATAGAACAGGGTTTATATCAAATGTGGAAATCTGTTATATTCATTCTTCAGTTTATCTGACAGCTATGAGTCTGACAGTTATGATTCTATCTTATACAGTGGTTACATTCAATCAATAACATGAATCATATTTCCTCTCTTAGCTATCAAGATCATTAAGTACATCTCAGTCCTTATTAGAGAACATCTCTGATAGCTAAGCCTTAGTATGATCTGACAGCTATGACTTCATTCCCTCAGATAGCCATCACTCTGTCTCATTCTCTGCTACCACAATCTCAACCAATGTGGAACCTGGATCTTCACAGCTGTCAAGTTCACCATTGAAGACCAATGAAGACCACTGAAGACCTTCTGGAAGCTCTCAGCTCAAGCCACAGCTCAAGCCAGCTCATGAAGACCTGCAAGTGGACAAGTGGGGCAAAGACCAGTCAAGGCTCATTAATGTAGCTGCAACAGTCATATTCCAACGGCTACATTGAAGGGTATAAATAGAGGAGTTCATCCTCTACACAAACTACTCTTGAAAAATACTCTTTTTCACAGTCCAAAGCCTTTCCCTTACACCCACACACACCTCCTGTAATCCACACACACACTCATCAATCCCTACCCTTTAAACCCTGTTCCAAACCAAAACCCCTCACCCCTAAACCTCTGCTTCAACAACAAACAACCCTAGTGTGTTAATTCACATATTCCAAAATCCTAAGACTGTACTTTAGGTGTAGAATTAGTTTGTAAACACTCAAGACTGCACTTTGAGTGTACTAGTTGTTTTGTAAAATCTTGAGACTATACTTCAAGTTGTAAAAACACTTAAGACTGTACTTTAAGTGTATCCCTAGTTGACTGTACTAATTAGGAAGAGGAAGTTCAAGGAACTTGCCTAAATCAATCATTTGTAATTTTTGTTAATTAAAGATTATAATAAAATTGATCTCACTTGTCAAGATTGACAGTGGGGGTGGATGTAGGAGGAGTGAACTCTGAACCACTTTAAATTATCTGTGTTATTACATTTCTGCAATCACATTCACACACTTGCATTATTTCTTTGTGTTCTTTGTCCTATCATTATTTCAAGCTTCTCTTATTCCGCTGCACAATTCAACAAACATCTGACAGCTAAGCCAAACCATAGCTGTCTGATCATCTGCATACCAACAAAGGGCCTTTCAATTGGTATCAGAGCTTGTCTTCACATTCAAAAGTCTAACAACTTGTGAATGATCCTCTTCAAACCCACCATGCCTCAACCAAGGAGAAATAATGAGAAAGACATCCCACACATTGATGACTGTGGATCTTTTGAGATCTATGCCTCAAAAATAAAAACATACCTTGATGCAAACAGTATATGGAACTGTTATGTTCTAGAGAATGAAGTGTCCTACCCAACTCAAATTTGTATTGATGGAGGACCTAGTAAGACCAAATCCCCAGAAACATGGTCTGAATCTGAGAAACAATTGATCAGTGCAAACTTAAAGGTCAAAAACATTCTTCAAAAGAGTGTAAATGACTCACTAGCACAAGAAATTGCTAAGGAACCAAATGCCAGATCAGCATGGGCTCTCATTCAAACAAAGTTCACTAAGCACACCAGTGTCAGGACACAAAATTTGTATAACTTGCTTAGGCAATTAGACAACTTCAAGTTCTATCCTGGAGAAAAAGTGAGTGCTGCTCAACCAAGGTTTGAAAACCTTGTTAGATCTATTGCTACCATGGAAAAACCTTTGAACATCAAGATCTCTGTCTCAAGATATATTCTAATCTCCCACAAGAATATGAAAAGGTAGCTTTACCTATTAGAGAAGGATCTGAATGGAGCACAATGACAGTTGAACAGTATTTTGGAAAGCTTGAAGCTTATGAACTGGAAGGTATGATAAAAATTCAACCAGTTCCTACCATTTCACAAACTTTAGCCTTAACTGCTCAAGAAACTGTCCACAAACCAATCACTCACCAAGACATTGAGACCATTGTCAACAATGCTCTTCAAAAGATAAACATCAGCTCCAAACCTGTCAGCAAACAGATCTCTCAAGAAGACATTCCAAGTCTCATATCCATGGCTGTCAGAAATGCCATGAAATTTCAAAAGAAATCTTTTGACAAAAAATACAACCCTTCCACATCTAATTCTCAACAAGACAACTACAAGAAGACAATTGATTGCTTCAACTGTGGAAAGCAAGGACATTACTCATCTGATTGTCCTGAACCAAGGAAACCTAGGGACAATCAGACAGCTAAGAAGATGACCTACTCAAAAGAGATCATTCACAGTTCCAAGTGCAACTGCTTCAATTGCTCCAAAAATAAACATGACAAAAACAAGGAGCAAGTTATGATAGCTGACTCATCAAAATTCAGTGATGAAGAGTGTGTGTCAAGTGATGATTCTGACAATGAAGGAGAAGAAGCCATGCTATGCCTTATAGCTGAAGATGAGGAAGAATCAGACAACGAGGAAGAAATGGAAGCACTTGCTGCTGCAGATGAACTGAAAGAGGTACATGATTTTAACTCTTTAAATATTGATGGTTTCAAACAATTAGTTTGCACTCTTTTAATTCAAACCAAAAAACAAAAAACTAGCTTTGCTTCACTGGTCAATGAAAACCTTTCCCAATCCTCAACCATTGACACCCTCACAAAAACCATTTCTGAGCTTGAGAAAGCATGTCAAGGGCTAAGAGATCAATGCATCATGCTTGAAAAACAAAACATGGATCGGCAGTGAGACATCAAGTAATCATGAAAATTGTCAAAAACTCAGTAATCTTGAAAAAGAAAATGATGCTCTTAAAAAGAAAATAGACTCATGGAACATGTCAAGCAAAGCATTATCCCTTTTCACCTACACCCAAAGGCGTCCCAGTGACAAAACAGGGATTGGTGCTGATGATCCTACACAAAAGGTGTACACTCCTCCCACTGGTGAAAGGGCCATTGAAAAAATGGTTCTAGAAAACCTAAGTTCTGGCAGCTATCAAACTCAAACTTATCCTGTTCAAACCAAGGGAAAATCTAAGGAAATCTTACCTGGTCCTAGTCACTCAAACAAAGGACCAAGTAAAATCCCAGGAAGCAAGTATATTTGGGTCTAAAAAGGGGCCAATATACAGAAAGAAATTGAGTTGCAAAAAGATGCTAGACAGCCAAGGCCTGACAGACAGCCAAGATCTTCCAAACCACATAGAACCCCAAGGCAACAAAGATTCTATAACAAACATAGGTACACCAAACAACAAAAACCTCAATGGCAATACTCAAATGGAATAAGTCATGCAAGTCAAAATGACTCTCCCAGATCATCCAATTCAAATAACTTTTAGTTTCAACCCCAATATAACAATCCAAATCACTTCTTCAATCCATCCCAATCCACTGTCCTCACACCTTACATGATGCAAATCATGTCATATTATCATACCCTAAACCAGTTCTTCAAAAAGGGATCAATGAACAAAGCTAGGGTTCCAAAGAAAAACTAATCCTTTGGACCCAAAAGAATAAAAAGGGGTACCATAAAATTTACTTTCTGTTTTGCAGGTACCTAGGAAAGGACTCTGGTATTTAGATAGTGGTTGTAGTAGACATATGACCTTCAATAAAGACTGGTTGCAACAGTATACCCCTAAAAATGGTCCAAATGTAACCTTTGGTGACAATTCCCAAGCTAAGGTCAAAGGATCAGGAAATCTTATTACAAAAGATATCATTTTTACTAATGTGTCTTATGTAGAGGGTCTCAAGCACAATTTGATTAGCATTAGTCAAATCTGTAATAAGGGATTTCATGTTGTTTGCACCAAGGATAAATGTACTGTTAAAGATAAAAGCAATAAAGTCATTACATTTGGATCAAGAAAAGGAAATCTCTATTGCTTAAACTTAGAGATAGTGGAATCCTCAAATGCTCAGCCTTACGTCATTTAGTCAATCTGACATGTCATGGCTTTGGCACAAAAGATTGGCTCACCTTAACCATAAAACCATCTCCAAGCTTGCAAATTCAAATCTAGTCAGAGGTCTTCCAAGGATCCCATTCAAGAAGGACAAACTTTGCAAAGCATGCCAATGTGGGAAGCAAAAGAGATCTTCATTCAAGCCCAAGACCAGGTTGGACACATCAAGACCTATTGAACTACTTCATATGGATCTCTTTGGACCCATAAGGACTAGATCTTTAGGAGGAAAGAGATACTCCCTTGTTGTGGTTGATGACTACACCAAATTCACTTGGATCATTCTTCTTGAATCCAAAAGTGACACCCTTAGGCGTCGACAAAGGCTGTTCAATAAAATTCAAAATCAAAAAGGGACATCCATTGTCAAGATCAGATACGATCATGGAAAAGAATTTGAGAACACGGGAGTAGAAGAGTATTGTGATTCAAAAGGTATTGATCACAATTTTTCAGCCCCAAGAACACCCCAACAAAATGGTGTTCTTTGAAAGGAAGAAACAGAACAATACGTGAGGCGGCAAGAACAATCTTTGTCAGAAAATAATCTCCCAAAGTATTTTTGGGGTGAAGCTGTTACTACTGCTGTGTATGTTCAAAATAAAATACTAATCAACAAATTCCATAAGAAGACTCCATATGAACTATGGAATGACAAAGTTCCTACCATTTCCTACTTTCACAGTTTTGGAAGTAGATGCTTCATTCACAACAATGGCAAAAACAATTTGGACAAATTTGACTCCAAATGTGATGAAGGAATCTTTCTTGGATACTCTAACACAAGCAAAGCTTATAGAGTTTACAACAAAAGAAGACTTGTTGTGGAAGAATCAATTCATGTTGACTTTGATGAAAATAATGATCAAAGTGTAACTGAATTGTGTGATTTTGATGAAGGTTTGGGAAACCTAGATAATCTCCCTGAATCATCTCCCATTCTTGATTCAACTGTTCTCCATCATGAACAAGATTCATCAAATCTTCCATACATGGTTCCAAGAAATTCATCTGACAGCCATCCTGTGCCAGACAGCCATGACAAATCTCACTCCCATCATCAACCAATCCAGCCAACCAAGTCATCATCAATCACTCCTACTACCAATCCAATTGATGAGGAAGAGAATACCCAAATAAATGGTCATCCCTTGACTGACATCTCCCAAATTTCTTCCTTAGCTGACAGCCAACCCTTAGCTGACAGCCATCCAAATTCCTCTTGTAATCCATCCACTAACCATCTTCCATCTCCATCCAATAATCCTCTTTCTCCTCCCAAAGTCAATGATGAATCCACCATTACTCACATCATTCCACCAAATAAAGACCTTTACATCAGCCTTCAAATTGATAAAACCCCAGTTCCAGACAACATTCCTTTTCTCATGAGTGCATTCATATCCCAAGTGGAACCAAAGAAAATAAATGAAGCACTCCAAGATCTTGTTGGATAGAAGCCATGGAAGAAGAATTAGAGCAGTTTGAAAGGAACAAAGTGTGGCAACTTGTTCCTAAACCAAGAAACCAAACTGTCATTGGAACAAGATGGGTTTTTAGAAATAAGATGAATGAAGAAGGTGTTGTAGTAAGAAACAAAGCTAGACTGGTTGCTCAAGGATACAGACAAGAAGAAGGTATTGACTATGATGAGACTTTTGCACCTGTTGCATGACTTGAAGCTATTAGGCTATTCCTTGCCTATGCTTCATTCAAGAAGATGAAAGTATTCCAAATGGATGTCAAGAGTGCCTTTCTGAATGGAGTCTTAAATGAAAAGGTTTTTGTATCTCAACCCCCTGGTTTTGAGTACCCAAAGTTTCCTGATCATGTGTACAAATTGGACAAAGCATTGTATGGGCTTAAACAAGCACCAAGAGCTTGGTATGATACTCTATCTAGATATCTCCTTGGCAAAGGATTTACCAAGGGCCATATTGATAACACTTTGTTTATCAAGAAATATGGAGATGATCAGTTGCTCATCCAAGTCTATGTTGATGACATCATTTTTGGTTCATCAAATGAGGACTTGTGTACTGAATTTGGAGATATTATGAAAGACCAGTTTGAAATGAGTATGATTGGTGAGCTTACTTTTTTCTTGGGTCTTCAAATCAAGCAAATGAAGGAAGGAATCTTCATTAACCAAACTAAATACACAAGGGATATGATTAAGAAGTTTGACATGCAAACTGCTTCCCCTGCCAAAACCCCCTTGTCAACCACAACCAAACTCCATGCTGATCCAAATGGTCAAAGTGTAAATCCAACACTTTACAGAAGTTACATTGGATCTCTCCTTTATGTAACAGCTTCAAGACCGAACATTATGTTTAGTGTCTGTCTCTGTGCTAGATTTCAAGCAAATCCCAAGGAATCTCATCTCTCTGCTGTCAAGAGAATTCTAAGATATCTCAAAGGAACCCCTGATTTTGGCTTGTGGTATCCCACTGAATCCCCATTCTCTCTAATTGGATTCACTGACTCTGACCATGATGGATGCAATCTAGATAGAAAATCCACAAGTGGTGGATGCCAGTTTATTGGATCAAGAATCATTTCATGGTCAAGCAAAAAGCAAACCTCAGTAGCCACTTCAACAGCTGAGGCTGAGTATATTACTGCAGGCTTGTGTTGTTCTCAAATTCTCTATCTTAAAAGTCAACTTCAAGACTTTGGAATTGAATTATCCAACTTCCCATCTTCTGTGACAACTCAAGCACTATTGCCATGACAGAAAACCACATCCCCAACACTCAAAAACAAAGCATATTGAGGTCAGACATCACTTCATCAGAGACCATGTTGAAAAAGGGAATATCAACCTTGCAAAAGTTTGTACTGAGGATAATGTCTCTGATATTCTTACTAAGGCAATGGATGAAAAGAGATTTGAGATGTTAAGAGCTATGCTTGGAATGATAAATATGCCAAAATAAAGAGTTGTTCTTCATAAATAAAAAGGAGGCTTACATAATTCAGGGCAATGCTGTCACAATGGAGCCAGACAGCTATTCCCTCAAAAACATCTCTGATAGCTATCCACTGATAGCTATCCATTCAAAAGTCTTGAAAAACAAAAACATAAACAAAAACATAAAACAAACCATGAAATCCCTCTCTCTTTCATCTTCATTCACTCACCAAAAACTTCCATAAAACCAAACAATCTCCAGAACCAGCTCTCCTCTTCAAATCCTCACCTTAGTTGTCAGACATTCTTAGGGAATGTCACTGTTTCTCCAGATCCTCCTCCAGCACTCATTCCTTCACACCTTGCCTCTTATGTAGACTGCAAGGTCTGATGATACCTTTGCAACCATATTGGGTGCCTCTTCAGGAAGGGATCAATTGAAGTGACAGAATATTGAAGTGAAGGACTTGCTCTCCTTGGCCACCATTCTTCAACTGCATCATATGGTTGAAGCAAACCCTCCATTGGTGTCACAAAGCTAAATTCTCCAGAATAAGATCCATTCCCAGCAACTACAAGTGGTTGGCTAGCCCTTGACTCTTCTCTCTCTACAGCAGGAACTCTGGCAGGGCTAAAACAACCAATAACCTGGTTGAATAGGTATGATATTGTTGAAGAAGGAGAAACATGCACTCAAGCAAAGTTATCACCTCTCCCCTCCAACAATCCAACCCCTGGAGAGAGTGAATCCCTGCTCACTGGAGTATACAGCTTCTCAGGCTTAACCTTCTTCTTGACAGCTAAGCTCCTTTCCATAGCTGTCTGAGCCCTATCTTGCTTAACCAATTCCCCCAATGTATAAACCCTCTCTACCTTACTTTTCCCCTTACTGGACTCACCCTGATCAACCTTGATAGTCTTTCCAAAAAGCCTTATTCCCTCTCCCTCTCTACTGTCAATTTTCTCTCTGACAGCTACCTCCTTGACACCATAGTCCTGATCTTCTCTCACTCTCTTGTTCTTACCTCTGTCTCTCACTCCCTCTGAACTTTCAACTACAGTGAAGGACTCTCTCTCTATCTCCATTTCATCCCCACTCAAATCATCCTCACAATTCTTCCCAAAAACCAACTGTTTTGCTGTTTGAGCCATATTTTTGGGATTAAACTTTGAGGAAAATCTACCCATTTGTGTTTATAAAACAATCTGAATAAATTTCCTCTGAAATTGTCATTGTTTTATAGGCAAGTTTCCCCTAGCTATCTCAGACAGCCATCATCATTCAAACTAGACTTAACTGTCAAAGTTTTTTCAACAGCTAGGTTAAAGCAACTTTTATGTGATTTGATCGTGTTAATTGCTCACAATTGTCACTTCCTTAACCATCTCTTCACCTGCAAAATTCTTGAAAAAGAGAATGTTCTTCTTGTGCTCTGTGGAAGTTAATGCCTCAACGTGGGGAAGGGCAAAAATCACTGTTCACATGAACAGTTACTAAACTTTGAAACCCCCAATGCCCATTAAAACCCACTCTCCACTCATTATTTGTCTCTCTCTCCTTTCGTAATCACCAAAAACCCCAGTTTCATTAACCCTCTGTTTAAAATTCATCTTTTTTCCTCACTAATCCTTCATCGTATTCCTTCAACCCTAATTCCTTTAACCATCAATGGCAGCATCAAAAACAAGTTACCCAGATGCTCACAGTTACTTCATTAAACCTAGCTTCTATGAGTCTGAAGTTGGGATACTCATCCAAGAACTTCTTGAGGTCAATGAATTGCTTAAATTCATGGGAGCCAGACCTCCAATTTATGAAGAACTGTGCAGAGAGATTTACCTGGTAGGAAAGAGGAACAAGGAAAATAATTCAATAACTGCCACCATAGACAATGTGGAGATAACCATTACTCAAGAAATGGTAAGTGAAGTCTATGGGATCCAAAACAAAGAAGATGCTGTGAAAAACATATGGGATAGAGGGTCAGATAGATTGAAGACAGTGTATGAGAAATTCTTTGGGGTAAAAGTTCATGACTTCAAGAGTGTGCAGGACAAGGCCATCGTGAAGGACAAAGCTGACATTTTCAAATCAACTCTTATGGATGTGGTGAATAAAGCCATTGATGGCAAGCAATCTTCATTTGATCAAATGGGATCAAATGAATGGAAGCAAATGCTGAGCCTATTGACCAAAGACACAAACTGGTGCATTGTTCTTCTTCACAACTTCCAGCTTGCAGTCTCAACCTGCACTCTAAAATTCAAGAAGCAAGGTGGAAAGATGAACAACTTCAGAATCATGAGTGGAATTCTTGATGTTCTAATTCCTAAGCTCAATCCTCCTCTACACAAGAAATGGTTGAAAACTGTGAAGCTGTCAGAGACCAAGTGTTTCAATGACAGAACTTTTGCATTGAAACAAAAGAAGGGAGCTGTGATGAGAGCTGGAGATGATGTAAGTATCAGTAGTTTTATTGAAACACAAGAGAAACTGCAAGCAGAAACAAGAAAGAAGATTGAACACTGGAAGGACTTGATAGCATTGGCTACAAGTAGGAGAATAAAGAGAGGTGTACAATCCAATGTGAAGAAGACAGGATTGTTGAAAAAGACTGTGGTATCTCATGGGAACAAAGGCAAAAACAAGGATGAACAGGTAGCTGACAGTGAAACTACCTTGTCTGACAGCCATGATAAGGATAAGGAAGAAAGAGGTGCCATTGACAGTCATGAGGTTGACACAATGGGTCAAGCTAATGTTGGTGATGATACCATAGACCCTCAAGAGCTTCAGGCAACCATTAACTTATCCAAAACTGTGCACAAAGGCAAGCAACCTCTGACAGCTATCTCTACCAGGCAGACAGCTACCAGATCCAAGGTACAATCCTCTTTATCCATTCCTTCTAAATCCTTACCAAAGAAAAGAAAACCTGAAAAGAAAGCTCCTAAGGCCAAGAAAACCAAAATAAATACCCCTTCCCTTTCTCCAAAATCCACTACTGTCAGTCCAAGAATGGACAAGTCATCCACACCTAGCTCTGGTCATCAGTCAGCCATAGAAGCCATCCTTAACCTCAAAGAACAATCAGAGAAGAAACCTTTAAGGGGGAACACTGATGAAAACATCCCCTCTACCCAACCTCAACAGTTAGCCAAAATCTTAAGAGCCATTGATGCTATTGAGTTGGATGGGAACCCTGATACTGAAAAGGCTGCTCTCATTTATCTTGAGGATGTTCTTAGTAAAGAGGAGACTGTGATAGCCATAGATGAACTCAGGTCTAGGCTTATCAAGAAAAGAAGTGGACCAGGAGAGTCATCCAGTAACCCAAAGGTGACAGCTATGGATGAAGATATCCAAACCATCCCCTCCATACCTGAGACTGAGCTTGTGAATGAACCTACCCCAACTGTTGAAATTGATAGGGGGAATTTTGATAAGACTACTGAGGTTATTCAAAGTCTCAAAAAGGTTGGTGTTGAAATTGATCCCAATCTTGTCTCAAAGAGAGAAACAATCCTTAATGCTTGCAAGGGACTTGTGTTTGATGGAACACCAGAAAATGAGGCAGTCCTTGTATCCATTCTTGAGCAAAAGTTGACCAAGGGAGAAGTCAGGGCAGCCTTGAACCTCCTGAAATCCCAATTTTGTTCTGATCTCCTCAAACAAAGTCTTGATCAATCATCTGTCTCAATCCCATCTTTTTCAACCCATGCCTCTGCTCCTTCCAAACTAATTTCTCCAATTCCTGAGAATGAATCTACTGAAGCCTCCCCTCAAAGTCCAATTCTTGCTGGACAAGGTCAAGTGATATCTGACAGTGATCCCATCCCTAACAGTCCTGACAGCCCTCCAAGCCATTCCATTCCTCCAACTCCCAATCAAGCCTACCTTCCCAAAAAGGAACCTTGGATGCTTAGCTGTGGCATTGACTTTTCAATTTCTTCCATCAAAGCAGCAAGGACAAGGTTGGCCAATGTGACCCATTTCCCAGAAATTGCAAACCCCTTTACCTATCCAAAATCCTGGGAACTGTCAAGAAATGGTTTGATTATGTTGGCTAGAAATCTTGCAGGATTAGTATTCTTTACCTATGAAGAATGGAAAGTGTCAAGGACTTCATCAACCTCTCATTTTGTTCATCAAATCCCATCATTCCCAAAGTTCATCACTCCCAATACACTTATTGATTGGGAAATTCTCTTCAGCCAACTCCTCTCTCCATCTCTCAATTCTTGTCTCTTCATGCCAAAAGGTTTAGTTTTCACCTTGTGCATTGAACTTGCCAAATCATTCTTTCTCTCTCTGTTTGAACAGAAATGTGCCCTTATGCTTTTGATAAGCAAAATTGTCAATATCTTTCCCCCAACCCTAAATCCAGGCATTGAGCCCTATCTTTCACCCTTCATCTCTGTTGATCCAATTCTCTTTAACTCTCCCAATAAAAACTCTCACTTCATGAAACTGATCTCCATTCCTGAGATCAAAGAGTTCAGAGAATCCATAGCTCTCAACCAAAGCAGAGCTCATAATATTATTGATCTTTCATCAGACTCTGACAGTGATGATGATGATGATGATCTTTCAAGCCCAGATCAAGTCTCTCCCATTATCATTCCATCTTCTACCATTTCCAACCCTCCTCAACAATCCTTTCAAATGTCCCATATTCCTAAAGCCCCAGTTCATATGTTCCCTGTTCCTCAACCAGATCCATCCCTTGTGCCCAAGATAAGCAAGAAAGCAAGGAACAAGAAGAAGCATCTGTGGGGCACAATGAGAATAAGAAATGATCAGATGCCAATCACAAGAGCACAACTGAAAGCAAAGGAAGATAAGTTCTTCAAGTATGATGAGAGGATGACTTGGGAATGGAACAATGAGT
This sequence comes from Adenophora triphylla var. japonica, assembly GCA_022495995.1. NCBI lineage: Eukaryota > Viridiplantae > Streptophyta > Magnoliopsida > Asterales > Campanulaceae > Adenophora > Adenophora triphylla. The sequence goes on from JAFEMH010000679.1 coordinate 166,879, forward strand.
TCTATTACAGAGGAGTTGAACCAGAAATGAGAAGAGAGCTAGAGGAAGAAAGAAATGAGCTTCTTTCAGCAAGGCAAGAAAGAGAAGAATTCTATGATCAACTTGCTGATGACTGAATTGTATTTTGTTGACATTTTTTTTTTGGTTGAAACAATCTATTTTGTTTGGTTTTGTGTTTGAATGGCTGTAATTTGTGAACTTCTATCATCTTGAGATCAATTCCAAGTATTTCAATCTCATTCTGATTACTTGTGCATGATATGAATCCCTGAATTATTTCTTTCATTAGTATTTCTCTTATCATTAACTGTAAAAACATGTTCTAAATAGATCTTCCTTTACCAAAAAGGGGGAAATTGTTAGGACCTAACTTTGATCAAAGTCTTAGTTAGTTGGTTTTGATAAAGGAATATATATATAGAACAGGGTTTATATCAAATGAGGAAATCTGTTATATTCATTCTTCAGTTTATCTAACAGCTATGAGTTTGACAGTTATGATTCTATCTTATACAGTGGTTACATTCAATCAATAACATGAATCATATTTCCTCTTTTAGCTATCAAGATCATTAAGTACATCTCAGTCCTTATTAGAGAACATCTCTGATAGCTAAGCCTTAGTATGATCTGACAGCTATGACTTCATTCCCTCTGATAGCCATCACTCTGTCTCATTCTCTGCTACCACAATCTCAACCAATGTGGAACCTGGATCTTCACAGCTGTCAAGTTCACCATTGAAGACCAATGAAGACCACTGAAGACCTTCTGGAAGCTCTCAGCTTAAGCCACAGCTCAAGCCAGCTCATGAAGACCTGCAAGTGGACAAGTGGGGCAAAGACCAGTCAAGGCTCATTAATGTAGCTGCAACAGTCATATTCCAACGGCTACATTGAAGGGTATAAATAGAGGAGTTCATCCTCTACACAAACTACTCTTGAAAAATACTCTTTTTCACAGTCCAAAACCTTTCCCTTACACCCACACACACCTCCTGTAATCCACACACACACTCATCAATCCCTACCCTTTAAACCATGTTCCAAACCAAAACCCTCACCCCTAAACCTCCGCTTCAACAACAAACAACCCTAGTGTGTTAATTCACAAATTCCAAAATCCTAAGACTGTACTTTAGGTGTAGAATTAGTTTGTAAACACTCAAGACTGCACTTTGAGTGTACTAGTTGTTTTGTAAAATCTTGAGACTGTACTTCAAGTTGTAAAAACACTTAAGACTGTACTTTAAGTGTATCCCTAGTTGACTGTACTAATTAGGAAGAGGAAGTTCAAGAAACTTGCCTAAATCAATCATTTGTAATTTTTGTTGATTAAAGATTATAATAAAATTGATCTCACTTGTCAAGATTGACAGTGGGGGTGGATGTAGGAGGAGTGAACTCTGAACCACTTTAAATTCTCTGTGTTATTACATTTCTGCAATCACATTCACACACTTGCATTATTTCTTTGTGTTCTTTGTCCTATCATTATTTCAAGCTTCTCTTATTCCGCTGCACAATTCAACAAACATCTGACAGCTAAGCCAAACCATAGCTGTCTGATCATCTGCATACCAACAAAGGGCCTTTCACATACCTTCACCAAGTGAGGAGGGTTATAGATATATAGGAGAGTAGTGTATAGTTGGTAATTTGGGGGGGGGTCCCACTGTATGTATTTGCTATAAGTATATATGTGATATATATGACTGTATGATACTGTGTATATGTGTATGTATAAATATATCCAAAAAGTCAGGGTTTATCAGAAAATATATTTCCTTCCCCTAAAAGCTTTTTAATAATTAAAAAAAGTTGTTATTCATTTTATTATCATAAAATTAAATGCTTAAAAAGTGGATAACAAGAATATTTATGTATCTTTATCATTAAAATATATATAAAACACACATTTTTAGCGTGTACATTAAAATGAAATTTGGAAATTTAATAAGGGACATGGAATAGAAAATAAGAGAGAGCAGAGTAACGACTTCACGGTCTTCACCCCGTCAGTCGCTTCTTCCTCGTTCCCGATCACCCCATCAGCTCAACTTCGCCGACCGGGTAATTTTTGCACCCATTAACTAGACTTAGGTCCCTAACTGTTTAATATGATATGATAAATATATAAGATCAATCAATTGGGTGTGTGTGATTTGAGAAATCAAAATTTTTTAATATTCTAACGGATTAGAGCACGAAGATTCACAAAATATCGGAAGGTTGAGTAAACTAAATATTTATAGTTTGATTAATGAAATTGTTAGAACAGAGTATATAGAAAACAACAATCAAATAGAAATCACACAAACAGAACGATATACGTGGTTCACCAACTTGGATACGTACATGGGCAGAGGAAGATAATATTATTATCACTTGGAAATCAACATAATACAATCTATAATTTAGTACACGAATTATTAATCACAAGAATTTCTAAATGTGCAAACCCTAGATATAGAGAAACAGATGAGCAATTAAACTTTTGAATTTAGAATTATTGATATGCGTATTACACTATAATTACATTTGATTGTTAGGGAATAAGGGGTATTTATACTGTCATATTTCTAACCCTGCAGGGTTTTACAAATCCTGCGCTGAAACTGGCCAGCCTAGGCCCAACAGCCGTCGAGCATGGTCGTGCCACTATAGGCAGCACGACCGTGCCAAACTTCTCGACACTTGGTGCGGACGCTCCCCTCTCATGAGAACGCACGCTCCTCTCTCCAGAAACTTTTGCACGGGCGTGTCTTGTAACCCCACGACCGTGTCCGCTATTCAATCATAATGATTCAGATCCCTTGGATGGTACGGGCGTGCTAAACACAACGCGCGGCCGTGCTAGCTAGTCTGTCACAAGATTTACCTTTATTGCTTGTTTAATCCTTTAATTTATATGTCCCCAATGTATATGGCATTAAACCCAACAAAAAAGTAGATCTTTAAAGTGAAATTTCCAAAAATAGAACTTTACATCTTCTTAATGATCGGTACATGGAAGAAAATGTCTCACTATTTTTCGCAACCCATAAGTTTTAAATGTGAAATCTTTAAAGAGATTGGAACCATTGTAATCTTCTATTCATCATCTTTGAAATATAGAAAAGTATCATGTTTTCCTCAAAATATAAAAAAAAAAAAAAAACCTCGGGAATGAATCCATAAGGAAAAAAAATGTGGGGCTCTCAAGGGAAATAATTGAAGGAAAAATTAATACTTACTCCGTTTATTACTTTTCTTTTTTATACGAATTTAATCTTTGTTTAATAAAAGTCCTACTTTTGTTTTTTATATGTTTTAAAAGTAAGAGTCTCATCCTAAATTAACAAATAATATATAGTATTTTAGACAACTTTATGTTTATAATGCTTGTGTAATTGCAAAACTATCAACACTTAAATACTTACTTTTTAGTAACCATGTATTATAAATAGTGTTTTTGAAAATTATATCATCGACCCACTTTGACAAAATATGGAGACCATAAAATATATTATATATTATTTATGTCTCCAATTTTATGTAATTTAGATAATTCATATTTATACACAAATCATATGATCATTCCTAATTCTAAAGATTTTAACAAGTCTTCTTATTATAATATAAATTAGAAATACTCATAACTTAGGTAACTCTTCTAAGTCAGCTAAATGACAAATGAAATCGACCAATAAAAAAAGACATTTTCAAAATTCGCCAATAAGTTCCTGCTAAAAATGTGGACAAAAATAGCCCTAACTGCGATTCTCACACGTACCAACGCCTTATGCGATTGATGGGTGAAGATTAGAATCCGCTGCTTCGCACTCCCTTTGCATTCTCCCTCCCTTTTTCTATCTATTTCTTTTTGTTTTCATTTAATAAAAACACCAACAAATGTGAAATTTGCCATACACTTTTTCTAAAGAATGATATAAATAATTGAGAAATCTACAACACATTTATAACATAAACCAACTCTAATCATGAACAACTGTGAAAATCTATAAACGATTAATGTGAAATAGAATTCTCAGTTTATAACATAAACCAACACAGTTTTAACATAAACCAATTTTATTTTACAGTTATTTAAATAACTGTGAAATAGAATTCACAGTTATTTACACTAAAACTTGTTTCCAAGTTTCATGAGAAATATTAGTTGTTCACCAAACTCTAACAAAAATAATTGTGAAATACACATCACAGTTCAAAAATTTATCAGTTGTTTAAGCAAAATAACTGTGAAATACACATCGCAGTTATTTCACAAACAATGGATGAGGATGAACAACTGTGAAAACTTATAAAATATTAATGTGAAATAGAATTCTCAGTTTATAACATAAACTAACACAGTTATAACATTAATGTTATAACACAAACAATGAAAGGATTCTATTTTACGGTTAAGTACTTAAGTCAATACTTAGCTGCAAATAGAAGGAAGTTCCTGGGAATAAGCAAGATTGGGTGCCATTGCGCAGGCAATTGAATCACTCCAGTTTGTTGCATCTCCTCTATACAAATGAAAATTGCTTATATAAACAAACTTCCTAAAGAACTCACGTGAGTAATAATTCTTCTTCAATTCAACTTCTATCTAGTGGAAATTTCTAACTCCTTTAATCATTTCATCTAAAACACTCAACAAAATTTAATGATTGATTAACCCGAAAAAACCCCATTTCTCACTAGCAACCCTCATTTTCTCAACAACATCACTCCGATCAGCGGTATCTCCATCAATTCCGGCCAAATCAATGGCCGGAATGCTGCAATTTAATTGCAAGGTGCCCGGAGAAAAGCTTGATTTATCCTCTACTATCGGTCGGTCGTGGATGAATTGCAATTAGGAATATTTTTGTCCACATTTTTAGCAGGCATTTATTGGCGAGTTTTGAAAATGTCTGTTTTATTGGTAAATTTCACCCCATCTCAAGCTATTATTGGTAAAAAACCCCTAATGAACGGAATAAAAGTGACACGTTTCTTGTGTCATCACCTAATATTTGTTATCTCAAAATGAATAGCCTTTTAATTTTATTTTTCAGAAAACTATTCCTAAATATCTTTAGCAATTTTTTTATAATTTAATATATATTTGTAAAATTAAAAATTTAAAAATTAATAACGAGAATATTTAATTTTGGCTACTAAAACATAACATTTTCAAAATAATTTTTAAAATGACCGTGATTTTGAGAGGAAGTGGGCAATTACATTAGAGTGCGTCTGGGGAGAAACGCGTTTCTCCATCGCGTATGGAGAAATGGGGCTTATTATGTCGCGCGACGTAAGTAGCCAGTTTCTGGATATCCTTTACAAAGCTTCTGGATATCCAGAAGCTTTGAAATGGATAGCCAGAAGCTTTGTAAAGGATATCCAGAAACCAAGTATTTTTTCTGGATATCCTTTACAAAGCTTCTGGATATCCAGAAGCTTTGAAATGGATATCCAGAAGCTTTGTAAAGGATATCCAGAAAAAATATTTGGTTTCTGGATATCCTTTTCAAAGCTTCTGGCTATCCTTTTCAAAGCTTCTGGATATCCTTTTCAAAGCTTCTGGATATCCAGAAGCTGATGAAGTGATATCCAGTTTTTGTGGCTAGGTATGTCGCACGACATAACAAGCCCCGTTTCTCCATAACCGACGGAGAAACGCGTTTCTTCCCAGATTTTGTGATTACATTATCACATTCGTATGGTAGTGTTCCCATTTCTTCCCACACACTCATTAGTCAGTACAGCAAGTCGCTGCTGAAAAAACAATGAACTTTATCTTCTTTTGTTTTAAATATTTTTATTGAATTTTTTTTTAATATTTTCACTAAACTTTTATATTTTTCAAAATATACTAACTCGATCAACCAATTTGCTAAACATCTGACAAAATTTAGCTACTTAACTTTACATGACTAATTTTGATAAATACGATCTAGGGTATATGGTTTATTGGAAAAATTAATTTGTAATATTTTCTATAAACTATTTGATAATTTACATTAATTAATTTGTAATATTCATCATACATATCAACAACGTTAACATATTGAATGAAAACTTAACGAACATTAGTAATGTTAAGTCACACGGCTAAATTTCTTTAGCATTTTAGCGAATATCATATTTTGAAAATTTAGTGAGAACGTTCTGAAAAAAAAAATAGTTAAGTTAAAATATTTTAAAAGGAGCCGGTCTCCTGTGAGAACAAGGGATCCGTCTCATGCATGAGACGGGTCGATCCATGGCCCATGGGGCATGACCCGCCACGTGGCAGCCTTTTGTAGGCCAATTTTTTTTTTTTTTTAATTTTTTTTTTATATTATTTTTTTCAGAGAAAAAGTAATAGTTATCATCTTTTAATGTAATGACTGTATACATATAAAGTAACATTGGTCATAAGTAAACGTAATACCTGTTTTAAAAAAACAAAAGCTCGTTTTTACCCATTTTTTTTCAAATGTAATACAAACTATATGTATTACATTTGAAATGTAATAACTTATGTATATGAATGTAATAGTTTATACAAGTAAATGTAACACTTTGATAGATGAAATTGTAACATATTTCTATAGATAATGTAATACTTTTACATGAAAACATATAGATACCTATACATATGTGTTACAATTATGTACAAATACTATTATATATAAATAACACGTTTGTTACATTTTAGTTATAATAAGTATTACTTTTGTCAAACGAAGAAAATATAGGAAAAAACACTATTACTTTTCTGTATATATGTATTACTTTAATGTATACAAACTATTACTTTATATGCATACAGTCATTACATTATGTTATAGTAACTATTACTTTTCACAAATGGGCAATGTTGGCTGAAGGATTGGGCCAAGGCAAATGTGGGCTGTGACAATCTTGGGCGGCCGCTGATTCCAGCTTGGGCGACCGCCCATATGCAAACAACTTAGGCGGAGGCGTGAGTTGGCTTTGTTGGGCGGGTAATGGGTCATGGATTCGACCCGTCTCATAGATGAGACGGGTCATAGTGTTCTCACACAAATTTTTGTCTTTTAAAAAAATGGCTAAAGTTTAGTGACAAAAATATGATTTTCGTTATATTATAATAATATTAATGTGAAATCCCGAACATATATATACCACCACAAATACCTTATCATCTTATCGCTAGTTGCATGAAAACTATTTTCGACCAACAAATATCTTATGAGTGGCTGTATGAAATCTAAGCTTGTTATAACATTAATAAACATTGACTAGTACATGAAAGAGACATTAAAAAAAATCGATTAACTCGTGATTTGCATGTTTCATTTTAAATTTCACTTTTTTTTTTGTTTTTCAAAAATATAATTCATTAATGTGAAATACACATCACAGTTATTTCACAAACAATGCATGAGGATGAACAACTGTGAAAGCCTACAAAACATTAATGAAATAGAATTCTCAGTTTATAATATAAACTAACACAGTTATAACATTAATGTTATAACACAAACAATGTAGGATTCTATTTCACAGGTAAGTAATTAAGTCAACACTTAGCTGCAAATAGAAGGAAGTTTCTGAAAATCAGCAAGATTGGGTGTCACGACGCAGGCAATTGAATCACTCCAGTTTGTTGCATCTCCTCTGAAAGGCCCTTGTTTGATATGCAGATGATCAGACAGCTATGGTTTGACTTAGCTGTCAGATATTTGTTGAATTGTGCAGCGGAATAAGTGAAGCTTGAAATAATGATAGGACAAAGAACACAATGAAATAATGCAAGTGTGTGAATGTGTTTGCAGAAATATAATAACACAGAGAATTTAAAGTGGTTCAGAGTTCACTCCTCCTACATCCACCCCCACTGTCAATCTTGACAAGTGAGATCAATTTTATTATAATCTTAATCAACAGGAATTACAAATGATTGATAAGGCAAGTTCCTTTGAACTTCCTCTTCCTAATTAGTACAGTCAACTAGGGATACACTTAAAGTACAGTCTTAAGTGTTTTTACAACTTGAAGTACAGTCTCAAGATTTTACAAAAACAACTAATACACTCAAAGAACAGTCTTGAGTGTTTACAAATTATTTCTACACCTAAAGTACAGTCTTAGGATTTGGAATTTGTGAATTAACACACTAGGGTTGTTGTTGTTGAAACAGGGGTTTCAGACTAAAGGTTTTTTGGTTTGGAACAGTGTTTGAAGGGTAGGGATTGGTGTATAGGGATTTGTGTGTAGGGATGTGTGTAGGGATGTATGGGAGAGGTTTATGGACTGTGAAAAAGAGTATTTTTCAAGAGTATTTTGTGCAGAGGATGAACTCCTCTATTTATAGTCTTCAATGTAGCCGTTGGAATATGACTGTTGCAGCTTCATTAATGAGTCTTGACTGGTCTTTGCCCCACTTGTCCACTTGCAGGTCTTCATGAGCTGGCTTGAGCTGAGAGCTTCCATAAGGTCTTCAATGGTCTTCAAAGGTGAACTTGATAGCTGTGAGGATACAGGATCCATCTTGGTTGAGATTTTGACATCAAAGAATGAGACAGAGTAATGGCTGTCTGAGGGACTGAAGCCATAGCTGTCAGATCATACCAAGGCTTAACTATCAGAGATGATCTCTAATAAGGATTGAGATGCACTTGATGATCTTAATATCTTAAAGAGGGAATATGATTCATGTTATTGATTGATTGTAACCAATGTATAAGGTAGAATCATAACTGTCAGACTCACAGCTGTCAGATAAACTGAAAGATGAATATGACAGCTGTCAGATAAACTGAAAGATGAATATGACAGATTTCCTCTTTTGATATAAACCCTGTTCTATATATATATTCCTTTATCAAAACCAACTAACTATGACATTGATCAAAGTTAGGTCCTAACAATTTCCCCCTTTTTGGTAAAGGAAGATCTATTTAGAACATGTCTTCACAGTTAATGATAAGAGAAATAATAATGAAAGAAATAATTCAGGGATTCATAGCATGCACAAGTAATCAGAATGAGATTGAAATACTTGGATTTGATCTCAAGATGAGAGAAGTTCACATATTACAGCCATAAAAACTGAACCAAACAAAATAGAATGTTTCAATCACAAAAAAATGTTCCATAACAATACAATTCAATCATCAGCCAGTTGATCATAGAACTCTTCTCTTTCTTGTCTGGCTGAAAGGAGCTCATTTCTTTCTTCCTCCAGCTCTCTTCTCATTTCTGGTTCAAATCCTCTGTAATAGAACTCATTGTTCCATTCCCAAGTCATCCTCTCATCATATTTGAAGAACTTATCTTCCTTTGCTTTCAGTTGGGCGCTTGTAAGAGGCATCTGATCATTTCTTATTCTCATTGTGCCCCACAAATGCTTCTTCTTGTTTCTTGTTTTCTTGCTTTTCTTGGGCACATGGGATGGATCTGGTTGAGATTGAACTGAGACTTGAGCTTCAGGAAAAGATTGAGTGGATTGCTGAGGATGGTTTGTAATGGTAGGAGATGGAAATATTATTGGAGAGTCTTGATCTGGGCTTGAAGGATCATCATCATCATCATCACTGTCAGAGTCTGAGGAAAGATCAATAACATTATTGGCCCTGCTTTGGCTGACAGCTATGGATTCTCTGAACTCTTTGATCTCAGGAATAGAGATCAATTTCATGAAGTGAGAGTTTTCATTGGGTGAGTTGAAGAGAATGGGATCAACAGAGATGAAGGGTGAAAGATAGGGCTCAATGCCTGGATTTAGGGTTGGGGGAAAGATATTGACCATTTTGCTTATCAAAAGCATAAGGGCACACTTTTGTTCAAACAGAGAGAGAAAGAATGATTTTGCAAGCTCAATGCACAAGGTGAAGACTAGACCTTTTGGCATATACAGGCAGGAATTGAGTGATGGAGAGGAAAGTTGACTGAAGAGAATTTCCCAATCAATAAGTGTGTTGGGAGTGATGAATTTTGGGAAGGATGGGATTTGGTGAACAAAATTGGAGGTTGATGAAGTCCTTGACACTTTCCACTCTTCATAGGCAAAGAAAACCAATCCTGCAAGGTTTCTTGCCACCATAATCAGACCATTTCTTGATAATTCCCAGGATTTTGGATAAGTGAAGGGATTTGCAATTTCTGGGATATGAGTTACATGGGCTAACCTTGTCCTTGCTGCCTTGATGGAAGAGATAGAGAAATCAATGCCACAGCTAAGCATCCAAGGTTCTTTCTTGGGAAGATAGGCTTGATTTAGAGTGGGAGGAATGGAATGACTTGGAGGGCTGTCATGACTGTCAAGGATGGGATCACTATCAGACACATCTTGGCCTTGTCCAGCTAGGATTGGACTATGAGGGGAGGTTTCAACAGTTTCATCTTCTGGGATTGGAGAAATTGGCTTGGAAGGAGCAGAGGCATGGGTTGAAAAAGTTGGGATTGAAACAGAGGATTGACCAAGACTTTGATTGAGGAGATCAGAACTAAATTGAGATCTTAGGAGGTTTAAGGCTGCCCTGACTTCTCCTTTGTTCAACTTTTGCTCAAGAATAGTTACAAGGGCTGCCTCATTTTCTGGGGTTCCATCAAACACAAGTCCCTTGCATGCATTCATGATTATTTCTCCCTTTGAGACAAGATTGGGATCAATTTCAACTCCTACCTTCTTAAGACTTTGAATGACCTCAGTTGTCTTATCAAGATTCCCCCTATCAATTTCAACATTTGGGGCAGATTCATTCACAGGCTCAGTCTCAGGTAAAGAAGGGATGGTTTGGATATCTACATCCATAGCTGTCACCTTGGGATTGCTAGATGACTCTCCTGGTCCACTCTTTTTCTTCATGAACCTAAACCTGAATTCATCTATGGCTATCATTGACTCCTCCTTACTTAGAACATCATCAAGAAATATGAGAGCAGCTTTTTCAGTATCAGGGTTCCCATCCAACTCAATAGCATCAATGGCTCTCAAAATTTTGGCTAACTGTTGAGGTTGGGTAGAGGGGATATTTTCATCACTGTTCCCCCTTAAAGGTTGCTTCTCTGATGGTTCTTTGAGGTTAAGGATAGCTTCTATGGCTGACTGATGACTAGAGCTAGGTGTGGATGACTTGTCCACTATTGGACTGACAGTAGTGGATTTTGGAGAAAGGGAAGGGGTATTTATTTTGGTTTTCTTGGCCTTGGGTGCTTTCATTTCAGGTTTTCTTTTCTTTGGCAAAGATTTAGAAGGAATGGATAAGGAGGATTGTACCTTGGATCTGGTGACTGCCTGCCTGGTAGGGATAGCTGTCAGAGGTTGTTTTCCTTTATGCAGAGTTTTGGACAAGTCAATAGCTGCCTGAAGCTCTTGAGGATCTATGTTAGCATCACCAGCATCAGATTGACCTATGGTGTTATCTCCATGACTGTCAACAGCACCCCTTTCTTCATCATTCTTTCCATGGCTATCAGAGAAGGTTCTTTCACTGTCAGCTACCTGATCATCCTTGTTTTTGCCTTTATTGCCATGAGATACCACAGTCTTTTTCAACAACCCTGTCTTCTTGACATTGGATTGTACACCCCTCTTTATTCTCCTACTTGTAGCCAATGCTACCAAGTCCTTCCAGTGTTCAATCTTCTTTCTTGTTTCTTCACGCATCTTTTCTTGAGTTTCAGTAAAACTGCTAGTGCTTACATCATCTCCACCTCTCATTATGGCTCCTTTCTTTTGTTTCAATGCAAAAGTTCTGTCATTGAAGCACTTTGTCTCTGACAGCTTCACAGTCTTCAGCCATTTCTTGTGTAGAGGAGGATTGAGCTTAGGAATTAGGACTTCAAGTATTCCACTCATGAATCTGAAGTTATTCATCTTTCCTCCTTGTTTCTTGAATTTTAGAGTAGAGGTTGAGGCTGCAAGCTGAAAGTTGTGGAGAAGAACAATGCACCAGTTTGTGTCTTTGGTCATCAGGCTCAGCATTTGCTTCCATTCATTTGATCCCATTTGATCAAATGAAGATTGCTTGCCATCAATGGCTTTGTTGATCACATCCATAAGAGTTGATTTGAAAATATCAGCTTTGTCCTTAACCATTGCCTTGTCCTGTACATTCTTGAAGTCATGAACTTTAACCCCAAAGAATTTCTCATACACAGTCTTCAATCTATCTGACCCTCTATCCCATATGTTTTTCACAACATCTGCTTTGTTTGGGATCCCATAGACTTCACTGACCATTTCTTGAGTAATGGTTATCTCAACATTGTCTATGGTGGCAGTTATTGAATTGTTTTCCTTGTTTCTCTTTCCCACAAGGTAAATCTCTCTGTACAGTTCTTCATAAATTGGAGGTCTGGCTCCCATGAAATCAAGCAATTCATTGACCTCAAGAAGTTCTTTGATGAGTATTCCAACTTCAGAATCATAGAAGCTAGGTTTAATGAAGTAGCTGTGAGCATCTGGGTAAAATGCTTTTGATTCTGCCATGGATGGTTAAAATAATTAGGGATGAAGAAATTCGATGGTGGATTAGTGAGGGAAAGAGATGAATTTTAAACAGAGGGTTAATGAAACAGGAGTTTTGGTGATTACGAAAGGAGAGAGACAAATAATGAGTGGAGAGTGGGTTTTAATGAGCATTGGGGGTTTCAAAGTTTAGTAACTGTTCATATGAACAGTGGTTTTTACCCTTCCCCACGTTGAGGCATTAACTCCCATAGAACACAAGAAGAACATTCTCTTTTTCAAGAATTTTGCAGGTGAAGAGATGGCTAAGGAAGTGACAATTGTGAGCAATTAACACGATCAAATCACCAAGAAAGTTGCTTTAACCTAGCTGTGAAAAAAAAACTTTGATAGTTAAGTCTAGTTTGAATGATGATGGCTGTCTGAGATAGCTATGGGGAAACTTGCCTATAAAACAATGACAATTTCAGAGGAAACTCATTCAGATTGTTTTATAAACACAAATGGGTAGATTTTCCTCAAAGTTTAATCCCAAAAAGATGGCTCAAACAGCAAAACAGTTGGTTTTTGGAAAGAATTGTGAGGATGATTTGAGGGGGGATGAAATGGAGAGAGAGAGAGAGAGTCCTTCAATGTAGTTGAAAGTTCAGAGGGAGTGAGTGACAGAGGTAAGAACAAGAGAGTGAGAGTAGATCAGGACTATGGTGTCAAGGAGGTAGCTGTCAGAGAGAAAGTTGACAGTAGAGAAGGAGAGGGAATAAGGCTTTTTGGAAAAACTATTAAGGTTGATCAGGGTGAGTCCAGTAGGGGAAAAAGTAAGGTAGAGAGGGTTTATACATTGGGGGAGTTGGTTAAGCAAGATAGGACTCAGACAGCTATGGAGAGGGGCTTAGCTGTCAAGAAGAAGGTTGAGCCTGAGAAGCTGTATACTCCTGTGAGCAGGGATTCACTCTCACCAGGGGTTGGTTTGTTGGAGGGAAGAGGTGATAACTTTGCTGGAGTGCATGTATCTCCTTCTTCAACAATATCATACCTATTCAACCAGGTTATAGGTTGTTTTAGCCCTGTCAGAGTTCCAGCTGTGGAGAGAGAAGAGTCAAGAGCTAGCCAACCATTTGCTGTTGCTGGGAATGGTTCTTATTCTGGAGATTTCACCTTTGTGACACCAATGGAGGGTTTGCTTCAACCATATGATGCAGTAGAAGAATGGTGGCCAAGAAGAGCAAGTCCTTCTCTTCAATATTCTGTCACTTCAATTGATCCCTTCCTGGAGAGGCACCCAGTATGGTTGCAAAGGTATCATCAGACCTTGCAGTCTACTCAGGAGGCTAGGTATGAAGGAATGAGTGCAGGTGGAGGATCTGGAGAGACTGTGACATTTCCTAAGAATGTCTGACAGCTAAGGTGAAGATTTGAAGAGGAGCTGGTTCTGGAGATTATTTGGTTTTAAGGAAGTTTTTGTTGAGTGAATGCAGATGAGAGAGAGAGGGATTTCATGGTTTGTTGTATGTTTTTGTTTTTGTTTTTGTTTTTCATGACTTTTGCATAGATAGCTATCAGTGGATGGCTATCAGGAATGTTTTTGAGGGAATAGCTGTCAAGCTTCATTGTGACAGCATTGCTCTGTATGTAATCCTCCTTTAATTTATGAAGAACAACTCTTTATTTTGGCATGTTTATCATTCCAAGCATAGCTCTTAAAAGCTCAAATCTCTTTTCATTCATTGCTTTAGTAAGAATATCAGAGACATTATCCTCAGTACAAACTTTTGCAAGGTTGATATTCCCTTTTTCAACATGGTCTCTGATGAAGTGATGTCTGACCACAATATGCTTTGTTTTTGAGTGTTGGACAGGGTTTTCTGTCATGGCAATAGTACTTGAGTTGTCACAGAAGATGGGAATGTTGGTTAATTCAATTCCAAAGTCTTTAAGTTGACTTTTGAGATAGAGAATTTGAGAACAACACAAGCCTGCAAAGAATATACTCAAACTCACCGTTGAGGTGGCTACCGAGGTTTGCTTTTGCTTGACCATGAAATAATTCTTGATCCAATAAACCGGCATCCACCACTTGTGGATTTTCTATCTAGATTGCATCCAGCATAGTCAGAGTCAGTGAATCCAATTAGAGAGAATGGGGATTCAGTGGGATACCACAAGCCATAATCAGGGGTTCCTTTGAGATATCTCAAAATTCTCTTGACAGCAGAGAGATGAGATTCATTGGGGTTTGCTTGAAATCTAGCACAGAGACAGACACTAAACATAATGTCAGGTCTTGAAGCTGTTACATAAAGGAGAGATCCAATGTAACTTCTGTAAAGTGTTGGATTTACACTTTGACCATCTGGATCAGCATGGAGTTTGGTTGTGGTTGACAAGGGAGTTTTGGCAAGGGAAGCAGTTTGCATGTCAAACTTCTTGATCATATCCCTTGTGTATTTAGCTTGGTTAATGAAGATTCCTTCCTTCATTTGCTTGACTTGAAGGCCCAAGAAGAAAGTGAGCTCACCAATCATGCTCATTTCAAACTGGTCTTTCATAATATCCCCAAATTCAGTGCACAAGTCCTCATTTGATGAGCCAAAAATGATGTCATCAACATAGACTTGGATGAGCAACTGATCATCTCCATATTTCTTGATAAACAAAGTGTTATCAATATGGCCCTTGGTAAATCCTTTGCCAAGGAGATATCTAGATAGGGTATCATACCAAGCTCTTGGTGCTTGTTTAAGCCCATACAATGCTTTGTCCAATTTGTATACATGATCAGGAAACTTTGGGTGCTCAAATCCAGGGGGTTGAGATACAAAAACCTTTTCATTTAAGACTCCATTCAGAAATGTACTCTTGACATCCATCTGGAATACTTTCATCTTCTTGAATGAAGCATAGGCAAGGAATAGCCTTATAGCTTCGAGTCTTGCAACAGGTGCAAAAGTCTCATCATAGTCAATACCTTCTTCTTGTCTGTATCCTTGAGCAACCAGTCTAGCTTTGTTTCTTACTACAACACCTTCTTCATTCATCTTATTTCTAAAAACCCATCTTGTTCCAATGACAGTTTGGTTTCTTGGTTTAGGAACAAGTTGCCACACTTTGTTCCTTTCAAACTGCTCTAACTCTTCTTCCATGGCTTCTATCCAACAAGATCTTGGAGTGCTTCATTTATTTTCTTTGGTTCCACTTGGGATATGAATGCACTCATGAGAAAAGGAATGTTGTCTGGAACTGGGGTTTTATCAATTTGAAGGCTGATGTAAAGATCTTTATTGCGTGGAATGATGTGAGTAATGGTGGATTCATCATTGGTTTTGGAAGGAGAAAGAGGATTATTGGATGGAGATGGAAGGTAGCTAGTAGATGGATTACATGAAGAATTTGGATGGCTGTCAGCTAAGGGTAGGCTGTCAGCTAAGGAAGAATTTTGGGAGATGTCAGTCAAGGGATGACCATTCATTTGAGTATTCTCTTCCTCATCAATTGGATTGGAAGTGGGAGTGATTGCTGTTGACTTGGTTGGCTGGATCGGTTGATGATGGGAGTGGGATTGGTCATGGCTGTCTGGCACAGGATGGCTGTCAGATGAATTTCTTGGAACCATGTATGGAAGATTTGATGAATCTTGTTCATGATGGAGAACAGTTGAATCAAGAATGGGAGATGCTTCAGGGAGATTATCTAGGTTTCCCAAACCTTCATCAAAATCACACAATTCAGTTACACTTTGATCATTGTTTTCATCAAAGTCAACATGAATTGATTCTTCCACAACAAGTCTTCTTTTGTTGTAAACTCTATAAGCTTTGCTTGTGTTAGAATATCCAAGAAAGATTCCTTCATCACTTTTGGAGTCAAATTTGTCCAAGTTGTTCTTGCCATTATTGTGGATGAAGCATCTACTTCCAAAACTGTGAAAGTAGAAAATGGTAGGAACTTTGTCATTCCATAATTCATATGGAGTCTTCTTATGGAATTTGTTGATTAGTGTTTTATTTTGAACATACACAAAGTAGTGACAGCCTTCACCCCAAAAATACTTTGGGAGATTGTGTTCGACAAAGATTGTTCCTGCTGCCTCACAAATTGTTCTGTTCTTCCTTTCAGCAACACCATTTTGTTGGGGTGTTCTTGGGGCTGAAAAATTGTGATCAATACCTTTGGAGTCACAATATTCTTCTACTCCTGTGTTCTCAAATTCTTTTCCATGATCAGATCTGATCTTGACAATGGATGTCCCTTTTTGATTTTGAATTTTATTGAACAACTTTGTTAGACAGCTAAGGGTGTCACTTTTGGATTCAAGAAGAATGATCCAAGTGAATCTGGTGTAGTCATCAACCACAACAAGGGAGTATCTCTTTCCTCCTAAAGATCTAGTCCTTATGGGTCCAAAGAGATCCATATGAAGTAGTTCAATAGGTCTTGAGGTGTCTAATCTGGTCTTGGGCTTGAATGAAGATCTCTTTTGCTTCCCACATTGGCATGCTTTGCAAAGTTTATCCTTCTTGAATGGGATCTTTGGTAGGCCTCTGACTAGATTAGAATTTGCAAGCTTGGAGATGGTTTTATGGTTAAGGTGAGCCAGTCTTTTGTGCCATAGCCATGACATATCAGATTGATTGAAAGACAGAAGGCAGTGAGCATTTGAGGATTCCACAATCTCTAAGTTTAAGCAGTAGAGATTTCCTTTTCTTGATCCAGTCAGAATGACTTTATTGCTTTTATCTTTAACAGTACATTTATCCTTAGTACAAACAACATGATATCCCTTATCACAGATTTGACTGATGCTAATCAAATTGTGTTTGAGACCCTCTACATAAGACACATTTGTAAAAATGATATCTTTTGTAATAAGATTTCCTGATCCTTTGACCTTAGCTTGGGAATTGTCACCAAAGGTTACATTTGGACCATTTTTAGGGGTATATTGTTGCAACCAGTCTTTATTGAAGGTCATATGTCTACTACAACCACTATCTAAATACCAGAGTCCTTTCCTGGGTACCTGCAAAACAGAAAGTAAGTTTTATGGTACCCCTTTTTATTCTTTTGGGTCCAAAGAATTAGTTTTTCTTTGGAACCCTAGCTTTGTTCATTGATCCCTTTTTGAAGAACTGGTTTAGGGTATGGTAATATGACATGATTTGCATCATGTAAGGTGTAAGGACAGTGGATTGGGATGGATTGAAGAAGTGGTTTGGGTTGTTATATTGGGGTTGAAACTGAAAGTTATTTGAATAGGATGATCTGGGAGAGTCATTTTGACTTGCATGACTTATTCCATTTGAGTATTGCCATTGAGGTTTTTGTTGTTTGGTGTATCTATGTTTGTTATAGAATCTTTGTTGCCTTGGGGTTCTTTGTTGTTTGGAAGATTTTGGTTGTCTGTCAGGCCTTGGCTGTCTGTCAAGCCTTGGCTGTCTGTTAGGACTTGACTGACTAGCACATTTTTGCAGCTTGACTTCTTCCTGTATATTGGCACCTTTTTGAACCCAAATATACTTGCTTCCTTGAATTTTACTTGGTCCTTCCTTTGACTGACTAGGACCAACCAAGATTTCCTTTGATTTTCCTTTGGTTTGAACAGGATAGGTTTGAGCTTGATAGCTGCCAGAGCTTAGACTTTCTAGAACCATTTTTTCAATGGCCCTTTCACCAGTGGGTGGAGTGTACACCTTTAGTGTAGGATCATTAGCACCAATCCCTGTTTTGTCACTGGGATGTCTTTGGGTGTAGGTGAAAAGGGATAATGCTTTGCTTGACTTGTTCCATGAATCTATTTTCCTTTTAAGAGCCTCATTTTCTTTTTCAAGAATTATGAGTCTTTGACAGTTTTCTTGAGTACTGGATGCCTCAGCTGTCAGATCCATGTTTTGTTTTTCAAGCATGAAGCATTGATCTCTTAGCCCTTGACAGGCTTTCTCAAGCTCAGAATTGGTTTTTGTGAGGGTGTCAATGGTTGAGGTTTGGGAAAGGTTCTCATTGACCAGTGAAGCAAAGCTAGTTTTTTGTTTTTTGGTTTGAATTAAAAGAGTGCAAACTAATTGTTTGAAACCTTCAATATTTAAAGAGTTAAAATCATGTACCTCTTTTAGTTCATCTGCAGCAGCAAGTGCTTCCATTTCTTCCTCATTGTCTGATTCTTCCTCATTGTCTGATTCTTCCTCATCTTCAGCTATAAGGCATAGCATGGCCTCTTCTCCTTCATTGTCAGAATCATCACTTGACACATACTCTTCATCACTGAATTTTGATGAATCAGCTATCATAACTTGCTCCTTGTTTTTGTCATTTTTATTTTTGGAACAATTGAAGCAGTTGCACTGAACCGTGAATGATCACTTTTGAGTAAGTCAATTTCTTAGCTGTCTGATTGTCCCTAGGTTTTCTTGGTTCAGGACAATCAGATGAGTAATGTCCTTGCTTTCCACAGTTGAAGCAATCAATTGTCTTCTTGTAGCTGTCTTGTTGAGAATTAGATATGGAAGGGTTGTATTTTTTGTCAAAAGATTTCTTTTGAAATTTCATGGCATTTCTGACAGCCATGGATATGAGACTTGGAATGTCTTCTTGAGAGATCTGTTTGCTGACAGGTTTGGAGCTGATGTTTATCTTTTGAAGGGCATTGTTGACAATGGTCTCAATGTCTTGGTGAGTGATTGGTTTGTGGGCTTCTTGAGCGATTAAGGCTAAAGTTTGTGAAATGGTAGGAACTGGTTGAATTTTTATCATACCTTCCAGTTCATAAGCTTCAAGCTTTCCAAAATACTGTTCAACTGTCATTGTGCTCCATTCAGATCCTTCTCTAATAGGTAATGCTACCTTTTCATATTCTTGTGGGAGATTAGAATATATCTTCAGGCAGAGATCTTGTTGTTCAAAGGTTTTTCCATGGTCAGCAATAGATCTAACAAGGTTTTCAAACCTTGGTTGAGCAGCACTCACTTTTTCTCCAGGATAGAACTTGAAGTTGTCTAATTGCCTAAGAAAGTTATACAAATTTTGTGTCCTGACACTGGTGTGTTTAGTGAACTTAGTTTGAATGAGTGTCCATGCTGATCTGGTATTTGGTTTCTTAGCAATTTATTGTGCTAGTGAGTCATTTACACTCTTTTGAAGAATGTTTTTGACTTTTAAGTTTGCACTGATTAATTGCTTTTCAGATTCAGACCATGTTTCTGGGGATTTGATCTTACTAGGTCCTCCATCAATACAAATTTGAGTTGGGTAGGACACTTCATTCTCTAGAACATACCAGTTCCATATACTGTTTGCATCAAGGTATGTTTTTATTTTTGATGCATAGATCTCAAAAGATCCACAGTCATCAATGTGTGGGATGTCTTTCTCGTTATTTCTCCTTGGTTGAGGCATGGTGGGATTGAAGAGGATCCTTCACAAGTTCTAAGACTTTTGAATGTGAAGACAAGCTCTGATACCAATTGAAAGGCCCTTGTTTGATATGCAGATGATCAGACAGCTATGGTTTGACTTAGCTGTCAGATATTTGTTGAATTGTGCAGCGGAATAAGTGAAGCTTGAAATAATGATAGGACAAAGAACACAATGAAATAATTCAAGTGTGTGAATGTGTTTGCAGAAATATAATAACACAGAGAATTTAAAGCGGTTCAGAGTTCACTCCTCCTACATCCACCCCCACTGTCAATCTTGACAAGTGAGATCAATTTTATTATAATCTTAATCAACAAGAATTACAAATGATTGATAAGGCAAGTTCCTTTGAACTTCCTCTTCCTAATTAGTACAGTCAACTAGGGATACACTTAAAGTACAGTCTTAAGTGTTTTTACAACTTGAAGTACAGTCTCAAGATTTTACAAAAACAACTAATACACTCAAAGAACAGTCTTGAGTGTTTACAAATTATTTCTACACCTAAAGTACAGTCTTAGGATTTGGAATTTGTGAATTAACACACTAGGGTTGTTGTTGTTGAAACAGGGGTTTCAGGCTGATGGTTTTTTGGTTTGGAACAGTGTTTGAAGGGTAGGGATTGGTGTGTAGGGATTTGTGTGTAGGGATGTATGGGAGAGGTTTATGGACTTTGAAAAAGAGTATTTTTCAAGAGTATTTTGTGCAGAGGATGAACTCCTCTATTTATAGTCTTCAATGTAGCCGTTGGAATATGACTGTTGCAGCTTCATTAATGAGTCTTGACTGGTCTTTGCCCCACTTGTCCACTTGCAGGTCTTCATGAGCTGGCTTGAGCTGAGAGCTTCCAGAAGGTCTTCAATGGTCTTCAAAGGTGAACTCGATAGCTGTGAGGATACAGGATCCATCTTGGTTGAGATTTTGGCATCAAAGAATGAGACAGAGTAATGGCTGTCCGAGGGACTGAAGCCATAGCTGTCAGATCATACCAAGGCTTAACTATCAGAGATGATCTCTAATAAGGATTGAGATGCACTTGATGATCTTGATATCTTAAAGAGGGAATATGATTCATGTTATTGATTGATTGTAACCAATGTATAAGGTAGAATCATAACTGTCAGACTCACAGCTGTCAGATAAACTGAAAGATGAATATGACAGATTTCCTCTTTTGATATAAACCCTGTTCTATATATATATATTCCTTTATCAAAACCAACTAACTATGACATTGATCAAA
Organism: Adenophora triphylla var. japonica; assembly: GCA_022495995.1. Lineage (NCBI taxonomy): Eukaryota > Viridiplantae > Streptophyta > Magnoliopsida > Asterales > Campanulaceae > Adenophora > Adenophora triphylla. The sequence continues at coordinate 187,955 of JAFEMH010000679.1, forward strand.
GTTAGGTCCTAACATCCTCTATACAAATGAAAATTGCTTATATAAACAAACTTCCTAAAGAACTCACGTGAATAATAATTCTTCTTCAATTCAACTTTCATCTCGTGGAAATTTCTAACTCATTGAATCATTTCATCCAAAACACTCAACGAAATTTCATGATTGATAAACTGGATAAACCCCCCATTTTTCACTAGCAACCCTAATTTTCTCAACAACATCACTCCGATCGGCGATATCTCCATCAATTTCGGCAAAATCAATGACCGGAATGCTGCAATTTAATTGCGAGGAGCCTGGAGAAGAGCTTGATTTATCCTCTACTATCGGTCGGTCGTGGATGAATTGCAGTTAGGGATATTTTTGTCCACATTTTTAGCAGGACTTATTAGCGAGTTTTGAAAATATCTGTTTTTATTGGTAAATTTCACCCCATCTCAAAGTTTTATCGGTAAAAACCCCTTCTTCTAACTTGGCTCAGTGACAGAGAAAAAAATTAGGTAACTAAATAACTGCTCACCCGACCCAAACGTTTTACTAGGCCCATTTGACCAAAATGGACCAATCCATACAAATTTTATTATCGTTAGAGATATTGCTTTATATCGGTAATTGATAAATCTTGCCTATAACATATAAAAGTCATGGGCCACTTCCCTTAACACCAATTGGTTTTAAGGTGTAACCTCATACTTTAATATGGTATCAGAGCAGTTTCTTTACACGTGCAGGTCGAACGGCCCACGATGTTACTGCGCGCCACCCGATATATAAGTCCACGTTGTAAGCATTTGACAAAATCCGGCTACAGGTGAGGGGGCGTGTTACAGATATTGTCACACATCGAAAATTGACAAATCTTGCCTATGACATATAAAGGTGTTGGGTCACTCCCATTAACACCAATTGGTTTTAAGTTGAAACCTTAGACTTTAAGATTTATAATAACCGCTTCTTACCTTTGTCCCAAAAGAAATAAGTACATAAAAAGAATTTTAAATCTGCTCACAATCAAAAATAAATTTAATATTTTTAAATATTTATTTTCGAACCTCAAAACTTAGTTTGTGCTGCTGATATATGATAGATGATTGATGTTGGGGACATTTTGACATAAATGCCTATCTCAACGTCTATTAACAACACAATTTTAGGCACATTTACTTCATAACCTTAAAAAATTGCATAAAATTTTAGGCTATGGGGCCTGGTTTTTTTGGCTAGGGGCAATTGCTCAAATGCCTAGGCCCAAACCTTTATTTCTAAAGAGAATTAAAGAGATTGGATATTTTTATTTATTCCTCTAATATCCTTAAGACAAAAATATCCATGATTCCCCTTTTCATGCGAGCTTTAGGCCTTTAACATGTGTTCGGTCAAAAAATGGCATCCCGCTCTGATATATAGCTATCAGAATAAAAAAACTCGGATAAACATCTATTATAGTAAAAGAATTGGTAGCCAACTACTGGAACCAAAATAACTCTGATAGACATAAATAAACATAAGGCTTAACTAGTGTTGAGCAGCCAGACAGAGCAAAGAGGAAGATGCTCACCATTTTTGGAGGTTAGAGTTGTTGCAGAGAGGGATCAAGAATGGGGACGTCGGATTTTTGCTAGTGGGTAGATATTTTTTTGGCCAGTGTTGTTTCTTGATGTTCAACCAGGGGATTCGGGCTGTCGAATCTGCACCATGTATGGAGTTCGCAAAAGTTTTCAATGGAAGAGAAATTAGTGCCTGTTGGCAGTTGCGGTGCTATGTTAGGGCGAGAGTGGGCCATGGCCCACTCACTTTTCAAAAAAAAAATTTGGTTTATGAATAAATTAAAAATTAGGACAAACAACACTAACCTCCTCCATTTCTATATAACTTTTAGGCTTTAATAATAATAATAATATATATATATATATATATATATATATATATATATATATATATATATATATATATATATATATATATATATATATATATATATATATATATATGTATATATATATATACTCCCTCCGTCCGCTTAGAAGATTCACAGTTACTGTTTACACGTTAATTAAGGAGGGAGTATTATATTGAAAGTGTTGTGAGTGTGAAATAAAATAGGAGAGAGAATGAGTGGAGGGAATAGTAAATTATAATGGTGTTGTGAGTATTAAAATAATGTAGGAGAGAGAATGAGTGGAGAGAATAGTGATTTAAGATTTCCTTTTTAGGAAAGAAACAAAGTGTGAACCATGTAAGCGGACGTCCAAAATAGAAAGTGTGAACCATGTAAGCGGACGGAGGGAGTATATATATAGATATAGATATAGATATAGATATAGATATAGATATATACATATATATATATATATATATATATATATATATATATATATATATATATATATATGTCTTTTGTTTAATCAACTTATATTACTTATCTAATAATATTTGTTTTTTTCACGCAAGCTTTATATAGATGTCTGTAATTACTTGATGTTGATATTAAACCAGTTTAATGAGATTCAGGATCATGTAACAACTTTGATATTAATTTAGAATCGCGCTAGCTGCTGGGGGGAGTATCCTAGGGCGATGCATTGATATCAATCCTTAAGCCATTTTAGCGGTCGGGAGTCTTATTAAGTTTAGGAAACTGAAAATGTTAATGTTAGCTTTTGATGTTTTTAACATTTGATTTTTATGCAGGAGTATTTCTATTTTATTTGGCTAGATTGATTTCATAGAAGAGTAGTGATATGTAGTCGGTAAATATTTGCTTTCGAAATTTTGAAATCTGTTAAGCATCAATGGATTTTCAATATCAATAAATATTATATAGGAGAGTCAAATTCTATTCCCATAATAAGCCACGTAGAATTCCATGTCATAATTCCACGTGGCACAAACAACTTAGTTGAATTTTATTTTTGATTTATTTCTAATATAATACATAATAATAATAATTTATTTGATTAATATATGGATAATCGATACCTTTATCAAAAAATTATTTAGAATCTCAAATTAGTTTAAACAATATCTTCTTATAACTTGTGCATAAATCTGATTTTGATGTCTTTTCAAGGGAACCCAAATGAAATAGACATTCAAACAATTTTGAATTCAATTGACTCGATAAACTCAATTTGATTTAGTTAAAATTTAATTAATTAAAGGTATAAATAAAAAGAATTTTATCAAAAAATCATTTCAAAACTTAGTTTGATAAAAGTTAAATCAAATTTAAATAGCATATTTTAAATTTGAAAGCATCAATTTATGGATAATCTATAAATATTATATAGGAGAGTTAAATTCTGTTCCCATAATAAGCCACGTTGAATTCCATGTCATAATTCCACGTGGCACAAACAACTTAGTGGAATTTTATTTCTGATTTATTTCTAATATAATACATAATAATAATTTATTTGATTAATATATGGATAATCGATACATTTATCTCAAAATTATTTAGAATCTCAAATTAGTTAAAACAATATAACTTGTGCATAAATCTGATTATGATGTCTTTTCAAGGGAACCCAAATGAAATAGACATTTAAACAATTTTGAATTCAATTGACTCGATAAAATCAATTTGAATTAAATTTGATTTAGTTAAAATTTATTTAATTAAAGGTATAAATAAAAAGAGTTTATCAAAAAGTCATTTCAAAACTTAGTTTGATAAAAGTTAAATCAAATTTAAATAGCATATTTTAAGTTTGAAAGCATCAATTTATGGATAAAAGAGATAAAAGAAAGAGGGTAACATCAGCATTTTATTTAGAATTAATAAAGCTCTGTATATGCTATGGACGGAGATCAAAATAGTCTTCGCATGCATATCCATTAACCAAACGTGACATAATTTAAATTTATTGTCTAGACTTTGCTTGATTCAGATTAATATATTTTCTACTTGCTTCCGCAAGCTTAATATATATATATATATATATATATATATATATATATATATATATATATATATATATATATATATATATATATATATATATTTGTCTTCTGTTTGATCAATTTATATTAAGCTTATCTAATTATATTTGTTTTTTTTTCATGCAAGCTTTAAATAGATGTCTGTAATTACTTTATGTTGATATTAAACCAGTTTAATGAGATTCAGAATCGTGTTACAACTTTGAAATTTATTTAGAATTGCGATAGCTGCGGGAGTGAGTATGCTAGGGCGATGCATTGATATCAATCCTAAAGCCATTTTAGTGGCCGGGAGTCTTCTTAAGTTTGGGAAACTGAAAATGTTAATGTTAGCTTTTGATGTTTTTAATATTTGATTTTTATGCAGGAGTATTTCTATTTTATTTGGCTAAATTGATTTCTTAGAAGAGTAGTGATATGTAGTCGGTAAATATTTGCTTTCGAAATTTTGAAATCTCTTAAGCATCAATGGATTTTCAATATCTATAAATATTATATAGGAGAGTAAAATTCTATTCCCATAATAAGCCACGTGGAATTTCATGTCATAATTTCACGTGGCACAAACAACTTAGTTGAATTTTATTTCTTATTTATTTTTAATATAATACACAATAATCATTTATTTGATTAATATATGGATAATCGATATCTTTATCACAAAAATATTTAGAATCTCAAATTAGTTAAAACTATATCTTCTTATAACTTGTGCATAAATCTGATTTTGCTGTCTTTTCAAGGGAACCCAAATGAAATAGACATTTAAACAATTTTGAATTCAATTGACTAGATAAACTCAATTTGAATTAAATTTGATTTAGTTAAAATTTATTTAATTAAAGGTATAAATAAAAAGAATTTTATAAAAAAATCATTTCAAAACTTAGTTTGATAAAATTTAAATCAAATTTAAATAGCATATTTAAAATTTGAAAGCATCAATTTATGGATAATCTATAAATATTATATAGGAGAGTTAAATTCTATTCCCATAATAAGCCACGTTGAATTCCATGTCATAATTTCACGTGGCACAAACAACTTAGTTGAGTTTTATTTCTGATTTATTACGAATATAATACATAATAATAATTTATTTGATTAATATATAGATATCTCAATATATGGATAATCGATACCTTTATCTCAATATAACTTGTGCATAAATCTGATTATGATGTCTTTTCAAGGGAACCCAAATGAAATAGACATTTAAACAATTTTGAATTCAATTGACTCGATAAAATCAATTTAAATTAAATTTGATTTAGTTAAAATTTATTTAATTAAAGGTATAAATAAAAAGAGTTTATCAAAAAGTCATTTCAAAACTTAGTTTGACAAAAGTTAAATCAAATTTAAATAGCATATTTTAAGTTTGAAAGCATCAATTTATGGATAAAAGAGATAAAAGAAAGAGGGTAACATCAGCATTTTATTTAGAATTACTAAACCTCTATATATGCTATGGACGGAGATCAAAATAGTCTTCGCATGCATATCCACTAACCAAACGTGACATAATTTAAATTTATTGTCTAGACTTTGCTTGATTCAGCTTAATATATTTTCTACTTGCTTCCGCAAGCTTAATATATATATATATATATATATATATATATATATATATATATATATATATATATATATATATATATATATATATATATATATATATATATATATATATATATATATATATATATATATATATATATATATATATATATATATATATATATATATATATATATATATATATATATATATATATATATATATATATATATATATATATATATATATATATATATATATATATATATATATATATAGATGTATATAGATGTCTGTAATTACTTCATGTTGATATTAAACCAGTTTAATGAGATTCAGAATCGTGTTACAACTTTGAAATTTATTTAGAATTGCGATAGCTGCGGGAGTGAGTATGCTAGGGCGATGCATTGATATTAATCCTAAAGCCATTTGATTTTTATGCAGGAGTATTTCTATTTTATTTGGCTAGATTGATTTCATAGAAGTGTAGTGATATGTAATGTTTTTTGAAGAGAGAGAGATATATATATATAGAGAGAGAGAGAGAGAGAGAGAGAGAGAGAGAGAGAGAGAGAGAGAGGGAAAATGTCAATTTAGGGCCTGAAGTCTGGGCCTGAACGTGAAATGACCAAAATACCCTCACTGAATGTCACATGCCTCGCACATGGTCACTTAACGGTCTTTTTTTAACGTTTTCCGTCAAAAAGCCCCAAATTGATCAAAATTGTAAATTCGGGCCCCAAATTGATAGTTTTAAGACTTCAGGCCTCAATGTGGTACCGCTCCTATACTACAGGTCCTAAATTGTCATTAACCCTTCTTTTTTTGTTCTTTTGAAAAATTCCATACTCCTATTTTACTTCCTCCGTCCCAAAATAAATGTCCGTTTTACATTTTGGAGAAATTTAAAATATTCAACATTTTGTAAATTTTAGTAACCAAGGTGTATGAAAATCTTTATTATCATCTTTTTAAAATTATAATTTTGCAACTATCTAATAAATAGTGAATATTACCGAGCAAAAAAACATTTAGTGTCGATTTTTTCTTAGAAAGGCCATTCATTTTTAGATTTTTTTTCTTTAAAAATTAGTCATTAATTTTGGGACATAGAAAGTATAGACATTTAATTGAATTTTTTATCAAGTGGATAGTCTGGTTGAAACTCATCTGGATGCCAAAAATTTCAATCTCCGATCTCCAAAATATCAAGTATGCTTGAGCTTACCGCGATTGAAAATTGCATTGGACTTGACTTCTTGATTAAATTTTTAAACCTTCAATTATTAAGAGATAATTTATGTTTAAATAAAGTTAACTTCATTTTCGATGTAAGCAACAATATTTTTCGAATCAATATTGAAAAAGATCTACTGTATATACTATTTTCATCCGAAAATAAATGTATATTGTCACTACTTTTTTTTTCAATTTTTTTTTATATACCCTTAAAAGGTTTTTTTTGGTTGGTCTTTGCTACTAAACTTTCTCAAATGTAAACATTTTTAGAGGGTTTCTAAATGAAAAAGATGATCCGTTTGGATATTTTACCTAACTTAATTAAATTAACTTGAGTTAAAAAAAATCATATTAACTATAGCTTAGTTAGAAATTATTAGAAAAAGAGAATTTAGTTGGTTAAAAATTATTTGACAAAGAATTTTGATAGACATGAGATAATATCATAAAGTCATATCAGATCTAATTTAAATATTAAATCTGAAATTTGGATAGTGATGAGTAAAGTATGGATGATAAAGGAAAGAGAAAAGAAAACAACATGCATATTAGTGTCTAAAATGGTTCAACGTCCGAAAAAAATAGTTTCAAATGGGATGATTTAAATCAATAATTTGACTATGTTAAAAATGGGATCATATGCCTAAAGTTTGGTAAATTTTAGTGTCATCATTTTTTATCTTTTTCTTCATATAGTATTTACTTCATCTAGAACTCCATAATAATGAGCATTATATTTAGAATTGACCCTATTTGTAAACAAGTTTTGAAAGAGATAAAAAAAAGGGTTATATTAAAAAATTTAAAATCAAATTTAGCAATATGAAACAAGTTTGTAAACAGTTATATAGTCATATTTTAGTAATTTATAATTCCACCATTTAAATGTAAGATGTAGAAAGTATTGTAATTTAACACTTCTCAATTTGTGTATATAATAAGAACATTAACAGTTCTCAATTTGTGTTCATTAAAAAAGTTGCTAACTGGTGTATTAATTAGCTCTCTCAAAGTTTACATAAAATTCAATTTTTTAATGAAACATCTATATACTTGTACGTGAATTACATGTCGTTGCAGTTAGATCGCCGATTTTTCCTAACGACTTCTCATTTATGCAGTCGTTCTTTCTCATTTATTCAGGTCAGTTTCATCCATACCTCATATTTACTAACTCCATCCCAAAATGATTGCCTACTTAAATTTTTTTTTTCAAGGGTCAAATGAACTTTAGGTTTCACACTATTTGTTGACGAGTCTCGCTCATAACAGGGATGGTATAAGGCCATATGATACATTAAAACGATCAAAGTGTAAATCAAATTTAACTAATCAAATACATATCAGATTACATTAATCAAATATTTAAACAAAAATGATTTCAATTGGTGATAGACTTAATTTGAAACAACTGATAAATGCATTATCAGTTGTTTCAACCAAAAAATCAAGCACAAAATACTCTTTAAAAATTGATAAATGAATTTATCTGTTGTTTAACCAAAAAATCAAGCACATAATACTCTTTAAAACACTGATAAATCAGTTGTTTTAACTGAAAATCCAAAAAAAAATAAAATAAAAGTAGTTTTTTATAATATCACATTTTACATGTTTTTTTTAACGAAAAGTTGTTTTAACTGATAAATGAATTTACAGTTATAAATAACTGATAAATGCATTTATCAGTTGTTAAAACCAAAAAATCAAGCAAAAATACTCTTTACAAAACTGATAAATGAATTTATCAGTTATTAACAACTGATAAATGCATTTATCAGTTATTTTAACTGAAAATGCAAAAAAAAATTAGTTTTTTAATATCACATTTTACATGTTTTTTTTTTGTAAATAACATCTTTTTGAGGTAGTTTTTGGTAAAAATTATATTATTTAACCTATAGTTCTAGGTAATTTTCAATTCCGTTTCTAAGTTTGTCTTTTCTTTCCTCTAACATGTTTAAGTAATTGGCATATAAGTATGCAAGCGCATGAGCATGCTTAGCGGTGGTTGTCAGAGAAAGGATCAATTAAATTACCCAATTTCAAATAAGCTTAAATGTAAAACAAAAAAAAACTTTATAATTTGTTATCCTAATTTAATTCTGGTAGACATAAATTATTCTATTTTTTAATTTCAAATTATTTTTAATATTATAATTAAAAAAAATAATAGTTATATTTCATAACTTATAATGTCCGATTTCATATTAGTATTTAATTCAATTTATGAAATCATATTTTTAATAAACTAAATCATCCAACTTTTGATTTATGTAAAAGCTGAGCAAAAAATATAAAGTTCAAATGCTTATACAGATATGAGTTACCCAAATTTAAAATTTATATTTTCTTATTTATTTTAATTCAAAAATAATTTCCTGAATATTTTTTTTTTAGATTTTAGATTTGTATTTACTTTAATATCAAAAATTAATCATCTTTTGATAAATTAAACTATCAAAATTTAGAATAGTCTAATAATTGAGAAAAAAATCATTATAATTAGTTTGTATCGTTTAGAAATTGGGTTAATCTCACTTTACTACTGCAAGGTTTACGTGGTATATCACTTGAGGTCTGTGATTATTTTTTTTTCATTTTAAGGCCCAAATTTTCATTTTTGTATCAATTTGGGACTAAACAACATTTTGTTAAATATTCGAAAAAAATAATTTTCCAATAAATATCTATTTTTTGTTTAAGAGACACTTTGGAAAAAATGGTGTATCAATACTTTTTTTTTAGGATTTTATAATGGCAATTATTTTTAAAAAAATCTTGAAAAAATGTAATTTCACCTCTTCAAACCGGACGAATGACATAAGATCAAAGTGAAAAGGAGACAAGTAATTAAGAATTTAAGGAACAAGAACTTGAAATAGAATAGAATAGAATAGAATACAATTAAATTATATATATATATATATATATATATATATATATATATATATATATATATATATATATATATATATATATATATATATATATATATAATAATAAAAATAAATTTAGCATATCGATAATAGACATTCAACTGCAATAGTTTCAAAATTTTAAAAGCATGCATAAATCAAGTGCCTTTGCTATCCATAATACTAAAAGCATGCATATATAAACATTTTATGAAGTAGATGAGATGAATGTTAATCACTTTTGGCATTATGCTCATTTGAATAAGTAGCAAATGATTATTAATGATAAGACCAGTGTTGCGGATGATAGAAGCAATGGTGGAGTGTTTTTTGTTTGGGTGTGGAGGCACATAAAGACCTTCATATGAAAAGACATTGTGCTCGACCTTACAAAACAATAAAATATAGTCATTCGTCAGTATTGCAGTTGCTTCTCCCAAGGGTAGGATTGCTCACTCCAAATTCGATATATCCGTACGGTTGACGGGAGCTCAACTTGCACCAAGATTAAGTTGGGTTCTAAAGTGTTCGGTCTACTGGAAAAAAATCTCCCAATTTAGAGTGAGGCACCATGACACTCAACCATTGCTTTGAGGTGTTTGACAGAAATTTGAGTGATATTACACATACATCTTGCGAATTATGCATTGATAAGCCTTTCAGTATATTAGTTGACCCGAAAGAGATTATACATGATATTGTCTATACCATCATCAACTTATCTAGGATCTATAAATCTTTGGAACATTTAACTTAACAATAAACATAAGACTGCAGGTAAGTTCATCAAATATCAAAATTTTATTTTTCTTAAATTTAACCTCTATTAATAATTTTTATTACTACCTCCGTCCCAATCTAAATGTCCAAACTTTCCTTTTTGGGCGTCCCATTGAAAATGTCTCATTTCCAAAAAAGGAAACTTTTTTTCACTATTTCACCCACTCATTCTCTCTCCTACTTTACTTTTACACTCACAACATTCTCTCTCTTAACTATTCCTCCCACTCATTCTCTCTCCTATTTAATTTTTCATACTCACAACATTTAAACTTTTTCTCTTTCCTACCTCACTTTTTCTCTTTCTTACCTCACTTTCCTTAATTCCCGCGCCGGACCCATTTTTGGACATTTAGATTGGGACGGAGGGAGTATTACATATCTTATTTGTATTGTTTTCTAAATGCAAGTTGGTTCATCATCTTCTAATACAAGGCATACTAAAGAATTTGTGAATGGATATTGCAGGTTGAAGATGGGAGGGGTTAACGACGATGAAAATGATGTAGAAATTAATATTAAGTTATCATATATGATATTTTGATAATATATGCGGTTGATCCTGTTACAACTATCGTGTAAAGCACGTATCCTAACATATTGTACAATATGGATATTGATGTTTTTTCCATGATAAAGTTGTTCCTTCACCAACCAATGAGATGATAGATAATATTAAAAACCATGGTTTTGCCTGATTCAGAAGTGGAATATACGAGTTCGAATTTCATCAACAAATGAGAAAAGAGATATTGCTATATATATTGAGTTTCTTAATACGATAAAATATTCAGAATTGTCAAACCTCGGCATTATCATTGGACTAAACTGGAGATTGGATGTATGTGCATGCTTCTTATGAATAATGATCAGACGCTAAAAAGTTCTTCCTCAATCGGCATCTGATGTCCATTTCAATACGAGAAGTCAGGGGTTCGAACCCACCCAAATGCAATTTCTAGCACTTTGAAGTGTCACTCTTTTAATAGATTAAGTCATTTATTAATAAAAACACACTTATAATAAAAATAATAATGATCATCTTCGAAGTTATACAAAAGCATAGAGATTAATTGTCACCAATCTAGAAAATCCAGTATTTGAGGTAAGAGTGATTTCTGGAACGAATATTATTATCTTGAGCATATTGAATTCGACAAAGTTTCTTGTAAAGTTTAAACAAAAAAAAAACCTCATGACCATTTTATTCACTATGACAATAAATTAGAGTCAGGGTAGTCACATTGCGCACTGAATTCTACCTTTCCTCACATGTATCCAATCATGGTTAATGTCACAAGCGAGAAGGAACTCAAAATTCTTATTCATGGAAAGGATGGACACACAAGAATATAACCACTAATGTGATATATAAAAAAGATTTTTGAAAATTGTGAGGCAATCCTAATTCTAAACTTTTATTAAATTATGCAAAATTTATTTTTTATACGATATTGAAATGAGGAGCTGGGCATTCAATTAGGGACAAAGGTAATAACATTTTCTTAACCATATATATGTTTCAATATAAGTACAACTTAATAAGGATCTTAACATAAAGTAATTTAATTTTGCAAGTATTCATTTAGTTAGACAATGCACAATATTCACGTAACTTTTTCGTTTGTCGAACACGTTGATTTTTTTAGATAAAATATGTACATTATAAGGATATTGTACTTATTATTAGTTTTTCTTTTAGGTACAATCTTATCAGGTTTGAAAAAATCATTGGGGTAAAAATTCAGTTTATGCCGTTATGCCCATGTTTAATATAAATAACCTGTGTATACATTGAAATATTATTTCACAAATTTCTTCAAAAATAATAGTGGTGTCCAGCTTGGTAGTGCCTCAAATATAGTCAATTATTTTACGAATTAGATAAACAATTTTTGTGCATTCCTTTTTTTTTTTTCCTTCGTCTATATTGCAACTAAATTGCTAATAATTGATATTAAAAAATCGAGTTAGAAGTTCATTTTAGAAGAGACGTCATGCTTACACAAAAGGGCATGCTTAGAGTATCTTACCCTCAGAAAAAAAAAGGAAACACTAACGTAAAGGAAAAACTTTTATGCAAATTCGTTACCAAGTTGTCTTTATTTTTCTTTGTACAAGTTTCGTAATGTAAAAACATGGTCAAAAATGATATCCAATTATTTTCTAACAACAATGATATAATTTTCTTTTATTTTCATTTTAAATTAACAATATATACTTGATAATATAAAATATAATATTATGATAATATTATATTCCTAATACCATTTTGGTACAATTTCATCTCCTTTATTTCTTTAGTTGCTTTCCTTTTAAATTCACAACTCCCCGTTTTTATCTCTTCCTCCGGCCCCAATTATCAAATAACACTTTTATTTTAAAAATTTAAACCTCCCCCATAAACTGAAGGGAAAAGTGATTGGACTTGAGCTGTCAAATCCCCATATTTAATGGTCATTTGATTTTCCCAAACCCTTCAAAATTATTTGACCTGTTAAATTAATTTTGTAAACTATTCATTTCTTGATTTTTATTTTCTCCTTTTAAAATTGAATGTTTTTCTAAAATAATCATTTCAAGAAGAAACATGCATTAATATTAGTGACAAACTCCATTCCAAATACCTTTCAAAAAAAAAAACTCCATTCCAGAAAGAAATTATAATAATCGAAATTAATTACATACATCATTGTTACTTCTTGACTACAAAATAAACTTCATTAAAAAAATACAAAATAAACACGTTTTTTAAAAATCATAAATTTGTTTACTAAAGAAAAAACATAATTGTTGCTTCAATCGCTAACGCAAACCAATTTAAAATTATTTAAAAAGGGATAAATTTAAAATATTTTTGGAAAATACATTAGTGTTTAGTTGAAATGGTTTCTTTAAAAAGAAAAGTAGAGTTATATTTGAAACAAAGAAATATATTTTAAAATGAGATACATTTTTTTGACCCATGTTTCTTGCTCTGCATCCATTCAAACCCACAATCCACACACATCTCCCTCTCCCCCTTAGCATATTTTTTTAATGGAAACTTCCCAATCTCATGCACAAAATCAATCCATCTTCTTCAAAATATGCCACATCTCTCCCATTATTATCTCTTTAACTTCTATTTTAAAAAATAAAAAATAATTTTCAAAAATTTATTCTAATGAAAATACCTTTTCTCCACAAAGTCTTGATTTTACCCAAAAATACTCCATCTATCACAAGGCTAATTTTGGAAGTTAAATTATTTAATACCTCAATTTTATAAATATAATATTTTTTTGAAACAAATATTTATGAAAAATGAGACTATCATTTTGAACGAAAGGAGGGACTTCAGAATTATGGAGTGGAGTATAACTTATACGTATGAGGGCAGTGTGGTTGTGACATCATATATACATCGCATAACATATATTTAACATATGAGTTCCACATACCAACTTGAAGACTCCCCTGTTCCGATTTAAAGTTTTTTACTTTTATTTTTTAGTTTGTCTCCGTTTAAGGTTTTTAGTTTGCTTTATTTCTAAAATGTATAATGAGACTCACTTGCTGCACTTTCAATAACAACTCACTTATTATTTCCTACCAATTTTCCCTCTCCTACTTTACTCTCGTATTCACAATATTTATTTTTCTTTATTTAAAGTCAAAATAAGAAAATTAAATTTGGACGGCTGAGTACCATTTAGAATAAATGTCGAAACCCACAAACTAACTACTCCATGGTCTCAAAATAAAAGTTTTCATTAAAAGAAAATCATATAGAGAACTTATGTTTTTTTCAGACTAAAGTAATAAAATATTATATAACACAACTTTTAATGAAATAAAATTATGTAATTAATTAAAGAATGAAAATATTTAATTCGATATTGAATGGGACATACTGAGCATTAAAATTTAAGAGATCAAACTGAGAAGTTTCTTTGATACTACACGCGTCTCATAATAATGTTCAATTTACCCTTTTTGTTTTTTTAAATAGTCTCATTTCCAAAATTATTAGGTTAAAATCTTTAAACTTTCAAAATTGCAAATTAAGTAAAAACAGAAAGAAAGAAAGGAGATGGTGAGTTAATCTATGGAGAAGAGGAAGTGATGGAGTAATAAGTAAATATCATTAAAGTTAATAATAAAAATGAAAATAAGTTGTTAAAATATTTGAATAGTCAGATATATGACTGTTATTATTATTATGAACATAGAGAGTAATAAATTAACATTATGTATGGTGACTCTGGTCAAGTGAGATTGTGAATGATTCGAGATTTTTGAAATTAGTAAGTATCTATTTGACTACCAAAAAATGTGATGAGTACCCAAAAATGTTAAAAAACCCACTTTACCAAGTTACAAATTACATGTGTCTTCGATGAAAACGTTTGGTGAGAATTACATACAGGGGAAGGACTTTCAGGCCTTTGAGATTCTCAGAAGAAGTTCTGTAGTCTAAAAATGCTCGATAAATAAGTTAAATGATTTTCTCACGTCAATAGTATTTTTTTAATGTTTTGGCATTTGAATGATTATATTTATTTTTTATGCATACGTGTTACCCTAAAATCTTGATAATCATACAAATTTGAGAAAAAATCCAAACAACCATGTAAGGGATAAATTTACATTTTGTTAGATACATTATCTCATATCGGAAATTGATGAACCTTATCAATAACATATAAAGATCCTGAGCCACTCCCCATTAGCACCAATTGATTTTAAGGTGGAACCTCAGACTTGAAAATGGTATTAGAGCAGGTCCATTACACGTCCAGGCCCAATAGTCCATGATGTTGCTCCACGCTACCCGATTAATAAGTCCACATTGTAAAAATTGGCAAAGCCCGGCTATACATGAGGGGCTTGTTAGAGACATTATCTTACATCGAAAATTGACAAATCTTGCATGTAACATATAAAGATCTTGATCCACTTTCCTTAGCACCAATTGGTTTTAAGGTGGAACCTCAAACTTGAAGACATTTCATTAATTAATATTATACATATACAAACAACCATGGAATAGATGCATAAGTTTTATCTTAAAATCTGACTCATTTAAAGTTTGGGTTTATTACAAAAAACTCACTAAAAAAGATGGCATTTACAAAAAAAAACATGTAAGTTGTGATATTACAAAAAACAATTTACATATATGTGAATATTACAAAAAATGCACACAACACATACCAGCCCACACTTTTTTCTCTCCACTTTCTCTCTCTACCCAAACCCACCTCCGACAACTACCTTCTTCACCTCCGGCGACGACCTTCTCCACCTCCGGCAACCACCTTCCCCATCTCCGTTCACAAATCCGGCAATAGATCCATTGACTTCAACGGCAGTAGATCTAACGACTTTAAAATCACAAATTACTGTCCACTCTGACGCTTCTTCTAAGCTCGTCTTCCTGCAATTCGTTTCCCATCTGAGCTCCGGCCAAGTAAATCATCTGAGCTCCGGCCAAGTAAATCAGGTATCTCCACTTTCCCAGTCATTTTTCACCCGGAAGTTCCATTTTCCCTTGATTTTTTGGTCGTCAAGTTGCAGGCAAACGAAACGAACAATTTTGCGATTTAATTATCGAAGTTAATAACTGAATAATGCTAAGATCTTACCTGCAATCTGAGATAAGGCTGTTAAGAATGTTGATATGTTGTTGTGAAATTTTGAGCTGGATTGTGGTTGTTGTTGTTGATAATGATTGGTTTTTGAAAATTTATGTGATGAATTGAGAAGAGTTTAATAGTGAAAATGATGGAGGTTTTAGAAATTTTGATGTTTATCAGTTGTTTATCATTTGTATCAGTTGTTTATCAGTTTTTATCAGTTTTTTATCAGTTGTAATTGAGAAGAGTTTAATGGTGAAAATGATGGAGGTTTTCGGAATTTTGATGTTTATCAGTTGTTTATCATTTGTATCAGTTGTTTATCAGTTATTTTATCAGTTGTTTATCATTTGTATCAGTTGTTTATCAGTTGTTTATCATTTGTATCAGTTTTTTATCAGTTGTAATTGAGAAGAGTTTAATGGTGAAAATGATGGAGGTTTTCGGAATTTTGATGTTTATCAGTTGTTTATCATTTGTATCAGTTGTTTATCAGTTATTTTATCAGTTGTTTATCATTTGTATCAGTTGTTTATCAGTTTTTATCAGTTGTTTATCATTTGTATCAGTTCTTTATCAGTTATTTTATCAGTTGTTTATCATTTGTATCAGTTGTTAATCAGTTTTTATCATTTGTATCAGTTTTTTATCAGTTGTAATTGAGAAGAGTTTAATGGTGAAAATGATGGAGGTTTTTGGAATTTTGATGTTTAACATTTGTATCAATTATTTAACAGTTATTTTATCAGTTGTTTATCAGTTATTTTATCAGTTGTTTTTATCAGTTGTTTATCATTTGTATCAGTTGTTTATCATTTGTATCAGTTGTTTATCAGTTATTTTATCAGTTGTTTATCAGTTGTTTTTATCAGTTGTCTATCATTTGTATCAGTTGTTTATCAGTTGTTTATCAGTTGTTTATCAGTTGTTTTTATCAGTTGTTTATCATTTGTATCAGTTGTTTATCAGTTGTTTATCAGTTGTTTATCAGTTGTTTTTTATCAGTTGTTTATCATTTGTATCAGTTGTTTATCAGTTATTTTATCAGTTGTTTATCAGTTGTTTTTATCAGTTGTTTATCATTTGTATCAGTTGTTTATCAATTGTTTAACTGTTGTTTATCAGTTGTTTATATTAGCTGTTTATCATTTGTATCAGTTGTTTATCAGTTGTTTATCAGTTGTTTTATCAGTTGTTTATCAGTGGTATCAAGAGGCGATGATTTTTAGATTGTTGTTGCTATGAGATGGATTGTTCTCACTAAATGATATTTTTTTTAATTGTTCATGATCAATTATATTTGTGCAAAACTTAAAGTTTGAAAATGAATGACAAGATTGTTTTATATTTTATGTTTATTTTTTTATTTTTTTAAAGAAAATAGTGCTTTCAATTTACAAAAGTAGTTTTTTGTAATTTTTATAAAAGGTTTTTGTAATTTCCATCTTGTGTGTATTTTTTTTTGTAATTTCCATCTTTTAAAATGAGTTTTTTGTAAATGCCCCTTAAAGTTTCAACATTGTAATCATTCAATGATATATCATAACGTGGTCCACTCTTCTAAAATTAAAACTTACTATCTCTATCATTCTTTGTCGAATTAGTTTTATTATTTGATACAAAAATTAATATATAACATTTCAAAAATGTTACAAGTTGGCCACTAACTGTTAAGTGTGAGTGTGCGTGTGTGGGTAGGTTGAATAAAGAAATATTAAATATTTACTATTTATTGAACCATAACTTCTAATAGAACGTCAAGAATGAAAACTTTTGTAGTTTGAAACAGGAGAGTAATTTTATTTATAGATAAGTATACTTATGTCCCGTCGAGTATCGACGGGTTACTAACTAGTTTTTTAGAAAAGTAAGGTAAAATGGGTCAACAATGGAATTTGGTTGATAACATTGTCCAAAATACTATTCATTAAGTAAATGGGCAAAAAGTAGATTAACGATTTTTTATTATTATTATATGAATTTTTATGAGGACAAGATTGTCCAAAACACTATTCATACTTTGTCATTTATATGGATAAAAGAACTAAGAACCTTAAACTTAAACTGAGATGAAAAAAATGAAACTATATGAGCCTTATACCGGGAGATAAGGGATAAGATTTTTTTTTTGTTGATTGATTCTTCACAAACATAAGATAGTTCAATTTTTAACTCTGATTCATATTGTTGATATCAATAATTACATTGATTTTCCAATAACCGTAGTAGTTTAGGATTGAAATCTTCATATTTTCATTCTCAAGTTACTACAATTACTTTCAAAAAAGTTTAGGAATACTTCGTTGTCCAAAATCGAATGACTAATTTTATTTTTATTTTTTGAATACTTGATCCAAAATAAATTTGAAAAGTTTTTGGTCATGTGGTAGTACTTGCTTTCCTTACTTTTTGTATTCAATTTTGTGATTATAGGATCAAAAAGATTTTAGTTGTACTTGAAACATCAAATATTCTTAAAAATATAACTAGCAGAAAGACTCAAATGTAATTTCAGATGTGATTTTCGATAAGACTTTGTTAATTTACTAGTCATAAAATACTTTTGCGTATCAAAAACGATAAATCGTGACGTTAATTTTTTGGGCCCACGCTCACTAAAAATTCTGAATCCGCCATTGCCTGTTGGAGTTTTGATTTGTGGCAAGAAAAGCCTCAGATATAGGCTGCCCAAAGAAGATTGTCGGAATTGCAGCCGGGTTTTTTTTGAAGTGTAGGCCGAAACGAATGGCACGAAGATGAGAGGAATTTGTCAAATTTATGATGGAAGTCGTAGTTGAATATGACTGGTGAACTGTCATAGAGTAAGAGGAGATAATTGCGTAAAGATATATAGAGAGAGATATGAGAGAAGTCTTGAGAGTGAGAGTAAGGCTCCGTTTGTTTGGGGGAAATGTTTTCCGGAAAACGTTTTCCTCATTTTTCGGTGTTCGGTAAACACTGAAAAATGGAGAAAATATTTTTCGGAAAATGTTTTCCCAACTTTTCTAAGTAAAATGACATACAAATTTTTCCTAAGTAAAATATTTTCCGAAAATATTTTTATTGAAAATATTTTCATTAAACACATGAGAATATTTTTCGGAAAATATTTTCCTTATCAAACAGTCGAAAACATGTTTATGTCATTTTTCAGAAAACAAATTCATTTTTCAGAAGTCGTTTTACGCAAAACAAACGGAGCCTAAGCTTCATAGAGACTCAAAATTAGACGTACTTTTCTATTTAACTGGAATAACAGGAGTAATTTTTGGTTTTCACTATTTCATCAAAAAGAATCGGAGACCTTAGGGGAATAAACGTTCTCATTTGTGGACCCAATGGATATAAAGTAAGTTGTCTATCCTCTTTAAGAATTATATTTGGTTTGGAGGATTTGGGGGAATTTATTCCTTAATGGCCAACGGACCCTAGAGCCCCTCTTGGGAGATTCAATCTCATTTTAAGAAATGACCTTTTACTAATTTCTCACACACCACTCGCTGTTAAAAGACGAAATTACCCTTATTATTTTGTACGTGTGTCGCGTCATTCGACAGGGACTGAACCATTTCCAAAACTAAAAACTACATTTTAGTCACTGGAGTTTTTATAATTATATATTGGTCACTTGACTTTCTGACATTTCAGATTAGTCATTGGACACAAAATAGTTTCAGTCTGGTCACTTCAGTCTCAAAAATTACAAATAAATCACTGAATTTTTCAGATCATCACAACAGACTTTAGCCTTTCCAAAATCACTTCCATTTTTTTTTATATTTTTCACATTATAAGGCTACTTTGTCTCTTATAATTGACTTATAAGACAAATTTTTCAACCAAAAAATTCAAAAATTTCAATAATAACAACGAATTGCTCTCATAATTTACATATTTATTACTCTTATAAGTTAATTATACGACTACTTTGTCTCTTATGATTGCATTATAAGACAAATTTTTTAACCAAAAAAATCAAAAATTAATAACAATGAATTACTCTCATAATTTACACATTTACAACTCTTATAAGTTAATTATAAGACTACTTTGTCTCTTATAATTGACTTATAAGACAACAAAAAAATCAAAAATTTTAATAATAACAATAAATTGCTCTCATAATTTATACATTTACAACTTTTATAAGTTAATTATAAGACTACTTTGTCTCTTATAATTGACTTATAAAACAAATTTTTCAACCAAAAAAATCAAAAATTTTAATAATAACAACGAATTGCTCTCATAATTTACACATTTACAACTCTTATAAGTTAATTATAAGACTACTTTGACTAATTGACTTATAAGACAATTTTTTCAATCAAAAAAATCAAAAATTTCAATAATAACAATGAATTAATCTCATAATTTACACATTTATAAGACTACTTTGTTCATAAATTAACCAAATTAACCAAATCATAAATAAATGTTAAAAGACATTAACAAATGTTAGTAACTTAACGAAAATTACAATTAAAGTTTTCAAACTGACATTTTGCTTGCTTAAAAAATAAGTAATTTTGCTTCGTCCCATCCTCACCACCATCACCGCCGCCGCACAACCTCGCCTACATCGTTAATTTTCTACAACCATCATTCTGCTCCAAAAAAATTGGCACAACCATAGCACCAACTATCAACAATATCAACAAAAAATAACAGCAAAAATTCCCTAATTTCATGAGATCTTTGAACAAAAAATTAACACTTGTACAACTCTAAGTTCATTAAACTCCACAAATCTGCTTTGCTTCTTGGACTTCAGTCAGGATCGGCCGTCAATTTCTGGAGGGGAGAGGGACAATTATGGCGCATATGTACAACAATTGAGTGGTTGCCATAGAAATTGGAAACAACTCCAGATCTAGAAGAAAGAGAGAAAAAGGGGAAGACTCACTATTTTGGTGACAACGACAGATTCATCAATGGTGAACTGAAGAAGACGACGGTGACGGCGACAGATTCATTAATGGAGAGAACTATCAAAGATCGGAGTGAGAGAGAAATGTTTCGATGTGGTGTGGTGAAGATGAAGAAGACGACGGCGACAGATTCATCAATCTCGATGAGTTCGCTGGATTCCTAAAGAGCAGCAACAGCAACGATGACGACGGAGACGGCGTGAAGGAGTTTAAAGAGGTGTTTCATCAGATCTTGACTCGTAGATGGAGAAAGTGAGGCAAGAGGTGATGGCTTGGCGACGGCAGGTGCGAGGTTGGGGAATGGAGCGCTGAAGAGGGAAACGGTGGCCGAAGGTAGGTGAGGAGCCAAGAAGGTTTGCTGGCCGGAGAAGGGGGCAGTAGGTTCAGAGAGGAGAGAGAGAGTGTGTGTGTGTGTGTGTGTGTGTATGTGTGTTTTCTGAAGAGATGAGGGAGGGGAAGGGAGGGGTGGGCTTTGTTTGAGGGGTTGGGGTAGTTATGGTATTTAGGACCGGTCAATGGGGGTGAGGGGTGTATACGGAATTATAATTTCAGGAGAATTCCCTACTTGGGATTTACAAAAAGGGTCTCCTTAAAATGAATAAAATCTGGGCCGGGAGGCCCTAGGGCAATTATTCCTAAATCTTTCACCCTCTTTTTGATTAGTTTTTTTGTAAATATGTTAATATTATAAGGGCATAATGAATGGTTTTTTGTAAATATATTTACATTATAAGGGTATAAATGTCCGAAACACTGTTCAAAATTTGCCATTTATGGAATGGGACTCTTAGTCTAGGACGGATCAAAAGGGAAAGTAGGACTCTTAAAGTGGGACCGAGGGAGTATTATAATGTCTGAAAAAATTATTTGACATCATTTCTATAATATTGCATGCAGTATTATGTTCACATATGAGTGAATATATATAATTCATGTAGTATTTGATACTATTGCATAATAACTTTCGATTCATTTCGATTTTAATCATGAATTTGGTGGAAAGTGATTTGTCTAAAAAAGAACTTCCGATCAAATTCATTATTAATAATCATATACTCCTCCGTCTTATAAAATTAATCTCATATTTGTATTTCATGATCAACACAATTGAATTTCGATCAAATATTAAAGTTCATTTAATTATTCTAATAAAATTTTAAAAAAATTTATTGATAAATCACTTAATAATTTATCGACAATAATTTTGAAATTTCACTAGAATAATTTAGACTTGTCATTAATATTGAGAAAAAACAAAAAATTATCGCTAATATTTAATCAAAATTCAATTTCATTGATCAATAAAAACCACTACATGTGGAAAGTTGGAAACAACCCATTACCAAGGAACAAATTACAAATAAGGAGTATATGGGTGTTTGTAGTTTAGGATCGGATATTTTATTTTTAGCGGTTAAGGGTCCCAAATGTTGACCGTTAAGGTTTTTTTTTACACAAAATCTAGGTAGAAACGCGTTTCTCCATAAGTTATGGAGAAACGGGTCCCGACATGTCGCGCGACAATGAGCTAGATAGCCAGAAACCTATGAAAGTGATATCCAGAAACCTTCAAATGAATATCCAGAAACCTTCAAAATGTTTCTGGATATACATTTGAAGGTTTCTGGATATCCAGAAACCTTCAATAGCAATTTCTGGATATGCCCTAACACATTTCTGGATATGTACCTAACAGCTTTTACGGATATGCACCTAACGGTTTACGGATATACATTTCACATCCTTCTGGCTATCAAATACAAAGCTTCTGGATATCAACTGCAAAGCTTCTGGCTATCAAATGCAAAGCTTCTGGATATCCAGAAGCTTTTGGTCTTGGCCTTGGGTTTTTTTTTTCTGGTTATCAAATGTAAAGCTTCTGGCTATGAAAAACACGTTTCTCCATAGTTATGGAGAAACGCGTTTCTCAGCAGACGCACTCTTTTTTTTACGAAAATGTTAGACTTTTCAATTAAGTGAGCACGTGTCGTCCATGTGAGACTTAACTAGGGATATTTAAGTAATTTTGTACTCATTTTTATAGTTTGATTTTTTAATTCTAACCTTCAAATTTCATATTGAACTGAAAACTCCTTTCTCCATTATTATTTTTTCATTCACCTCCAACACCAACTTGATTTCCCCTGTTTTCTCAAGCAACATCAACCATCCTTTGAAGAAAAAAACTAGAATATAATTTTGTCTCCCTTTAATCTAAATTTGGGTCGTCAGATTTTGAAAAGCCCGACATACTCAAGATCTTGCTCGTCCCGTTTAATCTCAACGGTCACTTGGCAATATATTTGAGGCTATTTCAGATATTTCACACTGCACACACATCTTGGCTGTGGAAGATGCTTGCTTGTTCAATTTCAGCTATCTATGATATTTGGTGCTATGCAGTCAGACTGTGGATCTTGAAAGAAAACTCTCATCCCTATAAGAAAGGCCCTGACGAATGAAGTTATATATGCACATTGATCCTTCTTAGAGAGAGAGAGAGAGAGAGAGATTCATATGTACCCAAGAATGCCATAACTAGCATCTCCATTTCATACGCTGATGTTGTTAGCATGATCTGCTTTACAAGTAAAAATAAAAGCGGCTATTTGGAACTTTGGGACTCCGTGGGGCATCTACAACGAAGAGGTGAACAATTAATCTCAGGCAGTAATTATTTCTTACGATCACTTTGGCACTCAATGGGGCAGCTACGATATCTCGGTGAACAATTTGGCAGTAGCGGAGATCAGTCGACCTAGCTCATTGTCCGACCTCATTGGTCCCGACCTAACTTTGTCCGACATACGATCCATATCTTATACAGGTATTATCCGGCTATATCATTCAGTCAGATCGACCTAGACCAAAACAGGCGATCTCGACCTACAAGGCGTACGTCGACCTACAGAGTCATAACGTGCCTATATTTCTTTCCATAACAGGATTCCTACAAATCATGAGTTGTTTACGTACACAATTGTTTCCACGATCTGATCCAAGATTCTAGGGATTTCATACAATCCTACTACAATTATAACTCATATCAAAGCCTATAAATGCTTCACAACATCAACGGTTTTAAATTAATTGCTATTTATTATTCTGAATCTCTTATTCATTATAATTCCGGCTAGTCATGGGTACTGTTCCTTATTTCAGGTCAAAAGCTAGGATATCAGTCCTAATCGCTGGACGTAGGCTCATTCAACACGTTTCTTGCGGCATCAGTTTGGTTACATTGCCGAGAAACGAAGCTTTTTTGACCTCGAAATCTAATCAAGCAGTAATATGGCTACAGACAAACACACCGCTACACCCTCTACTGAGAGCGAACAAGAGAATGCCGGTAGGAATACGGACGCTGGTGCTGGAAATCGTAATGCTAATCTACCTCCACTACAAGAAAAATGGCTTTTGACAACGTTTTTGTTAACAACGTTTTTAAATAAACGTTGTCATTGACTGGATTTGACAACGTTTTCTCAAAAAACGTTGTAGTATATTCATTATAAAAACGTTTATTTAATAAACGTTGTGTTAATGGTCATTTTACAACGTTTATTAAATAAACGTCGCACAAAAGACAACGTTTTTTAATAAACGTTGTTAAATTTACGACTTTTCACAACGTTTTTTAAAAAAAGTGGCAACGTTTTTTTATAAACATTGTCATATTCCTTAAATAAAAAAAAAGAAAAATAAAATAAAAACAGAAGAAGAGCGGGCATTTTTCCCGCATACCGCCAAATTCAATTGTGCCTCTTTTCCCCCAAATCACCTTTACCCCAAATCACTTTCTTCCTATTCTAGCTAAGGGCATCGATCGACGGCAAGGCAGGGCAAAATCGACGTCGGAGCTGGTGATAATCGTCTGTCTCTACAATCCACGGCGGGGCAAAATCGATCGCTTTCCATTGCCACACAGCGCCACCAATACAAGGTTCCATTCATCTTCTCCTCCTTCAACTATTCTTAATTTCAGTGCCAATTTCTAATATTTGCTTCTTGTAAATCAATTGCTATTTTCAAGGATCGACATTAACTGGAATGGGTGAGGGGAAACCATAAAGTTTCAGTTTGCCCTAATTGAGAGAGGTTATTTTTGAGGTAAGTTTGTCTCCTTGAGAAGCTGTGAGTTCTATTCTTATCTAAAGCCATCTTTTTGCTGTTTATTCACCAATGATTTTTTTATTTTCAATTTTTGTCTGAATAAATACATTATAGACCCATTTAGAAAATATGTGTGGCCATTCTTCCATTTGGCCATCACCAATGCGTTAGATGACATAGAATGGTCATGGACTCATGAAACAATTTCTAACTCAGATTCTGTATCTGATTGTCTTTAAGTTCGAATTAGTTTCCTCCCTAAAGCCGACATCTATTAAAATTTTTAAGCAGTTTATATTGCTAGCAAAGAATACTGATAAATAAGTAGTATCGCTCATGTCAATCTAATATGCAGCTTCCTTGTCAGTTCTGAGTTTTAAAACACTAGTAATACTTTTAGCTAAACACAAGTTATGGAGCTGAACTTTCTGCTTCTTGAATTGAGAAACCAATAGCCTTTATATAGGCCTTTACATGATAAGATAACTACTACTAAAATTCCACATGCTAACAAACTCTTAAACGTGGATACTTACTTATTGAGTCCTAAAACTAACCTAAGAAAATCAAAACAGTAACAACATTATCTACTCCTTTAAATAAGGAGAAATTATTTCAACAGAAACAAACTAATTCAACATAATTGACCCGTTCACTTTGACACTTCACATTTCCTCCCTTAAACTGCATTGCATATTGTTGCAAACAGTTTACTCCATCTTCGAATGCATTCTCATCTTGTCTAGATCTGAGCTTCAAGAACGCCTCCAACTTCAGTGGCTTTGTCATGATATCAACAATTTTCTCTTGAGTAGGACAATATACTAGGTCTACAGTTCCTTCACTTGATAACACACGCAAAAAATGATATCTCACATGTATGTGTTTGCTTATTCCATGAAAGACCAGATTCTTTGACAATTTAATGGTGGAGTTATTATCACAGAATATGGTAGAGCACTTACTTTGAGAATGCCCAACTTCTTCAAGCACTCTTCTCAACCACACTCCTTGACAAGCACAGTAGGCTGCTGCTATAAACTCAACTTCGGTTGTCGAAAGTGTCACAACAGACTGGTTTTTTGATGCCCAAGATACAGCTCCATTTCCCAGCATATAAACAACCCCTGAAGTGCTCTTTACATACCTTAAAATCCTTTTCGCAGCTAGGAGGTGGGCTTCTTTTGGATGCTCCATGTATCTACTAACTAGATTCACATAGAACATTAGGTCCGGTCTTGTAGCAGTTAGATACCTCAACCTTCCCACCAATTATTTAAACATTGTTGGATCTACGGCAGCACCTTCAAAATTTTTAGACAACTTGCAGCCAGGAACAATCGGGTTCTTCACTGAATTGCAGTCACTCATTCCAAAGCGATCCAATACCTCATTTGCATACTTTCTTTGATTAATAAAGATCCACCCCTTCTCTTCTGTTTATGTTACAATGTACAGGTTAGACGAGTTCATGGCTGGATTTAATACAATCTCTTTGAAGCTGAAGGAAATGTATCAGGTTTTGGATTTAACTTCTCAAGGTCAAGGGACGATATGGTCAAGCACAGCAACAACTTAACTTAGCATATTACATCGTTATCTTGCCGGATCAGACCGGGCAGTATGGTGAGTTGGTTGAAAATGTAGTAAGACTAAGTTTCTTGTACAAATATGCACTTTTTTTTGTGCATATTCAGACTTATTGCACAATTTAGTTGTGGCTGCCATCTCCTTGAACAAAGAAGCCTCGGCCCTCATTGGCTACCACTGTGAATAGAAAACTCACTTTAGTTCAGCAGTAGTGCTTGAATGGTGCTGATACACTTTTTTTTGTTGTCTAGCTATATCTCTTGTAATAAATGTATATTGTGCTTAAACTTTGTTCGTGTTTGCAATTGTATCATATTTTTATAGTTCAACAGTGCTTGAATGGGTGCTTTTAATGAAATGACTATAGGTGTCTAAATTTCAGGGGGCATATGTAAATTTGGGGGGGGGGGAAATTTTTTTTTTTCACTTTAACAACGTTTTGAAAACGTTGTATAAAGCATTAAGACAACGTTTACAATACGTTGTCAAACATGGAGGGGAATTTTTTTTTTAATTATTCATATTGACAACGTTTTAATAAAACGTTGTAATAATAAAATGGCAACGTTTATAAAACGTTGTAAAACATATTTAGACAACGTTTAAAGAAACGTTGTCTTAAGAATTTAGACAACGTTTTATAAACGTTGTCTTAATATGTTTTACAACGTTTTATAAACGTTGTCATTTTATTATTACAACGTTTTATTAAAACGTTGTCAATATACTTACTACAACATTTTTATAAACGTTGTCATTAGCCTGGTTAAAACGTTTAATGACCTTTTTACAACATTCAAAAAACGTTGTCTTAAACTGGGACCTAAGACAACGGTGGATGACACAACGTTTTGATAAACGTTGTCAAAGGTCTTTAATAACGTTTAAAAAACATTGTCAAAGCCCTTTTTTGTTGTAGTGCTCCTCCCCACCTCGCCATGGTAGGAGGGCGACACGCTCCAATAGCGTTGCTGATGGAACTGGATTGCCGGATAATAGGAGGCAACAAAAGAGGCCTATGCCCGAGCCAGAAGAGGAGCCACAACCTAAACGGCAGCTGGTAGGTCGAAAAATTGCAGGCGACAATCCAGGTCCCTTAACTAATCACCCCAGTAGGAGAGAAATTTTGTTAAAACGGGCTAGGTTGCTCCAAGGTTTATTGGATGTTCATGACGAGTTACTCAACATGCCTGAACCTCCTAAGGATGATAGGAGATCGCATCAACCTGCTCCGTCCACTACCTCCCATAGGCGAGCTAATGGAAGTGCTAGACATAATGGAGGTCCCAGGTCGTCTGCTGAACAACCAAGAATTGAGATGCCTCCTCCCTCTTTCATCAACATAGATCCCAATGGCGACCTAAGAGATGGGCTTAACCAACGAAGAGAGCAAGAGGCCGAGTCAGCCTCGAGGAGACAGTTGACGAAAGGAATAGGCGAAGATCGCCAGCAAGGTCAGTTAGGTCGTATTCCCACTGAGAGAGACGGGCTAGAGACGTGACTCCATCTAGGAGTGAAAGGCAGAGGGCCTACTCTCGAAGGGAGCCTCACCGGGATGAAAGACAGAGGTCCAATGATGTCTCCTATTAGAGGAACGACAAAGATGCTAGAGAGCTGTTGAACCTTAAAAAAAGGTTTGAGAAAATGGAGGCCGACAGAAAGGAGGATGATGGAAAGGGCGAACGAAACTACAACACTCTTCGACCCTTGTCCAGAGAATTGCTCGAGCTAAGGCTTCCCCTGGGTTTCAAGCTACCTTCATTAGACAAGTATTCAGGTACGACCAAAGCTCTGAACCATATGCAACACTTTGAGGCCACCATGTGTTTGGTCTCCTACGAGGATGATGTGATGTGCAAGGTACTAACCAGCACCTTCACAGTTGCAGCACTGACTTGGTTCCGTGGATTGGCACCGGGCTGCATTACCTCGTGGGAATACATGAGGAAGAAGTTTCTGGATCGATTTTCCACAGCTGGGGCCAGAAAGAAGACGGTCACCGACTTGAACAATTTGAATCAGGGCAAAACTTAAAGCTCCATGACTTACTACACAAGGTTTAAGGAGATGGTCGACCAAATCTTTTCAAAAGGTTTTTCTTATTGTTTTCCTAAATAAATAATAAGTGGCGACTCTGTTGATTCAAAAAATATCAACGCTACAACAGTTTTGGCGACTCCGCTGGGGATGAGATTAATCAAGAGGGTTAGACTTGCGTTACAATTAAGTATTATCAATTTTTTTTTATTTTTCTGTTAAAAATTTTATTTTTCTGAATTTTTTCAAATTTTTTTGTACTGTTTTCGTAAAAAAAAATTACTGTGCGACTGTTTGTCCAGCGCGGGACAAGCTTGTCCCGCGCGAAACTAACATTCGGCAAAGAATGGCATGTTTGGCTAAATAAAAAAAAAGGTTTAGGTCAATGTACCTTCTCAAAGTTTGACCGCAGAAAGAAAAAATGAAAAGCCTTGGTTTGACTTTTCTTAAAAGTCTGATCAATTAAAAAAAAAACTTTACAAAAAAGTTTTAAAAATTCAGAAAAATCAAAATAAATTATTATTTCTATTTTGCTTGTACTAACTTTATTTTGCAGGTTAAAGTAATTATTTACTTGAACTATATACTTGCGTGAGATTGATTTAATTTAATTTTTTACCGGTCATCGGTTGACTCGGGCTTTTTAATTAATTAATTTGATTCTTTCTCTCTCACTCTTTAAGTCGAACTACGACGGCCTGAGTCTTCCTAATTTGGGAGAAACGTAGGCAACCACTTGGTGCGGCCACTATTTGTTTTTCTTTAGTTTTCAAAAAAAAAACTTTCTATTTTACTCTATCACCTAGAATTGACTCTCACACACGCGCACTCATGTTATAACTGTCATTGCACTACATACCTTGATTAACCCGGGACCCACACTAAGGACGGATGACGGTAACCACCTAGTCGCCGGTCTCTCCGAAGTTGGATCATCCCACTCCGCGTATTCAATCCACCTAGATTGTCATATCGCGGGGAGCCTAGCCTTCCAGCCCTGCATCGCCACATATCATGTAGATTGACTTTTTAAGATACTCCGTGACCGGTAGGTTTGATCTTGGAGTCTTTGTAATCTCTTGTCAAGATCATTTTTTGTGTAATAAGACATGGAAAAGAAACCAATAAATTGTCGCTTCGGAAATGTCCCTATAATTGTCCCATCGTATTTGCCCCTAAAGAGAAAAAAATTTCACCAAAATTATTGCACAAAACTTGATGTTACTTGGGATGACTTCGACCCCTAGGTCCTTAGGTTTGGATTTCGAATGTTAGAAACCCCCAAAACGGATTTTCCGTCCGACCAAAATTAGGATTAAAATCAGAAAAATTGTGACTTCCCGTGGTGTTGTCTCGCGCGAGACTGCTTGTCCTGTGCGAGACAAGTGTTCGGTCTTTTCGTGTTTTGGCCTAAAATTTCAAGCCTTCATTCACCCTATTCAGCCGACATGTTGGAACTCGATCATGGTTTAACACGGTTGCTACACGTCTAGGTCCTTCGCCAAAGCTCGACACGATGTCTGCTTCTCCTTCTACCACCGAGGCCGAAATCAACGAAGCTAAGGCCCAACTCATCGAAGCCATGCTTAGGTTGGATGAACAAAGTAAGAAAATCGATGAGCAAAATGCCCAAATGGCCGCCCTCATGCAAGAGCTCCATGACATGAAAGTCAAGAAAGAAAGAAAACAAAAGCAGAAAGAGGAATCCTCCTCCGATGAAGAGGAATCCCATACCAAAAAGAATAAGAAACCCTAGAAGTCAAGCAAGAAAAAGGAAGAATCCGATTCCTCCTCTTTCTCATCCTCATCCTCCTCCGATGATGAGGAACACGTCTCCAAGAGTACTAAGACCAAAAAGGAGGGTAGCGACGAAACTACTAAACTTGGTGACCATGTTACTAAGAACTACCTTGAGAAGAAACTTGCAACCTTTGACACTTCAAAAGGGTCATTCGTTCCATTTGATCCCGATGCTCTTCAACAATCCATCACCAAGTTTCCTCGCAAGTACAAGACACCCGACATTGCCAAGTTTAATGGCACTACTTGTCCTCGAGCTCACATTGAGACCTACACTTGGGCTATGCATCCAATGGGCGTTGATAACACAATCTTGGCCCAATGCTTTCCTCAAACTTTGGAGGGTACTGCAAGGGATTGGTACATGTCTCTTCCTATGCCTACAAGGCTTGATTGGTCGTCTGCATGTTTAGCCTTCCAAAGGCAGTTCGAAGACAACTCCACTTACCGCCCTACTAGGAGGGATCTTGAACAAACCAAGCAACATGCAAATGATTCTTTAGCCGAATTTGCTAGAAGATGGAGACTCAAACTTACTGAAATTGTAGAAAGACCTACTCTCAAAGAGCAAATCCACATCTTCCTCCAATGCCTCCGTGATGAATTTCAAGAGAAGCTCGCCGGTAATTACTTTCCTAGCTTCAATGAACTCCATGAGTCTGGGATTAGGATTGATGACTTCCTTAAAAGTAAAAAGAAGTAAAGCACTTTCCGCTACAACAAGCCTACCACAAGTAAGGATGCTTCAGTCAACGCTATTGCATTCAATCGCCCCAACACCGGAAAGTATTCAGCTGTCCCTCCTCCAGAAAAGAAAAAAAGGCATTATGACAAAATTGAAGGAATCACTCAAGAAGAACTCTTCGATGTGCTTGTCAAGAATGAAAAGATCAAACCAAGGGAAGGTGGTCCTCATAAGGATATGGGTCCTAATCACGCTCATCACTTATTCTGCAAGTATCACAACTTCACCGGACACAACACCAACACTTGCCACCACTTGAAGGACATCATCCAAGACCTCTTTGACAATGGAGAGTTAGAACGTCCCAACGTCATCACCAATCCTCTCCCTCGTAATCCATGAATAAGATGAAGCTTCGAGAAGAAAGCTGCACTTACCACTTTGGGGCTACAACTATCCTCTTCCTTTCTCCTTTGATAGAAGTAGATTAGGTTTTAAATTTACAAGTATGAACTCGAAGAGTCGTTCTGTATTTCTAGTACTTCTCACCTCCTCTAGTTTGTGTCATCTAAACTATCGAGTCTATTTCAATTTCTCCATTAATCAAAGTAATTTTCTTTTCCTGAACACTTTCCCTAAGGTTGTTCTACCTCATGAGTATCAATTAATTCATGCAAAATGGACCCTCCATTCCCTAAATCATCGCAAAAAATAAAGACTTCTAACCGAGTTTAAGAAGAAAGTTATCCTTAGGAGGCTTAAGGGCTAAACATTAACCCTACGAAAGTCAAAGATCAACAAGCGAAGAAAGCCAAAAGTGGTGCCGTCAACCTTCATTCCAAGAAGAGTTGGGCTACTCAATTCAAAGCTTTGAGAGTACAAAAAAAAAAAACTGTCAAGCTTTCATCACCCCCACAACAAAGGTGAAACTTCAAATGCATGAAGGACTCTCCCACAAAGAAGAGTCAAGTGATACCAACAAAAGAAATGAAGATTACTCAAACATCCTCTTACAACAAGTGAAGAAGACTTTCAGTATCAAGAAAAATGTTTACCCTTATGTCATACTAATGATTGACTTTCTTCTCAAACTTATTTAGAAATTTCTAGATGATGCAAGGTTCATTAAAAGGTAGAACAACTTTTCTAGATCTTTGAGCCAACTAGCGTTTCTTGTTGAGTCTAGGGGCTTCCTGTTAGCCACTCTCATACACGCTCTTGAAATCCAAGAATCAAAATTGGGGCTTCCTAACCTTTCCTCCCCCAGTCAACCTCTACTTCAACTCTCCAAAATAATCAAATCAGCATTAGGAGCTTTCCTCTTTGCTTCTCACTCTCATCATTAGAAAATGCACTTCTCCAAAGAGTCAATGCTTGGATCACCTTCCAAAAATAGAGTCCGTCTCTCCTCAACTAACATGAGATCTCATCTCTCTCTCCTCAATAAGATTCCCTCCTCTGAGTTCTCTTCGAGTTAACATACTATTTTCAAAAAGAAAAGAAAAAAAAGACGCAAAAGAGATGTCCGCTAGATTGAAAACCCAAAAGGGCGGTCTAGGCAAAAACCAGGGTGCGTAACTAAGAAAATAAAATCAAGAACAAAGGGAGAGTATTCTTCAACCTTCTTCATCGAACGTCATTCGATCTTCTTCAAATCAAATCAACAAGGAGAGCCTTCTTCGATCATCTTCAAATCAAGAGAGCAGACTCACAAGCCTGTTCACAAAATCATCTACCACTTCCATGCAACTTGGGGCTTGAGACAACAAAGAGCCTTAGACATAGAGCCATTATGACAGTCGACAGATTTGTAGTCGTTTGCCTCCTAGAGACACGATTCAAGGGAGAATTAAGAATGAAGATTCGCAACAGGCCTAGATGTGTTCACACAAGGTTACTCATTGAAATTCAGCCTTGCTGACTAGCAACAGCTTCTGCATAAACCTGATTTGGTCTCAACTTGTCAAACACAAATTCACTCATACAGTTTACCCATCTCAAATATAAATCCATACAAATGTCCCTACATGTCCATATACCATATACTCATTCATAAACTCACCACAAAAAATGACCAACCGGCCATTTACACGAACAGACGTGAGCACCACCACGTAAGTCCAGTTAAACAACTAAAATCTGGAAAATCTATTTGGAATCTTTATGTGCTAGCAGGTGCAGAAAGGTAAGAATCCTTCCCGTCCATCCGAGACCATCATACATATATCCTTGCATTACAGGGGCCAACAGAACCTCCACCTCAACCGACAACTTCAATGTCTGTGACGGCAGCAACCTTCAAGTCCGTGACCTCGGCAACACCAACAAAGTCCATGACCTTGGCAACAACAGTGACACTTGTGACCTCGAGTGGAGCATCAACAAAGTCTGCGACCGCAGCAAACTTCAAAGTCCGTGACCTCGGCAACGTCAACAAAGTCTGCGACCGCAGCAAACTTCAAAGTTCGTGACCTCGGCAACGACAACAAAGTCCGTGACCTCGGTAACAACAGCTACGTCAGTAACCTCGGACGGCGCATTTCAATAACTTCATCAACAAACCGAGTATCATCAGAATTGGGTCAAGTCCTTAATTCCTCAGTACGATCTTACCTTTTCTTTCAAAAATTGGTTTTTCAAAAATGCTTTTCAAAATACCTAAAATAGCCTTTTTAGTGTTTTGGAGTCGAACTAAGTTTGGTCTGATTCTCTCTTAGAGATACGTAGGCAGCCGTGCGGCACGACAATCCCAATGTTTAGAATGATGTATTTTCTATCGACGACATGACTTCTTCCATAAGTCTTGTCGCTGAGGGGCTCTGTCGACACCCCATTCTGAACCAATGAAACATGATTACACTACTTTTCGTCTCTCTTTTGTGTTTTGATGAAAGCATATCAGTTTCGTCATGTTTCGTTAAGTTTCTAACTAACCTCGTTAGTTTTGGACCTAACTGACTAACAGAATAACTGAAGAGAACAAAATAGTCAACCGACTAGTTGTCCCGCACGGGACATACGTGTCTCGCGCGAGACAAGCCCTCTGCAGGATATGCAGAATCACTCTCCTTCTCCGTTTCAAACTCTTTTCTAGATAAAACCTTATCAATCCGGTCATCCAATCACAGTTGAGTTCTGGAACCTTCCTTGAGTCTCCTAATCTTGGTGACCAAGTCATCCATCCACCTCTTAAACCCCTATAAATACTTGGAGACTTTCAGTATTTCGGAGGTCCCCGATTCCTAATCGAAAACACACAACACACACAATATGTTGGTTTCTTTCCACGAAAGACTCCTGCAAATCACCCTCATAAACAACTCCTAAATTCGTCCATCAACCACGTTGATTGACGAACATCAAGGCTCAAGCCTAGAATCAAGGCGAAGCTATGCCCAAATCACTTCTCGACTGAGAAGACACCTTAGAACCACGTTCTAAATCAAATACTCCTTAAACACTAGGTAAACTCGTATACTTTTATTCTTCTTCTCAACCTATCTATTGGATTTTAGAGTAGTGTAATCCCAACAAAAGGATTAGCCTAGAGTCTCTTCAATCCATGGAGGTGATCTCGAAGCATATAATCCGACATTCCTAATTAAGAAATTAATTAGGGTTTGCTTGTTTTTCTTTAATTATATATTGAAAAGATTGATAATACTCAATTGGCAAGATCAATCTTCGGATTGGGTGGAATGGGTGCTCCTCGACCTTCCCATTCCATAACTTAACCCCCGAACCCAAATCTTTTCAAAAGGTTTTTCTTATTGTTTTCCTAAATAAATAATAAGTGGCGACTCTGTTGATTCAAAAAATATCAACGCTACAACACTACGTCGAAGATATGGTCATCAAAACAAAGATCAGACGTCACGTGGTCGACCTAAGGGAAACATTCACCAATTTGCGGGCAAATGACATGAAGCTCAACCCGAGTAAGTGCATATTTAGGGTAGCAGCATTGATGTTTTTGGGTTTCATGGTCTCTCAAAGAGGTATTGAATCCAATCCTGAGAATATTAAGACTCTGGTCGACATGAAGGAGCCAACATGCATTAAAGAAATGCAACGACTAAACGGTAGGGTGGCAGCCCTAAGTCGCTTTATTGCTAAATCAGCAGAGAGGTCTCTCCCCTTTTTCAAATCTTTGAGGGGGACGAAAAAATTTGAATGGACGGCCGAATGTTCATCGTCGTTCCAACAACTTAAGGAGTACCTTGCCTCTCCTCCTTTACTGAGCAACCCACTCTTGGGGGAAACTTTGTTCGTATATCTATCAGTTGGCGACCAAGTTGTGGCCGCCGTGCTAGTTAGAGAAGAAGGGGGGCTTCAGAAGCCTGTTTATTATATGAGAAAGGCCCTATCCTACGTAGAGGGCAGGTATTTTAATGCAGAAAAGGTGGCATATGCCTTGGTCGTTGCATCCAGGAAGTTGCGAGCTTACTTCTAAGCTCACCCTATTGTTGTGTTAACCAACGCTCCCCTGAGGAAGATTTTACACAAGCCAGAAAGTTTAGGCCGACTACTCAACTAGTCAATAGAGCTAACGGAGTTTGACATTGAGTATAGGCCTCGAAAGGCGTTGAAAGCTCATCTTTTGGCAGACTTCTTGGTCGAGCTTACATTCACCAAGGAAGATAACGAAGTGAGAGCCCCGAAGGAAAGTGTGAAGGGAAAGGAACCTGCAAGTCAGCCCACAGTATGTTTGCCCGACGATTGCTGGAAAGTTTATTCTGATGGGTCGGCAACCAAGAATGTTAGCGGGGCTGGGATTGTTCTAGTCGAGCCAGAAACAGGCAATATTTTTGAGGAAGCACTGAGGTTCAAATTTGAGGCTTCCAACAACCAGGCCGAATATGAAGCCTTAGTCGCAGCTATTGAGTATGCCAAGTATTTTGGGGCGACTATAGTTATGGCCTATTGTGACTCGCAGTTAATTGTAAACCAAGTCAGAGGGGAGTATGAAGTGCTAAACCCTACCCTTGTCAAATACTGTGACCTAGTAAAGCAGTTAGTCAAAGATTTTGAATTTTGGGAGATACAAAGGCTAGGTTGAGATGATAACGAGTTGGCTGACATACTCTCAAAATTGGCCACATTAGACGAGCAACATGGAGAGCCGAGATCTTATCTAGAGCTTCCAGCATACGAAAGGGTCCAGATTCTATGCTCGGTTGACGACCTGAGGGGTGGCTAGATTAATACAAAGTGCTGGATCGAGGAAATAAAATATTACATAGAAAAGGGTGAGTTACCCGCTGATGAGCAAGAAGTGCGAGCAATCAAGAAGAAATCTCCGAGGTATGTCATACATGGAGATGAATTATTCAGAAGGTCTTTCACAAAGCCATTGTTAAGATGCGTTCACCCCATGGAGGTTACTCATCTTTTGCACGAGGTACATTGTGGAGTTTGTGGTGGACATCCGGGGGCTAGAACTTTGGCCGACAAATTGATTACTTTGGGTACTATTGGCCTCACTTGAGAGCAGACACTCATGATTTTGTTCAGCAGTGTGACAAGTGCCAGAGATTTGCCGACCTACCTAAACTGCCTACAACCGAGCAAACTCCAGTTGTCGCAGCTTGGCCTTTCAGCATGTGGGGAGTTGATTTGATTGGTCCCTTCCCAACCGCCTGGAGAAATTGTAAGTACGTGATCGTAGCAATCGATTACTTCACCAAATGGATCGAAGCCAAGCCTTTAGCAAAGATTACGAAGGAGAATGCCATCAACTTTATTCATGATTATATTTGGTGTCGATTTGGGATCCCACGAGCTATTATGTCGAATAACGGGCTACAAATCTCCACAACCTTTGAAATGGAGATGAAAATATTGGGCGTCAAGCATTGGAAGTCGTCAGTCGCATATCCTCAGGGTAACGGGCAAGCAGAAGCTGCGAATAAACTGGTCCTATCAGCACTTAAAACAGGCTTGGTCGGCGGAACCGGCAGGTGTTTGGACGAACTTCACATTGCTCTTTGGACAGTCCGCACAACCACCCAAGGGCCTACAGGTGAAACCCCATTCGCCCTTACATTTGGGTCAGAGGCCATGGCACCCGCCGAGCTACAGGTTCCCACAGCAAGGGTAGTTTTCTTTGATCACGAACAGAACGACGTCAACAGACTGCTCGACTTGGATTTTCTCGATGAGAAGCGAGCTACAGCTCAACTACGAATGGTCAATTACAAGGAGAAAACCATGGGCTACCACGACAAAAAAGTTAAGAAGATGTCATTCAACGTGGGGGACTACGTGCTGAGGAAGATCGAGGTAACATGAAGGAAAGCAAAACAGAACAAGTTATCTCCTAATTAGGAAGGTCCTTACGTCGTCAATCGATTTATCAAAGAGGGCACCTACATGATTGGTCATCCGGAGGGTGAAGAGTTGAAACATCCGTGGCATGCTTGCCACCTTATTAAGTATTACTTTTAAGTTTCAATTTTCTGATTTCTATGTAACCGATCTACTACATCAATAAAATGGCAGTTCAATTCAAACGAGTTGTATTACTTCTATGCTTCATTCAAACCAGGTCCGACTCATAGTCGACCTCATTCTAAAAGATTCGACTCTTAGACAATCTCGTTCCTCTAACAGGTCCGACTCTTAGTCGACCTCGTTCTAACAGATTCGACTCTTAGTCAATCTCGTTCCTCTAACAGATCCGACTCATATTCGACCCCGTTCTAACAGATTCGACTCTTAGTCAATCTCATTCCTCTAACAGGTCCAACACTTAGTCGACCTCGTTCTAACAGATTCGACTCCTAGTCAATCTCGTTCCTCTAACAGGTCCGACACTTATTCGACCTCGTTCTAACGTATTCGACTCTCACTACCAGAAAAACATGTTTTAGCGGCGGAAATTTTTGCCGCTAAAATCAAAATTCCGTCGCTAAAGTTAATCACCGACGGAAAAATTTAGTCGGTGGTCCGCCGTTAATATCCCGCCGCAGTGGTCCGACGGATCAAATTCCGTCGGCATTCTTATGATTTTACCGACGGAATTAAATTCCGTCGGTGATCTTTTGATATCAGCGGCGGAAATTTCCGTCGCTGAATTAATTAAATTTTTATTTCAGCGACAGAAATTTCCGCCGGTGAAATAAAAATTTAATTAAAATTAATTAATACAGCAACGGAAATTTCCGTCGCTGAGATAATTTAATTTTATTAATTTTAATTACACCGGCGGAAATTTCCGTCGCTGAAATAAAAATTTAATTAAAATTAATTAATACAGCGGCGGAAAGACGGAAATTTCCGCCGCTGTATTAATTAATTTTAATTAAATTTTTATTTCAGCGACGAAAATTTCCACCGGTGAAATTAAAATTAATTAAATTAAAATTAAAATTAATTGATATAGCGGCGGAAATTTCCTTCGCTGGAATAAAAATTTAATTAAAATTAATTAATACAGCGACGAAAATTTCCGTCGCTGATAATGCAATAAAATAAAATAAAAAATTTTAAATATCAATTAACCAATTTTTTTGTACCTGATATAACAATTCAATTGATAAAACTAAAAACCAAATATCAGCGTACCAAACTAAAAACCAAATATCACCGTACCAAATCAGAAGGGGGGGAGGGTGGGGAGGGGGGGGGAGAGGGGGGGAGGGGGGCCGGGGCTCCCGCGGGTACCAAATATTACAAATGTTTACAAACAAGTATAAAATAGTACAAATCAGCGTACCAAACTAAAAACCAAAATCACCGTACCAAATCGGGAGGGGGGAGGGGGGAGGGTGGGGGGAGGGGGGAGGAGGGGGCCGGGGCTCCCGCGGGTACCAAATATCTCAAATGTTATTAAAAACAAGTATAAAATAGTACGAAATCAACTCGGGGGGAATGGGGGAGGCTAGAAATTACCCAGCTGCTGCAGATTCTCCATATGGACTATCAACATCGCAAATTTTCTATCATTCTCCGCCTGACACTGATCATTCTCCTCCTGCATCTGCGTCTGAGCCTCTAAAGCCTCCGAAAGCTTTGCCCTAGCCTCTGCAGCCACGCGTCTCTCCTCAGCCAACTCAGCCTCCAGAGTGTCGATCCTCGAATCATTCCGAGTATCGGGCTTGAAAACATATGGCCGACGGCCGGTCGACATCGATGGGCATAGCCGCCCGTAATCCCCCATCCCTAACACTCGGTCTCCTCTCTTTGGATGTCCATCTAAGGTGACCGAGCGCCAAACATGAAGGGAACGGGCTGGCCGGGAGGCGTACCTTTGGGAACAACGGCGGCTTGATATGTACTCTGTCAAAATAAAATAAACAATTATAATCATATACACAATGTAATGTATATAAATAAGTTTACATATTCAAAATCAAGTCATTTAATGATAGTTTACTTACAAAGGCCAATGAAGAGCGATCGTCAACCCATTGCGGAGGTTGATCGGGCGATGTAGGAGTTCGAACATGGGTGCTAACGAAAACATCCAAAAAACTGATATCCGGGCCATGTTCCTTTTCCTATAAATAAAATAAGCGAGATTATTATTTTGAAATTGTATAAATGCAACATACGTACATAAACCTATTTAAAAGCATGTATACACTACTACATTTAAACTAACATACATACCATACGGTAGTGATGCTCGCCGACCCCGATCGTCCCCATCGTATGCTTTGTCGCCGACCCCGAGGAGCCTGCTCTATTTGTCCGAGCCTGTTGGGCGATAGCTATCGCCCCATCCGACGACCAATGTTCGCAAAAGCGAAGAAACACCTCCTCGGTCATCCAAGGAGGTGTCAAGGGCTGTAAATTCGCCTCGAGCCGCTAAATATAAAATTTAGACTCCGTGTTACCTATAAAAAATATGAATATCTCGTAAACATATAATGATGACATTATAAAATTAAAAGAGTATAATCATTGTTAATTAAACTAATTAAGGATAGATAAATATGTTACCAATATGATCCCGAAATAACTTCTGAGCCTGTTTCTTGAAAACATATTTAGCCGTCGCCTCGTCGATATCCCAAGGCCCATGTAAATTTCCCCTACAACATATAATGATAACATTACAAAACTAAAAGAGTATAATCATTATTAATTATAACATTTTAATAACAAACTAACATTTAAGTTTTAAATAAAAACCATTAACACATTACCTTAAACTCCTCCCAAGCATTCTCCCTCTCCTCCAGTGGCAATGATTTCCAGTTGGGCCAAAACTCTGGCATGACCCGAGACCGCCAATACTGCCCAATCTTTGTCCCTGGGGTAGGGTATCCACCTACAAACCTGCCAAGTATATTTATACAATAACATTTTAACTTAAATAATGAATTATATATAAAACAAAAAAGGAACCAACTTATATCAAATTAATGAAGAGTTACTTACTGGTCATAGAATGGCGATATCTGGAGAAACGTCCTCCCCTCAGAATCGACAGCTATAGGAGTATCGGCCCCAGAGTTGGAGCTGGTACTACTAAGTGTAGGGTCGACATCAGAAGTACCGGTAGCACCTGTACTAGATCGGGACGGTTGCGTCCCAGTAATAGATGTGTACACGGGGCGTGTCTTCCTGCCCGCTCTACTAGAACTCATATCTAAATACACTAAAAATATTAAAATATACAACTTTAACAATAGGAAATAATATATTCACAATACATATAAAACTTTAAAGTTCTAATAATCTAAAGCATTCACAATACATATAAAACTTTAAACTATTAATAATATAAAGCATTCACAATACATATAAAACTTTAAAGTTCTAATAATCTAAAGCATTCACAATACATATAAAACTTTAAACTATTAATAATATAAAGCATTCACAATACATATAAAACTTTAAAGTTCTAATAATCTAAAACATTCACAATACATATAAAACTTTAAACTATTAATAATATAAAGCATTCACAATACATATAAAACTTTAAAGTTCTAATAATCTAAAGCATTCACAATACATATAAAACTTTAAACTATTATTAATCTTCATCCCCATCATCATCACTAAATTCTTAATTACTACAAAACTCGAGTTCTTCATCTTCGTCTTCGGACTCTGATGAATCAAACTCTGGTTCGACGTCCTCTTCCTCTTCCTCTTCCTCTTCCTCTAATTCATCAATATCAATGTGCGCGAGATGACCTGAACGAGGCGGAGGAGGTGGCAAATTCACTGGTAAGAAATCCTCCTCGGGTTCATCAACATTTTGAGGAATATGAGTGACATCATCTAATGGATGATTAGCTGATGAAACGTTGGGTGGTACTGGCATTTCATCCTCTTGATAGTGTATTTCTAATGACGAATCTGCAGTTGCCGACGAGGGTAGGTTGTCAATCATGCTCCTAGCCATGGTCTTCCAGACAGCCCACCATCCGTCGGGTCGCCGACGAGGGTAGGGAGTCATGTATACCTGTTGTGCTTGAGATGCTAAGATGAAGACGTCGTCGCCATTATGTCTGGACGAGTCCTTTACATCGACGAGGTCAAATATGGCGTGCTTCTTAACAGCTCGCACAGCATCTCGCCAATCACAATTGAACAAGACAACATTGTTTCCACCCAAATACTCCACATCGACTACTTCTTTCAGGACGCCATAATAATCAAGGTTTCCTTTAAGCTTCACACCGCTATTCCACA
This sequence comes from Adenophora triphylla var. japonica, assembly GCA_022495995.1. Lineage (NCBI taxonomy): Eukaryota > Viridiplantae > Streptophyta > Magnoliopsida > Asterales > Campanulaceae > Adenophora > Adenophora triphylla. The sequence goes on from JAFEMH010000679.1 coordinate 229,833, forward strand.
TTAATTTAGAGCCCCCATAAGCTTTGGTATGAAACACATAGCCATTCACGAAATAACCGTTGTATAAATTAATGTTCAAGTACGGAGTTGCTGCTAAATGTCTTAACCTCGCAGCTTTGGCATCACCCGGATGTTCAGCTATCTATAAGACAATATGTAACCAATTTAATAAAATTTTAAGATTGAATGTTTAAAAAAGTGTGTAGAATAAATTTGAATGAAACGAAATATTTACATATTTCCTTAGCCAGTTTGGAAATTCTCTGTCTGTCCTAGTTGCGATGAGTTCTGGAGATAAATCCTGAGCTAAATCTTCAAACATTTTGCAATAGGGTTAAACAAGGCATTTCATATGCAGGTAATTAAACATGCATAATTTAATCGACGAGGCGTAAACATAACATCAATGACTTACTTGATATATTCCCCAACCTCGTCACAGTTAAGAAGAACATAGAGTGAGACCGTGGCAAACTCTTTAGCGGTTAACGTACGCGTACCAACCCATTTACCGAGGAACCGACCAGGGGATGAAAATACAGAGATGTTTCCCTTAGACGGACAACCACCATCGTAATTGCAGCCAACCCAAATCAATCTCGTATCAACATCAAGAGGAAAATATGTTCCGACATAGGTAACAATCTCATTTATAATAACAACCTCTGAAATTGAGGCCTCGACCATGGCCCTATTGCTCATCTTCCTTTACAATTGGCCTAGATACCTAAAAGTCATTCGTAGATTAAAACATAAATAATGTTAAAGAAGGTATATTTTTAAGGCTCAAATTATTTAGAAATAGAATAAATTCAATTACCTCTCAAATGGATACATCCATCTGTATTGAACTGGACCACCGACTCTAGCTTCGTATGCCAAGTGGATCGGTAAATGCTCCATAGAATCAAAGAATGAAGGAGGAAATATCTTCTCAAGTTTGCACAAAGTCACTACGATGCTCTCCTCAAGCTTTTTCATGTGATCAACACGCAGTGTGGTCGATGTTAACGCTCGGAAAAACTCACTTAACTCTGTTAACGCCACCCAGATATTGTCAGGCAAGAGACCCTTGAGAGCAATCGGAAGTAGTCTATCCAGCAAAACGTGGCAATCGTGACTCTTCAAACCCTGCACTTTCCCCTCCTCTACATTGACACAGTTACCAATGTTAGACGCGTAACCATCTGGAAGCTTTAAATCCTTGAGCCATTTCAGGAGGAGGAGTTTGTTTTCCTTTGTAAGCACGTATTGAGCCACCGGTCTAACTTGTTTACCATTGACGTATGCCAAGTCTAAGGCCGGCCGCTTACAGATTTCCTTAAGGTCCATTCGAGCTTTTTCGTTGTCTTTAGTTGTTGCCTTGAAATTCATCAACGTGTTAAAAACATTATCGAATACATTCTTCTCAATGTGCATCACGTCAAGGTTATGTCGAATGAGATTTGTTTTCCAGTATGGCAGCTCCCAAAATATACTCCTCTTGGTCCAGTTATGGGAAGTCCCAAACCCTTGTATTTTGGTCTTCGAAAACTTTTTTCCCCATCGAGGATCGGGCAATCTAGATACCTTCTCATAGACCGTGTCACCACTTAAACGAATCGGGGCCTCATCATGGTCAATCTTGTTCTTTTTAAACGCATTCTTCTGGGTCCTGAATGGGTGGTCCTCCGGAAGAAACTGTCTATGGCAATCGAACCAACATGGTTTTCCAGAGTGCTTGAGCGTGAAAGACTTTGTGTCACTCATACAATACGGACATGCCAACTTCCCGTGGGTGCTCCAACCCGATAACATCCCATATGCAAGGAAGTCATTAACTTTCCACATCAACGCAACCTTCATGCTGAAATTCTCTCGCTTGAAAGCGTCCCACATTTCGACCCCATCCTCCTAAAGCTGTTTCAATTCATCCATCAAAGGTCGGAGATAGACGTCAATGTTCCTCCCAGGGCTGTTTGGTCCGGGGATGAATAACGACAAGAACATGTAGGGATCACTCATACACAACCAGGGGGAAGATTGTAGACAGTGGCTATAACCGGCCAACAAGAGTAAGATTTTGCCCCAGGACCAAACGGATTGAAACCATCAGAGCAGATGTATAGCCGTATATTTCTTGCTTCAGACGCAAAGTCAGGATAAGTCTTATCAAAGTGTTTCCATGCCTCCCCATCACTGGGATGAATCAACACACCCTCTTCACGCAAACTTTCCTTATGCCAACGCATTGTTTCTGCAGTAGATTTAGACGCATAGAGGCGTTGCAGTCTTGGAATCAACGGCATGTAACGCAACTGCTTATGTGGTTTGTTTTTCTTGTATTTTGAACTACCCCTCCGATTTGGCTTATATCTACTTTGTCCGCAAATTGAACACTCTGTCTTCTGTGAATCTTCCTTGTAAAATAGCATGCAGTCATTCTTACATGCATCAATCTTTTCATAACATAGCCCAATCTGCCCAACCAACTTCTTTGTCTCATAAAAGTTTGTAACCATCTTATTCTCTTTCGGCAACATCCGCTTAATTGTTTTCATGATACGATTATAAGCAGACTGGCTAATATTGCAATCAGCCTTTATGTTAAGGAGCTCAGCCACAGCCTCCAACACATTGATCTCGCAACCTGGATAGACCTTCTCTTTTGCAGAGTCCTTAGCATCAATAAATTTCTTGGCTGCAGGGGTTGGTTCTAGGGAAAGGGTGAACTTTGTCTCCAGTCCTCTTGTCTTTACTGTAAATGTACTTGTTAGTTTGTTACCTAGGTGTAAGATAGAGGTGTTACGAACAATTTCTCGATCCTAGAGTAGATGTTTAGGAAGATGAACTATCCCAATGACATCGCTTTATGGATCCGAGAAGAAACTCAAGCAAACACCATTACAAGCAAACATCTTAGTTGTAAGTAATTTACGCTAAAGGAGAACAAGATTTAGCAAACCATAAGCAAACTGACCAATCAGAACATGAAAATTATTAAGCATTTAACTTTTCAAGAGCTGATTGTTTGAAGCAGAAGGGAGGGAGCAATAAAAAACAGTATGTTGGGGCCGGAATATATAACAAATGACTATTCATTTCATCGAACAGATAGCAAGCAGCAATTCACAAAGACTAACCAAAAATGGACTGTAAATCTAAAGACAACGCATAAAAATGTATGCTTCTATCTGGGTGCAGAATCATATACATAAACACAGCCAAGAAAACGCAAAGATTCAGCAAAACAAACACAGAAAAAGGGAATTGAGGGATCTTGTGCGATGGAACTCAATTGAACCAAACTTCAGCTCAGACTTCAGACCAACAGCAACAGTAACAGCAACAGCAGAACAAATTTAAAAAAATAAATGAACAATCGAATTAATTGTTAAAGGTGAATGTCAAGAGGCGGGAGGTCAAACTAAAGGCTTTAGAATCAGAATTTAAACCCTAATTCAACAAATTATTCGAATTAATTAAGTAAAAATCAAGAAATTAATACCTGTGAGGTTAAGAGCGTCGGCTAGAGAGAGGAGGGAAGAAGAATCGAAGACGGTGGAGAGGTGGACGGCCGGCAAACCTTCGTGGCGGTGTGGAGAGGGTGGACGGCGGCGGTCTGAGAGCTAGGGAAGAGAGAGAGAGATGAGTCTGCAGCAGCAAATGCTCGTCGCCGGGAAGAGAGAGAGAGAGTTTCAGAGGGAGAGAGACTGTGATGTTTAATTAGGGCGTAAAAATTCCAATTTATATTTCACCTCAGCGACGGAAAATTCCGCCGCTGGTAATCCGCCGTTGGTAATTACGTAATCACACGGATTGATGACTTGGCATGTACCACCGATGGAAATTTCCGCCGCTGGTTTAAATAACCTCAGCGACGGAATTATTCCGCCGCTAAATATTAAATCTACATACGGAATTTAAATTCCGCCGCAAGAATTAATATTTAGCGGCGAAATAATTCTGTCGCTGAGGTTAATTAATTTTAATTTAATAAATATCATTATTTTTATTTATATAAAACATGAAAATTATTTTAAATAAAATTATTTTAAATTACTCTCAAAAAATAAATATGAGTCAATAAATATTATTTTTTAAAAAATAAATAAATCATAAATATTAATTAATTTTAATTTAATAAATATCATTATTTTTATTTATATAAAATATGAAAATTATTTTAGATAAAATTATTTTAAATTACTCTCAAAAAAATAAATATGAGTCAATAAATATTGTTTTTAAAAAAATAAATAAATCATAAATATTTATTAATTTTAATTTAATAAATATCATTATTTTTATTTATATAAAACTTGAATTTTTTTTTTAAATAAAATTATTTTAAATTACTCTCAAAAAATTAAATATGAGTCAATAAATATTATTTTTGAAAAATAAATAAATCATAAATTAAAATAAAATAAAAAAGAGCTAAACAAATTTAAAAAAATCTAATTAACACCGACATAATTATTCTGCCGCTACTATCACCACCATCACTATCATCACTACAATCACTACTACCACCACCACCACGCACCACCATCATCACTATCACCACTACAATCACTACTACCACGACTACCACCACCACCACTCCACCACTACTATCACGTACAACCACTAGCACCATTACTATACCACACCACAACTATTACTACTACCAGCACTACTACCACCACAACCACACACCACCACCACCACTATATATCACCACTACAATCACTACAACCACCACGTACTACCACCACCACCACTCCACCACTACTATCACAACCACTACCACCATTACTATACCACACCACAAATATTACTACAACCACCACGACTACCACAACCACCACGCACCACCACCACCACTATCACTGCTACCACCACTACTACTACTACCATATACTATATACCCTATACCCCTATCACAACCACTACCACCATTATTATACCTCTAAACCCTAAACACTATATCCCTAACCCCTAAACCCTAAACCATAAACCCTAAACCCTAAACCTTAACCCCTAAACCCTAAACCCTAAACCCTAACCATTAAACCCTAAACCATAAACCCTAACCCCTAAACCCTAAACCCTAATCCCTAAACCCTAAACCCTAGACCCTAACCCCTAAACCCTAACCCCTAACCCCTATATTATATACCCTATACCATATACTATATACCCTATACCCTATACTATATACCCTATACCATATACTATATACCCTATACCCTATACCCTATATACTATACCCTATACCCTATATACCCTCTACCATATACTTTATACCCTATACCCTATACTATATACCCTATACCATATACTATATACCCTATACTATATACCCTATACCATATACTATATACCCTATACCCTATACCCTATACTATATACCCTATACCATATACTGTATACCCTATACCCTATATACTATACCCTATACCCTATACTATATACCCTATATCATACACTATATATCCTATACCCTATACCCTATACCATATACTATATACCCTATACCCTATACCCTATACCCTATACTATATATATACCCTATATCCTATACTATATACCCTATACCATATACTATATACCCTATACCCTATACTATATATATACCCTATACCATACACTATATATATACCCTATACCCTATACTATATACCCTATACCCTATACTATATATCCTATACCATATATTATATACCCTATACTATATATATACCCTATACCCTATACTATATACCTATACCATATACTATATAACCTATACCCTATACTATATATATACCCTATACCATATACTATATACCCTATACCATATACTATATACCCTATACCATATACTATATATCCTATACCCTATATACCCTATACCATATACTATATACCCTATACCATATACTATATACCCTATACCCTATATACTATACCCTATACCTTATACTATATACCCTATACCCTATACTATATACCCTATACCCTATACCCTACACTCTATACACGATTTGTTTTTTTTTACCGGTGCTTGCATTAATAACTGGAATATGGGTGGGTGCAACCATGCAAGTAATAATTGTACTTGCAACAACAATAGAACTTGGGCAATTAACGTTTTCAGTGAGTTTTTTAACGTTTTCAATTAGTTTTTTGAAATTTCAGTCAGTTTTTTAGAATTTCAGTCAGTTTTTTAACGTTTCCAGTTAGTTTTTTAACGTTTTAAGTTAGTTTTTCAAAATTTCAGTCAATTTTCTAACGTTTCAGTTAAATTTTTTAATGTTTTCAGTTAGTTATTTTGTTAATTAGTTCTAAAAATAATTAAAAATTAAATTTTATAATCACCGACGGAAATATTCTGTTGCTGATAAATTAAAAAAAAATTAATTAATCACCGACGGAAATATTCCGTCGCTGGTTTATTTAAAAAAAATAAAAAATATTTAATTTTTACCGACGGAATTATTCCATCGCTGATTAATTAAAAATAATTAAAAATTAAATATTATAATCACTGACGGAATAATTCTGTCGCTGATAAAAAAAATAAAAAAATAACTTTTCACCGACGGAATAATTTCGTCACTGAGAAAGAACTAGCGACGGAATATTCCGTCGGTAAATCAGGCACCAATTTAGTGGCGATAAAGAAACGAATATTCGAGGAATATTCGTTTTTAGCGACGGAAGTCAGCGACGGAATTCAATTCCGTCGGTAAAGTTGACGCCAAAATCATTCCGTCGCTCTAGCATAATTTCCGTCGCTAAATAGCGACGGAATGCTTCCTAAATCACTGTTGTTGATTCCGTCGCTAAAGCATCAGTTTCTGGTAGTGTCTTAATCAATCTCGTTCCTCAAACAGGTCCAACTCTTATTCAATCTCGTTCTTACAGATTCGAATCTTAGTCAATCTCGTTCCTCTAACAGGTCCGACTCTTAGTCGACCTCTTTCTAACAGATTCTACTCTTAGTCAATCGCGTTCCTCTAACTGTCCGACTCATAGTCGATCTCGTTCTCTAACAGATTCGACTTTTAGTCAATCTTGTTCCTCTAACCTGTCCGACTCTTAGTCGACCTCGTTCTAATAGATTCGACTCTTAATCAATCTCGTTCCTCTAACAGGTCCGACTCTTAGTCGACCTCGTTCTAACAGATTCGACTCTTAGTCAATCTCGTTCTTCTAACAGGTCCGACTCTTGGTCGACCTCGTTATAACAGATTCGACTCTTAGTCAATCTCGTTGTTGTAACAGCCCGACTCTTAGTCGACCTCGTTCCTAACGAGTCCGATTCTAAATCGATCTCGTTCTTAACAAACTCGACTAATGGTACTCTATCGACCTTGCTCTTAAGCAGGTCCGACCAAAAACTTGTATCAGTTTCGTTCATCATTCAATCTAGTTCGACATACAAACAAGTATATGGATCGAGGCAAAGAGATTCAGAAAAGTCAACTACGATTAAATAAATAAAGCATGTCTCCCAAGGCGGGCTAGAACTTGCACAAACAAATGGTACGAGTTAAATGCCTCCCAAAACTGGGCCAAGCCATGTATTACATAAATTAAAAAAGAAAAAGAAAAATGTTTTGGAACTTGTTCGTTACACAGATCAACAAAAATTAAATAGCTGGATTGTCAGTAGCTTGATAGACCTTCTCTTTTGCAGAGTCCATAGCATCAATAAATTTCTTGGCTGCAGGGGTTGGTTCTAGGGAAAGGGTGAACTTTGTCTCCAGTCCTCTTGTCTTTACTGTAAATGTACTTGTTAGTTTGTTACCTAGGTGTAAGATAGAGGTGTTACGAACAATTTCTCGATCCTAGAGTAGATGTTTAGGAAGATGAACTATCCCAGTGACATCGCTTTATGGATCCGAGAAGAAACTCAAGCAAACACCATTACAAGCAAACATCTTAGTTGTAAGTAATTTACGCTAAAGGAGAACAAGATTTAGCAAACCATAAGCAAACTGACCAATCAGAACATGAAAATTATTAAGCATTTAACTTTTCAAGAGCTGATTGTTTGAAGCAGAAGGGAGGGAGCAATAAAAAACAGTATGTTGGGGCCGGAATATATAACAAATGACTATTCATTTCATCGAACAGATAGCAAGCAGCAATTCACAAAGACTAACCAAAAATGGACTGTAAATCTAAAGACAACGCATAAAAATGTATGCTTCTATCTGGGTGCAGAATCATATACATAAACACAGCCAAGAAAACGCAAAGATTCAACAAAACAAACACAGAAAAAGGGAATTGAGGGATCTTGTGCGATGGAACTCAATTGAACCAAACTTCAGCTCAGACTTCAGACTAACAAAGAACAAGAATGACAATGCAATGAGAACAAATTTAAAAAAATAAATGAACAATCGAATTAATTGTTAAAGGTGAATGTCAAGAGGCGGGAGGTCAAACTAAAGGCTTTAGAATCAGAATTTAAACCCTAATTCAGCAAATTATTCGAATTAATTAAGTAAAAATCAAGAAATTAATACCTGTGAGGTTGAGAGCGTCGGCTAGAGAGAGGAGGGAAGGAAAATCGGAGACGGTGAAGAGATGGACGGCCGACGAACCTTCGTGGCGGTGTGGAGAGGGTGGACGGCGGCGGTCTGAGAGCGAGGGAAGAGAGAGAGATGAGTCTGCAGCAGCAAATGCTCATCGCCGGGAAGAGAGAGAGAGAGAGAGAGCTTCAGAGGGAGAGAGACTGTGATGTTTAATTAGAGCGTAAAAATTCCAATTTATATTTCACCTCAGCGACGGAAAATTCCGCCGCTGGTAATCCGCCGTTGGTAATTACGTAATCACACGGATTGATGACTTGACATGTACCACCGATGGAAATTTCCGCCGCTGGTTTAAATAACCTCAGCGACGGAATTATTCCGCCGCTAAATATTAAATCTACATACGGAATTTAAATTCCGCCGCAAGAATTAATATTTAGCGGCCAAATACATGTCTGTCAGCGAGGTTAATTAATTTTAATTTAATAAATATCATTATTTTTATTTATATAAAACATGAAAATTATTTTAAATAAAATTATTTTAAATTACTCTCAAAAAATAAATATGAGTCAATAAATATTATTTTTTAAAAAATAAATAAATCATAAATATTAATTAATTTTAATTTAATAAATATCATTATTTTTATTTATATAAAATATGAAAATTATTTTAGATAAAATTATTTTAAATTACTCTCAAAAAAATAAATATGAGTCAATAAATATTATTTTTTAAAAAATAAATAAATCATAAATATTTATTAATTTTAATTTAATAAATATCATTATTTTTATTTATATAAAACTTGAAATTTTTTTTAAATAAAATTATTTTAAATTACTCTCAAAAAATTAAATATGAGTCAATAAATATTATTTTTGAAAAATAAATAAATCATAAATTAAAATAAAATAAAAAAGAGCTAAACAAATTTAAAAAAATCTAATTAACACCGACATAATTATTCTGCCGCTACTATCACGTACAACCACTAGCACCATTACTATACCACACCACAACTATTACTACTACCAGCACTACTACCACCACAACCACACACCACCACCACCACTATATATCACCACTACAATCACTACAACCACCACGTACTACCACCACCACCACTCCACCACTACTATCACAACCACAACCACCATTACTATACCACACCACAACTATTACTACTACCACCACGACTACCACAACCACCACGCACCACCACCACCACTATCACTGCTACCACCACTACTACTACTACCATATACTATATACCCTATACCCCTATCACAACCACTACCACCATTATTATACCCCTAAACCCTAAACACTATATCCCTAACCCCTAAACCCTAACCCCTAAACCCTAAACCATAAACCCTAAACCCTAAACCTTAACCCCTAAACCCTAAACCCTAAACCCTAACCATTAAACCCTAAACCATAAACCCTAACCCCTAAACCCTAAACCCTAATCCCTAAACCCTAAACCCTAGACCCTAACCCCTAAACCCTAACCCCTAACCCCTATATTATATACCCTATACCATATACTATATACCCTATACCCTATACTATATACCCTATACCATATACTATATACCCTATACCCTATACCCTATATACTATACCCTATACCCTATATACCCTCTACCATATACTTTATACCCTATACCCTATACTATATACCCTATACCATATACTATATACCCTATACTATATACCCTATACCATATACTATATACCCTATACCCTATACCCTATACTATATACCCTATACCATATACTGTATACCCTATACCCTATATACTATACCCTATACCCTATACTATATACCCTATATCATACACTATATATTCTATACCCTATACCCTATACCATATACTATATACCCTATACCCTATACCCTATGGTATATATATACCCTATATCCTATACTATATACCCTATACCATATACTATATACCCTATACCCTATACTATATATATACCCTATACCATACACTATATATATACCCTATACCCTATACTATATACCCTATACCCTATACTATATATCCTATACCATATATTATATACCCTATACTATATATATACCCTATATCCTATACTATATACCTATACCATATACTATATAACCTATACCCTATACTATATATATACCCTATACCATATACTATATACCCTATACCATATACTATATACCCTATACCATATACTATATATCCTATACCCTATATACCCTATACCATATACTATATACCCTATACCATATACTATATACCCTATACGTATCCTATATACCCTATACCCTATACTATATATATACCCTATACCATATACTATATACCCTAGACCCTATACCCTACACTCTATACACGATTTTTTTTTACCGGTGCTTGCATTAATAACTGGAATATGGGTGGGTGCAACCATGCAAGTAATAATTGTACTTGCAACAACAATAGAACTTGGGCAATTAACGTTTTCAGTGAGTTTTTTAACGTTTTCAATTAGTTTTTTGAAATTTCGCCGCTTTTTAGAATTTCGCCGGTTTTTAAAGTTTCCAGTTAGTTTTTTTAACGTTTTCAGTTAGTTTTTCAAAATTTCAGTCAATTTTCTAACGTTTCAGTTAAATTTTTTAATGTTTTCAGTTAGTTATTTTGTTAATTAGTTCTAAAAATAATTAAAAATTAAATTTTATAATCACCGACGGAAATATTCTGTTGCTGATAAATTAAAAAAAAATTAATTAATCACCGACGGAAATATTCCGTCGCTGGTTTATTTAAAAAAAATAAAAAATATTTAATTTTTACCGACGGAATTATTCCATCGCTGATTAATTAAAAATAATTAAAAATTAAATATTATAATCACTGACTGAATAATTCCGTCGCTGATAAATTAAAAAAAATTAATTAATCACCGACGAAAATATTCCGTCGCTGGTTTATTTAAAAAAAATAAAAAATATTTAATTTTTACCGACGGAATTATTCCGTCGCTGATTAATTAAAAATAATTAAAAATTAAATATTATAATCACCGACGGAATAATTCCGTCGCTGATAAATTAAAAAAAAAATAATTTATCACCGACGGAAATATTTCGTCGCTGGTTTATTTAATAAAAATTAAAAAATATTTAATTTTTACCGACAGAATTATTCCGTCGCTGATTAATTAAAAATAATTAAAAATTAAATATTATAATCACCGACGGAATAATTCTGTCGCTGATAAAAAAATAAAAATAATAACTTTTCACCGACGGAATAATTTCGTCACTGAGAAAGAACTAGCGACGGAATATTCCGTCGGTAAATCAGGCACCAATTTAGTGGCGATAAAGAAACGAATATTCGAGGAATATTCGTTTTTAGCGACGGAAGTCAGCGACGGAATTCAATTCCGTCGGTAAAGTTGACGCCAAAATCATTCCGTCGCTATAGCATAATTTCCGTCGCTAAATAGCGACGGAATGCTTCCGTCACTGTTGATTCCGTCGCTAAAGCATCAGTTTCTGGTAGTGTCTTAATCAATCTCGTTCCTCAAACAGGTCCAACTCTTATTCAATCTCGTTCTTACAGATTCGAATCTTAGTCAATCTCGTTCCTCTAACAGGTCCGACTCTTAGTCGACCTCTTTCTAACAAATTCTACTCTTAGTCAATCGCGTTCCTCTAACAGGTCCGACTCATAGTCGATCTCGTTCTAACAGATTCGACTTTTAGTCAATCTTGTTCCTCTAACCGGTCCGACTCTTAGTCGACCTCGTTCTAATAGATTCGACTCTTAATCAATCTCGTTCCTCTAACAGGTCCTACTCTTAGTCGACCTCGTTCTAACAGATTCAACTCTTAGTCAATCTCGTTCTTCTAACAGGTCCGACTCTTGGTCGACCTCGTTATAACAGATTCGACTCTTAGTCAATCTCGTTGTTGTAACAGGCCCGACTCTTAGTCGACCTCGTTCTAACAGGTCCGATTCTAAATCGATCTCGTTCTTAACAAACTCGACTAATGGTACTCTATCGACCTTGCTCTTAAGCAGGTCCGACCAAAAACTTGTATCAGTTTCGTTCATCATTCAATCTAGTTCGACATACAAACAAGTATATGGATCGAGGCAAAGAGATTCAGAAAAGTCAACTACGATTAAATAAATAAAGCATGTCTCCCAAGGCGGGCTAGAACTTGCACAAACAAATGGTACGAGTTAAATGCCTCCCAAAACTGGGCCAAGCCATGTATTACATAAATTAAAAAAGAAAAAGAAAAATGTTTTGGAACTTGTTCGTTACACAGATCAACAAAAATTAAATAGCTGGATTGTCAGTAGCTTGATCCTGCTGGTCCTTGGCGACCTCCTCATCTTCGTCCTCCTCCATCTCCTTTGCATCCAAAAATTCCGAGAATATTACGTTGAAGTTTCTCTCTTCAATAGGAGGGGCGACCCAGGGCTCACACCCATCCTCCTGATCTTGCTGAGCAGTAAAGGCTAGATCATTGTCATTATAAGGTACGGAGGAGTGGCCACGACGAGCTTCACTATCGTATTGCTCATCCGACGCCCATCTGGCTAGCTGCTCCAGGGATACATCAGTTGTGGGATCAACTATGGATCGACGGGCCATATGACGACGACTTACGTCATAGAAATCTTTAGCTCGAATAACGATAATATCATAGCATTCATCGTTATTCTTAAAAACTTCAACAACAACTTTCTCCCTGGTCAGAGCCTCCTCCTCCTACTTTTGTCGAGCTGCAAGCTGCTCCTCAGACATCTTCAAAAGATGCTCGTTTCTCTCCTGAAGCATCTTGGCTAGCTCCTTGTAATCCTACTCTAGCTGGGACTTATCGGCCTTAACAACATCAACCTCCCCCCTCAGTAGGGCATTCTCTTCCTTAGCCTCTCCAAGGTCTACCAAAGCATTATCCCTATCACCCACTATAGCATCCTTTATAAGCTTCAAGACCTCATAGGCCACATCCAGGTCCCTCAATTTCTCTGTAAAATCATCGACCTTGCCGGCCTTACGGGCATAAGCTGCAGTAGCAACCTGTTCCGACTCTATGGCGGCCCTCCAACCACACATGGCTTGCTCAACAAGGGTTAGGGACTGCATCCACAGATGGAAATTGGTTAGCTCGACAAGCAATCAAAATTAAGAGCGGTCACAAATGGGGTGAGTAAGCTAACAAAGAAAAATAAACAGAAGGACAAGTATTACCTCGCAGTGAGATAGGCCAGACCTATCAGAAAACTCTTCAAGAGTGAGCCCCTCCTTAGCAAATTGAGCTAGCAGATTGGGATCTACAGCCCGTCGCATAACAGCCTGCCCATACCCTAGCTCGGGATAGCGGCGGCTCATACAATCGATCACAGTGAGTGCAAGCACGTCACTCAGCTTTTCCACCTCAGCACGCACGAACTCCGCGCTAATCATTGGGGGAGCTTGAGGGGGAGGGTCATTTGGAGTACCAGCTCCATCATTACTAGGGCCGAGCCTCGACCTCTTCCTTTAAGTTGTAAGGGGAAGGGCATCCTCATTTTGCTCATCGTCACCGAGATCTAGATCGACGAAGTTTGTTGGGATAGACCCAGCTGGAACTTGTAGAGGGCTAGACTCTGAAGTCTTTTCCGAGGAAGCCTCAACCTCAGCCTCCTCTCCTTGATCAACAAGAGCCTCATCAATCAGTTGGAAGGGCCCTGACCCATCTACAGGGATCGTCCCTATTTCGACCTTGGGGAGCAGCTTTTGGCGATCAGCAGCCTCTTTCTCCCTGCTTGCACGAGCATTGGCCTTCCCATGGGCTCATTTGCTTTTCCGTTGATCAGCTACGCCCACGATGCGATTCATATTCGCTTGCTGTTCGGATGTAAGCACTACATAGACAAGAAAAGGAGCAGTTAGCAAGAGATGTTCGAGCTACATATTGACGAGTAAACAAAAAAAAAGTACAAGTAAAAAAGAATGAAAAATAATTTACCACCAACGTGCTCTCCATTTGTTCTACAATGGTCAGGTGTTTTCTTGCAAAAGTGGCATTGATCTTCAAACCTACCTAAGGCGTGGGTCACCCAATCTGGATACCTAAAGCCCCTCACTATTAAGGCCAAGGGGGCCACCTCTCCATCTCCCCCCAGCATATATCATGCCGGCCTGAATGAAACAATCCTCTTTTTGACTGAAGGGCAACCCAGTTAACAGTGCCTCTTCGAGCCACCAGTGTCAACCTACGGATTAACTCCTTACTCCATTGAGGGACCCAATAATCTTCTTCCTTCATCACTTCAGAAGTATCATCTGGAAAAGGAAACTCCCATCCCTTTCTGCTGTCAACTAGTATCATGTGGGAGTTCCATCCCACTACTTTCTCAGGCAAATTATTGAACAGTTTGGGGCATTTCTTCTAGCAGGGGTACTAATCCCGTGGGTTCTCTTATCAACTACTACCTTGAAAAATTCCCTAAAATCGTGCACGCACGGCACAAACCCAAGGAACCTGCAAACCATAGCAAAGCAGACGATCACCCTCACCGTGTTTGCTCCTAACTGCAAGGGTACGGACGCCATACATTCCAGGAACTCGCAGATGAACGGATCTAGGGGAAGTCATAGCCCGACCTTGAATTGGCCGTAGAAGAAGGCCACTCTTGTTGGGTTCCTAGTCTTGTCTGACCAACTGAGGGCACCAAATTGTTTGGCCATTTGGTGGGTCAACCTGAACTCCTCCCTGTCAACCTCATAATGTTCATAAAAAAGCTTGAGCCTGGATTCTGAGGCCTTCTTCCCAATCAAGGGCTTGGGGGCCACATAACCCCTCTCATTATGACCTGGGACGACCGACGAGCAGAAGGCGTCAACAATATTGGTGGAGTGAGAGCTCGTCGTAGAAGAGGCCGCTGTCCGATCTTGAGTCGACATATCTGAAGAGCAGGAAGAAACAGGGGAATCAGTCCCAAATACAGATTCAAGTGACCTACCTAAGGGAGACCTAGATTCCCCTGAAAATCCTTTTATATCCCTAAGGATTGAAGGTTTATTGGGCCCCCTAACGTAAAACAGGACTAAATGGTCGAGCAACTTATGGAAAAGATGAGAGGAAACAACTTTTTGGTCGTCTACTTCTAGGTCGCCCAGGTTTTTTCCTACAGGCAGATCTAGCTCGCTAAAGCTTAAACCCCAATGGGTCAAGATGGAAATAAACTCTTCCATGGTCATCTCCTTCCATACTCCACCTATATGCTTGTATACCTTATGATTGGTAGTATAATACCCATACCAAACCCCTGGTTCGCATCTAAAGGTCCTAGCCATGGAAGAAATCGAAGAAAGCTCATAATAAAGCTAAAGATAGAGAAATCGGAGGGTGCCTTGGTCAAATTGGTGAAGATGGGTTTCGAAAACAAACCTAAAAGCTTGAATGCGTCTGGGGAAATCAGAAAACTGTTCTTGCCTTTATTCTTGTTGCTTGCTTGAGGTTTGGGGCTTTGTAAAAAATCAAAAAGGAAAAGGATTTTATTTTTATACCCAATGCTAATCCTTGCTTGAATTGGAAAGGTTTGGGGTTCAAACGTTTACTCCTCTCAATTAATGCCAAAAATGGTTCCCAACGTGATTGTCCAAGCATCAAACGGGGTAATCATTACGAAATTTCGGCGCTTCAACACATCTGGCCGTCAAAACAGTCAATGATCGAGATTAAGCCACGTCATCATGGTCGACCATCTAGCAGTTTGAGCATATATCTACGACCTATGTGGATATTTTACAACAAAATTTTTATAACTTCCTGGTCGACAAAGTCAACTCAGAAAGTTGGGGCCACTGAACGGAATAAAAGTGACGGGCTAGGCCCAACTTACAAAGCCCAATTATTCAAACATTATTGCCACCACATCCAAAGTGGGTCGGCCCAATTATTGTAAAGCCCAAGGCCTAGCAGCGGAGATCAGTCGACCTAGCTCATTGTCCGACCTCCTTGATCCCGACCGAGCTTTGTCCGACATACGATCCATATCTTATACGGGTATTATCTAGCTATATCATGCAGTCAGGTCGACCTAGACCCAAACAGGCGACCTCGACCTACAAGGCGTACGTCAACCTACAAAGACATAACGTGCCTATAATTCTTTCCATAACAGGATTCCTACAAATCAGGAGTTATTTACGTACACGATTGTTTCCACGATCTGATCTGATCCACGATTCTAGGGATTTCATACAATCCTACTACAATTATAACTCATATCAAAGCATATAAATACTTCACAACATCAATGGTTTTAAGGTAATTGCTATTTGTTATTCTGAATCTCTTGTTCATTATAATTCATCAGCTCTTAAACACCATACTTACTCTCATGCCCGAGGGTATAAGCCGGAGACCATTCCGGCTAGTCGTGGGTTCCTTGTTTCAGGTCAAAAGCTAGGAGATCAGTCCTGATCCATGGATGTAGGCTGATTCAATACGTTTCTTGCGGCATCAAGTCTCATGGCTTCTGAGTTGTGATTTATTCTTTTTCTCTTCTTTCAAACTTTTCCTACCTTCCAAATAGGTTATGATCCATGTTATTAGCATCCGGAAGGATTGCCAAGAGATTTGCTCTTCATTATTCCTTCCAGTCATAATTCTTATTATATCAATCGAATCAAAGTCTTCATGGACTTGGAACCTATTACAAAATCACTCTCCCACAAAGGTTACAGCCTCATCTCCGAAATCAAAGAAAGTTATTTCTTCGTAATGAACAACTCTAAGAGAATCCAACTTCTTACCAAGATCACGATTTTCGCACCGCTGAATAATAACTCTAATGTGGCCATAGAAAAATATTAGTCCCAATTACACCAAAGAGGCCCAACAAACACGTTTCGGGCCCAAGCCCACATGTGAGTTTACTATTTGGTTATATATACCCCCTCCCTCCATTTACAATGTAAGCACTCTCTCTTCTCTCTCTAGAAATGTCTTGTGATATTACTATATGATATGTTATAGATCAGAATGATGATTCTCAGGCCGAAGGGTTTTGGGGGAAAGACCGCCTAACGGTGTCTTGTTTTGTAGGTTCCACATTATATCGGACCCGAAGGACATTCATCCGAATCATATAGCGTTGACACCCCGGTAAGCCATTTTTCATGGTAGCATCAGTTGGTTCCGTTGCCAGGACTGACATTTTCGGCGAGTTATGTCGGATAGAGGAGCCAAATGTATCATAACTAGACTACAGCAAGGGGATGGCGGCAGATCTGGACTGAGCATCTGAAGTTGGAAGTCAACAATTTTCATCTTTTTTGGGCGAGGGGAAGAGCAGATCCAGATCTGGAGATCCAGATCTGGTGACTGAAAGACCGGAAGGAAAATGAATGAGGAGAAAGCAAGGAGCAGGCGGCGATTGTGGTCCAGCAGAGCTACGACGGAGACGTCGAGGCGGACTGGAACTGCCTGTTTGCGGTGTCGCAGAAGGCGATGGGACTAACGGTGGTCTCGCCGAAGGATCTACAGCGACGGACAGTGGGAAGGTTTCTGGAAGATTTCAGATATGAGGCTAAGTTGTTGGCTAAGAAGATAGATCGGGAAGGATTAATTTCTGCCATGGATGAGCTTGTTCAGGTTGGGTACGTCGGTATCACCCCGGCTACCCCGACCTCTGCCTCCGTGTCCCTCAGCCTTCGGATGCTTTTGCGGCGGCCATTGACAACAAGGTTGGGATCAAGTAGGGGTGTAAGTGGTTCGGTTCAAACCGCGGTTCGGAACCGAACCAAACCAAACCATGCGGTTTAGTTCGGTTTTCAAGCAATAGTGGTTTGGTTCGGTTCCAAAAATTGTCAAACCGTGTGGTTCGGTTTGGTCTGCGGTTTGGACCCCCAAACCACGGTTCGAGACCGCGAGACCGAACCACCAAACCGAACCAATAAACCAAACCACCAAACCGTTCAATATTAACCTTAGATATGTATATCTTTCATTTTCACCTTACATTTAGATTTGAAAACTCCTAATTCTATTCATGAATTTTAGCCCATAACCCTTTTTTCTTTTGGTTAATCTTCTTGTAATAATGTTAATTTACTCTTTAGCACATACCATTACAAGTACTCAAATTGTTGTTATTATAAACATTGAAGCACAATTTCAAGTTGTGTTTAAATACTTAATCTCTTATTTATGTTATGTTTGGAAAATTAAAACAAACATGACAATGAATTGTGTAGTTTTAAACCATGTTCTAATTAATGGTTTAAGCAATGTTCTATTTAATGGTTTGAACCGTGGTTTGAATTGTAGTTTAAACCGCGGTTCGAACCGTAAAATCAAACCGCGGTTCGAACCAAACCGAACCAAACCAAACCATGGCGGTTTGGTTTGGTTCGGTTTGAATTTTTTCATGGTTCGGTTCGGTTTGAGATTTTTCCAAACCGATGACTAGTGGTTCGGTCCATAAATTGTCCCAAACCGAACCATTTACACCCCTAGGATCAAGTGCGGTGAGTCTGTGATGTACCGAGAAATTCAATTGGGAAGAGAATATGGTACAGAGTAATGGGGTGAAAAATGAATGGTGTGGAATTTTTTGGCAGTTTGGACCCCACCATAAAGTTAGATGGATCAAGTTACATGCTAACCATATCTTCCTCGGTTAAATGTCTGATGACCGTTAAAATTCTCCGTTAAATCTTCAACATAATTCATCCAAAATGTCGTTAACCTTCGTCAGGTCGTCTCTTCCCATCTTTTCTATTCATGTTAGATTATTTTTATATGAACCCATTATGTGAAAATATGAATGCATGCTTAGAAATTCCGTTACATAACAAAGTTAAATGTGCTCTTTGTTTACTATGCTCACTTGATAGAACGGATTGTCTTTACAATAATTCCCTTAGACAAAACCTAGAAATATGTTAAAAATGACTCGTATTCGAAATTCTACTAAGATTATTTTGGGTTTTATTTAATTTTGGGATAAGAATTATTAATTTTTTGAATAGAGTTATTTGAGCTAGTAGTCATCATTAATGTTTAGAAAATTGATTGGGTTTGCTAGGAAACATTTTTATTGAACTCATGGATAGTAATTAGAACTACTTGGGCAATTAAGTTGGATTGGCCTAGTAAAGGGTGTAATGGTTAAGTGGGGGTTGTGAAAATAAATTCTTGTAGCAAGATATTGGTTATTGAACAAAATGCGGATATTGGAAATATTTAAATGTTGTGACTTTTGATTAGAAATGGATGAAACAGAGGTAATGATCTTCAATATATGTTTCAAGGAATTTTTGGTCAGGTTATAAATTGGCGGAGATGAGTTTGATAGTGGCTATCTTGCTTGGGAATTGATAGCATGAACATGGCTTTGTAATGTTTGTTATAGTGATTTTAGTAGGAGCAATTGAGTGATGTTTGGGTCGTTACATGGCTATGATATATAAGATTTTGTGTTTGCTTTAAATAAATATATGAATACAAATTTGAAGTGTATGCTTACTTATAAGTTCTACTTATGATGCATCATAATGTTTATTCGCCCATGACAACAAATGAAATTTGTATTGCATATACATAATTTGTACAAGGATTTAACATGCCCACCATAATGTTTAATATGACATGAAATATAGGTAGCTAAATATGAATGAATGTGGATTAGTATTATCTTGCAGTATGCTCCGTGTCAATTTTTAAATTGTGTCTTTACGTAATTGTTTAATTTCGAGAAATTGTCAAATTAGTAAATAGTACATCTCGATCGAAATAAGTATAAAAGAATTATGACACAAGAAAAATAATATTCAATAAAGTAAAATATGTGAGTTCTATGCTCTGTGTTTATGTGCAAAATTATGTCAGAATTATGGAAAGATATGCTAATATCACAAGTGGAAATGAAAGTATCATGATGTAGGAACACGTTGACCCGCTACATTTTTGGGATCTTGAAATGATGAATATTGAAAAATGACAATCATGATAATATTCTTGAAATAAATAAACTCATTAGAATGCAAAAGATATTTGTGGTTTATTATTTCTCTCATTTATATAATAGTCGCATAATATATGCTTGTTGTGTCAAATAAAAAGAAAGTATTATACTCGATTTGCAAATGACTACCTCGTGTCTTTTGTAGGTACTCTGTCAAGCATGACGAAGTCGATTAAATTATTTCGTGCCCAGATTATTACATCGAGATCTCGTACTTGAAGAAAATGTTTTCGTATGAAGTTTCTAGATCTTACAGCGGAATCTTAGAGTTCTCTTATTCTCTGATCAGAGTTGTCGACATTATTTTCTAGTCCGATAAAGGCCCAGCTTGAAGAATGGTTTCTATATTCAACTCACGTGAAACCGTCCAAATCTTTTCGCCGGACAATAAAGCTCGAGTATGCTCTCTCCATCTTGTTGAGGCTTGAATCCTGAACCATAAAGGAGTTGCTGGACTTGATGGGCTCGCATCCCGAACTGCCAGGGGATAGCATCCCGAACTGCATCTTGACTTGATGGGCTAAGCATCCCTAACTGCGCTTGATGGGCTCGCATCCCGAACTGCTTATTTGAAAAATGGCCAAGGGAGGTTTCTGCCCTAGTAGGCACCCCCAAACTTGAAAATGGGTTGCCGCCCTAGTAGGCACCCCTAAAAATATGATGAAGGCCTGGGAGGTTGCCGCCCTAGTAGGCACCCTCAAAATATGATGAAGGCTTGGGAGGTTGCCGCCCTAGTAGGCACCCCCAAAATATGATGAAGTCCTGGGAGGTTGCCGCC
The DNA here is from genome assembly GCA_022495995.1 of Adenophora triphylla var. japonica. Taxonomy (NCBI): domain Eukaryota; kingdom Viridiplantae; phylum Streptophyta; class Magnoliopsida; order Asterales; family Campanulaceae; genus Adenophora; species Adenophora triphylla. Next base: position 251,117 of record JAFEMH010000679.1, read on the forward strand.
ATAGTAGGCACCCCCAAAATATGATGATGGCCTGGGAGGTTGCCGCCCTAGTAGGCACCCCCAAAATATGATGAAGTCTTGGGAGGTTGCCTCCCTAGTACGCACCCCCAAAGCAAGGAAGAAAATCAAAGATGGACAAAGGAAAAAAGGTCGCTACAGAGTCAGAAAAAAGGAAACAGATACAAGAAACATCACTAAGGAGTAAGGCTGCCTAAAGACAAGACTTACTTTTAAAGAGGGAGTAGGGTATATGGCTAGAATCAGTGAGATCGAAGGGGTTTTTTTGACAGAATTGTCAAAACAAATCACATGGAAAGGAAGTTGTCCGAAAGTCCCACGACATCAGAGCTATCAAAGTCCAGCAATCGGATTTCATGTCGCTGTCATTTCTGGATCTATGGCGTATAATGTTGGCTTATTTTATTGGCAGAGTCCAGCGATCGGACTTCAATGTCGCTGACATTCTCGGGCATGAAAGTATTTTGTTAAAGTTTTGGACTTCTTAAACTATTGTATTTATGCAAGGGACATTCAAAAGGAAAAGGACAAATCGGTACGTGATATTATCATTTCCTGACTTATTCCAAACTTGAGAAGTCTCTATCAGCTCACAACAAATGGGCATTTATCTTATTTCTTGGGCCGACTCATTATTATTGGTTCTCGTATATTGGTTCTCGCATGTTAGTTCTCGTATGATTGGTTCTCGTATGATTGGTTCTCGCATGTTGGTTCTCACATGTTGGTTCTCGCATGTTGGTTTTCGCATGATTGGTTCTCGTATGTTGGTTCTAGCATCTCGGTTCTCGCATCTCATCAAAGGCAAGTTATATTATGTATCTAGCATCTCGGTTCTCACATCTCATCAAGGGAAAGTTGTATTATGTATCTAGAATCATGGTTCTCGCATCTCATATCTTATTTATTTGCTGTCATCTCTCTTGTGGGCCGAACTCGCCAAGGCCAACGACATTATTTTTCTAGCCCGTTAATATAGGCGGATTTCTATTAAGGGGCGATGATATAAACTCGTCATCTACGTAATTAGTGACTTATGTGCATTATTTTACTCCTCAACTCGATCATGAATAATCGAGCTACGGGGGCTTCTGATGTGCCCATAGAAAAAGATTAGACCCAATTACACCAAAGAGGCCCAACAAATATGTTTCGGGCCCAAGCCCACAAGTGAGTCTTCTATTTGGCTATATATACTCCCTCCCTCCATTTACAATGTAAGCACTCTCTCTCTCTCTTCTCTCTCTAGAAAAGTCTTGTGATATTACTATATGATATGCCATACTCCCTCCGTCCCAGCCTAAAAGCCATAAATTTCCTTTTTGGGCGTCCCATTTAAAATGGCACTTTCCCAAAAAGGAAACCTTAAATCACTATTCTCTCCACTCATTCTCTCTCCTACTTTACTTTTACACTCACAACATTCTCTTTCTTACATCACCTCCCACTCATTCTCTCTCCTATTTAATTTTTCATACTCACAACATTTAAACTTTTTCTCTTTCCTACATCACATTTCTTATTTTGCGTGCCCTCTCCATTTTGTGCCTTTTAGGCTGGGACGGAGGGAGTAGATCGGAATGATGATTCTCACGCCGGAGGGTTTTGGGGGGAAAGGCCCCCCTAACAGTGTCTTATTTTGTAGGTCCCACATTATATCGGACCCGAGGGACATTCATCCGAATCATATATCGTTGCCACCCCTGGTAAGCCATTTTTCATGGTAGCATCAAACTCTGCTTGTTTGTTCTAATTCTTTAATCGACCATAGTTATCCGGGACGTTTACATAAGCACGTCATTCGCTTATGGCCTGATATAGATGAATTCTTTTCGTCATCCCTTGTTTCTCCAGGTTCTCTCTTACCTGTTTATATAGAAGTTTTCGTCACGTTCAATATCTTCAATAATGGATTTGAAGGTCGAGGTTTTCATTTCGGATTCACTAATGATGTACCTTCTTTGGATAGATTTGCTTCTCTTAATAATGTTAGGATTAAAGGTTTGAATGTATCTACTTCTCATAACAACTTTAGCATTGGAGATTGGATTATTCCTGAAGAACAGTATAGGTTTGTTGATTTGGATATTCATTCAAAATATGATCTTTTTGGTTGTTATGGTTGAATATATCTACTTCTCATGTTTATAATTTGTTTCTTTTTCTGGTTGGAAAGTGATGATGAGCAATGGGCTAGACCGGTTCGGCCTGTCCAATCAAGGGCTCGCCTTATCCGCGGATTGGCCCGACATGTCCATTTCAAGCCTGCGGGCCAATCTCGGCCCTGCACGCCTGGTGTACCATGATCCGGCCCACCCCGTTTGCCCATGGTCCTATTAAAACGGGTTTGCCCGTGGTCCTATTAAAACGACCTGGCGGATCTTTTTTTTCTTGCTAAATTACAAAATATTTAAAAGTTGAAATGAGGGTAGAGGGAGTCGGACTAGAACCATTTACACATGAAGACAAGAACTTAACCACTCTATCAATGACTTCCATGTGGCAAACTTTAGAATAGCTAATATTAATAATAAAAAAAAAGAAAATTTGCATATTGGCAGGCTAGGCGGTGGCTGGCTTGGCGGGCCCAAAAAGCCCACGGGTTTGGCTCGGCCCGTGGCCTATATTTCAGATCCGGTTTGCCTCTTCTACGTGGGCTGGGCTTGGCAGGCTGGGCGCGGCAGACTGGCTTATGGGCCGGCCCACGGATTCGAGCCCGAAGTGTTCATCTTCATTGGAAAGTGGTTGTGTCATTGTAAATAACCGGCATTTTTAAAAAACATGCATAGTGGCATTTTCGTTAATACCGGAGGATATCAATTAAAGCTGGCAGTCTTTAACTCTAGTGTTGTCACTACTAACATTAACACTAGCATTCTTTCATACATGTGTTGACACTCTTGATCACATATGTTGGCTCTCATCAAAACACATGCTCTAGCACTCAGTAACAAAAATTTACGAATGCTTAAAAGGCCATTTGAGAGCCTAAATGATGTATTTTTGGGGTTTATAAACCCTATACCACAAGCTAAAGACACAAGAATTTCGTAGGTCTCGAAATTTCCTTCGATTTGATATGCTGTGAGTTTTGTGGTTCATCCCGAGTGAAAAGTTAGGTCAGATTTAGTGCACACACCCAATAAAAATCACTTTTATGATAAAGCACATACATTGACATCCCTTGTAACTAATGCCGGTTGTATCATTTTAATACCAGTATTAGTGTTCTTGAGTGCCAGATACTTGCACTAGCTCTCCTTGTTACTAACACCGACACTCCATCTGTTTTAGTAGTAAAGAGTGTTAGTATTAGTGCATATACCTAAACTTTCTTAACATAAAATCGCAAATACATGTGATGATAGAATAGACCTTATCATAAGCTCAGTAAATAACTAAGAACAAAGAACTAGAAAATGATTATACATATATATATATATATATATATATATATATATATATATATATATATATATATATATATATATATATATAACTGAAGAGTAACTGCAACAAGTGATTGAGTTTAGTAGTTTCTCATATACATATTATAATTATTGACTTTAGAGATATAGTAATATGGAGAACAAAAAATTGCTTAAAGCACCGATAGAATCGGAAGCACTCCTTCTTTCAAAGAGAAGAGGACAGGTTATTCGCATTTCAATCGATGGTCAGAGAGAGACGAATTGAAAGCTAAGCATTGGTAATTCTAACGATTTACCAGGGAATGTATCCTATGTTATCCATATTATGTAGAAGTATCGACGTAATTTCATAGAGTCATTCTTTTAAGTGTAGCTTATAGTATTGAAGATTGTTCAATGACAGCATATGGCGAACCGATCCTCAGGATCCCTAAGGAGATAATTTAGACTCTTGGTAAGCTGTTCACACACACGTTGGTTGGTAAATTACCAAAGGTCGGCCACCTATGGATGAAGCACGAAGATGATTCTTGAAGTTTGGTTTAAAGGCAGATGTGTAATTGGGTCATATTGATTTTAAGCATGTCTTGATTCGATTAGCGCACGAAGAAGATTTCAATCGATTATGGACTAAGAAAATGTGGTTCCTAGGACATTTCCATATGCGTGTCACAAGGTGGACTCCGGAATGGAGACCAGATCAAGATTCAACTCTTTTACCAGTTTGGGTAAGTCTCCCTGGACTACCTATTCATCTGTTTAATAAGAATTGTCTTTTCTATATAGCTCGTATTTTTTTGTGAATCGTTGGTAATTGATCAAGCTACAGCAACACTGTTGGAAATTAATTTATAGCACCACAGATTAAACAAATAATTTAATCAACAGTAGGGGATTTATTGATCAGGTCAAAACGTACCAATCAAGAAGCCAATAGCAAGGAAACAGGATTAGGAAAATACAACAGAAACAAGTAAACAAATGATTAGAAAACTTATCGTAATTTGATCGAGTCGCCTTAGGAAGACTGTCCTAAGAGAAAATATTGCCCCCAATTGGTGCAACTCAGGTACAGGCAAATTTCTCTGAGGATAAAATGATCACGGACTACGTACCACAAATAAGCACACAGGTAGCTAATCACCGACGGTCCTATCTCAGTCGCCTTGAATCTCACGAACGAATCTCTAATGAACCCGGAGTAATTGAACAATGAAATAAACTAGAGAATTGAGTTTTATCTTGTTAAAATCATGTAAAACTCGGCTAGAGAAAGAGGAGTATTTAAACATATGGTAAACTAGGGTTTTAAGCCTTAAAAAGGCTTAAAAACTGCTTTAATTCGGCCCAGGAAAAACACCAATCCGTCACTAGCACGGCCGCCCTCGTCAACAGCGGGACCGCCCTGAGCAACAAGCGATTCCCATCAAGTTTCTAGAGACCAGCGCGGCCGCCCTTGGCTTTGGCGCGGCCGCTCTCCTTGGCAGAGACTCGACGTTGTTTTTCCCTTAGCCAAAAAATCAGTTCAAGCCCAAGACACACCAAGGTCATGTATCTATGAACTTCCATACCACATATATCAAAAATCCAACAATCCCCCACAAGTTCATAGAAATATGACGTGTACAGATTGTCCATTTCCATGCTTTCAATAATGGTACCTTCCGGCTTGAACCACTACCTATGTTATCCAACGTAAACCTCCACAGGATCAGATGAACGGGTGTCTTGAATCTGATGCCTTTAGATGTAGAGGCCTTTGCTGGTAACAAACACGACAAAAGCTATGATAGGCCCTCTATCGAACACTTGACGCTTATAAGCCATACGTCCCGATCCTCTATCATGAGTGCTTTCAAGGAATAACCCGAATTCCTCTAGTTGCGGCCAACAACAACACTCACTTAGCTGGGCATCTCAAAAGATGTACTGCTAACATCTTGTCTAAAAGACTTGATCCCGTTCAAAGTTCCAAACTTTTACTTTATTAGCATCCACGAGCACCTCTAGGCTATTCAGGGGATAGACTCAGACATGTAACATGTCAATCTAACTTTTAGGTGCTCTGACTCACCCCACAGCTTGTTATTACCACATTGAATCTCCTTTGTGGGATCTCCACTTAGGTAGATTGGGTTGCTACTGCGTATGAATCAGACGGGGTTCAGACCCATCCCCAACCTAGATTTTTGAACTAGAGCAAATTCTAGCCCTTTGGTTAAAGGATCAGCTGTGTTATCCTTGGTACCAACATAATCAACAGCTATCACCTTCCGAGACACAATATCCCTTATAGATTTTAATCTAATTTGGATGTGTCTCCTGGTTTTACAGTTGTACTTGACACTTTTCAGTTTCTCAATTGTGGCAGTGTTGTCACAATGTACAGAGATAACAGGCATTGGCTTACTGACCATGGGCAACTCAGACATAAGTCCTCGAAGCCATTCAGCTTCCAATCCAGTAGTGTCAAGGGAAACTAATTTGGCCTCAAACGTAGACCTAGACAACAGAGTTTGTTTGGTCGACCTCCAGGCGACTGCAGCTCCGCCTAAGGTGAAAACATACCCCGTACAGCCATAACACCCGGAGTTATAGGCAATCCAGCTTGCATCACTATATCCTTCAAGAACAGAAGGATATTTTCCGTAATGCAGCCCAAGGGAAATCGTTCCCTTCAAGTACTTGAGAACTCTATCAAGAGCTTCCCAATGTGCTTTATTTGGACATTGAGTATATCTAGCCAACCTAGTAACCAAGTAGGATATATCCGGTCTAGTACAATTGGCAAGATACATCAAACTTCCAATAATTTGAGAATATCTCAACTGAGCCATCGGTACTCCACTTTCATTCTTAGTAAGTGCAGCTTAAGGATCATATGGAGTCTTAGCTACTTTGCAATTCTTATAACCAAATTTCTCAATTATACTTTCGGTATAATGAGATTGCGATATGGTTATGCCACTAGTTGAACAAGTCAACTTAAGGCCAAGAATCACACTAGCTACTCCCATATCCTTCATCTCAAACTTACTTTTCAAGAATTCCTTAGTAGTATTAATTATCCTCATATCCGTTCCAAACAACAGAATATCATCGACATACAGACATAAGACAATACTACTATCACCAATACTTTTGCTATAAACACACTTATCAAACTCAATAGTAACGAAGCCAAACGATGAGACAATTTTATCAAATTTCTCATGCCACTGCTTAGGGGCTTGTTTGAGTCCATACAAGGACTTAACAAGTTTACAAAACTTTTTCTCATTGCCATAGGCCTCAAAACCTTCAGGTTGATCCATATAAATTTCTTCCTCCAGATCGCCATGCAAGAAAGCGGTCTTAACATCCATCTGATGGATAGGAAGATCATATACAGAGGCCAATGCTATAAGCATTCGGATTGTAGTCATTCTAGCAACTGGCGAATAGGTATCGAAATAGTCTATTCCCTCCATTTGCTTGAATCCCTTAGCCACTAACCTAGCCTTAAACTTGTCAACGGTTCCATCCGGTTTCAGTTTCATTTTGAAGACCCACTTACATCATATCGTGCTACAACCAGGAGGGAGATCGACAAATTCCCATGTCCCATTAGAGACAATAGAATCAATCTCACTCTTAACAGCATCCTTCCACTGCTTGGCATCAGAAGTAGCCATAGCAGCTTTGAAGGTTAGAGGATCACCCTCGACATTGTAAGTGATGAAATCACTTCCAAAATCCTTGGTGGTCCTTGCCATTTTGGTCCTTCTTGGTTCAATCTCATCGTCAGAATGAGTTGCACTGGAATCAACCCCTACATTTGTCAGCTCCTCTACCTGAGCAGGAATGGAATTAGTAGTTGGGTTAGATTCCTTAGGAAGTCCGTCCTTCATAGGAAACACATCTTCAAAGAATGTTGCATCACGTAACTCAACTATAGAGTTCACATCTATGCCAGAAATTTCAGATTTGATAATCAGAAATCTCAATGCATAGCTTGTTTCAGAATAACCTATAAAGATAGCATCAACAGTTTTAGGTCCAAGCTTTTTCTTTTTGTGTGCGGGTACAAGTACTTTTGCAAGGCACCCCCACACTTTTAAGTGTTTCAGGCTAGCCTGTCGACCTCTCCAAAGTTCAAACGAACTTTCCTTTCTATGTTTAGGAGGGACTCTATTCAGAATATGGCAAGCCGTATTCAAAGCCTCTCTCCACATATATTTGGCAGTCCAGAACTTATGAGTAAACTGTTAATCATATCAGTAAGGGTTCTATTCTTACGTTCAGCAACACCATTAGATTGAGGGGTGTAGGGAGGAGTCTCTTCATGTACAATTCCATTTTCTTGGCAATAGTACATGAATGGGTTAGACTCATATTCACCTCCTCTATCAGATCTTAACCGTTTAAGTTTCTTACCAGTTTGTGTTTCTGCTTCATTCTTAAATATAATGAATTTATCTAAAGCTTCATCCTTAGAATTAAGCAAATAGACATAACAGTATTTACTAGCATCATCAATAAAGGTGAGAAATTATTTCTTTTTGTCTTTGGTCAACACGCCATTAAATTCACAAATATCAGTATGAACTAAATCTAGAATTTCAGAATTTCTCACAACCGACTTAAACGGACCTTTTGTAGATTTAGCTTCAACACATACATGACACTTAGAATTTTTATCAATAGCATGTTTAGGAATAATATCTAAATTCATCATTCTTTTCACAAAATCATAATTAATATGTCCTAAACGACCATGCCAAACATTTGAAGATTCAATGGAATAAGAAACAGGGTAATCAATAGAACTAAAATTATTGTGCGAACAAACATCAGTTTCAACCCTAATTTTAAATAAAACATCCGAGGAATAACCTTTCCCCACAAAACTACCAGAATCCAAAATTATGACCTTATTACATTTAAATGAAATCTCAAATCCTTCCCTAACTAAACTAGAACCACTAATAATGTTGCGACGAATATCAGGAACGTGATACACTCGATGCAAGGTAAGAATGCGCCCATTAGGAAACTCCAGGTCCACGCGTCCAGTCCCAAGCACCTTTGCAATACTAGAGTTCCCCATCGTCACTGATCTACCACGCTCAAGCTGGTAAGACACAAATAGCAATTTATCAGCACAAAGGTGCACATTTGCCCCAGTGTCAACTAGCCACTCGTTGGGTTCATATACAGTAAAGATTTCAGGATAAGAGGTTATATATTTTGTAACATTGCAGGTCAGAGCGTCAACTCCAGGTGCGTCAGAGTCAGGATCATCATAATCCTTCGGATCCAACACCATGTTGACAGCAGGATGGTTATCAGCAGAGCCTTGTGGTCCTTTTCCTTTCTTGGACGGGCAGTCCCTAGAAAAGTGTCCACCTTCTCCACAATTCCAGCAATTCAGTTTTGCTTTTGGCTTCTTAAAGTTATTTTTCTTAACTTTAATCTTATCATGGTTTTCTTTATCCTTAGAGTGATTTTTCACACCTTTTCCTTTAAACTTGCTTTTACCAGTCACCATATTAGCAGCAGCCTCCACAGGTACGCTAGGTTGGTTACCATTATGCACCTCCTGAATCGCAATTGCATTCATCAGCTCATTAAGTGTCAAGCTTCCAGTACGATGCTTGAGGGTCATACCGAATTCCCCCCAAGATCGAGGAAACTTCTCAATAATAGCCATGACAGCGAACTTATCAGGAAGTCCCATGTCAGCATCCTTGAGCAATTGCAAAATGATTTGGAGTTCGTGCACTTGGTCGGTAACCGACTTTCCCTCACTCATGCGATAATTTAGGAACTTTCCCACTTGGTACTTTTCCACACCGGAGTCATCGGTGCTGTACTTTGTGGAAAGCGACTCCCACAGTGACACAGCAGTGAGAGGAGAGGAGCAGAGCAAAAGACATCAAAGAGTGCATTCGACAAAGCTGACAGAATGCATCCTCGAACAACATCGTCCTGCTCCTTCCACTGTTTAACAGCAGCCACACTAGCGATATCATCGGCTTTCAGAGCGGGACATTTGGATGACAGCATACCAGATATGCCCTTAATTGACAGCAAGATCTTCATGCGTTCAGACCAACGCTTAAAATTCTTACCACCGAACTTTTCCGGAAGATCTGAGGTGTCAACTAGGGGCTTAAATGGAGAGCTAGAGGTACTTCCAGACATGATTCAATAAAAGTATTTTCTCTTAGACTGTTGGAAATTAATTTATAGCACCACAGATTAAATAAATAATTTAATCAACAGTAGGGGATTTATTGCTCAGGTCAAAACGTACCAATCAAGAAGCCAATAGCAAAACCGATAGCAAGGAAACAGGATCAGGAAAATACAACAGAAACAAGTAAACAAATGATTAGAAAACTTATCGTAATTTGATCGAGTCGCCTTAGGAAGACTGTCCTAAGAGAAAATATTGCCCCCAATTGGTGCAACTCAGGTACAGGCAAATTTCTCCGAGGATAAAACGATCACGGACTACGTACCACAAATCAGCACACAGGTAGGTAATCACCGGCGGTCCTATCTCAGTCGCCTTGAATCTCACGAACGAATCTCTAATGAACCCGGAGTAATTGAACAATGAAAGAAACTAGAGAATTGAGTTTTCTCTTGTTAAAATCATGTAAAACACGGCTGGAGAAAGAGGAGTATTTAAACATATGGTAAAATAGGGTTTTAAGCCTTTAAAAGGCTTAAAAACTGCTTTAATTCGGCCGGGAAAAACACCAATCCGTCACTAGCGCGGCCGCCCTCGTCAACAGCGCGACCGCCCTGAGCAACAAGCGATTCCCGTCAAGTTTCTGGAGACCAGCGCGGCCGCCCTTGGCTTTGGCGCGGCCGCTCTCCTTGGCAGAGACTTGACGTTGTTTTTCCCTTAGCCAAAAAATCAGTTCAAGCCCAAGACACTCCAAGGTCATGGATCTATGAACTTCCATACCACATATATCAAAAATCCAACAAACACTAACAGGACCTAGCATTGCTAAAGTTTTGGTTCAAGTTGATCTGTTGAAAACTTCCAATTAGAGTGTTTTTGGAGTATGGTGATGCTGCTGGCTTTTATCAATCACTTGAATTTGATTATTTTTTGGCATACTGCAAGCATAGTTTCAAAGTGGGTCATGCTCTGTCCAATTGTAGATTTGCGAAGGGTAATGACCCTCATGATCAGTCTGAGAATGTAGAGACTGCTGAAACATGTAATTTGGGGCTTCAAAGCCAACATGGCAAAGAAAACCCACTCGAATTACTAGTCCCAACGAGGAAATTGTACATGACAAGGCTACACCTTCAAAGCCAAATTATTTGCCTACTAATTTTGTTGAGGTTGTTGAGGTGGTAGCACCTGTTAATGCGCCTTCTTCATCCAAATCCCCTAGTGTTATTCCGGGTTTTAAGTCTTCTCCGGAAGAAGCAGCAGAATCGAATGCAAAGGAGAAAAAAGTTATTGAGCATTGACGGTTTCAAGGGCTCATTAATTAGATGATATTATTCAAAGAGTGGAAAATACAAATGTTCAAGTAATTACTCCTACGCTGGTACAAGCCAATGGTAAGGATTGCTACAAGGGCAACAATGAAGAATTAAATTCTGGAAATACAACAACTAAGATAACTATTGTAATTGGAAAGCAATGGCGTGTATTGGACATTCAAAATGAGTCTGTTGCTTCACCTTCAGTTCCGTTGACTGTAGCTGATTTAGAGCGAGAAAAAAGCCTTTTCATGGATAAATGACCTTTAAGTCTTTAAGTTTTGAAGTCAAATATAGAGGGCAAAATATAAAATTTATCCTTGAATTTTGAGTTTATCTATACATGTTTGCTATTTTACTTTCTTTTCATCAGTGTTGCTATTGTGTTATGATTTTTTGCATCATTTTCTTCTTCAAGGACTCTAAAATTCAACGAAAATGTTAAGAAAATTTTTACAAAAATTAAAAAATAACGTAACCATTCATATTAAATTGTCAATTAGGACTACAACCTAAGCAATTAATAAATTCTATGATCTAAATTAAAAAATAATGTAACCATTCATATTAAATTGTCAAGAACATGAAATGTGTTGACTAACAAAATGAAAAACAACAAGGTTGGTGGCTATGCAATATATTTTCTCTCTCTCTCTCTATATATATATATTCATAATTAAAATAAAAAAAATGAACGAAACATACAATTGTTAATCATACGTGACTCCTTGGAAAATGAATACTCCCTCCGTCCACTTACTTACTTCATACTTTCTATTTTGGACGTCCAAATACATACTTCACATTTTGTTTTCTACATTATTTTAATACTCACAATACCATTATAATTTACTATTCCCTCCACTCATTCTCTCTCCTATTTTACTTTTACACTAACAACATTTATATCATTATTTTTTTCCTTAATCCACGTGTGAACAGTAACTGTGAAGTATGTAAGTGGACGGAGGGAGTATTCATTTTCTCTCACTCACTCTCTCTCTCTATATATATATATAGTCTCTTGAGGAGATTAAATATTTACAATATTTATTATTTATTTATTATTATTATTTTCTGAGCAAATGGCTGTGCAAGGTTAATTAAAAAACAACAAGGTTGGTGGCTATGCAATATATTTCAATTCATTTAGAAAAGCTTGTAATTAGCTTTTAATTAACGCCCGCCAAATGCCAAAATCTGCTGAGAAACGCATTTCTCCATAATTTATGACGAAACGTGTTTTTCAGATCTAGATCCTAATTAACGTTACCGGTACCCTTTGCTACATCCTTAACGTCATCATCGACAACCGGTCTCTAATTTCTCCGTCAGGTCAAGGCCATCAAGTCCGACGTTGCTCTTCTCGAAATACTTGACCGCCACGCGCATTCTCCTTAGAATTGCAAAGAATTGCTCCACCTCGTCCTCCGATGGTGTCGGCGGCGATTGAACATTGCCCTTATCCTTCACCTCGTCTTCCATCTCCTCCGTCACCCGCCGGCTACCGCCATCAGCCACCACTCTCTTCCGCTTCCTTTCTCTCTCCATGGTAAAATTGGCAATTGGAAATATTCTCCTGTGTGTGTGTGTCACATAGCACTAGTAGTTTAGAGAGACTTCGAGATGTGTGTATTATTTGCTGTTTGAAAGGCAATTTACCAAGTTTTTTTTTTTTTTTCTGGATATCCGTTTTAAGGCTTCTGGATATCAATATTCAATGTTCTGGATATCCGTTCCAAGGCTTCTGGATATCAATATTCAATGTTCTGAATTTTCAGAACTTTATGCAAGTGATATCCAGAACCAGAAATTTAGAATTTGCCTTGGTCTTGGCCCCAAATCTTTTTTTCTGGATATCCGTCCCAAGGCTTCTGGATATCAATATTCAATGTTCTGGATATCCAGAACTTTATGAAAGTGATATCCAGAACCAGAAATTTAGAATTTGCCTTGGTCTTGGCCCCAAATCTTTTTTTCTGGATATCCGTCCCAAGGCTTCTGGATATCATTATTCAATGTTCTGGATATCCAGAACCCTTGAGACTGATATCCAGAAAAAAAAATTTATTGAATGAAAAAAAAATTTTTTTTTTTTGGAAAAACACGTTTCTCCATAAATTATGGAGAAACGCGTTTCTCCGGAGACCTACTCCCGCCAAATATGTATCCCATTGTTAGGTTATTTTATTATTGTATCTGTAAAGATGATTAATAGCCACTAAGGAACTAGAACACATTGAGACATGTAAATCATTCCACCCTTTATTTCAATAATAATAATCCTCCATAATAGACACTCAAGGAAGCTTATTAATAGATAATCAAGGAAACTTACTAAAAGGAACTAGAAATTAAGCTCATACGTCTTCTCACTCTTTATTTCGCCATATTATAATGCACACATACACACACACACATTATTCGGTCGCGTTGAGAAAAGCATCAAGCCAATAGCCTCAACGGTGCACATTTATTCGGTATATTTGACAATGGCCCCTATAGCCCAAGCCACGAGCCGGAACGGCCATGAAACCCTACGAAGCCTTGATCTTTCGCCGGCAATGAGAAAGCGGTTCCCCCGCCGGTACCAAAAGGTCCATAAATTTTATTTTTTTTGGTGGTAAAAGACAACGATGTTACCATCAGGACGCCAAAGTATTCACCAAAATCGTCCCACTAATGCCACTGAGCTTCTCAACCTTGGCATCAATATCAATCTGTAGGTGTAATAATATCGGTACATAAGTTTAAAATATAATTATCATAAGAATATATTAGATTGATACAAATATTAGGAGAACATATGTGACCATATGTTAATAATATCACCTTAGGAGATGGGAATATTAGTTATTGGACCATTGGGTACATATGTCCATGGTTGTCCACCTTGACCACCCCATGGACCAACACTTAGATTTCCCTTAGGCCTTAAATACACTCCAATAGCATCAAGGTACCAACCACTACGGCCATGAAACCCACAAATATTTTCAACGTCATTAACTTTATATGAGAAAGCAGTTCCCTCGGCGGTACCAAAAGGTCCATAACTTTTTTTTTTGTTGGTGGTAAAAGACAACGATTTTACCAGGCCACCGTGTTCACCAATCGTCCCACTAATGCCATTGAGCTTCTCAACCTTGACATCAATATCAATCTGTAGGTGTAATAATATTTGTACATAAGCTTAAAATATAATTATCATAAGAATATATTAGATTGATACAAATATTAGGAGAGCAAACGTGATCATATTGTTCACCTCGGCGTTCTTGCTGCCCACTATTTCACCAAATTGATCAGAGAGTTTGATATTGCCGGATTCATTTTGACTTGCAAAGCGGATGGTGTTAATATTATCACCATAGGTGATGGAAATATGAGTTATTAGACCATTGGGTACATATGTCCATGGTTGTCCACCTTGACCACCCCATGGACCAACACTTAGATTTCCCTTAGGCCTTACATACACTCCAATAGCATCAAGGTACCAACCACTACGGCCATGAAACCCACTAATATTTCCAACGTCATTAACTTTATATGAGAAAGCAGTTCCCTCGGCGGTACCAAAAGGTCCATAACTTTTATTTTTGTTGGTGGTAAACGACAACGATTTTACCAGGCCACCGTGTTTACCAATCGTCCCACTAATGCCACTGAGCTTCTCTACCTTGACATCAATATCAATCTGTAGGTGTAATAATATTGGTACATAAGCTTAAAATATAATTATCATAAGAATATATTAGATTGATACAAATATTAGGAGAACAGATGTGATCATATTGTTCACCTCAGCGTTCTTGCTGCCCACTTTTTCACCAAACTGATCGGAGAGTTTGGTATTGCCGGATTCATTTTGACTTGCAAAGCGGATGGTGTTAATATTATCACCATAGGTGATGGAAATATGAGTTATTGGACCACTGGGTACATATGTCCATGGTTGTCCACCTTGACCACCCCATGGACCAACACTTAGATTTCCCTTAGGCTTTACATACACTCCAATAGCATCAAGGTACCAACCACTACGGCCATGAAACCCACTAATATTTTCAACGTCATTAACTTTATATGAGAAAGCAGTTCCCTCGGCGGTACCAAAAGGTCCATAACTTTTATTTTTGTTGGTGGTAAACGACAACGATTTTACCAGGCCACCGTGTTTACCAATCGTCCCACTAATGCCACTGAGCTTCTCTACCTTGATATCAATATCAATCTGTAGGTGTAATAATATTGGTACATAAGCTTAAAATATAATTATTATAAGAATATATTAGATTGATGCAAATATTAGGAGAACAGATGTGATCATATTGTTCACCTCAGCATTCTTGTTGCCCACTTTTTCACCAAATTGATCGGAGAGTTTGGTATTGCCGGATTCATTTTGACTTGCAAAGCGGATGGTGTTAATATTATCACCATAGGTGATGGAAATATGAGTTATTGGACCACTGGGTACATATGTCCATGGTTGTCCACCTTGACCACCCCATGGACCAACACTTAGATTTCCCTTAGGCCTTATATACACTCCAATAGCATCAAGGTACCAACCACTACGGCCATGAAACCCACTAATATTTTCAACGTCATTAACTTTATATGAGAAAGCAGTTCCCTTGGCGGTACCAAAAGGTCCATAACTTTTATTTTTGTTGGTGGTAAAAGACAACGATTTTACCGGACCACCGTGTTCACCAATCGTCCCACTAATGCCACTGAGCTTCTCGACCTTGGCATCAATATCAATCTGTAGGTGTAATAATATTGGTACATAAGCTTAAAATATAATTACCATAAGAATATATTAGATTTAAATATTAGGAGAACACATGTGATCATATTGTTCACCTCGGCTTTCATGCCGCCCACTTTTTCACCAAATTGATTGGAGAGCTCGATTTTGCCGGATTCATTTTGACTTGCAAAGTGGATGGTGTTAATATTATCACCATAGGTGATGGAAATATGAGTTATTTGACCATTGGGTACATATGTCCATGGTCGTCCACCTTGACCACCCCATGGTCCAACAACTGAAACTTGTGGTGCCTGCAAAATAGTTATGAATCAAGCAGTGTCATAAGGATTGCCAAGCTAATTAACTCTATAAAATGTAAGGAGAAAAAGTACCATTTTCCTCCTTATAGATTTGTTAGTGAATTAGATCGATGAGCTTATAACTTCATTCTTGAAGATCTTTTTATAGTGGTTCAAGTTAAAGGAAGGGTTTAAATTATTAATTATTTGTTTTTATCATATGGAGATATAGGAGATATTAGATTCAACCCTATCTCTTTAGACCCTCCCACGTGGCCGTTGTACTATTTGCCCTTCACTATTGCTTTTGAGCCACTGATTTAGTAAGGTAGTAAGTGGGAATCCACTTTGCTTGTGATTTATTGATGCAGATCGAGACATGAATGGAGGAATATATTTTCATATCTTTTATGATTTTATTATTATTTTCGGAATTAATTTTAGTAGAATAATTATAGGAGGTTTTAGAGTATATTTAGACTTGATTTATTAGTTTTAGACTTCTAATAGGTTACCTTATAGGTTAGGCATTATTTTAGGACATTATTTCTTGTTTTCCAAGTTTATTGCTGCTATAAAATACCCCTAAAGTTGTAATCCAAAAATGAGAGTTTTTGATTATTGAATAAAGAAAATAAAGGAAAAGCCGAGGCTTTCTTTATCTAGGGTTTGTAACCCATTGTTTCTGGGTCTTTTCATTCGGTATCAATCTCAAGGCTTCACTCGACTTCATTTGGTATCAGATTACTAGACGAGGGTATCAATATTGATGGCCGAACGAGGGCATAGTGTTCATGGCGGAAAAGATGTTCGTGGAAGGAACCATGGTGCAGATTCCAGTCAAGACGTTCATCATCGCAAATGTGGCTTACGTGATATTGAGGTAGACGAAGTGCGAAAGCAGATTCAACAACTCCAGAACTTTCAGGCGCGTGTGGAGCATCCACCGATGGGTTCAGATTCGGATTTATCATCGAGGACATGGAGTTTCATGAAGGGGTCACTCCCTTCAACTAGGGTCACGAAATTGGGTCTAGGAATGTTGCAGATCCTTCAAGGGATATCGAGGCAGAAATTGAGAGTTCGGGGATTGAAGGTATGGCATACCCAGATGTATTTCGTGTCTCGTTATCTATCGTTACTGTTGAAAGGGTTTTTGATGATCCATCATCACCCTTTGTTTTATTAGACAGTTTTGATCAGTTTTTTGATTGGTCAAAACCTCCGATTTTTGACATGTGTGATTGTGATATTTGTCAATTGGAAAGGTCATACTCGGTTGATCGAAAAACACCTTGTTCAAAATTTCCGTCCGATGAATTGTCAAGGAATTTTGGGTTCGTTACGTGTTTTTATCCGTATGAAGATCCTTTCGATTGGTTGTTCTTCGGTCAGATTTGTCATCAGACTGTCAAGAAATTGTTATTTGAAGATTGTGTTACATATTTTTTGGCAGATTTGATGGATTTTGTGAAAAGTAATCGTAAGTATACAGTGCATCGACAGTATAAGGGTAAATTTCTTGTTGCGGATGTTGACTCGTGGACAAGTCTTTTCAAAGAATGGAAGCATGATGCAGATCGAGACATGAATGGAGGAATATATTTTCATATCTTTTATGATTTTATTATTATTTTCGGAATTAATTTTAGTAGAATAATTATTAGAGGTTTTAGAGTAGATTTAGACTTGATTTATTAGTTTTAGACTCCTAATAGGTTACCTTATAGGTTAGGCATTATTTTAGGACTTTATTTCTTGTTACCCAAGATTTATTGGTGCTATAAAATAGCCCTAAAGTTGTAATTCGAAAATGAGAGTTTTTTATTATTGAATAAAGAAAATAAAGGAAAAACTGATGCTTTCATTATCTGGGGTTTGTAACCCATTATTTCTGGTTCTTTTCGTTCAATAATCAAAAACTCTCATTTCCTGATTACAACTTTAGGGCTATTTTATAGCACAAAAAAACTTGAAAAACAAGAAATAAAGTTCTAAAATAATGCATAACCTATAAGGTAACCTATTAGGAGTCTAAAACTAATAAATCAAGTCGAAATCTACTCTAAAATCTCCTATAATTATTCTACGAAAATTAATTCTGAAAATAATAATAAAATCATAAAAAAATATGAAAATATATTCCTCCAATGTCTAGTCGACATCATTTGGTAAGGTAGTAAGTGGGAATCCACTTTGCTTGTGATTTAGTAAGGTAGTAAGTGGGAATCCACTTTGCTTGTTTTGTACCCTTATACGAAAGAAACTATCTGTTAGTACACTAATGACTTTTCAACTATTACGTGAATCCACTTTGCTTGTTTTGTACCCTTATACGAAAGAAACTATAAAATACATATAAATACTCCCTTCTCCCTAAATGTTTGTCCCATTTTCCTTTTTCTTTTGTTTCGAAAAGTTAGTCTAATTTCCAAAATTAAAGCTTCAAAATCACTAAATTTTCAAAACTTGTAACATTTAGGGACGGAGTATTACATAACGGCGGTGTATATTATCAATAATTTTCAAAGCGTTCGTAAAAATAACCAAAATTAAAGCTTCAAAATCACTAAATTAAAATGTTTAAAAAGTCAAATGGGACAAACATTTAGGGACGGAGGGAGTATATAATAGAAGTTTTTTTAATGTGTATTGCATATAGTTCTTAATTATATGAAGAAAATTAGATATTTTTTACTTAGTTCTATTTATAATTTCACATAACAATATTTATTTATTTTTGTCTCGAATAAAAGGAATAAAAAGAAACTATGGATTAGACAAAATGGAGAAATTGTAAAAATTAGACAACAAGTTATATGATTAAAGTATAAAATAGGTATGAATAAAAAATATTACTATGTTAAGAATTTAACAATATTTATTAAGAAAATATCAATCTAAGTGACAAATTCAACAACAACGGTGACTAAAAAATAATTATAATATATAAAAAGTAGAGTTGAAAAGAACGTAACATATTAAAAATATGAAAATTATGTTGCCAAATTTTTTACTTCTTTAAATAATTTTAATATAATATAAATTATGATTGGAGGTTTATATGTATGTAAAATTGAAGGAAAATTAATGAATAATATGTGATTTGGTTATTTTACTATAAATTAGAAAGATAAAAAATATGAATATAAATAGAGTAGGTCTGCTGAGAAACGCGTTTCTCCATAACTATGGAGAAACGCGTTTTTAATAGCCAGAAGCTATACGTTTGATAACCAGAAGAAAATTTCTGGATATCAGTCTCAAAGGGTTCTGGATATCCAGAAGCTTTGGAACGGATATCCAGAAGCCTTTGGGCGGATATCCAGAAAAAATAGATTTGAAGTCAAATCCAAGGCCAAGACCAGAAATTGCTTATTGAAGGTTTCTGGATATCCAGAAACCTTCAAATGTATATCCAGAAATCATCAAATGAATATCCAGAAACATTTTGAAAGTTTCTGGATATTCATTTTGAAGGTTTCTGGATATCCAGAAACCTTCAAATGTATATCCAGAAACATTTTGAAAGTTTCTGGATATCATTTTGAAGGTTTCTGGATATCACTTTCATAAGCTTCTGGATATCCTTTCAAAGGGTTCTGGATATCCAGAACCTTTGAGACTGATATCCAGAAGTAACCATGGGACAAGGTCATGGCCAATACAAAAAGTTTCTGGATATCCTTTCAAAAGGTTCTGGATACCCGTAACCCGTTTCTCCATAACTTATGGAGAAACGCGTTTCTCCCTAGATTTTACGATATAAATAAGTTAGAAAACAAGATAATATATATTAAAATTATTTATGCTTACTCTAAAAAATTCTTTTTTATTAAATAATGTAAGTATTTCAATTGCATTTTATGATATTATCATAAGTGTTAGGACCTAACTATGTAAACCACATAGTTATAAGAGGTTTTGACAAAGAAATATATCATATGTTATCTAACAGCCAAGATAACATATGACCTTGGACAGCTAAACCATCAACTTCAAACTGCACTTCTATATATATCAACTGGACAGCTATGATTCAATCATCCTACAAAGATATCACTCAAAACCACTCATGTACATTAATGTATCTAAATACATATGTAGTATGATGCTTTGCATATTGCCTAAACCTTCTAGATCAAGAACTTAGCTCTGATAGCTAAGGTTCTCTCACAGCAAAGACTTCATTCCTCAACAGCTATGATCTTCAACATCAGCAGCAATGAAGAATTCCTGTGATGACCAAGATGTGCCTTCCCCAATCTCTCCATACAGATGTTGCCAGCTCATCTCCATAAAGATCACATGCTTGGTTGCAGATTCCAGCTATATTATTCTCCAGTCAACAAAGGCTCTAAATGCAACTCCAACATGCATTTACTATCTTGTCTCCTTGTCTCCTCCAACGGCTATTTCCTAGCCTATAGAAGGAACTCTCCAAGACTGAAGAACACACCCCTTACACACACAACTTCTACAAACCTTGCATCCAAACCTTCTCAACCTGCAACCAATAATCAAAACAACATTAAGACACTTGTAACTGATCTCAGGTGTATAAACTGATTTGTAAGAACCCCTTAAGACTGACTTTAAGTGGGTAGTGTGAATTGCTCAGTGTAGAGCTTAATCCCTAATAGACTGTACTTATTAGGAAGAGGAAGTTCAAGGAACTTGCCTATCCAATCCTTTGTAAATCTTAACGGGAACTAGATTTAAGAAGATTGATCTCACTTGTCAAGGTTGACAGTGAGGGTGGACGTAGGAGGAGTGAACTCTGAACCACCTTAAAATTCCTTGTGTTCAATTGGTATTATCACACAACACACACACACATATACACACACATACACTATTCACTTGTCTTTACATTATTTCAAACACTTTTATTCCGCTGCACATTTAACTCTAATCTTTAAAACCAAGTTAACCTCTCGATGCCTAAGATTTCACCTCAGCTGTCAAACCTTAACTGCCTAACCTTTAATTTGATCTACGCAAACAGGACCTTTCAATTGGTATCAAAGCTTGTCTTCACACACAAAAGTCTAACAACTTGTGAAGGATCAACTACCAACCCACCATGCCTCAACCAAGGAGAAATAATGAGAAAGACATTCCCCATATTGATGACTGTGGATCATTTGAAATATATGCATCAAAAATTAAAACATACCTTGATGCCAATAGTATTTGGAATTGGTATGCCCTTGAAAATGAAGTCACATACCCTGTTTCTGTTGATACAAATGGTGGACCTAGCAAAGTAAAATCTCCGCACTCGACAGATTCGAAGACAAACCTAGTCGGCCAACCTTAAAGTCAAGAACATACTCCAAAAGAGTGTTAATGACTCACTTGCTCAAGAAATTGCCAAGGAACCATCTGCAAAGGCCGCTTGGGAACTCATCCATACCAAGTTCCAAAAACACACCAGTGTTAGAACACAAAACCTATACAACCTTCTTAGACAACTTGACAACTTCAAGTTCTACCCTGGTGAGAAAGTAAGTGCTGCAAAACTAAGGTTTGAAGACTTGGTAAGATCCATTGCTGATCATGGTAAAACCTTTGAGAACCAAGATCTGTGTCTCAAAATATACTCCAACCTTCCTCAAGAATATGAGAAGGTAGCTCTACCAATAAGAGAAGGCTCAGAATGGAGCACCATGACTGTTGAACAATACTTTGGTAAGCTTGAAGCTTATGATCTAGAAGGAATGATAAAACTCCAACCAGTTCCTTCCATTTCACAAATCCTTGCCTTAACTGCCCAAGAAACCACTCAAAAACCAATCACCCAACAAGACATTGATTCCATGGTTCTTCTTTCCCTCCAAAAAGTAAACCTTCCCTCAAACAACCTGTCTCAAGGAGATCTACCTAGTCTCATATCCATGGCTGTCAGAAATACCTTGAGAGCACATAAGAAGTCCTTTGAGAAAAGCTATAGCCCATCCACCTCTGATCAAGAAAACCCTAAAAAGAAAGTTGAATGCTTCAACTGTAAGAAGCTTGGACATTACTCATCTGATTGCCCTGAACCAAGGAAACCTAGGGAAAATCAGACAGCTAAGAAGTTCTCATACTCCAAGGAGATTATTCACAGTTCAAGGTGTAACTGCTACAACTGCACAAAGAAGAAAAATGAAAAGAACAAAGATTAAGTATTGATTGCTGACTCATCTAAGTTTAGTGATGAGGAATGTGACTATAGTGACTCTGAAAGTGAAGGAGAAGAAGCAATGATATGCTTGATGGCTGGAGATGATGAAGACTCAGACAATGAAGAAGATCTTGAAGCCTTAGCTGTTGCTGAAGAACTAAAACAGGTACCTCAATTTAACACTTTAAATAATGAAGAATTTAAGCAATTAATTAGTACTCTTTTAATTCAAATAAAAAGACACCAAACTGGCTTTGCTTCATTGCTCACTGATAATCTATCCCAAAGTAAAACCATTGAAAGCCTTGAAAGAGCCAACCAAGGACTGAAAGTTCAAAACCTTATGCTTGAAAAAGGCAATGAAGAACTGACAGCTGTGAATTCTAATCTTCTGGAAACCAACATCAATCTTGAAAAGGAAAATGAATCCTTCAGAAAGAAGTTTGAAACCTGGAACAGCTCTGGAGAAGCCTTGACCCACTTTAGCTACAACCAAAGACACCCAGGTGACAAATCAGGAATTGGAGCTAACAATCCTACTATGTACACATATACCCCTCTTACTGATGAAAGGGCCATTGACAAGATGGTTCTTGAAAGCATGAACTATGTCAAAGCCCAAGAAAATGTTTATCCTATCCAAACCAAGGAAGATCTCAAGAAAAAGGGAAAAATGGATGAAGCTAGCTCCAGCCACACTGATGTATCAACTCCAGATAGCCCCACTCACACTGATAAAACTCATATAGCCATCTTAAAACAGTCAAAAGGAAAAGGAAAACAAGCAAGCAAAGGTAAATACATATGGCAAAAGAAAGGAATCAAGGAGCAAATGAAGGAGAACCAACCAAAACATGGTGGACAGCAGAGGTCTCATAGACAACCAAGACATGGTGGACAGCAGAGGTTTCCTAGACAGCCAAGATATGGTGGACAACAGAGGTCTCCAAGACAGCAAAGATTCTATGATCATCACTCATATGCCAAACCTCAAAGACCTAACTGGCCATTCTCAAATGGAAGAAACCATGCCCAACACAATACCTCTCCTAGATCATCTCATAATTCCCCAAGCCATTCTCAGTTTCATAATCAAAACCAATTCTTTTCTCCCAAAAAATTTCTTAATCAAACCCAACCTATTGCTCCTACTCCCTATATGCTGCAAATAATGGGATATTATAATGCCCTAAACCAGTACTTTGGAAAGAGAGCAATGAACAAAGCTAGGGTACCAAAGAAATTCTAATCCTTTGGACCCAAAAGAATAAAGGGTACCATAAATGTATTTTTCCGTTTTGTAGGAACCTAGGAAAGGAATATGGTACTTGGACAGTGGATGCAGCAGGCACATGACTTACAACAAGGAGTGGCTACAACAATATGTCCCTAAAAATGGTCCAAATGTAACTTTTGGTGACAATTCTCAAGCCAAAGTCAAAGGATCAGGAAACCTTGTTACTAAAGATATTATTTTCACTAATGTATCTTATGTAGAGGGTCTCAAGCACAATTTGATTAGCCTTAGTCAGATTTGTGATAAGGGATATCATGTTGTTTGTTCCAAAAACCACTGCACTGTCAAAGATGTCAACAACAAATCAATCCTCACTGGAATAAGAAAAGGCAACCTCTACTGTCTAAACCTAGAAATTGTGGATTCCTCAGATGCCCATTGCCTACTCTCCTTCAGTCAATCTGATATGTCTTGGCTATGGCACAAAAGATTGGCTCACTTAAACCTGAAAAGTATCTCAAAACTATCCAACTCAAATCTAGTAAAAGGCCTACCCAAAATACCCTTCAAAAAGGACAAGTTGTGCAAAGCTTGTCAATGTGGAAAACAAAAGAAAACCTCCTTCACTGCCAAAACCAGATTAGATACCTAAAAACCACTTCAACTTCTCCACATGGACCTGTTTGGACCCATCAGAACTAGATCTCTTGGTGGAAAGAGATACTCTCTTGTTGTAGTTGATGACTACACTAGATTCACTTGGATCATACTTCTTGAATCTAAAAGAGATACATTGGAACAACTTGTCAAACTGTTCAATAAAATTCAAAACCAAAAGGGTTTATCCATCATCAAAATCAGATCAGATCATGGTAAGGAATTTGAGAACACTGGTGTTGAAGAATACTGTGATCAAAAAGGGATTGAGCACAATTTCTCTGCTCCTAGAACTCCTCAGCAAAATGGGGTTGCTGAAAGAAAGAATAGAACAATTTGTGAGGCAGCAAGGTCTATGCTGTCAGAGCACAACCTTCCTAAATATTTTTGGGGTGAAGCAGTCACCACTGCTGTCTATGTTCAGAACAAGACCCTTATCAACAAATTTCACTCCAAGACTCCCTATGAACTTTGGAATGGAAGAACACCAACCATTTCTTACTTCCATGGCTTTGGAAGTAGATGCTTCATACACAACAATGGGAAAAACAATCTTGACAAATTTGATTCAAAAAGTGATGAAGGAATTTTCCTTGGATACTCCAACACTAGCAAAGCCTATAGGGTTTACAACAAAAGAAGACTTGTTGTAGAGGAATCAATTCATGTAGACTTTGATGAAAATAATGACCAAAGTCACACTGAGCTATGTGATTTTGATGAAGCTGTGGGAAATTCAGATAACCTACCTGAAGTATCTCCTGTGCATGATCCCTCATGTCTTATTCCTGAAGAAGATTCACCTTCCCTTCCCTATGTAGTGCCCAAAGACACTAATAAACAACCTATTTTGTTTGACAGCCAAGAATCCCTTCTCAACAGCAAAGGTGAATCTGACAGCCAAGGTGCACCTCATAACCTACCTTCATCCAGTCATCAAAATTCCCTTGAAAAAGATTCTATCCAACCTGATAACAACTTCTCTCATTCAATTCCTCAACCTAAAACCATTACCCACATCATTCCTCCAAACAAAAGCATCTATATTGACCTACCTATACACAAAATGGACATTCCACCTGACATGCCTGTTCTTGACTCTCCAATGAGTGCCTTCATCTCTCAAATTGAACCCAAAAAGATAAATGAAGCCCTTCAAGACCCAGATTGGATAGAAGCAATGGAGGAAGAATTGGAGCAATTTGAAAGAAATAAAGTTTGGAAGCTTGTTCCTAAGCCAAAGAACCAAACTGTCATTGGAACAAGATGGGTTTTTAGGAATAAAATGAATGAAGAAGGAGTTGTAGTAAGAAACAAAGCTAGACTGGTTGCTCAAGGATACAGACAAGAAGAAGGTATTGACTATGATGAGACTTTTGCACCAGTTGCAAGACTTGAAGCTATAAGGTTATTTCTTGCCTATGCTTCATTCAAAAAGATGAAAGTGTTTCAGATGGATGTCAAGAGTGCATTTCTGAATGGAGTCCTAAATGAAAAGGTGTTTGTATCTCAACCTCCTGGATTTGAGCATCCCAAATTTCCTGATCATGTATACAAATTGGACAAAGCATTATATGGGCTTAAG
The DNA here is from genome assembly GCA_022495995.1 of Adenophora triphylla var. japonica. NCBI lineage: Eukaryota > Viridiplantae > Streptophyta > Magnoliopsida > Asterales > Campanulaceae > Adenophora > Adenophora triphylla. Next base: position 276,775 of record JAFEMH010000679.1, read on the forward strand.
CAGGCACCAAGAGCTTGGTATGATACCCTATCTAAATATCTCCTTGGCAAAGGATTTACCAAGGGCCACATTGATAACACTTCGTTTATCAAAAAATATGGAGATGATCAGTTGCTCATACAAGTCTATGTTGATGACATTATATTTGGCTCATCAAATGAGGACTTGTGCACTGAATTTGGGGATATTATGAAGAATCAGTTTGAAATGAGCATGATTGGTGAGCTCACTTTCTTCTTAGGGCTTCAAGTCAAGCAAATGAAGGAAGGAATATTCATTAACCAAGCTAAATACACAAGGGATATGATCAAAAAGTTTGACATGCAAACTGCTTCCTCTGCCAAAACTCCCTTGTCAAACACAACCAAACTTCATGCTGATCCAGATGGTCAAAGTGTAAATCCAACACTTTACAGAAGTTACATTGGATCTCTTCTTTATGTGACAGCTTCAAGACCTGACATTATGTTCAGTGTCTGTCTCTGTGCTAGATTTCAAGCAAACCCCAAGGAATCTCATCTCTCTGCTGTCAAGAGAATTTTGAGATATCTCAAAGGAACCCCTGATTATGGTTTGTGGTATCCTACTGAATCCCCATTTTCTCTAATTGGATTCACTGACTCTGACTATGCTGGATGTAATCTAGATAGAAAATCCACAAGTGGTGGATGCCAATTTATTGGATCTAGAATTATTTCATGGTCAAGCAAAAAGCAAACCTCAGTAGCCACCTCAACAGCTGAAGCTGAGTATATTGCTGCTGGCTTGTGTTGTTCACAAATACTTTACAGAAAATCTTGTCCAACACTCAAAAACAAAGCATATTGAGGTCAGACATCACTTCATCAGAGATCATGTTGAAAAAGGGAATATCAACCTTGCTAAAGTTTGTACTGAGGATAATGTCTCTGATATTCTAACAAAGGCTATGGATGAGAAAAGATTTGAGATGTTAAGAGCAATGCTAGGCATGATCAACTTACCAAAATAAAGACTCTTATTCATTAAAGATAAAACCCTATCTTATGGCCGCTGTCAACAACATGGTATCTGACAGCTAACACCTTCCACCAAACCAAAAGCCTCTTAAACATCAAAACCAAAAGTCATTCCTACCTTACAATCAAACTTCAAACACAAAGATCATAAAAACAAACATAAATCCATATTACCAAAAGCTTCACTACCCTCCTTCTCATCACAACAAGCCCTTCTGAAAAGCTTTGACAGCTAAGGACTGTCAGTCCTGTTTATCCCATAGCTGATCTTGGAAGTAATCATCCCCATATCCTTTATCACTATAGATAATGTCTTGAGCTTGATATGCATTCTCTTCAATGTCTCCATATCTCTCTAGCCATACAGGGTGCCTCTCCATAAAAGGATCAATGGCTGTGGATGAGAACTGTAAAGAAGGACACACCCTCCTTGGCCACCATTCTTCAACTGCATTATAAGGAGGATACTCACTGAGTGGTGAGAGAAAGCTGAAGGTACCTGAAGAATTTGTACTTGCCTGTACAATGATAGCTTGATCAGACTGAGGACCTTCATCTTCATCACCATTCAGAACAGCTGGACTCAAACACTTGAGAAATTGAGAAAATAACTTCATATAAACCCTGGAAGGAGAACTTTGCACTCCTGCAAAGTTATCTCCAGTTCCCTCAAGAACTGTTTGGCTAAGAGTTAGGGAATCCCTGGTGACAGCTGTGTATTCCTTGACAGCTATGAAATCAGGTTGACCAATTTTTGTGTCAACCTTAATCCTTTCATTACTATCAAGCTTCACTAGCTCACCCAAGGTATAAACCCTCTCTACACCATCCTTAACTTGCTTACTTGATTCTCCTTCCCTCTCCTTTCTTGACAGCTTAACCTTAGCTGTCAAATCATTATGCCCCTCCTCAACTATCTTAGCTTTACCCTTGTTCTTAGCTATCTCCCTCAACCTATTTTTCTCTCTTTCCAAAAGTGCTAGTCTCTCCTCCTCCCAAAATTTCCTTTTTATCTCTCTCTCTCTCAACTCCTCTTCCTTATGTGGATCATCATTGAGCATTTGATCCACTTCATGTTCCAAACCAGTATCAGTTTGGAGCCTATATGACAGAAACTCTCTCTCAAACCTTGCCTCTCTTGTTTCATCTACCCTTGGACTTTGAAAAACAAGTCTCTTTGCTGTCTTAGCCATTTTGCTAGGACTGAACTTTGAAACAAGTCTTCCCATTGGCTATGAATGAAATGAATTTGGTAAATTTCTTCATCTGAACCATTTCCTTTTATAGCCAAATTTAGTTTCAGTCAAAATAGTGGCAATGATTATTCAAAATAGGCTTGGCTGGTCATTAAGTCTGACAGCTATGAATTTAGTTCTTGCCAAATCGAGGAAGTTTTGAAACTTGCCACTAACACATATCTATTAATGTCTCTGTTTATTCCCACTGAAATTTCACATTTGTGTACGGAAATAACTTCCTTGTTTCATGGGAAGTTATTGTACATGTAATGAGTAGTGGGACAAAATACACTATTCATGAACAGTCACTATCTTAAATGCTATCTTTTAACTGTTACACTAACCCACGTATTAGCCGTTGAACTCCACCAATCCCCACATCAAACTATCATTTAACCTTGCGAATTAATCCCTCAGTTAACAATCACTATTCTCCCTTCCAAATTCATCCTTTGATTCCCTCTGCTTTTCTCATAAACCCTAAAAACTCTCTCTTCTAAGTTCAAACATGTCTTACCCTGAAGCCCATGGATATTTCATCAAACCTGAGTTCTATGAGCACAATGTTGGAGCTCTCATCAAAGAACTTCTGGAATCCAATCATCTCTGCAATATGATGGAAGCTCAACCTCCAATTTATGAGAAGCTATGCAGAGAGATTTTTATGAAAGGAGAAAGACAATCAACTGGGGCAATCAAAACCACCATTGAAGGTACTGAAATCAATGTGACCCCCAAGGTTGTGTCCAAGGTTTACAACATCCCTATCAAAAGTGAAGGTCTCTCAAATCTCTGGAATAGGAAAGACAACAACTTGGAACCATTCTACAAAAGGTTCTTTGACAAACCAAGTTGCAAATATCAATTGGTTCAAGACAAACCAATCAAAAAGAAGGACCTTGATCTGTTCAAATCAACCCTAATGGATGTTGTCATCAAAGGGTTTGATGGAAAGCAATCATCTTTTGATCAAATTAGTCCTAATGAATGGAAGCAAGCCCTAAGTTTGATAACCAAAGAGGTAAACTGGAGTGTTGCTTTACTATATAACTTTCAATTGGCCATATCTCCTTCTCCTTGGAAATTCAAAAAGCAAAATCCAAGGATGAACAATTTCAGATTCATGAGTGGAATTCTTCATCACCTTATTCCAAGGTTGAATCCTCCCCTAAAGGATGAGTGGCTTGAGACTGCATCTCTAGTATCAACCAGAAGCTTCAACTTAAGTACTTTCAAACTCAAAAGCAAGAAGAACTTAGAGCTTGGGGACAGCTCTGAGAATTTTGATGAAGCCTCTCAAAGACTGAAAGAGAAGACTGAGAAGGATATGAAAATGTGGAAGGGATTGGTAAACATGGTGAATGACAGAAGATCCAAGAGAAAGCATGACAAAGGTGTTGTCATAAAAGAAAAGGCTCAAGAGACCTCTCCTAGCAAAATCAAAAGGAGAAAAAGCCTAGCCAAGATGAAGAAAACTGGAAAGGGAAAGAAGCTTAGCAAAGGAAAGCAAATTCAAGAAGAGGTAGCTATTGAGCAAGAAAGTGCTCAAGGAACTGACAAAGGGAAGATGGTTGCTGAAGAACAAGCTGACAGTGAAGATACTCAGTCAGATCCTATCTTCAAGGACATTGATGAGTATGATGGTGAAGAGGAAGAAATCCATGATGCTGTGTATGCTGGTGAAGCTCAAGGTGATGAGTATGATGAAGATATGAGAAGAGGCTTCTTTGAGTCACTAATGGAAGTGAGGACAGCTAAGGTTGGACAGTCTTCTGGGACAGCTATGGAAGATTCATCTCTGACAGCCAAGGTTGTCTCAATTGCTGAAACCCCATCCAAGGTAACCTCTAAGCCTTCTCTTACTCTCAGTACTTTCTCTAGGAAGAGAAAATCAGATAAAGATGCTCCCCCATCCAAAAAGTTGAAACCAACCACTCCTCAACCCTCCTCATCCAAAGACCAATCCAGTTCACCTCATGACTCTGTGGCTCAAGGCATCTTGAATCTTAATCCCTCCAACATTAGTCCAAATGAGCCTAGTATTGAAAAAGATAGGGGGAATAGCTCTAGCTCGAAAAGATGAGCCTCTGTTAAGGGGGAACAAAAGTCCTATGTCTCCCATTCGACAGCCTATGCCTCTCTCTAGTCAAGGATCACCCTCTCGATAGTCCCTCGGATCCTTCCCCATTCCCGAAAACATCCTCAAAGCATCTCGAAGGACTTTCCTTAGAGGATCCCAAGCATGTCCCCGCTGTTCTCTACTACTTGAGACAAGCGCTAACGAGAGGAAGAAACCCAAAAGCCTTGAAACTTATCAAAACCAGAGATTTGGCTAAGAAAGCAAGCATACCCGCACCGAATCCCATCCACGAACCCGAACCTCAACCCAAACTGTTGAATCTGTTCAAACTCAAGAACCTCATGTTGTTACCCAAGATCCACGAACCTCAACCTCGAACTTGAACCCGAACCTCAACCCGATCTTGAACTGAACCCCAACCTGAACAAGAATCTCAATCTAAACCTAGTGAGCCTGTTCAAACCCAAGAAACTCTTGATCCCTCTCTTAAATCTGAAATCCTTCCTACTTGTGAACCTTGGATTTTAGATTATGACATTGACTTTTCCTTCCCCTCTATCATGGCTGCCCACCAAAGATTGAAGGATATTTCCCATTTCCCTGAAATTGCCAATCCTCACCTAGTCTCCAATCCTTGGCTGTTAAGCAAAAATTCCATTATAATTCATGCAAGGAATAGATGTGGCCTCATAATGTTTGCCCATGAGGAATGGAAAAAGTACAGAATAGCTCTCCCCAACTCCTTCTTTCACAAGGCCCCCTTGCTACCTAACTTCATGGATATTTCTACCATAATAGATTGGGAAATTCTGTTCTCCCAGCTTCTCTCTTCAAATATCAATGAATGCATTTATATGCCTTCATCCCTGGTGTATGCCCTATGCATTGAGCTTGCCAAAGAAATGTATTGGAGGATTTGCCTCAATAAATCCATTATCATGGCTGTCATTGCAAGACCAAGCCTGACAGCTATGTTTCCCCCTTCATCTTCAGTACCCTCTTCCTTCATCCCCCTAAACACAAGATCTCTCCAATCCAACCTTCCTCCAAACTTCAATCCTTCAACTTTTGTACCCCCATATCATGTGACCATCACAGACATGCAAAGATTTACAAGGTCAATGATAACCAAGATAAGACACATTTTGGAAGTCTCAACTGTGTCAAAATCTGAAAGGAAGACCTCCAAAGGAAAGGCTGTTGAATCTGAAGAAGAAGCTGCTTACCTGGGAAAGAGAGCCTCTGGTGCTACTCCCAATGTGATTTTGTCAAGTGATGATGAAGATGATTCTCCTGTAATGAAACAGCATCAGTTCTCAACCTCTACTGTTCTCACTGTCACAACTGATCCACCTCTACATCAAACTCAACAACCCATCTCTCTTCAATCAAACCCCTTCTTTTCTAACCTATTTGCAGGAACAAGGGGTCAGAGCTCAAAACCAAAGAAGGCTCCCTTATGGGGTACTATGAGGTTGAGAAATGATGAAGAGCCTCTGTCCAAAGCTGTTCTCAAGGAAAGGCAAAACCAAACCTTCACCTATGATGATGAGATGAGCTGGGAATGGAACAATGAGATGTACTACAGAGGTGTTGAGGACAAGATGAAGAGAGTGCTACTTGCAGAAAGAGAGGAGATCCTTGCAGCAAGAAGAGAAAGAGATGAATTTTCTTAAGAAAATTTTATGTCTTTTTGGATAAGTCCTTTTTAATCCCTACCCTTATTTACTGCTTTAAAAACAATGTCTATTTTGGATAATATGTTCTGTTTTAAAGCTCAGTTGATTGAATCAAGAAGATTGTTCTCATCTTCATTGGTATATTCATTCTTGAGTATCTTGCAGGTTATATCTTTATTAGATATATTACTTTGCCAAAAAGGGGGAAATTGTTAGGACCTAACTATGTAAACCACATAGTTATAAGAGGTTTTGACAAAGAAATATATCATATGTTATCTAACAGCCAAGATAACATATGACCTTGGACAGCTAAGCCATCAACTTCAAACTACACTTCTATATATATCAACTGGACAGCTATGATTCAATCATCCTACAAAGATATCACTCAAAACCACTCATGTACATTAATGTATCTAAATACATATGTAGTATGATGCTTTGCATATTGCCTAAACCTTCTAGATCAAGAACTTAGCTCTGACAGCTAAGGTTCTCTCACAGCAAAGACTTCATTCCTCAACATCTATGATCTTCAACATCAGCAGCAATGAAGAATTCCTGTGATGACCAAGATGTGCCTTGCCCAATATCTCCATACAGATGTTGCCAGCTCATCTCCATAAAGATCACATGCTTGGTTGCAGATTCCAGCTATATTATTCTCCAGTCAACAAAGGCTCTAAATGCAACTCCAACATGCATTTACTATCTTGTCTCCTTGTCTCCTCCAACGGCTATTTCCTAGCCTATAAAAGGAACTCTCCAAGACTGAAGAACACACCCCTTACACACACAACTTCTACAAACCTTGCATCCAAACCTTCTCAACCTGCAACCAATAATCAAAACCACATTAAGACACTTGTAACTGATCTCAGGTGTATAAACTGATTTGTAAGAACCCCTTAAGACTGACTTTAAGTGGGTAGTGTGAATTGCTCAGTGTAGAGCTTAATCCCTAATAGATTTGTACTTATTAGGAAGAGGAAGTTCAAGGAACTTGCCTATCCAATCCTTTGTAAATCTTAACGGGAACTAGATTTAAGTGGATTGATCTCACTTGTCAAGGTTGACAGTGAGGGTGGACGTAGGAGGAGTGAACTCTGAACCACCTTAAAATTCCTTGTGTTCAATTGGTATTATCACACAACACACACACATATACACACACATACACTATTCACTTGTCTTTACATTATTTCAAACACTTTTATTCCGCTGCACATTTAACTCTAATCTTTAAAACCAGTTAACCTCTGACAGCTAAGATTTCACCTCAGCTGTCAAACCTTAACTGCATAACCTTTAATTTGATCTAAGCAAACAGGACCTTTCAATAACTATTTAAATTTTATTTAATATAACAAATGTAGCGAAAAAATAAAACTTGTAGTGAATATAAAATTAAATCCTATATACTTAAGTATTTCATTAACTCCTTCAAATATGGAAGGATAACTACGAATATTATTTATAATTTGTAATATTCATAATACATATCAACAACGTTAACATATTGATTGAAAACTTAACGAACATTAGTAATGTTAAGCCATACGGCTAAATTTCTTTAGCATTTTAGCGAATAGCATATTTTGAAAATTTAGTGAGAACGTTTTGAAAAAAAAAATAGTTAAGTTAAACCATTTAAAAAAAAATGGCTAAAGTTGAATAACAAAAATATGATTTTTGTTATATTATAATAGTATTACTATGAAATGCCGAACATATATATACCACCACAAATACCTTATCATCCATCTTATCGCTAGTTGCATGAAAACTATTTAAGACCAACATATATCTTATGAGTGGCTGTATGAAATCTAAGCTTGTTATAACATTAATAAACATTGACTAGTACATGAAAGAGACATTAAAAAAAATCGATTAACTCGTGATTTGAATGTTTCATTTTAAATTTCACTTTTTTTTTTTGTTTTTCAAAAATATAAATCATTAATGTGAAATACACATGACAGTTATTTCACAAACAATGCATGAGAATGAACAACTGTGAAAACCTACAAAACATTAATGTGAAATAGAATCTCAGTTTATAATATAAACTAATACAGTTATAACATTAATGTTATAACACAAACAATGCAGGATAATATTTCACAGGTAAGTAATTAAGTCAATACTAATTAGTTGCAAATAGAAGGAAGTTACTGGAAATCAGCAAGATTGGGTGTCATTACGCAGGCAATTGAATCACTCAAGTTTGTTGCATCTCCTCTATACAAATGAAAATTGCTTATATAAACAAACTTCCTAAAGAACTCACCTGAGTAATAATTCTTCTTCAATTCAACTTCCATCTCGTGGAAATTTCTAACTCATTGAATCATTTCATCCAAAACACTCAACGAAATTTCATGATAGATAAACTGGAAAAAAAACCCCATTTTTAACTAGCAACCCTAATTTTCTCAACAACATCACTCCGATAGGCGGTATCGCCATCAATTCCGGCAAAATCAATGACCGGAATGTTGCAATTTAATTGCGAGGAGCATGGAGAAGAGCTTGATTTATCCTCTACTATCGGTCAGTCGTGGATGAATTGCAGTTAGGGATATTTTTGTTCACATTTTTAGCAGAGACTTATTGGCTAGTTTTGAAAATATCTGTTTTTATTGGTAAATTTCACCCCATCTCAAGGTTTTATTGATAAAAACCCCTTCTTCTAACTTGGCTCAGTGACAAAGAAAAAACTAGGTAACTAAATAATTCCTCACCTGACCCAAACATTTTACTAGGCCCATTTGACCAAAATGGACCAATCCATACAACTTTTATTATCGTTAGAGATATTGTTTTATATCGGTAATTGACAAATTTTGCCTATAACATATAAAAGTCATGGACCACTTCCCATAACATTAATTGGTTTTAAGGTGTAACCGCATACTTTAATACGGTATCAGAGCAGTTTCTTTACACGTGCATGCCCAACAGTCCACAATGTTACTGCGCGCCACCCGATATATAAGTCCATGTTGTAAGTATTTGATAAAATCCGGCTACACGTGAGGGGCGTATTACAGATATTGTCACACATCGAGAATTGACAAACATTGCCTATGACATATAAAGGTGTTCGCCACTCCCATTAACACAAATTGATTTTAAGTTGAAACCTTAGACTTTAAGATTTATAATTGATCATACCAAAAGTGTCGAGCTGGGCCAAGCGAGTAAAGCCCAGTCTTCAACCAATCATTGCCACCACATTCTCAATGGGCTAGGCCCAAGTATTACAGGGCTCAAGGCCCACCTTATTGATCAGTCGACTCAAGCTCATTGACCGACCTACCAGGTCTCGACCTAGCTTAGTCCGACCTAACGATCCAAGTTCTACTTCGGGTACGATCCAGCTCTACCCGTCAGTCAGGTCGACCAAACCCCAAATGGCGTCCTCGACCTGCCAAGCAAGCGTCGACCTAACGAATATAGACGCACGTGCTTCTATCCTTTCCATAACCGGTTCCCTACAAATCAGGAGCCATTCAGGACATGTTCCCATAACATGTAACCGCCCCTCAAATCACGGAGCTCATGTAGCTCCACCAAAAATACCACACTCATCAACTATAAATACATCACCACTACAACGGTTATGAGGTAACTGCAATTTTGTTATCTGAATATCGTCTTTGTTCAATACATTTTTGCCCTCCAATACACATACTTACTCTCACGCCCGAGGGTCTAAGCCGGAGACACATCCGGCTAGTCGTGGGTTCTGATTTCAGGTCAAGGAGTCAGGTGATCAGTCCTGCTATGTGGAGGAAGATTGATAAGCACATTTCCTGCGGCATCAGTTTGGTTCCATTGCCGGGAAGCGTGCATAGCTTGACCTCGAAAGTTTTCTCAACCTGCAATCAAGGTGATTTCGGATGGGCATGTATCTGAGGCCTCACTCGGGCACAACGAAGGAAACACTAACGCCAATTCAAACACTGGAAATGCAAATTTGCCTCCTCCCCCTCCACCGCGTCATCACGCTAGGGAAACTCGATCTAATAGTGTTGCTGATGGCAGGGGATTGTCTGATAGGAGGAGAGACAAGCGTCCTATGGAAGGACAGGGAGCACCACCTCCTCCAAAGCGTCAAACAGGGCAAACGAATGCAGGAAACAGGGCAGGTCCCTCGTCCGATCCCCTAAGCAGAAAGGAGATGCTGTTAGAGCAAGCTCAAATTCTGGCCGAATTAATAGCAATGGAGGAGGCAGAGCAAGCTGATAAAAGGTCGTAGAGGGTGGCTCCCTCTCAAGTTTCTAATAGGCAACATGTTAGGAGTGCTAGGCCGAATGAAACCGTAGGACAGAATGTCGAGAACAGGATAGTACAGCGGCCTCAGTCCCCTATTCATGTCCCAAGTGAAGATCTGAGGGCCAGCCTCAACAGGAATAGAGAGCAGGAAGCCCAGTCAGATCTGAGACGACAGCTAGAGTCAAGTCGAAGTTTGCGTGGATCACCGGCCCGGACACAAAGGTCGCAGTCCCATAGAGAAAGGAATGGGCGAAGATTGCCTATAAGAGAGGGTAGGCACAGGTCGCCACCCAGAGATGATAGTCGCAGGTCGCCACTAAGAGAGGACAGGCGCAGGTCGCCGCTTAGAGATGATAGGCGCAGGTCGCCAATTCAGTCAGTAAGGTCACCTTCCCACAGAGATAGGAGTGGCAGAGAGATGACTCCCCCCAAAAGCGACAGAAACAGAGCCAACCCTGGTAGAGAGCCTCACCATGAAGAGAGGCAAAGGTCAAATGATGTCTCCCACGCTAGGGACGACATGCCAGATGCTAGAGATTGGCTTATATGGAAGAAAAAGTTTGAGCAATGGGAGGCTGATAAGAAGGAAGGCGCTGGAAAGGGTGAGGGTGAGCACAAAGACTTTGCTCTTCGACCCTTGGCCAAAGAGTTGCTTGAACATCGACCTCCGTCGGGTTTCAGATTGCCAGTCCTAGAAAAATATTCGGGAGCGACCAACGTCAAAAGCCATATACAGCACTTGGAAGCTACCATGTGCTTTGTCTCCCACGAGGATGACATGATGTGCAAGGTACTTACAAGCACACTCACTGAGGCAGCCCTTACATGGTTCAATGGTTTGGCACCGGGTTGCATCTCAACTTGGTCTTATATGAGGACAAAATTTCTGGAACGCTTCTCGACTGCTGGAGCCAGGAAGATGATAGTCACCGATCTAAACAACGTGGTGCAAGGGAAAAATGAAAGCTCGATGAGCTACTACACCAAGTTTAAGGAAATGGTCGACAAGATCGAGGAGGACCTCACAGACAGGGAGGTGATCAATTGCTTTAGGAGTGGAATTACTTCTAGAGACATGGACTACGAGCTGACAGTTCGAACTGTGACAACTCGACAAGAGTTGTTCGAGAAGGCCTATAATGTGGCATTGGCCGAGGAGGGAAAGGAAAAGAAGAATGGGAAAGTCCCCAAGGTTGAGGTCACTGATGATAAGAAAGACTCAGTTAAGAATGGGGGAAACAACAAGAATAGAACCAGGGCGACTGAGAAAGTGCCCGAAGCCTTCACTCCCCTAACGGTGAGTCGAACTAAAATAATGAACACGGTCGAGCTAGGTCCACCTGCCCCGATGAACCCAGCAAATAAGTTTAGAAGGTATAACACCAAGTATTGTGAGTATCACAAAGATACAGGCCATACTACTGAGGATTGTATGAATTTGAAGCGCATAATTCAGAGGATGGTCGATCAGGGAAGGCTCGATGCATATGTGAAAAGGCCTCAAGCAGGCGGAGGTGAGCGACCTGCAGGGGGACACCCAGAGCCGAGGCAACCTAGGATGAATTTGGGCATCATCACTGAGCAAGCCAGCAACACAGCCATCAAGCATAAGATTTTCCAGCTCAACAAAGCCCCACATGTGCCGCCAAGGAGCTACGTCAGGGATGACGTGATTAGCTTTTATCCGAACGAGCTAGCAACCAATATGCCAGCTAGAGAGCAAGTTCTCGTCATCCCAGGACTCATTGATGGATGCACGACGAGCTGACTCTTAGTCGACACGGGAGCCTGCAAGGATATTCTGTTCTATAAAACATTCCAGGAAATGGGTCTCTCGAATGAGCAGCTCGAAAGTTATGATGGCAGATTGGAAGGCTTCACCAACCACCGGGTCGATGCCAAAGGACAGATCGAGCTAGATGTCGACCTAGGACAACACCCTTACAGGATCATTTCCAAGGTAAAATTTATTGTCATTGATGTAAACAGTGATTATGCTGCTATTCTTGGCATCCCTGGCCAGGTCGCACTTGGAATGGTGGCCTCAATCCCCCATCAGCGAGTTAAATTCCCCACACCAGCTGGAGTCGGCTATGTACAAGGCACAGCTCGAGCATACCTTGATCACGTCCTTCGAGAAAGAAAGAAGAGGGAACTAGAGGTTGAAACTGCTGAAGGATACCTAAAACTATCTCAGTCGGTCACCAAAACTACTCGACTATCTACGATCACCAATGTGGAAGAGTCGACCTATCGCTCACATGATGAGATCATGGCTGAGTCGACACGTCACTCTGAAGTCACAGCGGTCGATCCAGATACAGTTATGGTCGACCAAGTCCTCATAGGCGAGCTATGCCTCCAAGTCGACAATAACTCGGGGGCCACCACCAGTGAGATCGCAGACAAGCTAGATGACATGATAGCTGAGGAAGCTCCACACTTGGGGGCCAAGGAAAGATAGAGGGTTAGGGAGATCATCATTGAGACCCTACAATTCAGAGATGGTCCAGAGCTAGAGGCTGTAGACGAATTGGAAGCAGTGATCACAAATCCTTCCTATACCGAACAGAAAATTCAGATTGGAAAGCAGCTATCAGCCGAGGAAAGAGCGGAGATCATCGAGCTGCTAGAGGAAAGCAATGATGTCTTTGCGTGGCGAGTAGAAGATATGAAGGGGATTAAGGAGGAGGTCGCTGTTCATAGACTGGAGGTCAACCCGACCTTAAAGCCCAAACCTCAGAGGCTGAGAAGCTTCGCTCTCGACAAGGAGGAAGCTATAAAACTCGAGGTACAAAAACTTTTGAGTGCAGGTATAATCAAAGAGGCCATACATACAACCTGGTTAGCCAATGTGGTCATGGTGAAGAATTCAAATGGCAAGTGGAGAATGTGCGTCGACTTCACCAATCTCAACCTTGCCTGCCCAAAGGACAGCTATCCTCTCCCTAGAATCGACAAGCTCGTTGATTCTATTGCTGGCCATTCTACACTCAGCTTCCTAGATGCCTATTCAGGCTATCATAAGATCAAGATGCATGAGGATGATATTGTGAAGACAGATTTCCAAGCAGCTGGAGGCATCTATTGCTACAACATGATGCCGTTCGGGTTAAAAAACGCAGGAGCTACCTACGAACGCATGGTAAACAAAGTGTTTGCTTCACAGATTGGCCGAAACATGGAAGCTTACGTCGACGATATGGTCATCAAAACAAAGACCGGACGTCACGTAGTCGACCTAAGGGAAACGTTCGCCAATCTAGGAGCAAACGACATGAAGCTTAACCCGAGCAAGTGCGTATTTGGAGTAACAGCGGGCAAATTTCTTGGCTTTATGGTGTCCCAGCGAGGCATTGAAGCCAATCCTGAGAAGATCAAGGCTCTAGTCGACATGATGGAGCCCACGAGTATCAAGGAGATGCAGCGACTTAATGGAAGGGTGGCAGCCCTAGGTCGCTTCATATTCAAGTCGGCAGAAAGGTCTCTCCCATTTTTCAAGTCATTGAGGGGGACGAAAAACTTTGAGTGGATGACCGAATGTCATTCGTCGTTCCAACAGCTCAAGGAGTACCTCGCTCTCCTCCCCTATTGAGCTGTCCGACCATTGGTGAGACCTTGTTCGTGTATCTATCTGTGGGGGACAAAGCAGTTGCAGCCGTTCTGGTTCGAGAAGAGGAAGGGCTTCAAAAGCCCGTGTACTATGTTAGCAAGGCCTTATCAGATGTTGAGGGCAAGTATTACAATGCGGAGAAGGTCGCATATGCCTTAGTCGTGGCTTCAAGGAAGCTGCGAGCTTATTTCTTGGCTCACCCTATTGTTGTGCTTACAAATGCGCCCTTGAGGAAAATTCTACATAAGCCAGAGAATTCAGGTCGTTTACTCAAATGGTCAATTGCTCTCACAGAATTCGACATCGAGTATCGACCTCGAAAGGCATTGAAGGCTCAAGCCTTGGCAGATTTCTTGGTCGAGCTGACGTTTACCAAGGAAGACAGCGAGGTGCAAGCTCAGAAGGAAAAAGTCAAGGGAAAAGAACCAGAGTCTCAGCTCGTCACTTCGTAACCCGACGATTGCTGGAAGGTCTACTCAGATGGGTCATCTACGAAGAATGTTAGTGGAGCTGGGATAGTACTGATCGAACCAGAGTCTGGGACAATCTATAAGGAAGCATTGAGGTTCAAGTTTGAAGCCTCCAACAACCAAGCAGAGTACGAAGCTTTGGTTGCAGCCATCGAGTACGCCAAGTGCTTTGGAGCGACTAAAATCATGGCATATTGTGACTCCCAGTTAATAGTCAATCAGGTCAGAGGTGAGTATGAGGTACTAAACTCCACCTTGATCAAATACTGCGACCTGGTGAAGGAATTGATAAAAGACTTAGAGTTTTGGGAAATTCAGAGGATTGGTCGAGAAGACAACGAATTAGCCGACCTACTCTCGAAGCTAGCTACTACAAATGAGCCACATGAAGAGCCCATCTCCTACCTTGAGAATCCAACATATGAAAGGGTTCAAATTCAATGCGTAGAGGACCCCTTGAGAAACTGGGTTTATGACAAGTGTTGGATCGAAGAAATGAAAGCATACTTGGAAACTGGCGAGCTCCCTGAGGACGAGAAGAAAGCTCGTGCTATCAAAAAGAAAGCTCCAAGGTATGTTATCCAAGGAGGCATGCTATTCAGAAGATCATACACTAGGCCATTGTTGAAATGCATTCATCCTCAAGAGATAACTCAGTTAATGCATGAGGTGCACAGTGGAATTTGTGGTGGACACCCGGGGGCCAGAACTCTAGCTGACAAATTAATCACTTTGGGGTATTACTGGCCACACATGAGAGCTGACACTCATGATTTCGTTCAACAATGCGACCAATGTCAAAGGTTTGCCAGCCTGCCTCATCTGCCTACGAGCGAGCAAACTCGAGTGATCCCTGCTTGGCCGTTCGATATGTGGGGCGTCGACTTAATTGGACCCTTCCCTCCCGCTCGGGGAAACTGCAAGTATGTGATCGTCGCCAATGATTATCTCACCAAGTGGGTCGAAGCAAAGCCACTATCTCACATCACAGAGGAAAATGCTATCAACTTTATACATGACTTCATCTGGTGTCGATTTGGGATCCCTAAAGCTATAGTATCAGATAATGGCTTACAATTCACCCGGGCTTTCAAAGAAGAAATGAATCGGGTAGGGATAAAGCATTGGCAGTCATCTGTTGCCTACCCCCAAGGAAATGGGCAAGCTGAGGCAGCGAACAAGCTCGTCCTATCCTCACTTAAGATGGGCTTAGAAGGTCGACGTAGCAACTGGTTGGACGAACTCCCCCTTGATCTTTGGGCAGTTTGTAAAACCACTCGGGGGCCTACGGGGGAAACCCCATTCGCTCTTACATATGGGTCGGAGGCCATGTCACCAGCTGAGTTGCGATTTCCTACTGCTAGAGTAACCTTCTTCGACTAAGAGCAGAACGACACTAGCATTGATTGACTTAGATTTAATCGACGAGAAGCGAGATACAGCTTACCTGCGAATGGTCAACTACAAGCAGCGGACCAAGAGTTACCACGACAAGAAGGTGAAGACGAGATCATTCCAAGTGGGTGACCACGTGCTAAGAAAGATTGAGGCAACAGGAACGAGAACCCAACAGAACAAGTTATCTCCCAACTGGGAGGGTCCCTATATTGTTACTCGAGTCATCAAGGAGGGGACTTACATGATTGCACACCCAGGAGGTGAGGAATTAAGGCATCCATGGCACGCCACTCACCTTATCAAATACTACTTCTAGTTCCGCTCTATAGTTCAGTTCAAAGTTAATGCAGTTTTCAAGTTTGAATTTGTCATAGTTCTAACCTTCCATTTGATGTAAGCATGTTCCTACTTCAATAAAAATCGCAGGTCTATTCGACTAAACATTGTGTTACACTAATTTCAACAAGCTCGACTCTTAGTCCGCTTCATTTTAACAAGCTCGATTCTTAATCAGCTTTGTTCCTTTAACAAGTCCGACTCTTAGTCGACTTCGTTCAACAAGCTCGACTCTTAGTCAGCTTTGTTTTAACAAGCTCGATTCTTAATCAGCTTTGTTCCTTTAACAAGTCCGACTCTTAGTCGACTTCGTTCAACAAGCTCGACTCTTAGTCAGCTTCGTTTTAACAAGCTCGATTCTTAATCAGCTTTGTTCCTTTACCAAGTCCGACTCTTAGTCGACTTTGTTCTAACAAGCTCGACTCTTAGTCAGCTTCGTTCTTAAAAGCTCGATTCTTAATCAGCTTTGTTCCTTTAACAAGTCCGACCCTTGGTCGACTTGGTTCTAATTAGCTCGACCCTTGGTCAGCTTTGATCTCTTAAATAAGTTCAACTCTTAGTCAATCTCATTTGCAAAAAATATTTTTACAAGTCTAAGGTCGATTAAGTCACCATAAAACAAGGACGACCTAAGTCTTAGGGTGACTTATTTGTCCTATTACATCTAGCTCGACACGTATTCATGCTGGAATAAAAAGCATACAACACAAAATGATAGAAAGTCAGCTACGATTAAATATAACTAAGTCTCCCGAAACGGGCCAAGACTTAGGCAAGTAGAAGTTACAGAGTAAAATGCCTCCCAAAAGCTGGGCCAAGGCATAAATATTCACAAAACCAAAAAATAAAAACATTGTTTGAGACTTGTTCCTTACACCACAATTGAAATTAAAGTTCATATGGAGGAGTTAACATCAGCCTGGCAACTTGTGGTAGCTTGATCACTTACATTCTCATCCTGCTGCTGAGGACCCACTAATTTACCCGACACAAAAAACCTATGTTGGGGAGTTTCGCCTGCAAATGCCAGCTCGTCGGGTTCCTCAAGCTCGGCCAGAATGGTGTCAAAATTAACAGTCTCAACTGGAGGGGGAACCCATGGCTCAGCATATGCTTCTTCATCATTCTTGGCAATAAGTTCTAAGTCATTATCATTAAAGGGCACCAGGTGATGTCCCTGACGAGCTGCCGTGTTGTACTGGTCCTCTGATGCCCATCTGATGCCCATACGGCCTCCTCCTTGGCAGTCTTGATGGCATCAGATAGCTCCACCCCCCATTGAAGCCGTGCATCATCAAGCTCTTCTTGTTTCTTTGCTAAGGTGACAGGCACCTCCTCCAACTGCTGGGCCGCCAGTTCAAGATCTGCAGACATCTTCTTCTTCTCTTCCTTAAGATTAGCGAGCTCCTTATTAGCTTCTCCCAGCCTCTTCCAAGCATCCTCCTTGAGCTTGATCTCATTGTCTTTTAAAAGCTTCAGAGCATCATAGGAAGCATCCAAGTCAGAATGTTCCTCCTTCAACTTGTCATGTTCCTCCTTCAGATTGGCATGATCATCATCGAGCTTCTTCAACTCCTCATTCTTCCTAGCAAGCATGGACTTGGCCAGCTTCTCCTGCTCCTCAGCTTATTTCCAATAGCTGGTAGATAAATCAATCATTGCAAGAGACTGAAATGACGAGTAAAGAGAGGGGATTAGGTCGATCAGAAATAAAGTAGAGACTTAAGACAAGCGAGTAGAATAAAAACAGCAATACAAAAAATTACAAGGGTTACCTCGGAGTGTGCCAGCCCGACCCTGGCCCGGCAAGCTTCTGGAGTCAAGGCCCGATTGGTGTACTTCTTGACCAAATCCTGGTCAGCTCTCCTCCTTACAACTACCTGGCCATACTCCAGCTCGGGGTATTCCCTAGCCAAGCAATTCATCCCAGTGAGGGGAGCCACTTCACTCAGTTCATCAACTCGAGCCTGAACCAGCTCGGCATAGGAGACTCTGATGGGAAAAGACTGGGGGCCCCTAGCTTCAGCTTCCACTTGCTCAGTAGCATCGACCTGATCAGATGTCGAGCTTGCCTTGGATTTTCCTATGTTGATTTTCTTGCTCAGGGGAGCATCATCATCCTCCTCCTTTTCCTCATCAATATCAATGAAGGTCGACTTGGCTTGGGAGTTAACCTTAGACTTGGTCTTAGCTTGGGATCGGATCCTAGTCCGGACGACCTCCTTGATTGGTTCCACAGTTTGTTCGGTTCCAATGACCTCAGCAGCGTCGACCTCCTCCACTCCTTGGGCATCTCCCTCAACTCGTCCCTCCTCCAGTTCCTCAAGATTATCCTCCAAAAGAATAGAATTGGTGATATCCACATCTACCAACTTCAAGAGCTCTTGGCGCTGAGTACCCTCTCGCTCTCGATGTTCCCTAGCATTGGCTGCCCCGCAACTTCTCTTGCTCTTCCTCACATCAATGGCTCGACCCATGTTCGCCTCTTGCTCGGGAGTTAGAACTGCACGACATCAAAATCATAAAGGGTTAGATAGACAAATGGAAGTGCTACATACGAGCTATCAGTTCTATGTACAAGCAGGATGCATTCGAGCTAAAAGATATACTTGAGAATGAATTATCTACGACTTGAAGGATATGCGAGTTAATAAGTTCTACATACGAGCAATCAGTTCTATGTACGAGCAAGACGTGTACGAGCTAATAGTCTACATGTGAGCAAGCAATGGATAAGTCAAAGGACAATGAAGGGCAGAACTCTTACCCCCAAAGTGTTCGCCCTGATCCTTACAATAATTGGCAGTCTTCTTGTAGAAGTGACACTCTCTCTCAAACCTGAATCGAGCCCCCTCATGGGTAACCCAATCTGGATAACTCTGACATCTAACAACTGGGACCAAGGGCACAACATCCCCCTCACTGATCATCATCCCAGCTTGGATGTAGTTGTTTTTGTGGTCCCCAAAGCCTCCCATCTGATGGGTCCTCTCTTTGCGAGCTCCACCAACTTCTTATACAGATCAGCATGCCAATATGGCTCCCAATAATCCTGCTCCCTCACAACTGCAGTATCAGCACTGGGCAGAGGAAACTCCCATCCTCTTCTACTCTCTACTACTACTACGTAAGAATTCCAACCACTGGCCTTACTGGGGAGGTTGATAAATAACTTAGGGGATTTTGGCTTGGATGGAGTGCTTATCCCATTGTCCTTATCAAACTTGACACTAAAGAACTCCCTAAACACTCTCATACAAGGTTCATACCCTAAGAATCTACAAACCATAGCAAAGCAAACCAGTACCCTGCAGGTGTTGGCTCCTAGTTGAAGAGGCAGTGCATTCGAATACTCTAAAAACTCGTTTATAAATGGATCCAAGGGTAACCTTAGGCCAGCTTCAAATTGGCCGTAGTAGAAGGCCACCCTAGTAGGATCTTCCTCATAAGTATCACCAAACTGGGAAAGGAAGTCCCTCTTTCTATACAGGGTGATGTCAAACACTTTCTTATCCACCTCACAGAAATTGTACACCATGTTCATCCGAGATGGAATGTTCTGCTTCCCCCTGAATGGCCTTGGAGGCACATATCCCCTTTCATTCCTCCCAGATACAACAGAGGTCCCAAAGGCATCAAAAATGAGTGGGCTTGAAGAGGTCGAGGCATTAGCTTCTCCTTGAGTCGCCATATCTGTACAAGAAGAAGGGGAAATAGGGGAATCAGTTCTATACGCAGTCTCAAGGGACCTAGTAGACACACTAAGGGGCGACCTAGATTTCCCCGGAAATCCAATTCTCTTCCTAAGAAAAGAAGGTTGTTGGAATCTTGGACGTAGAACTCAGCTATATGGTCAAGAAGCTCATGGAAAAGGTGAAAGGATACAACTCGTGGATCACTCGTTTCTAAAGCACCTAAGTTTTCTCCCACAGGCAAAGTTAGCTCGGTGAAACGCGATCCCCACTGGGTCAAAATTGAAGTACATTCCTCCATTGTCATCTCTCTCCACTCTCCATTCAAGTGCTTGTAAACCCTTCGATTTACACTACAATAGCCATACCAAGCTCCGGGCTCACAACTAAAAGTCCTAGCCATGGCGAAATTGAAGAAAGTGCAGAAATTAAGCCCTAATGCTGAAGGGAGAGAAGAATACCTTAAGTAGTTTGAACGAAGAGGAGCTACTGATGGAGATGAAAGCTCGGGTTAAATTAGTTGCCTTTTTGCTGCCTTCACCGGAGTTACACAAGAAGTTGGAGAGGGTAAAAGTTCGTATAGGAGAAGGATTTGTGCTTTTATATCTTCAGTAATTGGAAAGGAAAAGGAAAATTCAAAAGTTTTATTTTCCAAATTGAATGCGGAAAGTGTTTCCCAAAACAGTTATCAAATGTCAAAAACAGTAATGATTAAGAAATATGGCGCTTCATGTAATCCAATCGTTCAACATTCAACATTCAGGATTGAACCACGTCAGCATCAGGCGAGTAAACCTCAACTCAAGCAGCGACCTGCGAGCTATTGCAAACTTCACCAGGTTTTCTTTAACTTCCTGGTCGACGAAGTCAACTCAGAAAGTTGGGGGCCACTGATCATACCAAAAGTGTCGAGCTGGGCCAAGCGAGTAAAGCCCAGTCTTCAACCAATCATTGCAACCACATTCTAAATGGGCTAGGCCCAAGTATTACAGGGCTCAAGGCCCACCTTATTGATCAGTCGACTCAAGCTCATTGTCCGACCTACCAGATCTCGACCTAGCTTAGTCCGACCTAACGATCCAAGTTCTACTTCGGGTACGATCCAACTCTACCCGTCAGTCAGGTCGATCAAACCCCAAATGGCGTCCTCGACCTGCCAAGCAAGCGTCGACCTAACGAATATAGGCGCACGTGCTTCTATCCTTTCCATAACCGGTTTCCTACAAATCAGGAGCCATTCAAGACATGTTCCCATAACATGTAACCGCCCCTCAAAACACGGAGCTCATGTAGCTCCACCAAAAATACCACACTCATCAACTATAAATACATTACCACTACAACGGTTATGAGGTAACTGCAATTTTGTTATCTGAATATCGTCTTTGTTCAATACATTTTTGCTCTCCAATACACATACTTACTCTCACGCCCGAGGGTCTAAGCCGGAGACACATCCGGCTAGTCGTGGGTTCTGGTTTCATGTCAAGGAGTCAGGTGATCAGTCCTAGCACATGGAGGAGGATTGATAAGCACATTTCCTGCGGCATCAATAATAACCGCTTCCTACCTTTGTCCCAAAAGAAATAAATACATAAAAAGAATTTTAAATGCTCACAATCAAAAATAAATTTAATATTTTTAAATATTTATTTTCGAACCTCAAAACTTAGTTTGTGCTGCTGATATATGATAGATGATTGATGTTGGGGACATTTTGACGTAAATGCCTACCTCAACGTCTATTAACAACACAATTTTAGTCACATTTACTTCATAAACATAAAAAATTGCATAAAATTTTAGGCTTTGGGGCCTGAGTTTTTGGCTAGGGGCAATTGCTTAAATGCCTAGGCCCAAACCTTTATTTCTAAAGAGAATTAACGAGATTGGATATTTTTATTTATTCCTCTAATATCCTTGAGACAAAAATTTCTATGATTCCCCTTTTCATGTGAGATTTAGGCCTTTAACACGTGTGTTCTGTCAAAAAATGGCATCCCGCTCTGATATATAGCTATCAGAGTGAAAAAACTCCGATAAACATCTATCATAGTAAAAGAATTGGTAGCCAACTACTGAAACCAAAATAATTCCGATAGACATAAATAAACATAAGGCTTGACTAGTGTTGAGCAGCCAGATAGTGCAAAGAGGAAGATGCTCACCATTTTTGGAGGTTAGAGTTGTTGAAGAGAGGGATTAAGAATGGGGATGTCGGATTTTTGCTAGTGGGTGGATATTTTTTTGGCAAGTGTTGTTTCTTGATGTTCAACTAGGGGATTCGGGCTGTCGAATCTGCACCACGTATGGAGTTTGCAAAAGTTTTCAATGGAAGAGAAATTAGTGCATGTTGGCAGTGGCGGTGCTATGTTAGGGCGAGAGTGGGTCATGGCCCACACTCACTTTTCAAAAAAGTTTTTTTTTTTGTTTTATGAATAAATTAAAAATCAGGACAAACAACACTAACATCCTCAATTTCTATATAACTTTTAGGATTGAATAATATTTTCTCCGTCCCATTTTAAATTTCTTAGTTTGACTTTACACATTTTTTAGAAAACTAAGGTAAAATGGGTTCACAATTGTAGTGGGTTGATAACATTGTACAAAATACATTTATTAAATAAATGGGCAAAAAGTAATTAACGATTTTTTATTATTATTATATGAATTTTTATGAGGACAAGATTGTCCAAAACACTATTCTTAATTCGTCATTTATGGATAAAATAACTAAGAATCTTAAACTTAAACTGAGGTGTAAAAAAACGAAAGTATATGAACCTTATAACGGGAGATAAGGGATAAGATTTTTTTTGTTGATTGATTCTTCACAAGCATAAGATAGTTCAATTTTTAACTCCAATTCATCTTGTTGATATCAATAATTACATTGATTTTCCTATAAGTTTGTAGCACTTTGGGATTGAAAATTTCATATTTTCATTCTCAAGTTACTACAATTACTTTCAAAAAAGTTTAGGGATACTTCGTTGTCCGAAATCCAATGACCAATTTTTTAAAAAAATTGTATTGATCCTAAATAAATTTGAAAAGTTTTAGTTCTTGTGGTAGTACTTATTTTCCTTACTTTTTGTATTCAATTTTGTGATTATAGGATCAAAACGATTTTAGTGGTACTTGAAACATCAAATATTCTTAAAAATATAACTAGAAGAAATACTCAAAACTAAAAGAACTAACCACCTGCAATAGTGAAAGTGAAGGACAGAATAAGAAAAGGAGAAAAGAGAGGAATACTTGGACAACGGCATAATTGGATTGGAAACTCACCCGCTGTGATCTTCCCAAATGTTTTCTATTTATTAATAATTACGGGCACTATATTAGGATTATTATTCTATCCTATAATTACTTACTCCTTATCACCAGCAACTAATTACAATTAGAATGGGAAAGAGGATACATCATAATATACAAAAGATATGTTATATAATTACCTAGTTTATCTTGAAATCTATCCAGTGACTTGAGGTACAATATTTACGCTTTCAACCCCCCCCCCCTCAATTTGAATGTAGTGGAGCGAAGTTGAAGCTTGGCAGAGAGAAGATGAAAACGTGGAGCAGCAAGACTTTTCGTGAAAATATCAGCAACCTGATCCGAGGAGGAAATGTGATGTAAGCGAAGAAATCCTTGATGATGTAATTCACGAACAAAATGATGGTCGATTTCTATGTGACATGTGCGAGCATGAAAGAATGGATTTTTGGACATGTGCAAGGTCGAGAGATTGTCACAAAAGGCCGAGGAGACTAGAGAACAATGCCAAGTTCACGAAAGAGGTACGAGAACCATATGAGCTTGGCTGCAGTAGAGGCTAAGGCTCGATATTCAGCCTCACTACTAGACCGTGATACCGTATGTTGCTTCTTGGCAGTCCACGTAATGAGGTTAGGACCAATAAACACACATGCTCCGGTGGTAGAGCGTTGATCATCAGGGGAACCTGACCAATTGGCATCACAGAAAGCAGTAATAGAGGTGTCAATGGACTACTGGAAAGAGAGACCAAGAACAAGTGTACCTTTGAGAAACCGAAAAATGCATTTGACTGCCGCAAGGTGAGAAGAGCGCGGAGAGTGCATAAATTGACAAACTTGGTTGACGGCAAAAGAAAGATCTGGTCGTGTGAGAGTGATATATTGAAGTCCCCCGACCATGCTTCGATAAATGGTAGCATCCGAAAGGGGATCACCATCATTGGCGGAGAGATGTAGGCCGGGAGATAGAGGGGTGGGTGCCGGTTTATACAAGTGCATGTTGAACTTGTTTAGAAGATCGGAAGCATACCGGGTTTGGTTCAAGTGTAAGTGAGGTTGTGTTCTTGTAGCCTCTATGCCAAGGAAGAAGCTTAATGGACCCAATCGACGACTTTCAAATGTAGAACAAATATTATCAAGCACCTGAATAACCATATGTGAACAAGAGCCGGTGACCAAGATATCATCGATAAAGACCAAGATGGCAATTATTTTACCTTCTTGATGACGCATGAACAAGGAATAATCAGCTTGACTATTAAAGAACCCCAAGGTAATGAGAAAATCATGGAGTCTAGTAAACTAAGCACGAGGAGACTGCTTGAGGCCATAGAGTGCACGGTGTAACTGACAAACATAGTTCGGATGGGAAGGATCCACAAAACTGGGTGGTTGGGTCATGTAAACTTCTTCCGTAAGAATGCCATTAAGAAATGCGTTCCGAACATCTAGTTGCTCAATGGGCCAATTCCGTGAGTGAGCTAAGGAGAGAACCGTACGGATTATTGCGGGTTTGGAAAGGGGACTAAAGGTATCTTCAAAATCGACCCCTTCTGGCTGTGTATACCCTCGAGCCACGAGTATCGCTATGTACCATTCAATCGACCCATCTGCTTGCGTTTGACTTTATAGATCCACTTACTGCCTACGATGTTATGTTGGGACGGAGGAGGAATCGATGACCATGCCTCATTATTGTAGAGAGCCGAAAGTTCCTCTTCCATAGCCTTTTGCCAATGAGGTAATGGTGCAGCTTGATTAAATGTCCATGGTTCAAATAACGGGGAATCAACCTGATTAGTAGTGAGAGCAAATTGATGTTTGGGGCGGAAAACCCCTGCCTTGGCCCGGGTAATCATTGGATGTGTCCCAGGTGCAATAGTAGTTGCTGATGGAATTTCAAGCGTAAGAGACTGTTCTGAGGTAGAAGAGCTGGACTATAATGTGGGCTATGGTGCAGCTGGTGCAAGACTAGAAGAAGCATGAGGTTGGACAGGTTCGTTGTGCCTGATAGAGGCTAATCCAGATGGTGGATCCAAGTGAGTAGGAGGCTGATCCGAGATGATCTTTGGTACGCACAAAATTAACAGAGGGTCGATTGGAGCACGGGATAGACCATGTCAAAGGGTTGGCATAGACTTGAGGTGCACACAAGTCTGTTACCACGTCTACCACAAAAATAGCTGGGATGGTTGCATTTCTGTTCCAAGATTCATGAGAGCATTATCCCCATGTTTGACTACGTGGAAGAGTCCCTCTAACCATTTTTTTTTGTATAAATATTGAGAGGTGGTAAAAGGGAAGGGGGAGATCTTTTTAAAGCCTCTTATACTCTGTACTAAGGGTGCAAGTGATTAAGAGAGAGATCAATAAATATTATAAACAAGTTCCCCATATATTATTGTGTTTTTGTTTGTTCATTGTTTATTACTTTCATTGGTGTGGAGTTTGAATTCAGTTTGTCAGACTAGCTTGGTTTGTTATCAGTTCAAGAAGTATCAGAGCACCGTTCCAACCTGTGTATGGTGCAAACAAAATATGGGTACAAAGCATCTGGAGAACCCTTTACCGAGCTGCAGCGACATCGACGGCTACCGACCAAGACGTCGACTATGGCAGAAGAATCAATTGAGGCACAAGGTCAAGCTGAATTGATGACCAAGGTGGATAGGTTAGCTATTCAATTGGAATCTGTGCTTTCATGGATCCAAACACAGTCTCTTAACAAACCAAAGGCTCCAGAGACGCCATTGAAGGACACTTACGAGGACACTTCAAGTTCTAAAGAAGGTAGTGGGGATAGTTAGGAAGGTGAGACCAGCAAGTCGAAGATACGAAGCTCTCAACAACCATTTAAAGTCGAAGCAAGAATAGACATTCCAACCTTTGATGGTACTATTGATGCCGAAAAGTTGGATTCTTGGATTGATCAGCTGGAAACATACTGAAGTGACTGTTGGATATAGAATTGGGCTTGAACAGTGTAATGGGCTCCTGGGAGTGGGCCAAATAGTCTGTGATGGGTTATGGGAATAAAGGATAATGAATTGAATATCAAGTATTATCTCTTATTTAATTGGTAAAGAATTAGTATCTGCGGCAAGGGCATATCTGGGTGCGAGATTGAGTGTTATAAGGGAAGTACGAATGGCGAGAAGTGACCTAACATGTGTAGTCTTTGAGCGGCAAAGCGTTTGTCTAGACTAAGTGATTATCTCGTATGGTTCCCGCATAAGAGCGGTGACCAGGCGACAAGCTTGATTGACCAGGGTTGGGTGACTGTGATATTGACACGTGGATGACCCCCATAATGGTCAACAGTTGATGTGACATGGTAAGTAGTACTCTCCTACTGACTTTGAGGGTGGTTGATCTAAAGGTGAGGGATGACTGACACGTGTCCTTTAGGGGCATGGCCTACATTTTGATTTAATATAAAAACATGAGTAATGAATTATTATGTAAGTTTTTTCTCTATCTCAAAACTCCCTCCCTCTATTATTCTCTCAATTAATACTTTCTTGATCTCAGAAACAGCCACTGATTCTCACGCCGGAGGGGTTTTACCGGAGTCACCCCCGGTTTAGTTCACCATTGTTTGCTTGTGTGTAGGATTCAAGGTGGACCATCCCAAGAAGTCCAGCCGGAGTTTCCATTGGAGTAGCTGGATGTTCAGCTCCTGTGCAACACATTTTTTCGTGTAGAATCAGCTGGTTCCGTTGCCGGGACCTGAGTGTGCTTCGTGGGGTGGTTTGGTGAAGTTTGGAGGCTGTTGGTGGCTGTCCGATGGTGATTGCGGAGGAGATTCACTGCATGTGCACTTTGGTGGAGTCCAGAAGATTTTGTTGTCAGTAAGATTGGGGGAGTAAATGCTGTTCGGTTGAAGATCAAGGTGGATTGCCAGTTATTGCTTGTCAGATGTTGATTTATGGATTGTGGTTGTCTTTATTTCATGGTGTCATAAAGTGGTCCTTAGTTGTAAATGCTGTTGGTTAATTAATACATGGTGTAAAGGTGTTTTGTTGTTAGGAAAGTGACTTGTAAAGTTGTCAGAATTGTTGATTTACTGTGAAAAGGTGTTGTTTTGCTTTAAGTTTTTGTCAAAAGTATCCATTTGTTCATTGATAAGTTATGGTGATGGGGCAAGACAAGGCTACCCCGTCCAGGGCAGCTCAGAACTTAACGTTGGCAACCCCCAATGCTAAGGAAGCTCGTGCTGGGGCGAGATCTGATAGAGAAGTGGAGGTGCATACGTCGGAGACTAACTCTAGCATTAGGCGGGCTAGGGAGCAGGAGGAAAGAGTGAGAATTGAGAAAGCCAAGGCAGTAGATGAAGGGCAAGTTCCCGCAAAGTCAAAGAATGCAGAAGTGAGGGAAAAGATCGAAAGGTTGAGGGCGGATAATGAGGCATGGATGCGAGTTCTCGCCAATAATCAACAATTGAGGGAATTGAATGTGGAGCCTTCCCATATTCCTGAGGAGCTATTGGAAGGGCAGGATGGAAGAGCCCCTATCGGTGGGCAAGAGCGAGAGGTCAGCGCTAGTGTAGCTAATAGGCCATGGCGGGCAAGGGATATGCTGCTGCCCAGAGGAGCGGCTGGAGATGGAAGGCGAGATCCAGCCAATGCGAGAACAGCAAGAGCCGATGAAAGGAGGAAGGATGATGGCTTGAAGGCCGGGAGGAAAAAGAGAAAGAAAATATACCATAAGTCAGGCAATTTCAGGGAACAGTCTTATTACTTTGAGTATGAGAAAGAAAGGGAGCAGAGGGCCGCAGAGGCGGCAAGGGTGGCTGAGGCCGAGAAGCTTGTCGAAGCCTTGAAAGACGCAGAATTGGCCAAGGCTATTGAAATGGAGAAAGCTAAGAAGGAAGAGGAGGAAAAATGGAAAAGTGAGATGGCAGAAATGTCCAAGAAGATTAAGGAGTTAGAGGCGGGAACAAAGAAGGTTGAAGGAAAAAAGCCTTTTTTAGCTCCATTCATTCAGAGCATCAAAGGAGTCACCCCAGATCCAAGTTTCCGCATGCCAACTTTGTCAAGTTATTCTGGAAAGACGAGAGCAATACCCCATGTTGGAGGATTTGAAGCGACAATGTCGCTGTTGACTGAGAATGAAGCAGTTCTATGTCGAGCTTTGGTGAGTACTTTGGCGGATCATGCCTTGGAGTGGTTCTTGGCGAAGCCCGAAGACTCTATAACTGGGTATCAAGATTTCAGGCAGAGTTCTTAGCGAGATTTAGTGCGTCGGGATCACAACCGGTGCAAAAAACAGAGTTATGCAGCCTCAAGCAAAAGGATGGAGAAGGGATTGCGACTTTCACAGATAGATTCATGGGAGTGGCAAATCAAGTTGCTGATATCAACCAAGGCGAGATAATTATGTTGTATAACACCAGTTTGCAGCCAGGACACTTTAAGCAGGAGCTAGGAATGAGGTTGCCAAAAACTACGGGGGAGTTGTACGAAAGAGTCAGGGGATTTTGTAGTGGAGCAAGATTTAAGGCTAAGGGAACTCCAGCGACAAATTCGATGACCAAGAAAGTAGCAAATGAGAGGGTGGAAGTGATGCAAGATGATAGGAGAGGATCTGGCGGCAATAGGGGGGAATGTCAAGCGGGAGGAAGCGGAGGCCGCGGTGATGGACGCTCGGGGGGTCAGAGAGACTATAAGCTAAAGACGGCCATCAAGTATAGCCGATTGAACACTCCTATTAGCGAGATTATGAAGAAGGTGAACTTGCCCGAGCCTTTTCCCATTGTAACAGGAACTGATGCGGCTAAAGACCAGAATAGTTACTGCGAGTGTCACAAGGATAAGGGGCACAAGATTGATGATTGTTATAATTTGAGGAGATTGATTCAAGGGAGGATTGATAGAGGTTTCCTGCAGGAATACTTGGAGGAGAATGTTGGGCGAGATGATCAACGTAGGCCGGAAAGAAATTTGGTAGATGTTATCTATGACCCGTTGCCCAGTGTATCCCAATTGAATAATCAAATCATGACTTTGACACATACGTTTGAAGTTCCACAGTTTCCCGCCAGTCAGGATAGAGTAATTAGTTTCTCCAGGTGAGAATTGGCCGTTACTAAGAGTCATGGGAGTCAACCAATTATCATCACAATGTATCCAGGCAACAATATTGTGCAGCGAGTTATGGTAGATTCTGGAGCAAGCAGGAATGTGCTTTATTATGATGCCTTTAAAAGGATGAATTATACTGAGGCTAATTTGGTGCCTTATAAAGGATACCTTGAGGGTTTTACCAATCATTCAGTTAAGGTCAAGGGTACGATCATGCTAGAAGTAGAGATTGGCAAAGGAAAGTTGGCGAGATGCGAGAACATCGAGTTCATGGTGATTGATCTTGTGTCCCCTTACAACGCAATAGTGGGAATCCCATTCATGTTGAGCTTCGAGATGGTCCGGTCAATTCCCCACCAAAGGGTGAAATATCCCACCTCCAATGGGATAGGTTGTTTGAAAAGTGAGGCGGTCACATTAGTAAGGAAGCAGAAGGAAATTTTGAAAGCTAAGACGGAGAGTATAATTTCGATGACTACCAAAGTTGAATCTAGTCCATTGAAGATAAACATGGTCAAGATTGTGGAGGTGGCGAATAGTGATTCTGATTGGGTCATAACAGAAAGTATGAGAAATGGAACAGCTATGGTAGCGACGGCGGCAAACCAAGTTTCAAAGTTGGCAACATGGGAATTTGGAAAAGAGCGGGAAGATAGCACGATGAATAAGCAGGAATCTGATAGAGGTTAATGTGGTCAAGTTTGTTCAAGAAAACATTTGTGCAATGGAGTCTGGTGATAAGGTGTAGATATGGGTTGCCCAGGGCTATTATTTCTGATCAAGTGACACAATTCGGGAAGAAATTTTCGGCGGAGTGCAAGAGAATGAATGTGCAGCATTGGATGTCGGCAGTATATAGGCCGCAGTGCAATGGGCAGGCTGAGGCGGCAAACAAGCAAATTATTGCCGCCTTACGCAAGAATTTGGAAGGAAGAGGCGGTGCATGGTTAGAAGAATTGTCAACAGCATTATGGTATGTCAGGACCACAATAAAGGGCTCAACTGGTGAAACATCATTTTCTTTGACTTATGGATCTGAGGCCATGACGCCAACCGAGATGGCACTGCCGACATACCGGGTGACTTATTATGATGAGGCGAGAAATGGACGGCGACGATGCAACGACCTTGATTTGGTTGATGAGAGAAGGTTGCAAGCGAGAATGAGGATGGTGAATTATAAGCAAAAGATGAAGGCTCAACATGACAAGCGAGTAAACAAGAGGTCTTTCAATGTGGGTGACTGGGTGCTGAGAAGTGCTGAAGCTACTGGACCCAAGCCAGGATTCACCAAGTTGAATGAAAAATGGGAGGGGCCGTTTCAGATAGCCAAAGTTATCAGGGAAGGGACGTATCAGATAAGGAAGCAGGATGGCGAAGTATTGAAGAATGCTTGGAGTGTCGATCATCTGAAGCGTTTCTATCAATGAAGTTGTCGCAAATTTTTGTGGTTATATCTTTTGATTTTTGATCTAGATAACAAAAGTTATATAACTTTTCTCATGGGTCATGTGTTTTGTTAACCTCACATTGACTAGAAAGTTATGTAGAATTTGTCATTCTAGAATGATGTAACTTATGAATATGATGGAAAAAAGATGGCAAGAATTGCTCAGCGACATAATTTACTGTGATTGATATTTTCATAACCAATCTGACAAGTTTATGGTTTTATGTTTCATAAAGCAGTGGATAAAGGGAGAGGCCGCAGGGGCATGATGGTGAAGGCGAGAAGTAATTTTTGCTCGCACTTGAAAAAAGAGGATGCGGCGTCTTGGTTAGAGACCAAGGCGCCAAAGGGATGCGGCGTCTTGGTTAGAGACCAAGGCGCCAAATGGATGCGGCGTCTTGGTTAGAGACCAAGGCGCCAAATGGATGCGGCGTCTTGGTTAGAGACCAAGGCGCCAAATGGATGCGGCGTCTTGGTTAGAGACCAAGGCGCCAAATGGATGCGGCGTCTTGATTAGAGACCAAGGCGCCAAATGGATGCGGCGTCTTGGTTAGAGACCAAAGCGCCAAATGGATGTGGCGTCTTGGTTAGAGACCAAGGCGCCAAATGGATGCGGTGTCTTGGTTAGAGACCAAGGCGCCAAATGGATGTGGTGACCTGGGTAGATACCTAGAAGCCTAACCTTGCGACCTGGGGAGAGACCCAGGCACGTATGAGGGCAAAGATGGTAATTACAGTGATAATAAGAGTCAGTTATAGTGGTTGCCACGAAGGCGAGAAAAACAAGGTTATAATTATTATCGCAGAGGCGGAATAAAAAGTTCAAAGGATATGTGCACAACGTGTCTAAGATTGTCGCATCAAATAATTAGCGAAAATCTTCACTTGGGAGTGAGGCTGCCTAAAGACAAGCCTCACTTTTTTGAAGTGAGTAGTATGTATATAGAGATAAGATGGAAAGATGCAATCTTCGATGAACTATCGAAGCAAAATCAGAATTATCAAAAGAAAGACATGTGGCATGAAAATGTTGTGATGTACAAAAGAAGAGTTAAGGCAAGTCATAAGAAGCAAAGCATTGGAAAAAGGTCGCAACATAGCGACAAGAAAATGATTACAATTTGTCGGGCACGAAGGCCCGCCGTTGAAATTAAAGTAAATTGTTTACAACAAAGCACAGATGCGAGAAATAAAAGACAAAAGAAAAAAATAAAGATTGTTTGTTACAAGATCCAAAGTAAGTAAAAAAGTATTGGTGGCAACCATGAAGTACAAAGAAGAGTTACTGGGCGTTGTAGGCAGTGTTGAGGGCGTCCTTCTTCTTCTGAGATAGTTCATACCAGGCGGGAGCCATATTGTCGGCACGAATGGCGGGAACGGACCATGCCGCCTTGCCGAGCACCGCGTCCTCCGCTGCCAATTGAGTTAGCTCCTCATCACTGTAAGGAACAAGGGGATGCCCCTTGCGGCTTTGGTCACTAAAGATTGTCTCTGAGCCCCATTGTGCTAGTCTGGCAGGGGTAATGGCAGGATCAGCTTCGGCGACAATGGTCCTTAGAGTATAAAGGATCGTATTATCAAAAGCGTCCATTTCATCCTGTTTAGCTTTAGTTTTGGCCTCAGCAAGATCATTCTTCAATTTGGTAACCTGGTTAGCTTTAACAAAATTATCATCGGCATGTCGCCTGTTCTCAGCAATCAGTTCGGCGAGCTTAGCCGCATCAACCTTGTTCTTTTCATTTTCTGCGACAAGGCGGGCAAGTCTGTCCTCCGCCTCTTTGTTTTTCCTTTCAAGCTCTTCCAATCGCATTTTTCCCGCCTCCAGGTCAGCGTCGGCTTTGGTTTGCAAATCCTTTAATTCTTGGATGGTTGTATCCCACCTGGTTACTTTCCTCTTGTTGACATTCCGCTCACGTTCAGCCTCAGTAAGCTCTTCCTCTAACTTGATGCACTTGTTGCTCAGGCCCAAAAGAGTGCTGCTAGCCTGCGAAAGGTGAAGTGGTAATAAAATGTTGAGGTGAAAAATTAACAGCGGAAAATTTAAATGGAAGGAAAAGAAAGTAAAGGTGTCTTACCAGGGAAAGTTGGATTCCCGCATGATAGGCCGAATGGGCGGGATTCTCTCCTTCAACATAAGCAACCTGGTCAGCGTCACTTGATCATATAAGAGCAGTTGATCCCAGCAAGTAGGAAACCGTGTCCAGCCGCTCAGTTATCAGCCCCTTGAGTTTGGGGATGTTATTAGCTTCCCGGCAAAGTGCCACCATACCTGCCTCATCTGCCGGAATCTGGAATCCTTCCTCCAGCCAGCTAGGTCGGCGACGAGGAGGTTGACGGGAAGAGGGAGTCCGAAGTGGAGATGCGGCGGGATCAGTGGTGGGACCGGTCTCATTGGCGGGAGGGGATGGCGGGATGTCATCTCCCGCGGGGTATTCAGATTGAGCCCCGCCAGTTTCAGCTCCTTCTCCCTCAGATGGAGCGTTAATCTCAGCCTCGTTTTGAGGCTCCTCATTTTCTTCATTCTCTTCTTCCACTTCCTCATCCTCCAAATTCAAAGTTTCAGGGGGGGTTCCCTTGAGTTTGAGCGGGAGCACAAGTGCGTTGCCACTTAGGTTGTCGGCGGTTGGATGAGGGAGCCCTCCTGCGGGAAGTTTTGGGAACGACCCTTTCATCCAACCCAGTTGTAGAGATGGGAATGGTTAAGTCAGTTGGTTGGGCCTTAAGGCTGGCGTTCCTGGCCGCGGCCAAACGCTTGGCCTGTTGCTCAAATATGCCGTGAGCTAATCTCTTCTGATTCATACTCATTGAACGGTGAACTGCGACAAAAAACAAAAGTGATTATCAACATTATAGAATTAAAATTCATAAGTAAAGGAAAGCGGGAAGTAGTGAAGACCATACGTGGAACATCTCGCATTGCACGGCAAACATTGTGGCCATTCCTACAAGTTGTACACTCAGAGCTAAACTTGGCACCTGAGTGAAGTTTCCATCCCGACCAGGACACGGTATGCTCAACGGCAACGCGAGGAGGCAGAGGCGGGAAATTGTAAGAAAGCCCCACTTGGCTCAAAAGGGAATGATCGGTTAGTATTTGTTGGCATGAGAATAGGGCGGGTGAGGGATCGGCGGGGTTGGCATCAGCGATAAGTTGAATCATCCTTCTCTTTAGACGCTTCTCATCCTCGTCTAAGGCCCATTTCTTATCAACTTTGGGATGAATCCCTTGAAGGTCAGTAGTGAGGGTCCAGCCGACGCGGGAAATGATGAATATAGGGCTGCTTTGCCAGTTATGAACTTTAGAAGGGAGAGGGGTTAAAATTTTGGGTTGCTTGAATTTTAGCGACATGCGAAGTTCATTTGTCTGTTTATCTTTTTGTGTATAGCCGGTGAACATATCCATAAGAAGGTGAAGGGTGGGTTCTCGCCTAAGGGCGCGACAAATGACTATAAAGCAAGTCAAAACTCTTATGGCATTGGGGTGGAGCTCAGCTATTGCCGCTTGAGCTTTGAAGAGGACGAGAGAGATGAAGGGGTCAATGGGAATCCTAAGGCCCGCTTCTAATTGGGACGGGAAAACCACTATGCCATCTTGTCTTTGACGAATGGCGAGAAGCGACATATCACCATCATAATTGGCTATGTGATAGTTCAAATGGTCAATGTGATATTGGGTGTGATATGGCGTGATATGAAGGTTTTGTGAAGGATCGTTTCCCGTCGCATTGGAAGTGGAGGGGTTATTGGCTGAAGTTAATTGCCCGCCAATAGATGTTGAAGCACCAGGAGCACCAAAGTTAGACATCTCGCCTGAATCAGAAGAAGAGACAAGTTGTTTATAACGAGACCTATTAACTAAAGATCTCGCAGCGAGAAAATCAGTGTCTGAACTATCAGAATATGTAGGAGGGCCATAGAAGTGACAAAGGTGCTGGCAAAGTTCGCGGGGAGTGAAAAACATTTTTGACATGGGGGCTGAGAAATGAAGGAAACATTTACCCCTAAACTCTATGGCATCAATTATGGCGGGATCTACCCTATTAATTCTAAGGCAATTTACCAAGTCATCTCGTGGGATTCTAGCCCATATACCCCTATTTAGATAATAAATGCCGCCAATTTTCTGACATTGGCCATACCTAATTTGTCTAAGGTAGTTCTTAAACCTAGCCATGGCGACAAACAGAAAAGTAAAGAAAACAAAGGAAATTGGAGATCTAAGAGATTACCTGGAAAATACGAAGGATCGTTGATAAAATCGAAGATAGATTGAAGATTCGCCGGAATATTCACGGTACAACCAAAAGGTTTATTTTCCAGGATGATTTGGGGAGGGGGTAATCAAGCTGGTAAGCAGGTGTTTATGGATGGATTTCAAGGGGGGAGCAAAGATTGAGTCACTAGAAGGAAAATAATGGAAGGGGACGCTCTTAGCAGGGTTGCCGGAGAAGGTTGAACGGTGGCCGGAAATTGCTAGGAAGATCGTAAGTTAGGGAGGACGAAAAAAGGTAAAAGGTGGAGGGGGGAGGTTATTTATATGGAGGGGAATACTAAAGGGTTTTCTAGGGGATCAGTTAAAATTAATTGGCCCCCAAAATTTTGAAATTCCCCCCATTTAATGATTTCAAATTTCAAAAAAGTCTTTTCAGATGTCACATCATAGCCGTCTGTCAGTTGAGGGGTCTTAAGCATGACACGTGGCGGACAGGTCTCAAGCTGATCAGACATCTCGCGAAATAAGCATCCGTAGGCGGGAAGCAGAAAGTTGCATAAAATTTCTCGCCTGGAACATGAATGATCCAGGTCTCGAAATTGGGGGCTACAGAAGTGACTGATGGATATAGAATTGGGCTTGAACAGTGTAATGGGCTCCTGGGGTTCATTGGGCTCAGAGGTCCAAATAGTATGAGATGGGTTATGGGAATAAAGGATAATGAATTGAATAACAAGTATTATCTCTTATTTAATTGGTAAAGAATTAGTATCTGCGGCAAGGGAATATCTGGGTGCGAGATTGAGTGTTATGAGGGAAGTACGAATGGCGAGAAGTGACCTAACATGTGTAGTCTTTGAGCGGCAAAGCATTTGTCTAGACTAAGTGATTATCTCACATGGTTCCCGCATAAGAGCGGTGACCAGGCGACAAGCTTGATTGACCAGGGTTGGGTGACTGTGATATTGACACGTGGATGACCCCCATAACGGTCAACAGTTGATGTGACATGGTAAGTAGTACTCTCCTACTGACTTTGAGGGTGGTTGATCTAAAGGTGAGGGATGACTAACACGTGTCCTTTAGGGGCATGGCCTACATTTTGAATTAATATAAAAACATGAGTGATGAAATATTATGTAAGTTTTTTCTCTATCTCAAAACTCCCTCCCTCTATTATTCTCTCAATTAATACTTTCTTGATCTCAGAAACAGCCACTGATTCTCACGCCGGAGGGGTTTTATCGGAGTCACCCCCGGTTTAGTTCACCATTGTTTGCTTGTGTGTAGGATTCAAGGTGGACCATCCCAAGAAGTCCATCCGGAGTATCCATTGGAGTAGCTGGATGTTCAGCTCCTGTGCAACACATTTTTCCGTGTAGCATCACATACTTCACCCTTTACGGGTTTAGTAGCAAGGAGAAGGTTTCTTTTGCCCGGCTGAAACTAACGAGCCACGCGTTGGCTTGGTGGAATTCTTACTTGAAGACAGTTGACAACGAGGAAATAACTTGGGGAGAATTCACTCGACTCCTACGTCATGAATTCTATCCAATGGGGTATTCGCAAGATCGATGGACACGGTGGCATAACCTTAGACAACGACGAGGGCAAACCGTCCAGGAGTACACCAGTGAGTTCCATCGTCTCGCAGTGATGCTAGGCATTTCTACGAACAATGAGGATGTCTTTACAAAATATGTTGGTGGATTATTTTGGCAGATTCAAAATGAGTTGCGGCTTCATACAGCGACGTATATCTCAGGGGCAAGTAGTGTTGCAATGGCTATCGAACTGAAAAATGGTGGTGGGAGTCAAAAAAATAATGATGGTGCGAAAGAAGGAACGTCAGGACAACTCCAGTCCAAGAAAGACTAAAAAAAGGGCTGAAAGCTGCCAATGCAAGCAAATTTTGCGAGCATTGTAAAATTACAGGGCATGTGAAGGAGAAATGCTGGAAGATTAATCCAGATTTATTTCCAAAGAAATGGAAGAAGGATGATTGGGGCAAGCGAACAACAACCACCATCATTGCTGGAGACCCAATTGAGCTTGGACATGTCGAGGGAGCTGACAAGAGTTTGACGTTAATGGCGAGACCAAGGGAGGGGCCTGCAAAATCATCATCAGATGTCTCTGATGAAAAAGAAGAGCTGTTCACATTGAAGAATCAAGTGAAACAAGAAATAGTTCATGCCATCATTGATACAGGTAGCCAGAAAAATCTGATTTCAGCTCTTCTCGTCAAGAAGTTGGGGCTGCAGATGACACCACACCCTCGACCATATGCGTTAGGGTGGATTCAGAAGGACATGGATATGCAGATTACTCAGCAATGTATGTTTAATTTTGCTATCACAAATCAGTATATCGATGAAATAACATGTGAGGTAGTTCCGTTGGACATTTGCCAAGTAATTTTTGGCAACCCATATCTTTGGGAGCGAAATGCTTTTTATTTCCGACGAGCGCAAAAGTACCATCGCGAGAAGAATGGCCAAAAATATAACATCAACAGAGACAAGGCAACACAAAGTATAGAGTTGGTGACTGCATGCCAGGCAAGAAGGTTGGTGAATGCCTCTCGGAGTTTTGTTCTTTTGTTCATACGCGCAGCTGATAATGAAACAAAGGTACCCACATTAACTCTTAATTGTAAAGATTATGATAGTCTTCTTGGTAATGTTATTACAGAATACTCTTCACTGTGCGAAGATGTATAGGGCTTACCGCCAAAACGAGTTGTTGAGGATGACATCCAACTAGTGTCAGATTCAACTTTGCCTAATGTTGCCATGTACCGGAATTTGGTGCTCGAGAATGATGAGATTCGAAGACAAATAGAAGATCTGGTCAGGAAGGGGGTCATAAAACCGAGTAGTTCTCCTTGCGGATCACCAGTGATACTAGTGCAAAAGAAAGACGAAAGTTGGCGCATGTGTATTGATTATCTATCTCTTAACAAGATCACAATTTAGAATCGATACCCTCTTCCCCGAATAGATGAGCTACTCGACCAATTGAAGGAAGCAGTCATCTTCACAAAACTCGACTTGAAGTCAGGATATCACCAAGTTCGATTTCACGAGGAAGATACATGGAAAACAGCGTTAAAACAAGGCAAGGATTGTACGAGTGGTTGGTGATGCCATTTGGGCTTTGTGATGCACCAGCAACTTTCATGAGGCTTATGCACAACATTCTTCGACCATACATAAATGATTTTGTCGTTGTCTACCTTGACGACATTCTCATTTACAGTCGAACACGAAAGGAACATGTGGAGCATGTACAAAAAGTTTTTGAGTTACTTGAGCAGAATCAACTACGTCTGAATATAAAAAAATGTGAGTTTGTTAAAGACAAATTAATATATTTGGGCTTTGTAGTTGGTGGTGGTGAATTGCAGGTTGATCCTGAGAAAGTAAAGGTGATTAAGAATTGGCCGCGGCCACGTTCAGTAACCGATGTCCGAAGCTTTGTTGGGCATGTCAATATCTTTGGAAGTTCATTCGTCATTTTTCTGTGTTGGCAGCACCATTACATGCCTTGACAAAGCTAAATAGCAAGTTTGAATGGACAAGTAAACATGAGGACACGTTTCTCTTGTTAAAAGAAAGATCAGCGAGGCGCCGGTTCTTGCCTTACCAAACTTACAACGGCCGTTCGAGTTAGAGACTGACGCATCCGGGTATGCAATTAGAGCTATTTTGTTACAAGACGGAAATCCTGTAGCATATCATTCAGAAATGTTCCAAGGATCTCAGAAGAATTATCCAACCTACGATAAAGAGCTGCTAGCCTTGCACCAAGCAGTGAAACATTGGCGTTGTTATCTTCTTGGCAAGGAGAGTGTCATACATACTGATCACCAACCGTTACAATACTTGCAAACCCAGGTGAAATTGCAGCAAGCACGTCACATGAAATGGATGGCATACTTGCAGCAGTTCAACATCTTAATCATGTACAAAAAAGGAGTCCACAACAAGTTGGCAGACATGCTATCTCGCCCTCCAGTTATGACACTTTGTTTGTCGGTATTTATGCAGGTACAGCCTTCTTGTCATGAGGAATACTCCCTCCGTCCCAGTCCAGTGTACACTTATTTCCCTTTTGGTCCGTCCCAGCCGAGTGTGAACTACCCCTTTTGGCAAAGATTTTAATATTTTATATTCTCCCTACCCCACCCACTCATTAACTCCACTTATTCTCCACCATACAATTTATTCAACCAACCACTCATTAACTCCACTCATTCTCTCTCTTCATTTTCTACCACACATTTTTATTATCTTAATAATATTTCTTAATCGACGTGCCCACCACCATGGTTCACAGTTGGGTGGGACGGAGGGAGTATAGTGAAGCATATGCATGTGATTCTGATTTTCGGCAAGCACTTGAAGACCTTGAATGCAAACGGCCAACCGAGTTCGTGTGGCGAGATGGACTTCCCTATAAGGGAACACTTTTATGTGTTCCGAGATCTGAAGAGCGAGTTAAATGGATACGAGAGGCACATACTTCTAAAGTAGCAGGACATTTTGGTGTGACCAAGACCCTCCAAAACCTCCAGCTCTATGTGTTCTGGCCTCAAATGCATCAGAATGTTGCTCGTTATGTGAAAGGATGTATATTGTGTAGCATGACTAATGCTGCAAATCGAAAGTTTAGATTGTACACCCCGCTTCCTATTCCAGCTCGGCCATGGGAAAGCATTTCCATGGATTTCTTGGGTGGCCTTCCAAGAACAAGGGAAGGTAATGACTACCTGTTTATGGTGGTTGATAGATTTTCAAAGATGGTGGTTCTAATTCCCTGCAAGAAGACAATCAATGGCGAAGGCACCAAGATTGTTTTTTGAGAATGTGTGGAAGTTCTTTGGTCTACCTAGCTCCATCATATCTGACCGTGATAGTAGGTTTTTAAGCAAATTTTGGTGTTATCTTTGGTCCAAGATGGACACCAAACTGAAATGAAGTACTGCTTTCCATCCTCAAACTGACAGCCAGACGGAGGTGGTTAATCGCACGGTTGTACATCTTCTTCGAGGGTACAACGCGAGGCATCCAAAGACATGGGATGAAAGTCTTCCTTTTCTGCAATTTGCTATTAACCACACAGTTCATAGCTCCACCAAGAAAGCTCCTTCTGAAGTATGTTTGGGATTTCTTCCTCATAGTCCTTTTGATATAGAATTCACAATTGATTCAACAACGAAATAGGTAACTGAAGATGGTGACACCATGAGAGCACAGAAATTCGTGGACAGCATAAAAAAGATACAAAGAGAAGTTGAGCAGCAGTTACTAAGGTCCCAACAGAAGTATAAGGAGAGACATGATCGACATCGAGTTCAAGGAAACTTCCAGGAGGGTGATCTTGTTTGGTTACATCTAGGAAAGGATCGGTTAAAAGGCGAAGGTAAAAAGTTGAAACCAATTCGTTATGGTCCTTTTAGAATTTTGAAGAAAATCGGAGAGAATGCGTGTCAACTAGAGCTGCCGGCGTACATGGAAATGTATTCTGTAGTTAACGTCGACAAGTTAAAACCATTCGAGCCTTCAATGCTAGATGAGGATCCTGGAGAATCGCTGCCCACTGTAGAGGACCTTGTGACTGGACAAAAAGAAGCGGTGTTGGCTGAAGACACCATCGTGGAAAGGAAATCTAGTTCGACACGACGTGGAGAATGACAGTCCTTTAGAATTGGGCTCAAGGTACAACGACCCAGCTCGGCAAAATGGTTCTCAAAGGATGTTGGGGAAGCTCAATTTCCTCATATCAAGTTTTAGGACCAGCAGGAGCTGCTCCTCTTTCCACTACGAAGGGGAGACGTGATCCGAGACGATCTTTGGTATGCACAAAATTAACAGAGGGTCGATTGGAGCACGGGATAGACCAAGTCAAAGGGTTGGCATAGACTTGAGGTGCACACAAGTCTGTTACCACGTCCACCACAAAAATAGCTGGGATAGTTGCATTTCTGTTCCATGATTCATGAGAGCATTATCCCCATATTTGACTACGTGGGAGAGTCCCTCTAAGCATTTTTCTTGTATAAATATTGAGAGGTGGTAAAAGGGAAGGGGGAGATATTTTTAAAGCCTCTTATACTCTATACTAAGGGTGCAAGTGATTAAGAGAGAGATCAATAAATATTATTAACAAGTTCCCTATATATTATTGTGTTTTTGTTTGTTCATTGTTTATTACTTTCATTGGTGTGGAGTTTGAATTCAGTTTGTCAGACTAGCTTGGTTTGTTATCAGATCAGAGGCGCAGTAATCGGACTGGGCTGGACAGGCGGTTTCGATCCAACCTATATAGACACGAGCTCATCAAGGCAGAGCGGATGAGACGAGCTGGTGCAGTCAAATTCAATTGCTAATGGTGAAATGGGAAGGCCTAAAAGATGGCAGCACACAGGCGTTGCTTGAGAAAGACCTAGTGCTGTCATTTGGCATGGATTGGAGGAAGTCCCACCGGTGACCACAAATGGTTATTGTTGGGTGTGATATGTGTCTCCATGATACACTGAACCAGTGGGCTGCTCTATTGATGTGGTTGAAGGTTGTGTCGTGGCAAAATTGTCAGAAGTGTGACCTTTGTTATCTGTAGAGAAAGATTTGGCAACATAGAAAAAGTGTGTTTCATCAAAAACAGCATGACGAGAGATATAAATATAGAAGAGAGAGAAGAGATTGGAAAACATTGCACTGTATCATTAAGAGTAATATCCTTTATATACAAGTCTAACCCTAGCTATGATAAGGAAATGATAATACAGAATAATAACAAGATTACAGAGAATAACTAATTGATATATACAAGCAATATTATAGGAATGTAAATCAATCCTTATCACGCCCCCTCAAGATGGACGGGCGAGAAGTAAGGCCAATCTTGCCCATAAGATTCTGAAAACGAGTTCGAGCTAATGGCTTGGTCAAGGCATCCGCTAGCTGATCTTTGCCAGAGATATGAGTAACACGAAGGTTGTGGCATTGAACATTTTCACGGACAAAATGATAATCCAATCCAAGATGCTTCATCCGAGAGTGGAATTTCGGATTTGCTGCGAAGTAGGTAGCACCCATATTGTCACAATAAATGGCAGGAATGTCAGGGACTGGAAGATGTAGTTCTTTGAGTAGATTCCGAACCCATAAAACTTCAGCACAGGTAGCTGCAACAGCTCGGTATTCAGCCTCGGTGGATGATCGAGCCAATGTTTTCTGTTTCCGTGAACTCCAAGAAATTGCATTCTTACCAAGATAAATGATGTAGCCAGTGGTGGATGTGTAATCATCCTTATTTCCAGCCCAATCAGCGTCAGTGAACGCATGAAGGTTGGAAGGTGAATCACGTCGAAGAAGAATGCCAAGAGAGGAAGTGCCAACCAAGTAACGGAGAACCCGTTTAAGAGCTCCCCAATGTATATCCGTAGGACAATGCATGAACTGAGATAACTTGTTAACGGCATAGGAGATGTCAGGGCGAGTGAGAGATAGGTACTGGAGGCCCCCAACAAGGGCCCTATAATCAGTAGGGTTAGGCAGAGGAGTGCCATCACGAAGAGAGAGAGACAAGTTAGAGGCCATGGGAGTGGGAACGGACTTGGCAGCTTCCATGTGCGACTTGTGGAGAAGATCTTGTATATATTATTTATGTTGGCTGAGAATAATGCCATTGGGGTGGGGAATGACTTCAACACCGAGAAAATAAGAAAGGTTGCCCAAATCTTTAAGAGAGAAACGAGACGAAAGAGAGAGTATAAAAGAATTAAGGAGTGAAATATTAGACCCAGTGATAACAATGTCATCGACATAGACAAGTAGATAGATAACATGAGAGGAATGATGAAGAGTAAAGAGAGAAGAGTCAGAGATACAGTTGACAAAACCTAAAGAGAGAAGATAAGACTTTAATTCGTTATACCAAGCACGAGGTGCCTGTTTGAGACCATAGAGAGCCTGACGGAGTTTACAGACGAAGGTGGGATGAGATGGACTAACGAAGCCGGGAGGCTGACTCATATAGACATCTTCATTAAGAGAACCCTGAAGGAAAGCATTATTTATGTCGACTTGACGAATGGACCAATTATTTTGAACAGCAAGAGAGAGAATGAGACGGATGGTGGCTGGTTTTACGACAGGACTAAAGGTTTCAGAATAATCCAGTCCGGGACGTTGATGAAACCCCTTGGCAACTAGCCGGGCTTTATAGCGATCGATGGACCCATCGGAGTTGTATTTGGTGCGGAAAACCCATTTACACCCGATTAGATTTTGAGAGGGAGAAGGAGGAACTAGATCCCAAGTTTTATTGTGAGTGAGGGCATTAAATTCAGTTTGCATGGCATCTCGCCAGACTTGACTTTTGAGAGCTTGAGTAATATTAGTTGGCTCGGGATGAGAGGTGGGAAGAGAGATGTGGAGGTTAAGTTTTTGGATTGGTTTTTGAATACCACTTTGTAGACGTGTATGAGGCCGTGAGGGGGGAATGGGGGGAGGTGGAGGAATATTTGGTGGTGGGGACGGCAGAGAGGGTGATGCCGAGGGCAGTGGTGTGGAATGGGTAGAAGTATGTGGACAAGATGTGGTGGACGGAGCAGGGACAATTTGGGATATGTTGTTTGGTGCAGCAGGAGATGGTGTAGGGTGAGGCGGAAGAATAGGAATCTGGAAGGTACACCATGCATCGACAGTGGGTGTAGGTTGGTGACTGGAAGAGGAAGGTAAGGAGGAGAAGGGAAATTTAAACTCTACAAACTTGACATGTCGGGAAGTATATATTTTGTTTGTGGATGGGTCAAGGCAGTAGTAAGCACTTTGTGTGGCGGAGTAGCCTACGAAGACACAAGGAGAAGATCTAGGTTCGAGTTTGTGGGAGGTGTATGGACGCAACCAGGGATAACATAGACAACCAAAACTACGTAATTTTGAGTAATTAGGTGGTTGTTTATGTAAAGTGAGATATGGTGAGGAGAGGTTTAGGGTAGGAGTTGGCATGCGATTGATGAGATAACATGCTGTACTAAAGGCAAGGGGCCAGTAGTGGTGAGGCATGGAAGCATGAATAAGTAGAGAAAGTCCCGTTTCAACAATATGACGGTGACGACGCTCAGAATACCCGTTATGTTCGGGTGTATGAGGGGGAGAAGTGAGATGATTAATGCCAAAGGAAGCAAGGGTTGGGCGGAGTCCAATATATTCGCCCCCATTATCACTGAAAATTGTTTTAATTGAGCGATTGAAAAATTTCTCAACAAGGAGTTTAAAGCGAGTAAAGACATGTGTAGCGTCATTTTTGTGTTTTAAGGGGTAGAACCATATGTATTTGGAATGATGATCAACAAATAAAAGATAATATTTAAAACCATCATGGGAAAGGAGGGGGGAGGTCCAGACATCGCTATAAATAACATCAAGAGGTCCATCGGACTGAATAGAATTCTCATTAAAAGGAAGTTTGTGACTCTTAGAGCAGTCACATGAATTACAATGAAATAAAGATGAACTAGGAATGTTTAAATGAAACTTATTACTAATATGCCTAAGAATTGAAGAAGACGGATGACCGAGACGATGATGCCAGTTTGCAGTTGTCATAGTGACAGAATAAGTGGATGGAGAGACAGGATTCCACTCGTAGACACCGAACCTAGTTTGACCCTGAAGGAGAGTTGTGCCCGAACGAATGTCCTTCACAACATAAGAATTAGGTAAGAAAGTTATCGATGCATTATTATCACGACAAAAGGCAGAAATAGATATTATATTACGGGAAATAGATGGAACATGAAGAACATTTCTTAAATGAAAATTAGAAGAAGGAGTTGTAAGAGAAAGTGAACCAGTATTAGCGATGTTCA
Source organism: Adenophora triphylla var. japonica (assembly GCA_022495995.1). NCBI lineage: Eukaryota > Viridiplantae > Streptophyta > Magnoliopsida > Asterales > Campanulaceae > Adenophora > Adenophora triphylla. The sequence goes on from JAFEMH010000679.1 coordinate 321,482, forward strand.
AGCCAGAGCCGTCCCCAATAAGCAATTCTTCAGTTCCATCATAGGGCGCATGCAGCGCAAGATTAGAAAGATCATTCGTAGTGTGATGAGTCGCACCACTGTCAAGAAGCCAAGCCGAAGGGTTGGGATTGGAAGCAGTAGCGGTGTGTGCAGATGGGTGGTGACCGGAAGTGGTATTGCCGCGGTAGGAAGTCCTTGAGTGACCAGATTGGTGAAATGTAGGTGACTGAGAAGAAGTAGGGTTAGGGTTTGGGATAGTAATGTGAGGGTGAAGCTGGCGGAAAAGAGGGCATTGGGAGAGGTAATGCCCGGAGGCTCGGCACCATTGACAGCGCCCCTTGAAGGGTGCCACTGTTCTAGGAGAGTTTGGGAAGTGGGTCGAGCCAGGTGTAGGAAGGAGACCAGCAGTGGGATTAGGGTTGCGAGAGGAAGAGCTGCGACTAGGGTTACGGGCGGAAGCATAGTTAACAGACATAGGAAAAGAGGGACTGGAATTTGCTTTGAGTTTGAGGGAGAGTTCCTTTGTTATGAGTTTCTCATGTAAATCATCAAATGTGATGGGATTCTCACGGTTTTGAATAACCGAGATGACACTATCATAGTTCGGGTCTTGGAGTTGTTCAAGGATGCGGTCAACGACATCCTCGGGGTCTAGAGGGCGGCCTAGAGAGGCAAGCTTATCAGTGCAGTTCTTAATTTCCTGCATGAATTCAGAGACTGATCTAGCACCTTTGGTGATACTACGGAGGTGATCTTTTAACTGCTTAAGGTGCCCTTTGGATGGGTTAGCATAGGTCTTTCCTAGGGTACGCCAAGCATCTAAGGTTGTTGGACAGAGGGAGATTAGAGGGACGAGAGGGGCGGAAAGGGTTCCTGCTAAGGCGCCGAGAATAAGCTTTTCTTGGCGAAACCATGTGGTATACGCCGGATTAGAGACGGTGCGGCTAGGGTTGGTGTCACCTGTTTGGGTGGGATTGGTGACATCAGTGGTGGGTGTTGTGGGAGTGGCAGTAGGGTTAGCAGCGACTGGGGAAGGGAGAGTTTTAGGAGGGGCTGGATGAGTACCATCTATATACTTGTATAGATCAAGGCCAAGAAGAGTGGCCTCGATCTGAGTCTTCCAGGAGATGTAGTTGGTTGGGGTGAGCTTAAGAACGTGAGATAGAGAGACAACGATGAGAGGAATGGTAGGCTCAGCGGCATTAGGGAGGACTTGGAAATCAGAGGCGGCCATAGAGAGTGGTAGGCGGAGGAGGGAAAAAAAATTAAGCCCTTGAGGCTCTGATACCATATAGAAGAGAGAGAAGAGATTGGAAAACATTGCACTGTATCATTAAGAGTAATATCCTTTATATACAAGTCTAACCCTAGCTATGATAAGGAAATGATAATACAGAATAATAACAAGATTACAGAGAATAACTAATTGATATATACAAGCAATATTATAGGAATGTAAATCAATCCTTATCAATAAATGCGGCCTGTGACGGGGTTGGGACATCGATACCCTTTGCGCATTGTATCATATCCCAAAAAAATGCATGGGGTCGACTTAAGCATCAACTTATGGCGGTTATAGGGGACTAAGTTGGGAAAACATTTACACCTAAAAATCATAAGGAACCGATAGTCAGGAGTACGATGCCATAATTTTTCATAAGGAGAGATGTAATTAAGTTGTTTCATGGGCAACCTATTGATTTGAAAAACTGCGGTGGAAAATGCCTGGAGCCAATAGATATCTGGAACTTGAGACTGACCAAGAAGACATAGACCCAAATCGACGATGTGCCTATGCTTTCTTTCAACAACCCCATTCTATTGTGGGGTGTAAGGGCAAGTGAGACGATGACTAATACCTTGTGTGATTAAGAACTCAGAAAATTGTCGATTGACAAAATCACCTCCCCCATCTGTTTGTATAGTCTTAAATGTATGAATGGCTGAAATTCGGCAGGTTAACTGATTTTCAATAAGAATTTTAAAATCAGCAAACACATTAACCACATCAGATTTACGATATAATCGATAAAGCCAAACATAGCGAGAAAAATCATCAATGATAGATAGATAGATAGATAGATAAAAGTTATAACTTGAAACAGAAGGTGTGGGGGCGGCCCCCAAACATCCAAATGTAATAAGTCTTACAGTTTTGCAGATTTAAATGTAAGTAACTCAAAAGGAAGATTACAAGACTTGCCTAAAGGGCAAAAATGACACATCTCCCTAGATCTAACGGAACCGCTAATCGAAATGTGAGTTTTATTAACTAAATGATCAAAGACTTGAGAAGAAGGACGTCCCAATCGGGAGTGCAAAGTAAAAGAAGATGCGCGTTCCCCGATAAACGCCAAAGAGTTTAGATGTGAATTGGGGACGAAGGACAATGTGTAGAGATCTCCTGCATTACTGCCAGAAAGAGTAATCCTCTTGGTACGATTGTCCTTCGCACAAAAACCAAAAGCATTCAGTTCAAAGAAACAATCATTATCAAGGCAAAATTTGCGAATAGAAAGTAATGATCGACTGATCTTAGGAACATGCAAAATCATTTTCATGACGAAATTATGATTTTTGAGATGAAAAATGTGTGGACCCAACATTAGCAATAGGTATTGAAGCACCATTTGCAACAACAACAGAGCCATTACCTAAATACGGGGAGTACTGCTGCAGGACATCCGAATTGGATGTCATGTGGTTAGTCGCTCCGGAATCAAGAACAAAAGAATAGATGATGAATCATGGTTGTGTGCCATTTCGTTGTTCGGATAATACTGAGCAGTGTAGGCAAAATTTCCCCTTTTCTAGCATGTGGTGGCTTCATGGCCCCTTTTCTTTCAGATTTGACATGTTTCAATATTAGGATCTTGGCTCATAAAGGGATTTGGTGGTGTGTATGGCACTGTAGTATTTTGGTGTGGTTGGCGGATAGAATGAGGATGTGGGGCTGGTTGAAAAGACAAAAGAAGCGGCAGAAGGCCACTAGTATTATTCTTGCCATTATTTTTGCCATGATTATGCTTACTGCTCTTGTTATTCGGATTAGGAAAAAAATAACCCCTCTGATTGTTAGATCCACGAGGCCGAAACCCACCTTGGTTAGCAGTATGTGGTGCGGTTAAATGAGAGGGAGTTAGCTTGGATTTTTCTGGTTCTCTAGAGGCAGTAAGTAAGGGCGCTAACATTGGTGACAGGGTGATTAGCAAACTTCTTTTGCAGATTTTCTTCTTGAAGAAGAAGATCTTTGAGATCTTCAATGGAAGTATCGCCTTTAGAATTTTTGGTGGTGATGAACTCTTTATATGATTGAACATTTAAAAGAATCGGAATACCATGTTTGTTACAGGATTTCATACCTTGCCTGGGATCGAAACTAGCCACGGTTATTGTTGAAGCGGAAGATTGATCACCCATGGCTATATGCTATATAGATGCTCTGATATCATAAAAGAACTGACCACCTACAATAGTGAAAGTGAAGGACAGAAGTAGAAAAGGAGAAAAGAGAGGAATACTTGGACAACGACAGAATTGGATTGGAAACTCACCCGCTGTGATCTTCCCAAATGTTTTCTATTTATTAATAATTACAATCACTATATTAGGAGTATTATTCTATCTGTAGCGATGCGATTTTATATGAATAACATAATCGCCACTTATTATTTATTTAGGAAAACAATAAGAAAAACCTTTTTGAAAAGATTTGGGTTCGGGACTTAAGTGAAGCGGACATTAAATAAGGATACTATTGATAATTTGATCATTAAGTTGATGTAATAATTATATTTCTTAAAAAAAAATTGTAAAAAGTCCAAATTCAACAGGTATTTTAAATCAGAGGGGGTATTTAAATCGATTTGAAAATTAATGAGAAAAAATATATATTTATTGTAAGTACAAATATAAATAAATAACTATTTATGACTTATGATCTTATAATGAAAATAGAAAACATTGAGAAAGAAAAAGGAAAAAAAAATAAGTGGTATTGATATTTCATGGAACAAAGGAAATATTACAATTAATAAGCCTAAAACCTAGTAGTAAGTAGAGGGGCTTAGTAGTAAATATCAGTCAAACTTTCAAGGTTAAGTAATGATACATTTAAATTATCGAGGTTTTTTACACTACTTTTTTTTTTAATTTGGAAGTGCAAATAGTAGCACCCTTCATGCTTCTGTTTAACTCCACTACCTTCTAGGGGTGTTCATGATTCGACTTTTGTCAAAATTTTAGAAAATCGAGTTCGAATCAATACTTCGATTCTTGGGTTGGACCCGTCGGGCCTGCCCACCCCGCTGTACAATAAGGGTGGGTTGGGTTTTTAAACTACTAACCCAAATAAAAGTAGGCCAATTTGGGCTGGCCCATATGGGTGTGGGCCAAAACAGGTTCAGGGCGGGCCGAGGTGGGCCAGCCCTTTATATTTTTTTGCCACAAAATAATGTCATTTTTAAGTGAAAATTCTGGGGCTACATCGATTTTGTGGACTCAATACGTAAATCATTAAGTGAGAGAGACTCGAGAGAAGTAGAGAACAGAAACGGAGAAACCCTAAGGAGACGCCGCTGCCCTTGTCGCCGTCGGTGCACTCCATCACGATCACTAATTCGTTGTCGTTACTGTTTATGATCCACACACATGTATATATATATATATATATATATATATATATATATATATATATATATATATATATATATATATCACTCTCTTCATTCTTATTTATATAAATCTTTATTTCTAGTATCATGATTTACTTGCCTTTATTTGTAGCAATTTATGTAAAGTATACATGTGTTGCCTGCTTGAGAATTAGTTTTTATTGATATAAATCTTTGTTTTTGTTTGACTGTTATGATTTTTGTTATCTTTTGAGATATTATTGTGTTTGACAGTTTGTGTTTGTTTGACTATTATGATTTTTTATTTATTGAAATCAGTTATTCACAATTTCAAGCTCAAATTTCATTTATTTGATTGGCCCGCCTGTCCCACCAACCCAAGGTGGGTTGTGTTGGGATGAAATATTTCCAACCCACAAGAAATTTTGGCCAGCCCGTCCCGCCCCGTTTAATAGCAATTTTTGGCGGGTTGGGCCCGCCCAGCCCTGTGCCGCTAGCCTGTTTTGACAACTCTACCGATGTCCCATACTTATTGTTGTAACATTGATTGTACAGATAAAGTTGACATCTCCCTATACCTTTGGCCAACGATTGATATAACCGGAATCCAGCAAAAATGTTGGCACTTTGAATTACTATTGTCGGAGCATTACAACTCCGACGGTGGTAATTTTTTTGACATTATTCTCGTCCGGACAAGGAGTGTCTAAATCTGATGTTATTTTGAACTTCTCGAAATTTTATTCCGGTCCATTTTTATCGACTTCATTTTTTCTGACAACAAAAATACTCTTTGATTTCTCAAGCTAGGTGGCGGTTATCCACTTTCGTGGAGTCGTGGCCAGCTATTTAGCTTGAACATAAGAGGTTTATTGATAAATTCCGTTGACTTGCTCCGGCGAGTAATTCCGGCTAGGTGGTCGGAATTTTCTTATGTTTTTCAAAGAGGGTTTATATGAGGTAGTGTATACTAGGAGGAGAAAAGGAAAATGGCTCCTCTTCTTTGTTTTTGGTAGAAATTTTATGAAAACATAAGCTCTCTCTTAGGACATCATTTTTCGGCCACTTTCTCTCCGGCTTCATTTTTTTCGACGACCTCTATTTGGTTGTTCAAGCTGGGTGGCGGCTATCCACTTTCGTGGGGTCTCGGCGGCTATTTAGCTTGAACATCAAAAGCCTTTGACATCTATTCCGGCTATTTGTTTTGGCGACTTATTTCGGCTAGATGGCCGGAATTTGCTCACTTTTCTTTCTTTTTTAGTAATTTTAGAAGGTATGTATATGAGTGGAATAGGAAGAAAGAACAAGAAATGTGTACCGACCACCTTTTACTGGACAGAAACCATAAAAAGGATGAACTCTCTCTCTCTCTTTAAGGGCATCTATTTCCGGCGGCGTCACACCAAAAAAGATGGCGTTTCCCGGTAATGGAACCACTGATGACGCCATGAAAATCAGCCCGCAAAGGGGTGGCAATGGTTGCAGAAAACACGTCGCACCTCGGCCAAAATCAGCAAAATAGCACCGTTAGGAGTGCGGGGGGTTACCCCGCTATAACCCTCGGGTGTAAGAATAAGTATGTGTTTATGAGAGTCAATGTCGTTTACATCAATATGAGAGCTCTAGAGAGAGCGTATGTAAATAGAGAGAGAGAGAGAGAGAGAGAGAGAGAGAGAGCATAATGATGTATGGAGATGAAAACATATCTTCACCATGTGAGGCAGGTTATAGATATATAGGGGAGTAAGTGTATACTCCCTCCGTCCCACCCGAATTTGGACAAAGTTACTTTACACGGAGATTAAGAAATAACAATAAGATAATAAAAATGTGTGGTAGAAAATGAAGAGAGAGAATGAGTGGAGTTAATAGTGGTTGGTTGAATAAATTGTATGGTGGAGAATGAGTGGAGTTAATGAGTGAGTGGGGTAGGCCCATTTTTTTATTATTATAAACTTTCCTTTTTGGGTTGTCCAAATTCGGATGGGACGCCCAAAAAGGAAATTTGTCCAAATTCGGGTGGGACGGAGGGAGTAGTTGGTAATTTGGGGGGGTCCCACTGTATGTATTTGGTATAATTATATATGTGATATCTATGACTATATGGTACTGTGTATATGTGTATGTATAAATATATCCAAAAAGTCAGGGTTTATCAGAAAATATATTTACTTCCCCTAAAAGCTTTTAATAATTAAAAAAAAAAATTGTTATTCATTTTTATTATAAAATTAATTGTTTAAAAAGTGGATAACAATAATATTTATGTATCTTTGTCATTAAAATAAATAAAAAACATACATTTTAGCGGGTACATTAAAATGAAATTTGGACATTTAATTAGGGACATAGAATAGAAAATAAGAGAGAGCAGAGTAACGACTTCACGGTCTTCACCCCGCCAGTCGCTTCTTCCTCGTTCCCGATCACCCCTTCAGCTCAACTTCGCCGACCGGGTAATTTTTGCACCCATTGACTCTAGACTTAGGTCCCCAACTGTTTAATATGATATGATAAATATATAATATCAATCAATCGGGTGTTTGTGATTTGAGAAATCAAAATTTTTTAATATTCTAACGGATTAGAGCACGAAGATTCTCAAAATATCAGAAGGTTGAGTAAACTAAATATTTATAGTTTGATTAATGAAATTGTTAGAACAGAGTATATAGAAAACAACAATCAAATAGCAATCACACAAACAGAACGATATGCGTGGTTCACCAACTTGAATATGTATACGGGCAGAGAAAGATAATATTATTATCACTTGGAAATCAACATAATACAATCTATAATTTAGTGCACGAATTGTTGATCACAAGAATTCCTAAATGTGGAAACTCTAGATATAGAGAAATAGATGAGCAATTAAACTTTTAAATTTAGAATTATTGATATGCCTATTACACTATAATTACATTTGATTGTTAGGGAATATGGGGTACTTATACTGTCATATTTCTAACCCTGCAGGGTTTTAAAATCATGCGCTGAAACTGGTCGGCCTAGGCCCAACAACCGTCGAGCACAGTCGTGCCACTTTAGGAAGCACAGCCGTGCCAAAGTTCCAGACACTTGGTGCGGACGCTCCCCTCTCATGAGAAGCACGCTTCTCTTTCCAAAAACTTTTGCACGGGCGTGTCTTGTACCCCCACGGCCGTGTCCGCTATTCAATCATTATGATTCAGACCCCTTGGTTGGCACGGGCGTGCTAAACACAACGCGCGGCCGTGCCAGCTAGTCTGTCACAAGATTTACCTTTATTGCTTGTTTAATCCTCTAATTTATACGTCCCCAATTTAGATGGAATTAAACCTAACAAAAAAGTAGATCTTTAAAGTGAAATTTCCAAAAATAGAACTTTACATCTTCTTAATGATCGGTACATGGAAAGATGAAAATGTCTCAACATTTTTCACAACACATAAGTTTTAAATGCGAAATCTTCAAAGTGATTGGAATCATTGTAATCTTCTGGTCATCATCTTTGAAATATAGAAAAGTATCATGTTTCATCAAAATATATAAAAAAAAAACTCGGGAATGAATCCATAAGGGAAAAAAAAAACCCGGGACTCTCAAGGGAAATAACTGAAGGAAAAATTAATACTTACTCCGTTTATTACTTTTCTTTTTTATACGATTTTAAGCTTTGTTTAATAAAAGTCCTTCTTTTCTTTTTTATATGTTTTAAAAGTAAGAGTCTCATCCTAAATTAACAAATAATATATAGTATTTTAGACAACTTTATGTTTATAATGCTTGCGTAATTACAAAAATATCAACACTTAACTACTTACTTTTTAGTCACCATGTATTATAAATAGTGTTTTTGAAAATTATATCATCGACCCACTTTGATAAAATATGGAGACCATAAAATATATTATGTATTATTTATGTCTCCAGTTTTACGTAATCTAGATAATTAATATTTATACACAAATCATATGACCATTCCTAATTCCACTATCAGAAACTAGTGTTTTAGCGACGGAATCAACACCGACGGACTCATTCCGTCGCTATTTAGCGACGGAAATTAAGCTTTAGCGACGAAAATTTATTGGCGTCAAATTTACCGACGAAATTTAATTCTGTCGCTATATTCCGTCGCTAAAACGAATATTCCTCGAATATTCGTTTTATTACCGCACTATTTTGGCGCATAATTTACCGACGGAATATTCCGTCGCTAGTTCTTTATCAGCGACGAAAATATTCCGCCGGTGAAAAGTTAATATTTTTTTATTTTTTTTTATTTATCAGCGACGGAATAATTCCTTCAGTGAAAATTAATTTTTTTTTTTTATAATACACCGACGGAATATTTCCGCCGCTGATAAATTAAAAAAATTAATTTATCAGCGTCGAAAATATTCTGTCGGTGTAAATAAAATATTTTTATTTTTTAAAAAAATAATACACCGACGGAATATTTCCGTCGTTGAATAATTAATTTTTTTTAATTTTTCAGCGGCGGAAATATTCCGTCGGTTAAACGTAATTTTTTTTTTTAAATAATACTCCCTCCGTCCCGGCCGACTTAGGATTTATTTCCATTTTGGGCGTCCCACCCGACTTAGGACGGCCCAAAATGGAAACCTTAAATCACTATTCTCTCCACTCATTCTCTCTCCTACATTATTTTAATACTCACAACACCATTATAATTTACTATTCCCTCCACTCATTCTCTCTCCTATTTTTAAATTACACTCACAACATTTACCTTTTCCTTAATCCCCGTGTCGGGAGCAAATGTCCTAAGTCGGCCGGGACGGAGGGAGTACACCGACGGAATATTCCATCGTTGATTATAAAATTTAATTTTTAATTATTTTTAGAACTAATTTACAAAATAACTAACTGAAAACATTAAAAAATTATACTGAAATGTTGGAAAATTGACTGGAATTTCAAAAAACTAACTGAAATTTTAAAAAACTAAATGGAAAGGTTAAAAAACTGACTGAAATTCTAAAAAACTAACTGAAAACGTTAAAAAACTGACTGAAATTTCAAAAAACTAACTGAAAACGTTATACCCTATACCATATACTATATACCCTATACCATATACTATATATATACCCTATACCCTATACCATATACTATATACCCTATACCATATACTATATACCCTATACCATATACCCTATACTATATACCTTACACCCTAAACCCTAACCGTTAAACCCTAAACCCTAACCCCTAACCCCTAAATTCTAACCCCTAAACCCTAAACCCTAAACCCTAACCCCTAAACCCTAACACCTAACCCCTAAACCCTAACCCCTAAACCCTAACCCCTAAACCCTAAACCCTAAACCCTAAACCCTAACCCCTAAACCCTAAACCCTAACCCCTAAACCCTAAACCCTAACCCCTAAACCCTAAACCCTAAACCCTAAACCCTAACCCCTAACCCCTAAACCTTAACCTCTAACCCTAACCCTAACCCCTAAACCCTAAACCCTAAACCCTAACCCCTAACCCATATAGTGTATATGGTATAGGGTATAGGATATAGTGTGTAGGGTATAGGGTACAGTGTGTTGGGTCTAGGGTATAGGGTATAGGGTCTAGGGTATAGGGTTTAGGGTATAGGGTATATGGTATAGGATATAGGGTATAGGATATAGGGTATAGGGTATAGAGTATAGCGTATAGAGTATAGTGTATAGTGTATAGGGTATAGGGTATATCGTATAGCGTATAGCGTATAGCGTATAGCGTATAGGGTATAGGGTATAGTGTATAGGGTATAGTGTATAGTGTATAGGGTATAGGGTATAGGATATAGGGTATAGGGTATAGGGTATAGTGTATAGGGTATAGGGTTTAGGGGTTAGGGTTTAGGGGTTAGGGGTTAGGGTTTAGGGTTTAGGGTTTATGATTTATTTATTTTTTCAAAAATAGTATTTATTGACTCATACATATTTTTTTGACAGTAATTTAAAATAATTTTCATGTTTTATATAAATAAAAACAATGATATTTATTAAATTAAAATTAATAAATATTTATGATTTATTTATTTTTTCAAAAATAATATTTAGTGACTCATGCTTATTTTTTTGACAGTAATTTAAAATAATTTTCATATTTTATATAAATAAAAATAATGATATTTATTAAATTAATATTAATTAATATTTATGATTTATTTTTTTTTCAAAAATAATATTTATTGACTCATACTTATTTTTTTGACAATAATTTAAAATAATTTTCATGTTTTATATAAATAAAAATAATGATATTTATTAAATTAAAATTAATTAATATTTATGATTTATTTATTTTTTCAAAAATAATATTTATTGACTCATATTTATTTTTTTGAGAGTAATTTATAATAATTTTCAAGTTTTATATAAATAAAAATAATGATATTTAAAATAATTTTCATGTTTTATATTAAATTAAAATTAATTAACCTCAGCGACGAAATATTCCGCCGCTAAATATTGATTCTAGCGTCGGAATTTAAATTCCGCCGCTATAATTAATGTTTAGCGGCGAAATTTTCCGTCGCTGGTGTTAATTAATCCAGCGGCGGAAATTTTCGTCGGTGTTACATGCCATGTCATCAATCCGCGTGATTACATATTTACCAGCGGCGGATTACCAGCGACGGAATATTCCATCGCCGAAATGATATATTAATAAAAATTTTGACGCCCTAATTACTCACACTCACTGTAAACTCTCTCTCTCTCTCTTATCGCTTTCTCTCTCTTCCCCGACCGACGAGCTCTCTCTTCCCCGACCGACGAGCTCTCTCTTCCTTCCCTAGCTCTCAGACCACCGCCGTCGCCTCACCGCCGTCCCTCTCAACTCCACCGCCACCGCCGTGTTAGTTGCCGCTGTTGCCTCACCGCCATCGCTCTCAACTCCACCGCCACAGCCGTGTTAGGTATGTAAACCTTAATTAAACATTCGAGATATTGATCTTCCTTACGTGCTCAATTTCGTCTTAAAGGAGATACTCATGAATTTGGTTAGCTTTTATTTATTATCAAAGCAACTTAAGAATTTGTTGAATTTAATGATTTGTGAGGCCCTAGTTTCAGAATTTAATTGCTACTCTTAGGAAGGGATACTTTTCATGAAGTTCTGATTTTGTGATTATACCTTTGTTCATGGTTTTCTCTGCTCCTCTTTTCTTTTTTTTCTTCTATAGATTGCTCATGTTTCTATACATTTGAGCTTTCAGCACTTAGGTCACTGGATTTTCATGTACCATTTCACCTTTTTGTTATCACAAAATGAGAACAATCTTCAGTCAATAGTCTCCGTAGGTCATAGAACATAGGCCACCACAGTAATAAGTGATTATCATCTTCCCCTCCCCCGATATCTCTCTCTCAAGTGGGTGAGTGCTTGCTGAATACTTCTTGATTTCAATATGACTAAATTTATTCATCTTTGTTCCTTGCTTGGTAGATATGTTGACTGAATGGTGGTTGAAGACCACATTTAATTCTTAAATAAGAAAGAAAATGAAAAGGGTTAGATCAATATCCAAGGAAACTGCAATTTGTTCATGTGATTTCTGTTACAAAGTTTCTTAAGGTCATTGTATCACTGCCTTTGGACCATTTTTTGTCATCTTGCCTGTATCCGGTACGGAATCAAGTCTTGCTCCTATATGGACTAAATTCTGCGACTTAAATGCTTTGAAGAAGAAACAAAAATTACGTTTCTCCTTATCTATATGAAACAAACTATGATACAGTTTCTGTATATACGTGTCGCGTAAATAAGTGAATCAACATTTAAGGTGTAGTACCTGAAATCATAAAATGTGCTTTGAGAACTATAACTGAGAATAAAGAGTATCTATGGAAATTACAAAAATAATTGATAAAGAGCTATTTAGCAGCACCATAATTCTTACATCTAGTAAATAAGCATGGATGAAAGAGTTTAGGAACTTCGCTTATGTCATTTGAAATGGCTTTACATAGATACTCTTTATGATTTATTTGCTTCAGTTACAAACAAATAAGTAAGAAAACTGTGGATGAAAGAGTTTAGGAACATCTAGTTCTAGATTCAATTTTGGGATGATGGCGTCATCGCGGACGGTGATTATGTCGCCTACGTTTGAGCGCCTGATATCAATCCTGACACCCTAGATGCACCTTAGGGTATTGTGATTGGTGGTTAACATCTTAAAATATAAATAAGATGAGAGCCTTTCTCACCCACAGCTATCAAAATCCATCCATCCTTGATCAAGAAAGATAGAGCAAATAAGCTCTCTACTGTTTGAGCAAAAGATTTTCTGTTTAATAAGAGTTTTTCCAGTTTCACTGTCCTCTTCTCTCTAAGGATCTCAAACATCACAGCCATGTTTGTGACAGTGTCTGTTTTCTCTTCACTGGTGTTATACTGTTACCTTGTTTTTACTTGTGACCGTATAACACCAGTGAAGAGTAAAACAGGCACTGTCACAAACATGGCTGTTATGTTTGAGATCCTTAGAGAGGAGGACAGTGAAACTGAAAAAAAATCTTATTAAACAGAAAATCCTTTGCTCAAACAGTGGAGAACTTGTTTGCTCTGTCTTTCTTGATCTAAGATGAGATAGGGTTTTGATAGTTGTGGATGAGAATGACTCTCATTTTGTTTATAAATGTTAATTAAATTCATCATTGTAAAATTATATATTTTACAACAAAAAATTAAATATTAATATTTAAAATTATTCACAATAGTAATAATTTAGGTCTATCCAAAAGTCGAAATTTCTTTATTTTCGATTATAAAGCAAGTAGACAAAGTGATATTTGCATTTCATATAATCGTGCATTTCGGGATGGGATAAGTTTATCAAACAGGCACTTAAAGGATAGAGTAGGTATTCATTCCATGTCAACAAGTGTTGAATTTCAACTACCTAACCAACTAAGCTGTCTGAAACGTATATTAATAAAGTGCACCATAATTATATTGCTATAACAAGAGATAAAAATAAATTAGTAAATGTTCTGGCTTAATTAGGTTTCATGCTGGATTAAAGCTGGTTGAAAGTATATATTGTTTGCTTAATAATTATATTGCTAAAGAATTGTAAAATTTGAAACCTATATGACAATTAATTTGTATAAAGTTATATCTAGGGGCGTAAGTGGTTAGGTAGGGACACCATTATCCTTTAGTTTAGTTTGAACTAGAGCTCAAGATTTGTTGATACTAAGAAAACAACCCCAATTCTAAACCTAATTTTAAATATTAACAATTTACAATTATTCACAATATTAATAGGTAAAAAATCCCAGCAGCCCCAATTTAAGGCAGCATGGAGCATTACAATGGAGAAATTGTTTCCCGAGAGTATCAATTTCAACAAGACATTCTTGAACTCTCGCGCTTTCACCAAAAACAACACCGCAAACTTATTGACATGAGGTATAGCATGCCATGCATCTGGTCTCTAAAAGATTGGAAGATTGATTGGGATCTGCTCCGAGCTGCTTCGTGCTTTTGGGATTCGGAGCGACATGTGTCACCCTATCGTACAACGATCTGATGCCAACGATGGAGGATTTCCGAGCACTGACCGGTGTGGCTGAGTCGAGGACTGTGGCATTTCCTCGAGACAGACGATCAGTTACGGAGAAACTATCTGAATTCTTGGGATTATCAGCAGACTGGGTATCGCACATTGTCGTTGAAGATAGAGTCATAGAATTGACTCATATAGCTAGATTGAGTCGGACCAACCCCGGTCTGTTTGATCTATCCACTTCCTTAGATATATTCATGTTGCTCATTCTGTCTGTGCACTACTTCTACGGCTACATCGAAGTGTGTCCAGCTACGCTGTTAGAGATCATCAGCCGCCGAGAGGTGATCGAGGAGTTGACATTCGGCATATTCAACTGGACAGGAGCGATGGACATCATTCCACCGTTGCTAGCGGAGACATACCACGACATTGATAGATTAGCCGGAGGATCCGAGTACATGGGTTCAGCGGCCCCATTACTATCATTGTGGGCCGTATGAGAGATTGCGCTTGATCTCGCCACCGCGCAGGGCGTACGGCATTAACTTGGGTGGACTGGACAGCGCAGATATTGAGGGATGCCGCTACCGAGAGTTGGCATAGGAGGTTGGCCTTGGCCCGATATGAGACCGCAAACCCGTACAATTGGATTCCGGCATGGGGATTTCGGGCTATGAGAGATATTCGTAACGAGCCGCAATTGTCCGACTTCCGGGACTACATGTATCATCCTTTTGCATTCCATCTCTAGTGAGCAGACAGTACGGATACCCGCAGCAGACCATTCGAACTTTGAGAGAGCAGTTGACGACTAATACCATGCCGATGATTATGACTGAGCCTCAGACTACACATTTCTTTGGCAAAGCATTTCTAGAGGGCTTTCTTCCGATACGACCACTACTTCGTCAGACTAGAGGTAGCACATTTCTGACCACCGAGTATCTGATATGGTACGAGGAGCAGCAAGGTCCTATACAGCTGATGATAGAGGCTCGACGCCGAGAGTATTTTGGGGCAGACTATTCTTCCAGCCGGACATTAAGAGACATAGAGGCCAAGAGCAACCCTAATGAAATCACTGGCGACATTGCAGCAGATTATGAGAGACGGGAGCTTCGGAGAGCTGCTTTGAGAAATGATGCCGAAGTGATAGCTCGCAGAGAGGCCTTGAGGCAGGAAAGAGCAGTACTGAGAGCTACCTGACTGATTGATCCACCGGCTCACACGATACCTGAGCCAGGACGAGGTCAGACTGACTTTTTCGACATACCTAGACCATAGACCTCCCGGAGACCGAGGCGGAGGAAGAGTAGAGATTCGAGTTCTGGAGCGGGAACGAGTTCCTAGACACTTTAAGAAGATCTGTTAATATATTGTTAAATAGGAGTTAGAAGCTTTAAATTTATTTAAGAAGATCTGGTATAGGGTATAGTGTATAGGGTATAGGGTTTAGGGGTTAGGGTATAGGGTATAGTGTATAGGGTATAGGGTTTAGGGGTTAGGGTTTAGGGGTTAGGGGTTAGGGTTTAGGGTTTAGGGTTTATGATTTATTTATTTTTTCAAAAATAGTATTTATTGACTCATACATATTTTTTTGACAGTAATTTAAAATAATTTTCATGTTTTATATAAATAAAAACAATGATATTTATTAAATTAAAATTAATTAATATTTATGATTTATTTATTTTTTCAAAAATAATATTTAGTGACACATGCTTATTTTTTTGACAGTAATTTAAAATAATTTTCATATTTTATATAAATAAAAATAATGATATTTATTAAATTAATATTAATTAATATTTATGATTTATTTTTTTTTTCAAAAATAATATTTATTGACTCATACTTATTTTTTTGACAATAATTTAAAATAATTTTCATGTTTTATATAAATAAAAATAATGATATTTATTAAATTAAAATTAATTAATATTTATGATTTATTTATTTTTTCAAAAATAATATTTATTGACTCATATTTATTTTTTTGAGAGTAATTTATAATAATTTTCAAGTTTTATATAAATAAAAATAATGATATTTAAAATAATTTTCATGTTTTATATTAAATTAAAATTAATTAACCTCAGCGACGGAATATTTCGCCGCTAAATATTGATTCTAGCGTCGGAATTTAAATTCCGCCGCTATAATTAATGTTTAGCGGCGAAATTTTCCGTCGCTGGTGTTAATTAATCCAGCGGCGGAAATTTTCGTCGGTGTTACATGCCATGTCATCAATCCGCGTGATTACATATTTACCAAGGATTACCAAATGACGGAATATTCCATCGCTGAAATGATATATTAATAAAAATTTTGACGCCCTAATTACTCACACTCACTGTAAACTCTCTCTCTCTCTCTTATCGCTTTCTCTCTCTTCCCCGACCGACGAGCTCTCTCTTCCCCGACCGACGAGCTCTCTCTTCCTTCCCTAGCTCTCAGACCACCGCCGTCGCCTCACCGCCGTCCCTCTCAACTCCACCGCCACCGCCGTGTTAGCTGCCGCCGTTGCCTCACCGCCATCGCTCTCAACTCCACCGCCACAGCCGTGTTAGGTATGTAAACCTTAATTAAACATTCGAGATATTGATCTTCCTTACGTGCTCAATTTCGTCTTAAAGGAGATACTCATGAATTTGGTTAGCTTTTATTTATTATCAAAGCAACTTAAGAATTTGTTGAATTTAATGATTTGTGAGGCCCTAGTTTCAGAATTTAATTGCTACTCTTAGGAAGGGATACTTTTCATGAAGTTCTGATTTTGTGATTATACCTTTGTTCATGGTTTTCTCTGCTCCTCTTTTCTTTTTTTTCTTCTATAGATTGCTCATGTTTCTATACATTTGAGCTTTCAGCACTTAGGTCACTGGATTTTCATGTACCATTTCACCTTTTTGTTATAATGAGAACAATCTTCAGTCAATAGTCTCCGTAGGTCATAGAACAGGCCACCACAGTAATAAGTGATTATCATCTCTCCCCCCCCCCCCCGCTCTCTCTCTCTCAAGTGGGTGAGTGCTTGCTGAATACTTCTTGATTTCAATATGACTAAATTTATTCATCTTTGTTCCTTGCTTGGTAGATATGTTGACTGAATGGTGGTTGAAGACCACATTTAATTCTTAAAAAAGAAAGAAAATGAAAAGGGTTAGATCAATATCCAAGGAAACTGCAATTTGTTCATGTGATTTCTGTTAGTTTCTTAAGGTAATTGTATCACTGCCTTTGGACCATTTTTTGTCATCTTGCCTGTATCCGGTACGGAATCGAGTCTTGCTCCTATATGGACTAAATTCTGGCGACTTAAATGCTTTGAAGAAGGGAAAACAAAAATTACTTTTTGGTTTCCTTATCTATATGAAACAAACTATGATACAGTTTCTGTATATACGTGTCGCGTAAATAAGTGAATCAACATTTAAGGTGTAGTACCTGAAATCATAAAATGTGCTTTGAGAACTATAACCGAGAATAAAGAGTATCTATGGAAATTACAAAAATAATTGATAAAGAGCTATTTAGCAGCACCATAATTCTTACATCTAGTAAATAACTGTGGATGAAAGAGTTTAGGAACTTCGCTTATGTCATTTGAAATGGCTTTACATAGATACTCTTTATGATTTATTTGCTTCAGTTACAAACAAATAAGTAAGAAAACTGTGGATGAAAGAGTTTAAGAACATCTAGTTCTAGATTCAATTTTGGGATGATGCGTCATCGCGGACGGTGATTATGTCGCCTACGTTTGAGCGCCTGATATCAATCCTGACACCCTAGATGCACCTTAGGGTATTGTGGTTGGTGGTTAACATCTTAAAATATAAATAAGATGAGAGCCTTTCTCACCCACAGCTATCAAAATCCATCCATCCTTGATCAAGAAAGATAGAGCAAATAAGCTCTCTACTGTTTGAGCAAAAGATTTTCTGTTTAATAAGAGTTTTTCCAGTTTCACTGTCCTCTTCTCTCTAAGGATCTCAAACATCACAGCCATGTTTGTGACAGTGTCTGTTTTCTCTTCACTGGTGTTATACTGTTACCTTGTTTTTACTTGTGACCGTATAACACAAGTGAAGAGTAAACAGTAATCGTCACAAACATGGCTGTTATGTTTGAGATCCTTAGAGAGGAGGACAGTGAAACTGAAAAAAAATCTTATTAAACAGAAAATCCTTTGCTCAAACAGTGGAGAACTTGTTTGCTCTGTCTTTCTTGATCTAAGATGAGATAGGGTTTTGATAGTTGTGGATGAGAATGACTCTCATTTTGTTTATAAATGTTAATTAAATTCATCATTGTAAAATTATATATTTTACAACAAAAAATTAAATATTAATATTTAAAATTATTCACAATAGTAATAATTTAGGTCTATCCAAAAGTCGAAATTTCTTTATTTTCGATTATAAAGCAAGTAGACAAAGTGATATTTGCATTTCATATAATCGTGCATTTCGGGATGGGATAAGTTTATCAAACAGGCACTTAAAGGATAGAGTAGGTATTGATTCCATGTCAACAAGTGTTGAATTTCAACTACCTAACCAACTAAGTCATTCGAAACGTATATTAATAAAGTGCACAATAATTATATTGATATAACAAGAGATAAAAATAAATTAGTAAATGTTCTGGCTTAATTAGGTTTCATGCTGGATTAAAGCTGGTTGAAAGTATATACTGTTTGCTTAATAATTATATTGCTAAAGAATTGTAAAATTTGAAACCTATATGACAATTAATTTGTATAAAGTTATATCTAGGGGCGTAAGTGGTTAGGTAGGGACACCATTATCCTTTAGTTTAGTTTGAACTAGAGCTCAAGATTTGTTGATACTAAGAAAACAACCCCAATTCTAAACCTAATTTTAAATATTAACAATTTACAATTATTCACAATATTAATAGGTAAAAAATCCCGGAAATTTCCAATTTAAGGCAAAGATGGAGCATTACAATGGAGAAATTGTTTCCCGAGAGTATCAATTTCAACAAGACATTCTTGAACTCTCGCGCTTTCACCAAAAACAACACCGCAAACTTATTGACATGAGGTATAGCATGCCATGCATCTGGTCTCTAAAAGATTGGAAGATTGATTGGGATCTGCTCCGAGCTGCTTCGTGCTTTTGGGATTCGGAGCGACATGTGTCACCCTATCGTACAACGATCTGATGCCAACGATGGAGGATTTCCGAGCACTGACCGGTGTGGCTGAGTCGAGGACTGTGGCATTTCCTCGAGACAGACGATCAGTTACGGAGAAACTATCTGAATTCTTGGGATTATCAGCAGACTGGGTATCGCACATTGTCGTTGAAGATAGAGTTATAGAATTGACTCATATAGCTAGATTGAGTCGGACCAACCCCGGTCTGTTTGATCTATCCACTTCCTTAGATATATTCATGTTGCTCATTCTGTCTGTGCACTACTTCTACGGCTACATCGAAGTGTGTCCAGCTACGCTGTTAGAGATCATCAGGCTGCTGAGAGGTGATCGAGGAGTTGACATTCGGCATATTCAATCTGGACAGGGAGCGATGGACATCATTCCACTGTTGCTAGCGGAGACATACCACGACATTGATAGATTAGCCGGAGGATCCGAGTACATGGGTTCAGGCAGCCCCAGATTACTATCATTGTGGCTGTATGAGAGATTGCGCATGATCTCGCCACTGCCAGAGGGGCAGACGGCATTACCTTGGGTGACTGGACAGCGCAGGATATTGAGGGATGCTGCTACTGAGAGTTGGCATAGGAGGTTGGCCTTGGCCCGATATGAGACCGCAAACCTGTACAATTGGATTCCGGCATGGGGATTTCAGGCTATGAGAGATATTCAGAACGAGACAGTAATTGTCCGACTTTCGGGACTACATGTATCATCCTTTTGCATTCCATCTCTAGTGAGCAGACAGTACGGATACCCGCAGCAGACCATTCGAACTTTGAGAGAGCAGTTGACGACTAATACCATGCCGATGATTATGACTGAGCCTCAGACTACACATTTCTTTGGCAAAGCATTTCTAGAGGGCTTTCTTCCGATACGACCACTACTTCGTCAGACTAGAGGTAGCACATTTCTGACCACCGAGTATCTGATATGGTACGAGGAGTAGCAAGGTCCTATACAGTTGATGATAGAGGCTCGACGCCGAGAGTATTTTGGGGCAGACTATTCTTCTAGCCGGACATTAAGAGACATAGAGGCCAAGAGCAACCCTAATGAAATCACTGGCGACATTACTGCCAGATTATGAGAGACGGGAGCTTCGGAGAGCTGCTTTGAGAAATGATGCCGAAGTGATAGCTCGCAGAGAGGCCTTGAGGCAGGAAAGAGCAGTACTGAGAGCTACCTGACTGATTGATCCACCGGCTCACACGATACCTGAGCCAGGACGAGGTCAGACTGACTTTTTCGACATACCTAGACCATAGACCTCCCGGAGACCGAGGCGGAGGAAGAGTAGAGATTCGAGTTCTGGAGCGGGAACGAGTTCCTAGACACTTTAAGAAGATCTGTTAATATATTGTTAAATAGGAGTTAGAAGCTTTAAATTTATTTAAGAAGATCTGGTATAGGGTATAGTGTATAGGGTATAGGGTTTAGGGGTTAGGGTATAGGGTATAGTGTATAGGGTATAGGGTTTAGGGGTTAGGGTTTAGGGGTTAGGGGTTAGGGTTTAGGGTTTAGGGTTTATGATTTATTTATTTTTTCAAAAATAGTATTTATTGACTCATACATATTTTTTTGACAGTAATTTAAAATAATTTTCATGTTTTATATAAATAAAAACAATGATATTTATTAAATTAAAATTAATTAATATTTATGATTTATTTATTTTTTCAAAAATAATATTTAGTGACTCATGCTTATTTTTTTGACAGTAATTTAAAATAATTTTCATATTTTATATAAATAAAAATAATGATATTTATTAAATTAATATTAATTAATATTTATGATTTATTTTTTTTTCAAAAATAATATTTATTGACTCATACTTATTTTTTTGACAATAATTTAAAATAATTTTCATGTTTTATATAAATAAAAATAATGATATTTATTAAATTAAAATTAATTAATATTTATGATTTATTTATTTTTTCAAAAATAATATTTATTGACTCATATTTATTTTTTTGAGAGTAATTTATAATAATTTTCAAGTTTTATATAAATAAAAATAATGATATTTAAAATAATTTTCATGTTTTATATTAAATTAAAATTAATTAACCTCAGCGACGGAATATTTCGCCGCTAAATATTGATTCTAGCGTCGGAATTTAAATTCCGCCGCTATAATTAATGTTTAGCGGCGAAATTTTCCGTCGCTAGTGTTAATTAATCCAGCGGCGGAAATTTTCGTCGGTGTTACATGCCATGTCATCAATCCGCGTGATTACATATTTACCAGCGGCGGATTACCAGCGACGGAATATTCCATCGCTGAAATGATATATTAATAAAAATTTTGACGCCCTAATTACTCACACTCACTGTAAACTCTCTCTCTCTCTCTTATCGACGAGCTCTCTCTTCCCCGACCGACGAGCTCTCTCTTCCTTCCCTAGCTCTCAGACCACCGCCGTCGCCTCACCGCCGTCCCTCTCAACTCCACCGCCACCGCCGTGTTAGCTGCCGCCGTTGCCTCACCGCCATCGCTCTCAACTCCACCGCCACAGCCGTGTTAGGTATGTAAACCTTAATTAAACATTCGAGATATTGATCTTCCTTACGTGCTCAATTTCGTCTTAAAGGAGATACTCATGAATTTGGTTAGCTTTTATTTATTATCAAAGCAACTTAAGAATTTGTTGAATTTAATGATTTGTGAGGCCCTAGTTTCAGAATTTAATTGCTACTCTTAGGAAGGGATACTTTTCATGAAGTTCTGATTTTGTGATTATACCTTTGTTCATGGTTTTCTCTGCTCCTCTTTTCTTTTTTTTCTTCTATAGATTGCTCATGTTTCTATACATTTGAGCTTTCAGCACTTAGGTCACTGGATTTTCATGTACCATTTCACCTTTTTGTTATAATGAGAACAATCTTCAGTCAATAGTCTCCGTAGGTCATAGAACAGGCCACCACAGTAATAAGTGATTATCATCTCTCCCCCCCCTCCCCCCCGCTCTCTCTCTCTCAAGTGGGTGAGTGCTTGCTGAATACTTCTTGATTTCAATATGACTAAATTTATTCATCTTTGTTCCTTGCTTGGTAGATATGTTGACTGAATGGTGGTTGAAGACCACATTTAATTCTTAAATAAGAAAGAAAATGAAAAGGGTTAGATCAATATCCAAGGAAACTGCAATTTGTTCATGTGATTTCTGTTAGTTTCTTAAGGTCATTGTATCACTGCCTTTGGACCATTTTTTGTCATCTTGCCTGTATCCGGTACGGAATCGAGTCTTGCTCCTATATGGACTAAATTCTGGCGACTTAAATGCTTTGAAGAAGGGAAAACAAAAATTACTTTTTGGTTTCCTTATCTATATGAAACAAACTATGATACAGTTTCTGTATATACGTGTCGCGTAAATAAGTGAATCAACATTTAAGGTGTAGTACTTGAAATCATAAAATGTGCTTTGAGAACTATAACTGAGAATAAAGAGTATCTATGGAAATTACAAAAATAATTGATAAAGAGCTATTTAGCAGCACCATAATTCTTACATCTAGTAAATAACTGTGGACGAAAGAGTTTAGGAACTTCGCTTATGTCATTTGAAATGGCTTTACATAGATACTCTTTATGATTTATTTGCTTCAGTTACAAACAAATAAGTAAGAAAACTGTGGATGAAAGAGTTTAGGAACATCTAGTTCTAGATTCAATTTTGGGATGATGGCGTCATCGCGGACGGTGATTATGTCGCCTACGTTTGAGCGCCTGATATCAATCCTGACACCCTAGATGCACCTTAGGGTATTGTGATTGGTGGTTAACATCTTAAAATATAAATAAGATGAGAGCCTTTCTCACCCACAGCTATCAAAATCCATCCATCCTTGATCAAGAAAGATAGAGCAAATAAGCTCTCTACTGTTTGAGCAAAAGATTTTCTGTTTAATAAGAGTTTTTCCAGTTTCACTGTCCTCTTCTCTCTAAGGATCTCAAACATCACAGCCATGTTAGTGACAATGTCTGTTTTCTCTTCACTGGTGTTATACTGTTACCTTGTTTTTACTTGTGACCGTATAACACCAAAAAGAGTAAACAGTGCACCGTCACAAACATGGCTGTTATGTTTGAGATCCTTAGAGAGGAGGACAGTGAAACTGAAAAAAAATCTTATTAAACAGAAAATCCTTTGCTCAAACAGTGGAGAACTTGTTTGCTCTGTCTTTCTTGATCTAAGATGAGATAGGGTTTTGATAGTTGTGGATGAGAATGACTCTCATTTTGTTTATAAATGTTAATTAAATTCATCATTGTAAAATTATATATTTTACAACAAAAAATTAAATATTAATATTTAAAATTATTCACAATAGTAATAATTTAGGTCTATCCAAAAGTCGAAATTTCTTTATTTTCGATTATAAAGCAAGTAGACAAAGTGATATTTGCATTTCATATAATCGTGCATTTCGGGATGGGATAAGTTTATCAAACAGGCACTTAAAGGATAGAGTAGGTATTGATTCCATGTCAACAAGTGTTGAATTTCAACTACCTAACCAACTAAGCTGTCTGAAACGTATATTAATAAAGTGCACAATAATTATATTGCTATAACAAGAGATAAAAATAAATTAGTAAATGTTCTGGCTTAATTAGGTTTCATGCTGGATTAAAGCTGGTTGAAAGCATATACTGTTTGCTTAATAATTATATTGCTAAAGAATTGTAAAATTTGAAACCTATATGACAATTAATTTGTATAAAGTTATATCTAGGGGCGTAAGTGGTTAGGTAGGGACACCATTATCCTTTAGTTTAGTTTGAACTAGAGCTCAAGATTTGTTGATACTAAGAAAACAACCCCAATTCTAAACCTAATTTTAAATATTAACAATTTACAATTATTCACAATATTAATAGGTAAAAAATCCCGGACCCCAATTTAAGGCAGCATGGAGCATTACAATGGAGAAATTGTTTCCCGAGAGTATCAATTTCAACAAGACATTCTTGAACTCTCGCGCTTTCACCAAAAACAACACCGCAAACTTATTGACATGAGGTATAGCATGCCATGCATCTGGTCTCTAAAAGATTGGAAGATTGATTGGGATCTCGCTCCGAGCTGCTTCGTGCTTTTGGGATTCGGAGCGACATGTGTCACCCTATCGTACAACGATCTGATGCCAACGATGGAGGATTTCCGAGCACCGACCGGTGTGGGCCGAGTCGAGGACTGTGGCATTTCCTCGAGACAGACGATCGATTACGGAGAAACTATCTCGAATTCTTGGGATTATCAGCAGACTGGGTATCGCACATTGTCGTTGAAGATAGAGTCATAGAATTGACTCATATAGCTAGATTGAGTCGGACCAACCCCGGTCTGTTTGATCTATCCACTTCCTTAGATATATTCATGTTGCTCATTCTGTCTGTGCACTACTTCTACGGCTACATCGAAGTGTGTCCGGCCTACGCTGTTAGAAATCATCGTCGCCGAGAGGTGATCGAGGAGTTGACATTCGGCATATTCAATCTGGACAGGGAGCGATGGACATCATTCCACTGTTGCTAGCGGAGACATACCACGACATTGATAGATTAGCCGGAGGATCCGAGTACATGGGTTCGAGGCGGCCCAGATACTATCATTGTGGCTGTATGAGAGATTGCGCTTGATCTCGCCACTGCCAGAGGGGCAGACGGCATTAACTTGGGTGACTGGACAGCGCAGGATATTGAGGGATGCTGCTACTGAGAGTTGGCATAGGAGGTTGGCCTTGGCCCGATATGAGACCGCAAACCTGTACAATTGGATTCCGGCATGGGGATTTCAGGCTATGAGAGATATTCAGAACGAGTCAGTAATTGTCCGACTTCCGGGACTACATGTATCATCCTTTTGCATTCCATCTCTAGTGAGCAGACAGTACGGATACCCGCAGCAGACCATTCGAACTTTGAGAGAGCAGTTGACGACTAATACCATGCCGATGATTATGACTGAGCCTCAGACTACACATTTCTTTGGCAAAGCATTTCTAGAGGGCTTTCTTCCGATACGACCACTACTTCGTCAGACTAGAGGTAGCACATTTCTGACCACCGAGTATCTGATATGGTACGAGGAGTAGCAAGGTCCTATACAGTTGATGATAGAGGCTCGACGCCGAGAGTATTTTGGGGCAGACTATTCTTCTAGCCGGACATTAAGAGACATAGAGGCCAAGAGCAACCCTAATGAAATCACTGGCGACATTGCAGCAGATTATGAGAGACGGGAGCTTCGGAGAGCTGCTTTGAGAAATGATGCCGAAGTGATAGCTCGCAGAGAGGCCTTGAGGCAGGAAAGAGCAGTACTGAGAGCTACCTGACTGATTGATCCACCGGCTCACACGATACCTGAGCCAGGACGAGGTCAGACTGACTTTTTCGACATACCTAGACCATAGACCTCCCAGAGACCGAGGCGGAGGAAGAGTAGAGATTCGAGTTCTGGAGCGGGAACGAGTTCCTAGACACTTTTTCGACATACCTAGACCATAGACCTCCCGAACCCGAACCTATTATTCAGGAGAATGAAGAACCACCTTTGAATATGGAAGATATGGTTAGGGATGCAGCCGGTCCTGAATTCGATTGGTCAGAGAACCAACAGCAAGAATCAACCCCTGCAGCTAAGAAATTTATTGATGCTATAGACTCTGCAAAAGAGAAGGTCTATCCAGGTTGCGAGATCAGTGTGTTGGAGGCTGTGGCTGAGCTCCTTAACATAAAGGCTGATTGCAATATTAGCCAGTCTGCTTATAATCGTATCATGAAAGCAATTAAGCGGATGTTGCCGAAAGAGAATAAGATGGTTACAAACTTTTATGAGACAAAGAAGTTGGTTGGGCAGATTGGGCTATATTATGAAAATATTGATGCGTGTAAGAATGACTGCATGCTATACTACAAGGAAGATTCACAGAAGACAGGGTGTTCAATTTGTGGACAAAGTAGATATAAGCCAAATCGGAGGGGGAGTTCAAAACACAAGAAAAACAAACCACATAAGTAGTTGCGTTACATGCCATTGATTCCAAGACTGCAACGCATCTACGCGTCTAAATCTACTGCAGAAGCTATGCGTTGGCATAAGGAAAGTTTGCGTGAAGAGGGTGTGTTGATTCATCCCAGTGATGGGGAGGCATGGAAACACTTTGATGAGACTTATCCTGACTTTGCGTCTGAAGCAAGAAATATATGGTTATGCATCTGCTCTGATGGTTTCAATCCGTTTAGTCCTGGGGCAAAATCTTACTCTTGTTGGCCGGTTATAGCCACTGTCTACAATCTTCCGCCCTGGTTGTGTATGAGTGATCCCTACATGTTCTTGCCGTTATTCATCCCCGGCCCAAACCGCCCTGGGGGGAACATTGACGTCTATCTCCGACCTTTGATGGACGAATTGAAACAGCTTTGGGAGGATGGGGTCGAAACGTGGGATGCTTTCAAGCGAGAGAATTTCAGCATTAAGGCTGCGTTGATGTGGACAGTTAATGACTTCCCTGCATATGGGATGTTATTGGGTTGGAGCACCCAGGGGAAGTTGGCCTGTCTGTATTGTATGAGTGACACAAAGTCTTTCACGCTCACGCACTCTAGAAAACCATGTTGGTTCGATTGCCATAGACAATTTCTTCCGGAGGACCACCCATTCAGGACCCAGAAGAATGCGTTTAAAAAGAACAAGATTGACCATGATGAGGCCCCGATTCGTTTAAGTGGTGACACGGTCTATGAGAAGGTATCTAGATTGCCCGATCCTCGGTGGGGGAAAAAGTTTTCGAAAGGGTTTGGGACTACCCATAACTGGACCAAGAAGAGTATATTTTGGGAGCTGCCATACTGGAAAACAAATCTCATTCGACATAACCTTGACGTGATGCACATTGAGAAGAATGTATTCGATAATGTTTTTAACACGTTGATGGATTTCAAGGCAACAACTAAAGACAACGAAAAAGCTCGAATGGACCTTAAGGAAATTTGTAAGCGGCCGGCCTTAGACTTGGTACACGTCAATGGTAAACCAATAAGACTGATGGCTCAATACGTGCTTACAAAGGAAAAGAAACTCCTCCTCCTGAAATGGCTCAAGAATTTAAGGCTTCCAGATGGTTACACGTCTAACATTGGTAACTGTGTCAATGTAGAGGAGGGGAAAGTGCAGGGTTTGAAGAGTCACGATTGCCACGTTTTGCTGGATAGGCTACTTCCGATTGCTCTCAAGGGTCTCTTGCCTGACAATATCTGGGTGGCGTTAACAGAGTTAAGTGAGCTTTTCTGACCGTTAACATCGACCACACTGCGTGTTGATCACATGAAAAAGCTTGAGGAGAGCATCGTAGTGACTTTGTGCAAACTTGAGAAGATATTTCCTCCTTCATTCTTTGATTCTATGGAGAATTTACCGGTCCACTTGGCATACGAAGCTAGAGTCGGTGGTCCAGTTCAATACAGATGGATGTATCCATTTGAGAGGTAATTGAATTTATTCTATTTCTAAATAATTTGAGCGTTAACAATATACCTTGTTTAACATTATTTATGTTTTAATCTACGAATGAATTTTAGGTATCTAGGCCATTTGAAAAGGAAGATGAGCAATAGGGCCATGGTCGAGGCCTCAATTTCAGAGGCTGTTATTATAGATGAGATTGTTGCCTTTGTCGAAACATATTTTCCTCCTGATGTTGATACGAGATTGACTAGGGTTGGCCGCAATTACGATGGTGGTTGTCCGTCTAAGGGAAACATCTCTGTATTTTCATCCCCTGGTCGGTTCCTCGGCAAACAGGTTGGTACGCGCACGTTAACCGCTAAAGAGTTTGCCGCGGTCTCACTCTATGTTCTTCTTTACTATGACGAGGTTGGGGAATATATCAAGTAAGTCATTGATGTAATTTTTACGCCTCGTCGATTAAATTATGCATGTTTAATTACCTGCATATGAAATGCCTTGTTCAACCCTATTGCAGAATCTTTGAAGATTTAGCTCAGGATTTATCTCCAGAACTCATCGCAAGTAAGACAGACAGAGAATTTCCAAACTGGCTAAGAAAATATGTAAATATTTCGTTTCATTCAAATTTATTCTATACACTTTTTTAAACATTCAATCTTAAAATTGTATTAAATTGGTTACATATTGTCTTATAGATAGCTGAACATCCGGGTGATGCCAAAGCTGCGAGGTTAAGACATTTAGCAACAACTCCGTACTTGAACGTTAATTTATACAACGGTTATTTCTTGAATGGCTATGTGTTTCATACCAAAGCTTACGGGGGCTCTAAATTAACGTGGAATAGCGGTGTGAAGCTTAAAGGAAACCTTGATTATTATGGCGTCCTGAAAGAAGTAGTCGAGGTGGAGTATTTGGGTAGAAACAGTGTTGTCTTGTTCAATAGTGATTGGCGAGATGCTGTGTGAGGTGTTAAGAAGCACACCATATTTGACCTCGTCGATGTAAAGGACTCATCCAGACATAATGACGACAACGTCTTCATCTTAGCATCTCAAGCACAACAGGTATACATGACTCCCTACCCTCGTCCGCGACCCGATGGATGGTGGGCTGTCTGGATGACCAAGGCTAGGAGCATGATTGACAACCTACCCTCGTCGACAACTACAGAGTCGTCATTAGAAACACCCTATCAAGAGGATGAAATGCCAGTGCCACCTAACGTTTCATCAGCTAATCATCCATTAGATGATGTCACTCATATACCTCAAAATGTTGATGAACCCGAGGAGGATTTCTTACCAGTGAATTTGCCACCTCCTCCGCCTCGTTCAGGTCATCTCGCGCACATTGATATTGATGAATCAGAGGAGGAGGAAGAGGAACCAGAGTTTGATTCATCAGAGTCCGAAGACGAAGATGAAGAACTCGAGTTTTGTAGTAATTCAGAGTCCAGTGATGATGATGGGGACGAAGATTAATAATAGTTTAAAGTTTTATATGTATTGTAAATGATTTAGATTATTAGAACTTTAAAGTTTTATATGTATTGTGAATGTTTTAGATTATTAATAGTTTAAAGTTTTATATGTATTGTGAATGCTTTAGATTATTAGAACTTTAATGTTTTATATGTATTGTGAATGCTTTAGATTATTATCAATAGTTTAAAGTTTTATATGTATTGTGAATGCTTTAGATTATTAGAACTTTAATGTTTTATATGTATTGTGAATGCTTTATATTATTAATAGTTTAAAGTTTTATATGTATTGTGAATGCTTTAGATTATTAGAACTTTAAAGTTTTATATGTATTGTGAATATATTGTTTCCTATTGTTAAATTTATATATTTTAATATTTTTACTGTATTTAGATATGAGTTCTAGTAGAAAGGGTAGGAAGACACGGCCCCTCTACACATCTATTACTGGGACGCAACCGTCCCGATCCAGTACTGATGATGCCGATGTCTACCCTA
This sequence comes from Adenophora triphylla var. japonica, assembly GCA_022495995.1. Classification (NCBI taxonomy): domain Eukaryota; kingdom Viridiplantae; phylum Streptophyta; class Magnoliopsida; order Asterales; family Campanulaceae; genus Adenophora; species Adenophora triphylla. The sequence goes on from JAFEMH010000679.1 coordinate 351,316, forward strand.
CACGTAGTAGTACTAGCTCCACCTCTGGGGCCGATACTCATACTGATGTCGATTCTGATGGGAGGATATTTATCTAGATATCGTCACTTTATGACCAGTATGTAACTCTTCATTAATTTGATATAAGTTGGTTCCTTCTTGTTTTATATATAATTCATTATTTAAGTTAAAATGTTATTGTATAAATATACTTGGCAGGTTTATAGGTGGATACCCTACCCAGGGACTAAGATCGGGCAGTATTGGCGGTCTCGGGTCATGACAGAGTTTTGGCCCAACTGGAAATCATTGCCACCGGGGGAGAAGGAGGATGCGTGGGAGGAGTTTAAGGTAATGTGTTAATGGTTTTTATTTAAAACTTAAATGTTAGTTTGTTATTAAAATGTTATAATTAATAATGATTATACTCTTTTAGTTTTGTAATGTTATCATTATATGTTGTAGGGGAAATTTTGTTGGGTGCCGGAAATCGACGAGGCGACAGCTAGATTTGTTTTCGATAAACAGGCTCATAAGCTATTTAAGGATCATATTGGTAACATATTTATCTATCCTTAATTAGTTTAATTAACAATGATTATACTCTTTTAATTTTATAATTTCATCATTATATGTTTATGAGATATTCATATTTTTTATAGGTAACTCGAAGAAACAATGTTATACTAAGCGGCTCGAGGCGAAACAACAGCCCTTGACACCTTCTTGGATGACCGAGGAGGTGTTTCTTCAATTTTGCGAATATTGGGGGTCGAATGCGGCGAAAGCTATGGCCGAACAGGCTAAGGCAAATAGAGCAGGCTCCTCGGGGTCGGTGACGAAGCATACCATGGGGACGATCCCGGTCGGCGAGCATCACTACCACATGGTATGTATGTTAGTTTAAATGTAGTAGTGTATGCATGCTTTTAAATAGGTTTATGTACGTATGTTAGCTGGGAGCCATGTTGAAGCTATGAAATCCATGGTTTTAGTGTAAATGTAGTGTATGCATGCTTTTAAATCAGTTTAAATGTTGCATTTATATAATTTCAAAGTAATAATCTCGCTTATTTTATTTATAGGAAAGGGATCATGGTCCGAATGTCAATTTTTTTGGATGTTTTCGTCAGCACACATGTTCGGACTCCTACAGCGCCCGATCAACCTCCGCTATGGGTTGACGATCGCTCTGCTAATGCCTTTGTAAGTAAACTATCATTAAATGACTTGATTTTGAATATGTAAATTTATTTATGCACATTACATTGTGTATATGATTATAATTGTTTGTTTTATTTTGACAGAGTACATATCAAGCTGTCGTTCTTCCCGAAGGAACGCCTCCCGACTAGCCCGTTCCCTTCGTGCCTGATGTTTGGCGCTCAGTCACCTCTGAGGGACATCCAAAGAGAGGAGACTGAGTATTAGGGATGGGGGATTACGGGCGGCAATGCCCATCGACGTCGACCGGCCGTCGGCCAAATGTTGTCCCGCCCATGTATCATGATCCGAGGGTCGACACTCTGCAGGCTGAGTTAGCTGAGGAGAGACGCGAGGCTGCAGAGGCTAGGGCAAAGCTTGCGGAGGCTTTGGCGGCTCAGGCGCAGATGCAGGAGGCTTTGGCGGCTCAGGCGCAGATGCAGGAGGCGAATGATCGGCGTCATGCAGAGACTGATAAAAAATTGGCGATGTTGATGGCTCGTATGGACCAGGATAATTTCCAGTCTCCCCCCTAATTCCCCCCGAGTTGATTACGTACTATTTTAGACTTGTTTGTAATAACATTTGTGATATTTGGTACCCACGGGAGCCCCGGCCCCCTTCTCCCTTCCTCCCCCCTCCCGAGTTTAAGTACTATTTTAGACTTGTTGTAATAACATTTGTCATATTTGGTACCCGGGGGAGCCCCGGCCCCCTCCTCCCCCCCTCCCCCCTCCCGATTTGGTACGTTGATTTTGGTTTTTAGTTTGGTACGCTTATTGGTACTATTTTATACTTGTTTGTAAACATTTGTGATATTTGGTACCCGCGGGAGCCCCGCCCCCCCTCCCCCTCTCCCCCCTCCCCCACCCTCTACCCCCTCTCCCCCCTCTCCCCCCTCTCCCCTCCCGATTTGGTACGGTGATATTTAGTTTAGTTTGGTACGCTGATATTTGGTTTTTAGTTTTATAGTTTGAGTTTTATAAATTGAATTGTTATATCAGTTACAAAAAATTTTGGTTAATTGATATTTTAAATTATTTTTTTAAATTTATTTCATTAACAGCGACGGAAATTTTCGTCACTGAAATTAATTTATTAATTAACTTTTATTTTAGTGACGGAAATTTCCGCCGCTATATCAATCAATTTTAATTTTTATTTAATTTAGTTTTTATTTTCACCGCCGGATATTTCCGTCGCTGGAATAAAAATTAATTAAAATAAATTAATTACAGCGACGAAAGTTTCCATCGCTAAATTAATTTATTTTAATTAATTTTTATTTTCAGCGGCGGAAATTTCCGTCGCTGGAATAAAAATTAATTAAATTAAATTAATTCCAGCAGCGGAAATATCCGTCACTGAAATTAATTTAATTTAATAAATTTTTATTCCAGCGACGGAAATTTTCGCCGCTGAAATTAATTTAATTTAATTAATTTTTATTTCACCGGCGAAATATTCCGTCGCTGAAATAAAAATTTAATTAAATTAAATTAATTTAGCGGCGGAAATTTCCGTCGCTAATGTAAAAAAAAACACCGGCGGAATTAATTCCGTTGGTAAAATCAAAATATACCGGCGGAATTTGAGCCATCGAAAAACTGCGACGGGCTGATAGCGGCGGACCACCGACGGAATTTTTCCGTCAGAGTTTATATATATCGACGGAAATTTGGTTTTTGCGCCGGAAATTTCCGCCGCTAAAACCTGTTTTTCTGGTAGTATTCTAAAGATTTTAAGAAGTCTTCCTATTATAATATTAATTAGAAATAGTCATAATTAGGTAACTCTTCCAAGTCAGCTAAATGACAAATGCCAGCTTACTTAACTAAATACTTTCATTTCTTGAGAAATAAAAAGGTTCTAATATAATATCTTCTTATTCTAAAATTCTAACAATAAACCCCTCATTCAAATGAAATTGACCAATAAAAACAGACATTTTCAAAACTTGTCAATAAATCTCTGCTAAAAATGTGGACAAAAATAGCCCTAACTGCGATTCTCGCACGTACCAGCGCCTTATGCGATTAATGGGTGAAGATTAGAATCTGCTGCTTCGCACTCCCTATGCATTCTCCCTCCCTTTTTCTATCTATTTCTTTTTTTTCAGTTATTAAAAACACCAACAAATCCGAAATTTGCCCTACATTTGTTCTAAAATATGATATAAATAACTGAAAAATCTACAACATAGTTATATAACCAGTGTTCTAAAAATCGGCCTAAGCGGTCGCCTAGGCGCTAGGCAGGGGCCGGGGCCGCGATTTACGTCAAAGCGGGGAGATTAGGCGCTGGGCTGAGCTAGGCGGTCGAAACCGGCTGGAATTTTCGAAACGGCCATGGAAATGCTCGAACAAACGAACAAAAATGGAGAAGAATAATGATCAAATTGGAGTTTTTAGTTGAAAGAAAACTTATCAGCAGGCCCGTTCCAAGCTTCCTTCTTCAAAGCTTCCTTCTTCAAAGCTCCGTCTGGCCAATTACACACACCACCTTGACATATCGTTGACAGAGTTAAACTTTTGTTGCATTCTGTCACTATATGATCTGTATCGAATCGATAGTGTGTGTGTTTGTGTGTGAATGTGAGAGAGAGAGAGAGAGAGAGGGATCAGTGAAAGGGAAAAAATTGGGAAAAGGAAGAAAGAGATAGAAAATAAAAGATTAGGGTTTGGTTAAATGGAATGGGCTTTGGGTTTGAGTTTGAGCCTTGGGGCGAAGACATAAATAGCATCTTAATATTAAGATACAAATTTAAATGTTTGGATTGCAAAATTGGATTAGATTTTTTATTTTGTATAAAAATATTATTTATTTTTGACAAATAATAAAAATAAGTGGCACTATATTTTTGATATATATATAAATTAATGAAATATATTTAAAATTTGTCTAATTTCTCGGCCCCGCCTAGGCCCCTAGGCGCTAGGCCCGACTCCGCCGCCTAGCGCTTTTTAGAACCTTGGTTATAGCATAAACCAACTCTAATCATGAACAACTGTGAAAATATATAAAACATTAATGTGAAATAGAATTCTCAGTTTATAACATAAACTAACACAGTTATAACATAAATCAATTCTATTTTACAGTTATTTAAATAACTGTGAAATATAATTCACAATTATTTACACTAAAACATGTGTTCCAACTTTCATGAGAAATATTAGTTGTTCATCGAACTCTAATCAAAATAAATGTGAAATACACATCACAGTTCAAAAATTTATCAGTTGTTTAAGAAAAATAACTGTGAAATACACATCACGGTTATTTCATTAACAATGGATGAGGATGAACAACTATGAAAACGTATAAAACATTAATATGAAATAGAATTCTCATTTATAACATAAACTAACACGGTTAAAACATTAATGTTATAACACAAACAATGCAGGATTCTATTTTACAGGTAAGTACTATCAACCCTAATTTTCTCAACAACATCACTCCGATCGGCGGTATCTCCATCAATTCCGGCCAAATCAATGGCCGGAATTCTGCAATTTAATTGCGAGGAGCCCGGAGAAAATCTTGATTTATCCTCTACTATCGGTCGGTCGTGGATGAATTGCAGTTAGGGATATTTTTGTTCACGTTTTTAGCAGGCATTTATTGGCGAGTTTTGAAAATGTCTGTTTTTATTGATAAATTTCACCACATCTCAAGGTATTATTGGTAAAAAAAAAACCCTAATGAATGGAATAAAAGTGACACGTTTCTTGCGTCATCACCTAATATTTTTTATCTCAAAATGAATAGCCTTTTGATTTTATTTTTCAGAAAACTATTCCTAAATATCATTACCAATTTTTTTTATAATTTAATATATATTTGTAAAACTAAAAATTTAAAAATTTAATAACGAGAATATTTAATTTTGGCTACTAAAACATAACATTTTCAAAATAATTTTTAAAATTACCGTGATTTTAAGAGGAAGTGGGCAATTACATTATCACATTCGTATGGTAGTGTTCCCATTTCCACCCACTGCTGAAAAAACAATGAACTTTATCTTCTTCTTTTTTAAATGTTTTTATTGATTTTTTTTTAATGTTTCCACTAAACTTTTATATTTTTCAAAATATACTTACTCCATCAACCAATTTGCTAAACATCTGACGAAATTTAGCCACTTAACTTTACATGACTAATTTGGATAAATACGATCTAGGGTAGGGTAAATGGTTTATTGGAAAAATTAATTTGTAATAATTTTTTATAAACTATTTGATAATTTATAGTAATTAATTTGTAATATTCATCTTACATATCAACAACGTTAACATATTGATTGAAAACTTAACGAACATTACTAATGTTAAGTAACACGGCTAAATTTCTTTAGCATTTTAGCGAATAGCATATGAAAATTTAGTGAGAACGTTTTGAAAAAAAAATAGTTAAGTTAAAATATTTTAAAAAATGGCTTAAGTTCAGTGACAAAAATATAATTTTTGTTATATTATAATATAATTACTGTGAAATCCCGAACATATATATAAGGAAGTTTCAGAAAATTAGCAAGATTGGGTGTCACGACGAAGGCAATTGAATCACTCCAATTTATTGCATCTCCTCTATACAAATGAAAAATGCTTATATAAACAAACTTCCTAAAGAACTCACGTGAGTAATAATTCTTCTTCATGAATTCAACTTCCATCTCGTGAAAATTTCTATCTCATTGAATCATTTCATCCAAAACACTCAACGAAATTTCATGATCGATAAACTAGAAACCCCCCCCCCTTTTCACTAGCAACCCTAATTTTCTCAACAACATCACTCCGATCGGCGGTATCTCCATCAATTCCGGCAAAATCAATGACCGGAATGCTGCAATTTAATTGCGAGGAGCCCGAAGAAGAGCTTGATTTATCCTCTACTATCGGTCGATCGTGGATGAATTGCAGATAGGGATATTTTTGTCCACATTTATAGCAAGGACTTATTGGCGAGTTTTGAAAATATCTGTTTTTATTGGTATAAATTACACCCCATCTCAAGATTTTATTGGTAAAAACCCCTTCTTCTAACTTGGCTCAGTGACAAAGAAAAAATTAGGTAACTAAATAACTGCTCACCCGACCCAAACATTTTACTAGGCCCATTTGACCAAAATGGACCAATCCATACAACTTTTATTATCGTTAGAGATGTTGTTTTATATCGGTAATTGACAAATCTTGCCTATAACATATAAAAATCATGGGCCACTCCCCTATTGTGGATATGGCCCTCCACTACCCAAGCAAACCCACAAGAACAATAAGAGCACACAAAACAAAGCACAAGAAATCAAAGCACAGAAAAGACACAGAAATTGTTTACCCAGTTCACCAATATGTTTGGCTACGTCTGGGGGCAATACCAAGCCAGGATCTTGCACTATAATATGTTTGTATATAGTTATAATGTGTTTAGGGGCGGAACTTTGCTTAAATATATGCCCTAGGATACAACCAAACCCTAGATGGACAAAAGGAACCCGAAAATTGGCCTAAAACCGGGCCCATAATTTTCTCTTCCCGTCAAGAGCGCGGCTGCCCTTGGTAGTTGCGCGGTCGCTCTAACCTCCAGAGAATTCTGCACCCTCATTCTGCCCTCCAGCGCGGCCGCCCTTGCCTCCTGCGCGGCCGCTCTGAACGGCAGTAGCTCCGACGATTTTCTTCCCTTTTTGCTCCGAAATCTAACCCGGTTGATCCTCTATCCCAACAATCTCCCACCTAGAGATCAACCGCATATATAAGCTCCGTATCCGTCCTTCAACTCATCCTTAGTGTCCTCCTAGTGCTCACCTCGATCACGGTAGTGCCATCCTCCTCTCCTATTCTCCGAGCCCAATTGAAGCTATGCACAGCTTCAATTTCTCAAGGTTTACAACCTTTGTCAACTTGTCAGCCTGGTTCTCCGATCCCAATATCTTCTCCAGCCTTAAGATCTTCCCTTCCAATAGATGCTTGATGTAGTGAAACCTCAGTTCAATGTGCTTCGTCCTAGAATGAAACGCCGGATTCCTAGCCAAATGTATTGCACTCAGACTGTCACTGTAGAGAGCGTTACCACTTCGCGTCTTCCCAAGTTCACCCAAGAAGTTCTGCAACCATACCATCTCTTTACTCGCATCTGTTACTGCCACATATTCTACTTCTCCAGTCGACTGAGCCACGACCTTTTGCAATTTAGAAGCCCAGGAGATTGCTGTACCACCCAATGTGAAAACATAACCCGTAGTACTTCTCCTCTTGTCTAGATCGCTTGATGCCAAATCCGCATCAACATAACCCTCTAACACGACCTCCTTACTTGAGAAACATAGAGCCTTACCAGCAATACCCTTTAAGTAACGCAGGATCCATTTAACCGCTTCCCAATGTTGCTTTCCTGGATTGCCCATGAACCGGCTGACTACTCCCACCGCATGTGCATTGTCCGGCCTTGTACACACCATTGCATACATTAGACTCCCCACTGCCGAAGCATATGGAGTTCTCTCCATCTTGTCACGCTCCTCCTTGCCCATAGGTGAGTCCTTCTCGGATAGCTTGAAGTGCATACCCAATGGTGTCCCTGTTGGCTTCGCCTCTTCCATGCAAAATCTTGCCAAGACTTTCTCAACGTATTCTGCTTGTGAAAGAACCAACTTACCCAACTACCTATCCCGGTCAATCCGCATGCCCAAGATTTTTCTGGCCTCCCCCAAATCCTTCATCTCGAACCGTTCTGACAACTGAGCCTTCAATTTGTTTACCTCTCTACTGCTAGAGCCCGCTATTAGCATGTCATCCACATATAACAGCAAGATTATGTACCCATTGTCCGTGTTCTTGAAGTAGCAACAATGATCCGCCTCACATCTGATAAAATCAATATCGTGCATGAATCCATCGAACTTTTTGTACCACTGCCTAGGAGCTTGTTTAAGGCCATACAAGCTCTTAGTCAATCTGCAAACCAGTTCCTCGCTACCCTTAGACAAGTAACCCTCTGGTTGTACCATGTAAATATCTTCCTCCAAATCCCCATGAAGAAAAGCCGTCTTTACATCCATCTGTTCCAGCAATAAGTTATCTGCCACTACTATCCCCAGAACCATTCTGATAGTGGTCATCTTCACAACAAGAGTGAAGACCTCGGTGTAGTCAATACCATACTTTTGCTGAAACCCTTTTACAACCAACCTTGCCTTGTAACGCTTACTGCCGTTTGCTTCCTCCTTAATCCTGTAAACCCACTTGTTATGCAATGCCTTATTCCCCTTAGGCAGTCTAATCAACTCCCAAGTTTTGTTGGCTTTCAATGAGTCCATCTCATCGTCCATCGCAACTTTCCACTTGTTACAAAGAGCACTACGAACTACCTCCGCATAACATTTCGGTTCCCCACTATCTGTCAACAACAAATAATAATTGGAAGGAGTATACCTGTCAGGCGATCCACGCAACCTGCTGGATCTACGCAGCGGAATATCCGGTTCCGGAGTATGTGGTTCATCTTCAGTGACCCCCTGACCATGGTCATCATGAATCGTCCTGCTCCCACCCGAGTCTAGAATATCCACCTCTACAACCTCCGGTTCTGAACTAATTTCATCAGATGCCCCCTTTCTGTCCTTGTACAATACCTGTTCATTGAATACCACATCTCGACTACGAATAATTTTATGGTTTTGGTCATCCCGAAACTTATACCCGAAGTTATCCCCGCCATACCCAATAAATGTACATTTTACAGATTTTGCATCTAACTTAGTTCTATCAGCAGAATCAATATGAACATATGAAATGCAGCCAAATATGCGAAGAAAGGACAGATTTACCTGCTTGCCACTCCATGCTTCTCTGGAATTCCATTCCCCAATGGTACCGATGGTCCCCTATTGATCAAGAAAGCCGCCGTGTCAACTGCATATGCCCAGAACGTCTTCGGAAGTCCACACTTCAATCTCATACTTCTTGCCCGCTCGTTCAATGTCCTGTTCATCCTCTCTGCAACCCCGTTGAGTTGTGGTGTGCGCTTTGGAGTCTTCTCCATGCGAATACCATTCGCTGCACAATATTCCCTAAACTCACCGAGCTCATACTCCCCACCATTATCTGATCTTAAGCACTTAAGCTTAAGTCCCGTCTGATTCTCCACCAATGCCCTCCATTTCTTGAATACCTCGAAAGCTTCATCTTTCCCCTTTAAGAAGTAGACCCAGACCTTCCTTGTTGAATCATCAATAAAGGTCATGAAATATGACGCACCACCCAGAGAAGTTACCGGAGATGGTCCCCACAAGTCCGTGTGGACCAGTTCTAACTTTGCTTCCCTGAAAGCCCTACCCATCCTGGAGAAATTATTTCTCCCCTGTTTGCCAAACACACAATCTTCGCAGATCCCCACGTTGACTGTCTTCATACCTGGTAGTAGTCCCTTTGAACAAAGTACTTTCATCCCCGTCTCACTCATGTGACCCAATCGACAGTGCCACAAATCAGTATCACCCTTGGCTGACACCACCGCGATACTATCCTTGGTGTTATTCGCCAAATACAATGTCCCCTCCTTATTACCCCGAGCGATCTCACAATCCTCCTTGGTAATAACCCAGTTCCTGCAGCCGAATGTTACCTTGTAACCTTCTTTGTCCAACTGCCCAACTGATAATAGGTTCTTTTTCAAACCCGGAATGTGCCTGACCCTGTTCAGATGTAAGACCTTCCTGTCCGATGCTCCTATTCTGACATCCCCCTTCCCCTTGATTTCCAAAGGCTCGCCATCTGCCAGATAGACCTTACCGAAATCACCGAAGTATAATTCTCCATCTCTTCTGCATGCCCGCAAGAGTGGAACGATGCCCCTGAATCCAGCACCCATGATTCTAGTGCACTACTAACACTCAGAACCAGTACATCCTCACCTTCGACTGTCACATTCACCGAATTTCCCCCACGATTGGGACAATCCTTCTTGTAGTGTCCCAACTCCTTACAGTGATAGCACTGAACTGATCCCTTTGCAACCCTTGGTTTGTCTCTGATCTCCACGGTCTTGCCCTTACCACCCACCACATTCTCCCTAGATTCAGTTCTCCCTTGTTTACTAGTACCCGGCCTTCCCCTGCTAGTAGTAGCTAAGGCCGATCCCGAAGCAGTCGATGTCCCCAACTTCTTCATGCGATTTTCCTCGCCCAAGAGAAAGTCTTTAACATCATCATACTTCAATTTGTTTTTACCTGCTGAAGCATTGATCGTTGTCACCGTCCCGCTCCAAATTCCTGGTAAAGAGGCTAGCAACAAGCACGCATGGACCTCATCATCAAACGTAATCTCCAACGCAGTCAATGAGTCTATAACATCCATAAACTCATCGATGTGTTTAGCTAAGGATCCTCCCTCTTGCATCTTGAGACTGCCCATCTTGCGTATCAAATCAATCTTGTTTGCAGCAGATGGAGTTTCAAATCTCTCAGTAAGATAATCCAATAGCTCCTTTGTGGTTTTTGCCTTCTTGGTAGTCTTCGCAATCCACTTTGACAAAGTAGATCTGACCACCCCTAGGGCCTTCCGATCCATGAGTTCCCATTCTTCCTGCGTTTCTCCTTCCGGTTTGACACCCTTTAGAGGCTTATAGAGTTCTTTGTTATACAAGAGATCCTCTATCTGCATCCTCCAAAATCCGAAGTCAGACCATCGAACTTCTCAACCGCCTGTTTGTCCTTGCCCATTCTTGATTGCTTGAAAACACCCAATCGCTCGATAAACCAATCTTACGATTAAACCCTGATCTCAAAACCAAGGGCTCTGATACCAGTTGTTGTGGATATGGCCCTCCACTACCCAAGCAAACCCACAAGAACAATAAGAGCACACAAAACAAAGCACAAGAAATCAAAGCACAGAAAAGACACATAAATTGTTTACCCAGTTCACCAATATGTTTGGCTACGTCTGGGGGCACTACCAAGCCAGGATCTTGCACTATAATATGTTTGTATATAGTTACAATGTGTTTAGGGGCGGAACTTTGCTTAAATATATGCCCTATGATACAACCAAACCCTAAATGGACAAAAGGAACCCGAAAATTGGCCTAAAACCAGGCCCAGAATTTTCTCTTCCCGTCAAGAGCGCGACCGCCCTTGGTAGTTGCGCGGTCGCTCTAACCTCCAGAGAATTCTGCACCCTCATTCTGCCCTCCAGCGCGGCCGCCCTTGCCTCCTGCGCGGCCGCTCTGAACGGCAGTAGCTCCGACGATTTTCTTCCCTTTTTGCTCCGAAATCTAACCCGGTTGGTCCTCTATCCCAAGATCCCCTTAACACCATTTGGTTTTAAGGTGTAACCTCATACTTTAATATGGTATCAGAGCAGTTTCTTTACACGTGCAGGCTCAACAGCTCACGATGTTACGCGTGCCACCCGATATATAAGTCCACGTTGTAAGCATTTGAGAAAATCTGGCTACACTTGAGGGGGCGTGTTACAGATATTGTCACACATTGGGAACTGACAAACCTTGCCTATGACATATAAAGGTGTTGGGCCACTCCCATTAACACTAATTGATTTTAAGTTGAAACCTTAGACTTTAAAATTTATAATAACCGCTTCCTACCTTTGTCCCAACAACAACAACAACAACAACAACAACAACAACAACAACAACAACAACAACAACAACAACAACAACAACAACAACAACAACAAAGCCTTAGTCCCAAAATAATTTGGGGCCGGCTAACATGAATCATCATATGTCATCGAGTAAAAAGGTTGTTGAATACCTTTGTCCCAAAAGAAATAAGCTTAGTTTTCAATGGAAGAGAAATTAGTGCCTGTTGGCAGTGGCGGTACTATGTTAGGGCGAGAGTGGGCCATGACCCACACTCACTTCTCAAAATAAAAATAAAAATTGTTTATGAATAAATTAAAAATTAGGACGAACAACACTAACCTCCTCCTTTTATATATAACTTTTAGGTGTAATAATTTTTTCTCGGTCCCATTATAAAGTTTTTAGTTCAATTTTACACATTTTCAGAAAAGTAAGGTAAAATGGGTCAACAATGGAAGTTGGTTGATAACATTGTCCAAAATACTATTCATTAAGATTAACAATTTTTTATTATTATTATATGAATTTTTATGAGGACAAGATTGTCCAAAACACTATTCATACTTCGTCATTTATGGATAAAACAACTAAGAACCTTAAACTTAAACTGAGATGAAAAAAATGAAAGTATATGAACCTTATACCGGGAGATAAGGGATAAGATTTTTTTTGTTGATTGATTCTTCACAAACATAAGATAGTTCAATTTTTAACTCCGGTTCATCTTGTTGATTTCAATAATTACATTGATTTTCCAATAAGTTTGTAGCAGTTTAGGATTGAAATTTTCATAATTTCATTCTCAAGTTACTTCAATTACTTTAAAAAAAGTTTAGGAATACTTCGTTAACCAAAATTCAATGACCAATTTTTTATTTTATTTTTTTTGAATTCTTGATCCAAAATAAATTTGAAAAGTTTTTGGTTATGTGGTAGTACTTACTTTCCTTACTTTTTGTATTCAATTTTGTGATTATAGGATCAAAAAGATTTTAGTGGAACTTGAAGCATCAAATATTCTTAAAAATATAACTAGCAGAAAGACTCAAAAGTAATTTCTGATGTGATTTTCGATAAGACTTTGTTAATTTACTAGTCATAAAATACTTTTGTGTATCAAATTAAAACGATAAATCGTGACGTTAATTTTTTGGGCCCACGCTCACTAAAAATTATATATCAGCCACTGCCAGTTGAAGTTTTGATTTGTGGCAAGAGAAGCCTCAAATATAGGCTTCCCAAAGAAGGTTGTTGGAATTGCAGCCGGGTTTTTTTGAAGTGTAGGCCGAAACGGATGGCACGAAGATGAGAGGAATTTGCCGAATTTATGATGGAAGTCGTAGCTGAAGATGACCGGCGAGCTGGCATAGAGTAAGAGGAGATAATTGCGTCAAGATATATAAAGAGAGATATGAGAGAATTCTTGAGAGTGAGAGTAAGAGGAGATAATTGCGTCAAGATATATAAAGAGAGATATGAGAAAATTATATTTTAACAACTCTCCCACTCCCAAGCAATTTTTTATTTATATTAAAATTATTTTTTAACAACCCTCACCACCCCCACCAACCCACCCACCCACCACCAATCCCCCCTCCCATGGTCAAAAATTTTTTACTCATAATTAAATTAATTTTTTTAACAACTCCCCCATCCAACCCCACTTCCCTTATTCTCGGCTACCCACCCTACCCCACACCTACACCACCCCCACACCCTACCCTATCACCACCCTAGCCTATCATCATCTTACCTTTTACATTTCCCCTACCACTCTACCCTACCCTACCCCACACCCACCTACCTCACCCCTACTAATCCCCACCTCCTATCCAACCACCCACCTCCATCACCCTATTCCACCGTATCTCTTTCAATTTATCTTAAATTGTGTTTTTATTGAAAAATATTTTCATTAAACACATGAGAATATTTTTCGGAAAATATTTTTCTTACCAAACAGCCGAAAACATGTTTATGTCATTTTTCGAAAAACAATTTCATTTTTCGGAAGTCGTTTTACGCGAAACAAACGGAGCCTAAGCTTCATAGTGACTCAAAATTAGACGTACTTTTCTATTTAACAGGAATAACAGTGGTAATTTTTTGTTTTCCCTATTTCATCAAAAAGAATCAGAGACCTTAGGGGAATAAACGTTCTCATTTGTGGACCCAATGGATATAAAGTAAGTTGTCTATCCTCTTTAAGAATTATATTTGGTTTGGAGGATTTTGGGGGAATTTATCCTTTAGCTTATGGAATTTCGAATCAGCCTGGCGATGAGTGAGTTGGTTAGAGTCTTTAGCAAGGTTCTAAAAAGCGCTAGGCGGATGCTAGGCGGCGGAGCAGGCCTGGCGCTGGCGAGGCCTGAGTCGGGGGTAATCGGGATTAGTCGGGATTAGTCGGGGCTGGCGAGGGCAGAACTAGGCGTTGGAGAGGGGCCTAGCGCCTAGGCGGGGCCTAGGCGCCCTTAGGCGGGGTCTTTTAGAACAGAGGTCTTTAGACCCAGCCTTCCCATTAGAGATAATCTCGAGTGGGCCATCCATGCTAAATTCGGGCCAAGTTAGGTTTCTTACGGGCTCAAGTTGGATTTTCTAGTGTGGCCATTTGGGCCTCGGGCCATGCCTACTCAAAATGACACAAAAAGCTCATAAAGTTATGATGTCAAAATTATTGCAGACAATTATTATCTGAAAGTTATAGAAAAGTATTATAATGACTGAAACAATTATTTTACATTATTTTTATAATATTGCATGCAATATTATATTCACATATGAGTGAATATAATAATTCATGTAGTATTAGATACTATTGCATAATAACTTTCGACTCATTTCGATTTTAATCATGAATTTGGTGAAAAGTGATTTGTCCCAAAAAGAACTTTCGATTAAATTCGTTATTAATAAACATATACTCCTCCGTCTTTTAAAATTAATCTCATAATTGTATTTCATGTTCAACACAATTGAATTTCGATCAAATATTAAAGTTCATTTAATTATTCTAATAAAATTTTAAATTTTTTTATTGATAAATCACTTAATAATTTATCGACAATAATTTTGAAATTTCACTAGAATAATTTAGACTTGTCATTAATATTGAGAAAAAACAAAAAATTATCGCTAATATTTAATAAAAATTCAATTTCATTGATCAATAAAAACCACTACTTGTGGAAAGTTGGAAACAACTCATTAACAATGAGCAAATTACAAATAAGGAGTATATGGGTGTTTGTAGTTTAGGATCCGATATTTTATTTTTAGCGATTAAGGTCCCAAATGTTGACCGTTAAGGTTTTTTTTTACGAAAATGTTAGACTTTTCAGTTAAGTGAGCACGTGTCGTCCATGTGAGACTTGTACTCATTTTTATAGTTTGATTTTTTAATTCTAACCTGCAAATTTCATATTGAACTGAAATCCCCTTTCTCAATTATTATTTTTTCATTCGCACCTCCAACACCAACTTGATTTCCCCTGTTTTCTCAAGCAACATCAACCATCCTTTGAAGAAAAAGACTAGAATATAATTTTGTCTCCCTTTAATTTAAATTTGGGTAATACTTTAATCCCTAAGCTTTACTTACTTGAACCAAGACATATAATCAACTATGTTCGGGTAGTCAGATTTTGAAACAACCCGACTTACTCAAGATCTTGCTCGTCCCGTTTAATCTCAACGGTCACTTGGAAATATATTTGAGGCTATTTCAGATATTTCACACTGCACACATGATACAGGAGCGAGAGCGACCGCTTAATTTTGGCATTTTATTTATTTTGGGAACTCTTTATTTGTCGCCTAGGTAGAAGTATAAATACTTAGTCTTTTATTTTTGGAGGATAACTTAATTATTATTGATTTCCAATTCAAAGAGGTTTTCTCTTTAATTTTCTTTGTGTTCTTGAGGATTCATTGCTTGTGAATTCTTGTGATTAGTGCGCTAATCACGAATCTATCTTGCTTCCGTGCTGCGTCAGCTGGTAGAGGAAGAAGTCGTGGAGGATGATGGAGAACAAGGTAACAATCAAAATCGCCATGATTATAGAATTAAGGCCGAAATCCCTCATTTTTATGGAACTATGGGTATAGAGGATTTTCTAGACAGAAGTCGAGTACAAGGGTCTTTAATGCTCCTTTTCGCAAATGGAGTCCGCAATGTCTCATTTTATTGCTTGCAAGAAGACCTCGGATGCTTCTAATATTGCAAAATTGTTCTTTCGAGAGGTGGTTGTTCCTAAGTCCATTACTTCTTTTGAGCCATTTTTGGGTGACATTATGGCGTATGTTTGACACACATCTTGGCTGTGGAAGATGCTTGCTTGTTCAATTTCGGCTATCCATGATATTTGGTGCTATGCAGTCGGACTGTGGATCTTGAAAGAAAACTCTCATCCCTATAAGAAAGGCCCTGACGAATGAAGTTATATATGCACATCGATCCTTCTTAGAGAGAGAGAGAGAGAGATGTTGGGATTGGATCCTAAACTACAAGGAAGAGGAGGAGCCTAATTCGGAGATGATGAATCAAGAGGGAAAACTCGTCGGGATCTTCTGTCAAGGAGAGCGGCCGCGCTCGTGGTGGAGGGCGACCGCGCTGGAGGTTCAACGAGGGTGTATAAGCTTCTGCCGTTGAGGGCGGCCGCGCTGGCCTTGAGGGCGGCCGCGCTCGGTCCGAATCTGCAGCAGATTTTTATTTTGTTTCCTATTTTGATTAGATCTCTTCTTAAACTGAGTTAGGGCTTCCTTGTATAACTATATAAGCATAATTTCGGCCTAGAACACATTGTAGCAACATATTAGAGAGGAGACTAATACATATTGGCTTGGCAATTGCCCCCGGACGTAGTTCACGGGTTGGTGAATGAACCGGGTAAACAACTCTTGTGTTCCTGTGTGTGATTGTTTCTTTCTTGTACGTGTGGGTGTGTTGATTTCTTTGTTTTGATTGCAACGGGGGAGCACCAATTTCACAACAACTGGTATCAGAGCTTTGGTTCGGAGGATTCAAAATTTTTTCGTTGATTAATTTTGAATCGCGTTCTTGGGGATTTTGGTGAAGCAGTCAAGATGAAGAACTCAATCGAGAAATTCAACGGTGTGAATTTCACGTTTTGGAAGACAAGGATTGAAGACTACCTTTATTGTAAGGATCTTCATGGACCCTTGAAGGCGAAGCCCGAAGACATGTCACAAGGAGATTGGGAGACGTTGGATCGGAAGGCGTTAGGAGCGGTAAGGAGTGCCCTAACCGACGACGTTGCACGGAACGCTATGGAGGCCAAGACAACGGTGGAGTTGCTACAAACGCTGTCGGACATGTATGAGAAGCCGTCGAATATCAATAAGGTGCATTTGATAAAGAGGTTTGCGAATGCGAAGATGTCGAGAGGGCGACAAAGCAAGTCATATCGGCAATTTCAAAGGTATGGTGGACCAATTGAAAAGTGTTGATATTACTTTCTCCGATGAAGTGCTAGCTTGTTTTCTTCTAAAATCATTGCCTCGATAGTTGGGAGGTTATCACAACGATTAGTACGTCGAAAACAAAGATTGGTGTATACGGAGGTTAGAGATCTCATCCTTCAAGAGGAGTTGCGAAGGAAAGTGAAAAGGGGAGAATCGTCCGTAGATGGGGCTGCACTTAGGGTGGAGAGAAATAGGGGGAGACCTAAGGGGAAAAAGGTCAAGTGCTACAATTGTGGTGAATTGGGGCACATCAGTTATGACTGTCCGGGAAAAGGTGGTGGTGCTAACGTGGTGGATGATGGTGGTGATGTATTAATCCTAGGGGAGGAACAGTCGGGTGAAGATTGGGTGTTGGATTCTGGAGCTTCTTGTCATGCTAGTGGGAATGCAGAATCAATGAAGCGATACAAAACTGGAGATTTTGGGGTTCTCTATCTTGGTGATGGTCAACCATTGAAGATCAAAGGTAAGGGGGATGTGATGATGAAGACACCTAATGGGGCTGTTTTACAACTACACGACGTGATGCATGTTCCGGATTTGAGGAGGAGAGTGATTTCTGTGGGACAACTTGACAGTGAAGGGTATGGTGTTTCTTTCATTGGTGGGTCATGGGAAGTCACAAAAGGGGCTAAGGTGTTGGCTCATGGGGTTAAGGGGAAGATGTTGTATTCTACCTACAATATCGATGTTCGTTCCGGTGGGAGCAAGAGGCTTAAGAACCGGCCTGTTGGTGTGAAAAGGGGAGACATCAAGAAACGGTATGTTGGGGAGGACACAAAGTTGATCAACGCGGTGTGGATGTCCAAGGGCCCTAACAGAGAGCGGTTTCAGACCAAGAACAGTCGATGCAAGAAACAAGGTGTGTCCAAGTTTCAAGGGGAGGCATTGCGAGGAAGGTGGGTCTGGAGGGAGAAGGCGAAGTTAGACTTGCGGGGAGAAATCAAGGTAGAAGCTGATTTGGGGAGGCAAGAACGATCTAACACGGAGAGGTTGAAACGTCGCTTGGTTTCAACTCGCCTTAGTACTTGAGGAGAGGTGCGGTAGTGTCAAGCCAATATGGATGAAGGGGTAATGTGTTCGAAGGTCTTTACTCCGTGGTGGGAGTTGATGGGTGATTTTATGTTTGTTAGTTTAGTCTCCGGTGGGAGATTGTTGGGATTGGATCCTAAACTACAAGGAAGAGGAGGAGCCTAAGTCGGAGGTGATGAATCAAGAGGGAAAACTCGTCGGGATCTTCTGTCAAGGAGAGCGGCCGCGCTCGTGGTGGAGGGCGACCGCGCTGGAGGTTCAACAAGGGTGTATAAGCTTCTGCCGTTGAGGGCGGCCGCGCTGGCCTTGAGGGCGGCCGCGCTCGGTCCGAATCTGCAGCAGATTTTTATTTTGTTTCCTATTTTGATTAGATCTCTTCTTAAACTGAGTTAGGGCTTCCTTGTATAACTATATAAGCATAATTTCGGCCTAGAACACATTGTAGCAACATATTAGAGAGGAGACTAATACATATTGGCTTGGCAATTGCCCCCGGACGTAGTTCACGAGTTGGTGAATGAACCGGGTAAACAACTCTTGTGTTCCTGTGTGTGATTGTTTCTTTCTTGTACGTGTGGGTGTGTTGATTTCTTTGTTTTGATTGCAACGGGGGAGCACCAATTTCACAACAAGAGAGATTCATATGTACCCAAGAATGCCATAACTAGCATCTCCATTTCATACGCTGATGTTGTTAGCATGATCCGCTTTACAAGTAAAGATAAAAGCGGCTATTTGGAAGTTTGGGACTCCATGGGCTATCTACAACGTAGAGGTGAACAATCAATCTCGTGCGGTAATTATTTCTTACGATCACTTTGGCACTCAATGGGGCAGCTACGATATCTCGGTGAACAATTTCGCAGTATTTTTTTTTCTTATGGTATTAATATTTTTAACCTTGTACTCCGTATTTTGTAACAGTTTTATTGCACTTGTTACATATTCAACTTGATCCCAACTTTGAGACGATAATTGGCATTAATGGGACATTTGGCGCGTATGATGGCCAGCAAGTGGTAACATCTCTAGGTTTTATTACTACCATTAGAAGTTACAGACATTTTGGTTCTGGAAATGGAACTACTTTCTCATATAAAGTTAATGACGTTGAAAGTATAATAGGGTTTCACGGCTAAAGTGGGTTTTCACTCGACGCTATTGGAGTGCATGTAAAGCCTAAAAAAACAATAATTTATGACTTAGATCAAAAGAGAATGAGGAAGGTGCAATGGAGTATAATCGGTGTAAAGGTAGAGTAAAATTGACACGTCGATGTAACAAGGAAAAGCCCTTGAGACTACTATCTCACCGGCATAAAACCTCGGGAGGTGATTATGAGTACCTGCCTTCCCAAACAATTGTATTGATAATCAATGAGTTACAAGTGGTGGTGAACTATGGTTGAGTATAGGAGAGAGTGCATGTGTTGTGTGTGTTTGTTCCAGCCATCTAGCTCCTTTAAATAGGAGAAAAGATAAAAATGTAACTAACTTCCTAAAATCTCGGGTTGTTATCTTCAAGCCTTGACCTAGTCTTTTATCAGTTGAGAAGGGAGTCCTTGAGCTTTGTTATGATATCCTGAAATTATCTTCGGTAGTTGATGTAAGGATAAGAATAGTAAAGTAAATAATAAAAGTTATGTATTACTTACAGTGATCCAGGATGCCGTCATGCAGGAATACTCAAGATGTCAACATGTAGAAAATCTGCCCATAACAATTGCCCCAAACTTATCCTTTAAGGAAGATAAAAGGGTAAGTTTCTTAATAATGCTCTGAATCTGAAGGTTACTTTGGAGGAGAAGAATAGGAAGCTCTTGTTGGAGATGCTGCCTCTAAAGAAGCGGCATAAGGAGGAGAAGGAATGCTTAGAGAAAAAGTTTAAAGATTTTGAGGAGAAGGTCGAAAGTTTTGAACAATGAGGTAGAGAGTCTGATGAAGGTGATGTCTTCAATCCAGGATGATCATGTGCAAGAGACTGAGGGTCTTAAGAAGGATCTCATGGCATCTGCGGCTAAAAGCATGATTGAAATCAAGATACAAATGATTGAAGAATTTCTGAACGGCAAACATGTTGAGTGGGATATTGAGCAACAATGTGCCATCCTCAAGGATCTTTCTGGAGAAGCTGCAGAGGCTGGGGAAGTGTCAACAGGTTTAAAGGATAAATACATGAAGGAAGGAGAAGCACCACCAGCGGCAATAGCCGACAAGTGAAGATGTTTGATGTTTGTTTTTGAACTTGGTTTTTACGGGATGAATACAATTTGTTTTAAGTATTGGGTTGGTTCAACACTTAGGTTTTTCTGTGGCTTCTGCTAGCTAGGGTAAGTTAGACAGTTTTTGGCTTGGGTACTTTTGAAATTTTTTTCTGGTATGGTTAGATTTTATGGAATGATAATGAAATGTTGACATGTTTGAAGATATTGTCACCTAGCGTCGGATGTAGAAATTCTTGCTCATGCTTTGCTAACATGATAATGCCAGAAACCTTTTGTTCTTAGATGACACGTATATGTCATAACCAATTTGTAAAATTCTTTTGGTCAAACACTTTGATTGAGTGAAAATGGGTAATTCGTATATATAAAACATATAGGCCCATCCCACACATCAACCAAGGATGACATCGTGCGTTCCAAGCGAGGTGTATAAACCTTAGGCTCCGTTTGTTTGGGGGAAAATATTTTCCGGAAAACATTTTCCTCATTTTTCGGTGTTTATTTCGCACCAGAAAATGGGGTAAACTTCATTTTTATCTTATTTTCCGGAAAACATTTTCATTTTCCGGAAAACATTTTGCCGGAAATCATTTTCCGGAAAATGTTTTACGCTATACAAACGGAGCCTTAATGAAACGAAAGAAAGTAATTTATTTAAACCTTTGAAGGGATTAAGTACCTTAAACTTAAGATGAGATGGGCAGCCTCAGACGGTTGTCTTCATAAGATCTTGATGTTCTGAAATAGTTATATCTTGCAAAACGATTATATGATGAGATTGTTTGACATCTTGACTTATGTCACTTTTATTTAATGAAAGAATAAGAAATAAAACTTTACGGAAATTTATTTATTAAAAAGGAAATAAATAAATGTTTATTATATAACAAGGGTTGATTCATACCTGGCTTATTACCTTAAGATGTCGTCTACTTGTAATGATGTTGACATCTTGAAGCATTTGTGACTTATTTTAATGTTTCGAGTTTTATTATTTTCATAATTGAGTTGATATGCTACGACTTACATGAAATATGTCGACGCCTTGCCAGAAAGCTTTGTCTAGTGCATCATATCTTCCTCTAGCCTGATGAATCTTAATGCCCTGTTTCGGATGTCCTCCATCCTTATTCACGGGTTCATCACCAACTCCTCATAGTATGGAGAATCTTTTTTTAAACCCATTTTGAAGGCTTCAGCGGCTGTTGCCATATCTAGGTTGGGAATTTCTAAAACTTCTTTGTTGAACCTGTTAACATCGTCTTTCAACGCTTCGGTAGGCTGCTGAGTGATACGATAAAGGTCACTGGTGAGTTTCTCGAACTGTCTGCTGCAAGAAAACTGGTTGTTGAACATGTTGACAAGCTGGGAAAATGACCCAATGGATCCAGGTTGTTGACCAATCAGCCACTTCAAAGCTGGTCCTACCAATGTTGAACCAAATCCACTGTACAATTTCCATCTTTTCTTGATAATGGGCGACATTCTCCTCAGGATCGGTGCTTCCATCATACAGCTTTATGGTTGGTATGCTAAATCCTTTGGAGATGTCGACATGTGCAAAAGTCGGTACAAAGCATGATTGATTGTATCATGTCGGTGAAACTTGCTAGATTGGGGGAGTGACACCAGGTATGTTCATGACCATATCCCTCAATTCTTGAAGCTGACTTGCTATGTAGCAACCTACAAAAGGGTTAGTAGTACGAGCAGTATTATCGAAAACATAATTTGAATTGACATTAGCAAAGGGATTAGTGTTATCTGCGCAGGATGTCACGACGGTACTATTAGTAAAGGTTGCCCCTTCTGAAGATGTTCCAAAGATATTATGCGTAGAAGTTGGGACAAAGGTGTTTTCTTGAGAAGATAACTTGAAGATGCTGGATGCAAATGGTGTTGACATCATGGTAGAAGTCATCATCCGTGGAGAAGTCGTCATCAGTGGAGATGTCGGTATCCCTCCATGAGTTGCAGAAGCCATCGGAATGAATTCATCAAAGGTATGGGAGTTGTCCCCAATATCAAAATTAAGGACTTTAGGGCGAATATGGGAGACAACATCCACTCTTTCAGTCAGCAACTTATGTTCCTTTTGCATCTTCACCAAGGTGTCATCTATCAGTGAGGTGTTAATTTGTTGTATGTCCACCTGGTTCTTCATCTACATAAGCATGCTCATGATCTCATAATATGGCATTGGAGATGACTGCTTCTTGCCAGATCCCCCAGGCGACGGTGGCGGCAACGACCCCAAGTTTGCAGCCGTCGACTTGTTGGGATTGAAACCTCCAGTGGAAACATTAGTAACAATAGTTTAGACGGCGGTAGAGGTCATGGGTTGAGTAGACAAGATGGGCGGATGAGAATTGAACCGATTAAAAAACCAAAGGCCCCTCAGTGGGCGCCAAATTGTTTTGGTAAAAAAAAAACAATAATTTATGACTTAGATCAAAAGAGAATGAGGAAGGTACAATGGAGTATAATAGGTGTAAAGGTAGAGTGAAATTGACACGTCGATGTAACGAGGAAAAGCCCTTGAGACTACTATCTCGCCGGCATAAAACCTTGGGAGGTGATTATGAGCACATGCCTTCCCGAACAAATGTATTGATAATCAATGAGTTACAAGTGGTGGTGAGCTATGGTTGAGTACAAGAGAGAGTGCGTGTGTTGGGTGTGTTTGTTCCAGCCATCCAGCTCCTTTAAATAGGAGAAAAGATAAAAATGTAACTAACTTCCTAAAATCTCGGGTTGTTATCTTCAAGCCTTGACCTAGTCTTTTATCCGTTGAGAAGGGAGTCCTTGAGCTTTGTTATGATATCCCGAAATTATCTCCAGTAGTTGCTATAACGATAAGAATAGTAAAGTAAATAATAAAAGTTATGCATTACTTACAGTGATCAAGGATGTCGTCATACAGGAATACTCAAGATGTCAACATGTAGAAAATCTGCCCATAACATATATGATATGTCATAGATCGGAATGATGATTCTCATGTCGGTGGTTTTGGGAGGAAAGGCCCCCCTAACGGTGTCTTGTTTTGTAGGTCCCACATTATATCGGATCCGAGGGACATTCATCCGTATTATATAGCCTTGCCACCTCGGTAAGCCATTTTTCATGGTAGCATCAGTTGGTTCCGTTGCCGGGACTGACATTTTCCGGCGAGTTATGTCAGATAGAGGAGCTAAATGTATCATAACTAGACAACATCAAGGGGATGGCGGCATATCTGGACTGAGCAACAGGAGTTAGAAGTCAACAATTTTCATCTCTTGCGGGCGGGGGGAAGAGCAGATCCAAATCTGGAGATCCAGATCTGGTGATTGAAAGACCGGAAGGAAAATGAAAGAGGAGAAAGCGAGGATCCAGCAGCGATTGTGGTCCGGCTGAGCCACGACGGAGACGTCAAGGCGGACTGGAGCTGCCTGTTTGCGGCGTTGCAATAAAGCTATGGGACTGACGGTGGTCTCGCTGAATGATCTACGGCAGTGGATGGTGGGAAGGTTTATAGAAGATTTCAGATTTGAGGCTAAGTTGATGGCTAAGAAGATAGATCGGGAAGGATTAAATTCTGCAATGGATGAGCTCGTTCAGATTGGGTACGTCGGCATCACCCCGATACTTGGTGCGAACGCTCCCCTCTCATGAGTGCGCATGCTCCTCTTTCCAGAAACTTTTGCACGGGCGTGTCTTGTACCCCCACAGTCGTATCCGCTATTCAATTATAATGATTCAGATCCCTTGGTTGGCACGGGCGTGATAAACACAAAGCTCGGCCGTGCTAGCTAGTCTGTCTCAAGATTTACCTTCATTGTTTATTTAATCCCATAATTTAGACGTCTACAATTTAGATAGCATTAAACCCAACAAAATATTGGATCTTTAAGGTGAAATTTCCAAAAATAGAACTTTACATCTTCTTAATGATCGGTACATGGAAAGAAGAAAATGTCTCACTACTTTTCGCATCCCATAAGTTTAAAATGCGAAATATTCAAAAGAGATTGGAATCATTGTAATCTTCTAGTCATATCTTTGAAATATAGAAAAGTATCATGTTTTCCTCAAAATATAAAAAAAAAACTCGGGATTGAATCCATAAGGGAAAAAAACTCGGGACTCTCAAGGGAAATAATTGAAGGAAAAATTAATACTTTGTTTATTACTTTTCATTTTTATACGATTTTATGCTTTGTTTTAATAAAAGTCCTATTTTTCTTTTTTATATGTTTTAAAAGTATGAGTCTCATCCTAAATTAACAAATAATATATAGTATTTTAGACAACTTTATTTTTATAATGCTTGTGTAATTGCAAAAATATCAACACTTAACTACTTACTTATTACTCACCATGTATTATGAATAGTGTTTTTGAAAATTATATCATCGACCCACTTTGATAAAATATGGAGACCATAAAAATATACTCCCTCCGTCCCATTGGAAGCTTCACCTTTTGCTAAAACGGGTGTCCCGTTAAAAGCTTCACCTTTCCTAAAATGACAAAAAAATTTTACTATTTCACCCACTAATTCTCTCTCCTACTTTACTTTTATACTCACAACACCAATCAACTTTATTATTCCCTCCACTCATTCTCTCTCCTATTTTACTTTTATATACTCTCAACACTTTCTCCACTAACCTTTTTTCTTAATTTGCGTGCCATGCTTAAAATGGTGAACCTATAAACGGGACGGAGGGAGTATTATGTATTATTTATGTCTCCAGTTTTACGTAATATACATAATTCATATTTATACACAAATCATATGATCATTCCTAATTCAAAAGATTCTAACAATTCTTCTTATTATAATATTAATTAGAAATATTCATAACTTCCCGACCATGTATTATGAATAGTGTTTTACAAATCCTGCGCTGAAACAGGCCGGCCTGGGCCTAACATCCGTCGAGTACGGCGCACCGTGCCCTTTTAGGTGGCATGGTCGTGCCAAACTTCCTGACACTTCGTGCAGACACTCCCCTCTCATGAGTGCGCGCGCTCCTCTTTTTCCAGAAACTTTTGCACGGGCGTGTCTTTTACCCCCACAGTTGTATCCGCTATTCAATCATAATGATTCAGATCCCTTGGTTGGCATGGGCGTGATAAACACAACGCACAGCCGTGCTAGCTAGGCTGTCAAAAGATTTATCGTCATTGTTTGTTTAATCCCATAATTTAGACGTCTACAATTTAGATAGCATTAAACCCAACCAAAAATTGGATCTTTAAAGTGAAATTTCCAAAAATAGGAATATACATCTTAATGATTGGTACATGGAAAGAAGAAAATGTCTCACTATTTTTCTCATACCATAAGTTTTAAATGCGAATCTTCAAAGTGATTGGAATCATTGTAATCTTATAGTCATCATCTTTGAAATATAGAAAAGTATCATGTTTTCCACAAAATATAAAAAAAAAACTCGGGATTGAATCCATAAGGGAAAAAAACTAGGGACTCTCAAGGGAAAGAATTGAAGGAAAAATTAATACTTACTCCGTTAATTACTTTTCATTTTTATACGATTTTATGCTTTGTTTAAGAAAAGTCCTAATTTTCTTTTTTATGTGTTTTTAAAGTAAGAGTCTCATCCTAAATTAACAAATAATATATAGTATTTATGCCAACTTTATTTTTATAATGCTTGTGTAATTGCAAAAATATCTACACTGTACTACTTACTTTTTACTGACCAAGTATTATGAATAGTGCTTTTGAAAATTATTGTTAGGACCTAACTTTGATCAAAGTCTTAGTTAGTTGGTTTTGATAAAGGAATATATATATAGAACAGGGTTTATATCAAAAGAGGAAATCTGTTATATTCACCTTTCAGTTTATCTGACAACTATGAGTATGACAGTTATGATTCTATCTTATACAGTGGTTACATTCAATCAATAACATGAATCATATTTCCTCTTTTAGCTATCAAGATCATCAAGTGCATCTCAGTCCTTATTAGAGAACATCTCTGATAGCTAAGCCTTAGTATGATCTGACAGCTATGACTTCATTCCTCTGATAGCCATCACTTTGTCTCATTCTCTGCTACCACAATCTCAACCAAAGTGGAACCTGGATCTTCACAGCTGTCAAGTTCACCATTGAAGACCAATGAAGACCACTGAAGACCTTCTGGAAGCTCTCAGCTCAAGCCACAGCTCAAGCCAGCTCATGAATACCTGCAAGTGGACAAGTGGGGCAAAGACCAGTCAAGGCTCATTAATGTAGCTGCAACAGTCATATTCCAACGGCTACATTGAAGGGTATAAATAGAGGAGTTCATCCTCTACACACACCACTCTTGAAAAATACTCTTTTTCACAGTCCAAAACCTTTCCCTTACACCCACACACACCTCCTGTAATCCACACACACACTCACCAATCCCTACCTTTTAAACCCTGTTCCAAACCAAAACCCTCACCCCAAAACCTCTGTTTCAACAACAAACAACCCTAGTGTGTTAATTCACAAATTCCAAAATCCTAAGACTGTACTTTAGGTGTAGAATTAGTTTGTAAACACTCAAGACTGTACTTTGAGTTTATTAGGTGTTGTAAAATCTTGAGACTGTACTTCAAGTTGTAAAAACACTTAAGACTGTACTTTAAGTGTATCCCTAGTTGACCGTACTAATTAGGAAGAGGAAGTTCAAGGAACTTGCCTAAATCAATCATTTGTAATTTTTGTTGATTAAAGATTATAATAAAATTGATCTCACTTGTCAAGATTGACAGTGGGGGTGGATGTAGGAGGAGTGAACTCTGAACCACTTTAAATTCTCTGTGTTATTATATTTCTGCAATCACATTCACACACTTGCATTATTTCTTTGTGTTCTTTGTCCTATCATTATTTCAAGCTTCTCTTATTCCGCTGCACAATTCAACAAACATCTGACAGCTAAGCCAAACCATAGCTTTCTGATCATCTGCATATCAACAAAGGGACTTTCAATTGGTATCAGAGCTTGTCTTCACATTCAAAAGTCTAACAACTTGTGAAGGATCCTCTTCAAACCCACCATGCCTCAACCAAGGAGAAATAATGAGAAAGACATCCCACACATTGATGACTGTGGATCTTTTGAGATCTATGCTTCAAAAATAAAAACATACCTTGATGCAAACAGTATATGGAACTGGTATGTTCTAGAGAATGAAGTGTCCTACCCAACTCAAATCGTATTGATGGAGGACCTAGTAAGACCAAATCCCCGAAACATGGTCTCGAATCGAGAAACAATTGATCGCTGCAAACTTAAAGGTCAAAAACATTCTTCAAAAGAGTGTAAATGACTCACTTGCACAAGAAATTGCTAAGGAACCAAATGCCAGATCCGCATGGGCTCTCATTCAAACAAAGTTCACTAAGCACACCAGTGTCAGGACACAAAATTTGTATAACTTGCTTAGGCAATTAGACAACTTCAAGTTCTATCCTGGAGAAAAAGTGAGTCTTTGCTCAACCAAGGTTTGAAAACCTTGTTAGATCTATTGCCGACCATGGAAAAACCTTTGAACAACAAGATCTCTCGCCTCAAGATATATTCTAATCTCCCACAAGAATATGAAAAGGTAGCTTTACCTATTAGAGAAGGATCTCGAATGGAGCACAATGACAGTTGAACAAGATTTTGGAAAGCTTGAAGCTTATGAACCGGAAGGTATGATTAAAATTCAACCAGTTCCTACCATTTCACAAACTTTAGCCTTAATGGCTCAAGAAACCGTCCACAAACCAATCACTCACCAAGACATTGAGACCATTGTCAACAATGCTCTTCAAAAGATAAACATCACTCCAAACCTGTCAAGAAACGGATCTCTCAAGAAGACATTCCAAGTCTCATATCCATGGCTGTCAGAAATGCCATGAAATTTCAAAAGAAATCTTTTGACAAAAAATACAATCCTTCCACATCTAATTCTCAACAAGACAGCTACAAGAAGACAATTGATTGCTTCAACTGTCGAAAGCAAGGACATTACTCATCTGATTGTCCTGAACCAAGGAAACCTAGGGACAACCAGACAGCTAAGAAGATGACCTACTCAAAAGAGATCATTCACAGTTCCAAGTGCAACTGCTTCAATTGCTCCAAAAATAAACATGACAAAAACAAGGAGCAAGTTATGATAGCTGACTCATCAAAATTCAGTGATGAAGAGTGTGTGTCAAGTGATGATTCTGACAATGAAGGAGAAGAAGCCATGCTATGCCTTATAGCTGAAGATGAGGAAGAATCAGACAATGAGGAAGAAATGGAAGCACTTGCTGCTGCAGATGAACTGAAAGAGGTACATGATTTTAACTCTTTAAATATTGATGGTTTCAAACAATTAGTTTGCATTCTTTTAATTCAAACCAAAAAACAAAAAACTAGCTTTGCTTCACTGGTCAATGAAAACCTTTCCCAATCCTCAACCATTGACACCCTCACAAAAACCATTTCTGAGCTTGAGAATGTATGTCAAGGGCTAAGAGATCAATGCATCATGCTTGAAAAACAAAACATGGATCTGACAGCTGAGACATCAAGTAATCATGAAAATTGTCAAAAACTCAGTAATCTTGAAAAAGAAAATGATGCTCTTAAAAAGAAAATAGACTCATGGAACATGTCAAGCAAAGCATTATCCCTTTTCACCTACACCCAAAGGCGTCCCAGTGACAAAACAGGGATTGGTGTTGATGATCCTACAAAAAAGGTGTACACTCCTCCCACTAGTGAAAGGGCCATTGAAAAAATGGTTCTAGAAAACCTAAGTTCTGGCAGCTATCAAACTCAAACTTATCCTGTTCAAACCAAGGGAAAATCTAAGGAAATCTTACCTGGTCCTAGTCACTCAAACAAAGGACCAAGTAAAATCCAAGGAAGCAAGTATATTTGGGTTCAAAAAGGGGCCAATATACGAAAGAAATTGAGTTGCAAAAGATGCTAGATGCCCAAGCCCCGACAGATGCCCAAGGCCCGACAGACCCAAGATCTTCCAAACCACATAGAACCCCAAGGCAACAAAGATTCTATAACAAACATAGGTACACCAAACAACAAAAACCTCAATGGCAATACTCAAATGGAAGAAGTCATGCAAGTCAAAATGACTCTCCCAGATCATCCTTTTCAAATAACTTTCAGTTTCAACCCCAATATAACAACCCAAATCACTTCTTCAATCCATCCCAATCCACTTTCCTCACACCTTACATGATGCAAATCATGTCATATTATCATACCCTAAACCAGTTCTTCAAAAAGGGATCAATGAACAAAGCTAGGGTTCCAGAGAAAAACTAATCCTTTGGACCCAAAAGAATAAAAAGGGGTACCATAAAATTTACTTTCTATTTTGCAGGTACCTAGGAAAGGACTTTGGTATTTAGATAGTGGTTGTAGTAGACATATGACCTTCAATAAAGACTGGTTGCAACAATATTCCCATAAAAATGGTCCAAATGTAACCTTTGGTGACAATTCCCAAGCTAAGGTCAAAGGATCAGGAAATCTTATTACAAAAGATATCATTTTTACAAATGTGTCTTATGTAGAGGGTCTCAAACACAATTTGATTAGCATTAGTCAAATCTGTGATAAGGGATATCATGTTGTCTGCACTAAGGATAAATGCACTGTTAAAGATAAAAGCAATAAAGTCATTCTGACTGGTTCAAGAAAAGGAAATCTCTATTGCTTAAACTTAGAGATAGTGGAATCCTCAAATGCTCACTGCCTTCTGTCATTTAGTCAATCTGACATGTCATGGCTTTGGCACAAAAGATTGGCTCACCTTAACCATAAAACCATCTCCAAGCTTGCAAATTCAAATCTAGTCAGAGGTCTTCCAAGGATCCCATTCAAGAAGGACAAACTTTGCAAAGCATGCCAATGTGGGAAGCAAAAGAGATCTTCATTCAAGCCCAAGACCAGATTGGACACATCAAGACCTATTGAACTACTTCATATGGATCTCTTTGGACCCATAAGGACTAGGTCTTTAGGAGGAAAGAGATACTCCCTTGTTGTGGTTGATGACTTCACCAGATTCACTTGGATCATTCTTCTTGAATCCAAAAGTGACACCCTTAGCTGTCTGACAAAGCTGTTCAATAAAATTCAAAATCAAAAAGGGACATCCATTGTCAAGATCAGATCTGATCATGGAAAAGAATTTGAGAACACAGGAGTAGAAGAGTATTGTGATTCAAAAGGTATTGATCACAATTTTTCAGCCCCAAGAACACCCCAACAAAATGGTGTTGCTGAAAGGAAGAACAGAACAATCTGTGAGGCAGCAAGAACAATGCTGTCAGAACACAATCTCCCAAAGTATTTTTGGGGTGAAGCTGTCACTACTGCTGTGTATGTTCAAAATAAAACACTAATCAACAAATTCCATAAGAAGACTCCATATGAACTATGGAATGACAAAGTTCCTACCATTTCCTACTTTCACAGTTTTGGAAGTAGATGCTTCATTCACAACAATGGCAAAAACAATTTGGACAAATTTGACTCCAAATGTGATGAAGGAATCTTTCTTGGATACTCTAACACAAGCAAAGCTTATAGAGTTTACAACAAAAGAAGACTTGTTGTGGAAGAATCAATTCATGTTGACTTTGATGAAAACAATGATCAAAGTGTAACTGAATTGTGTGATTTTGATGAAGGTTTGGGAAACCTAGATAATCTCCCTGAATCATCTCCCATTCTTGATTCAACTGTTCTCCATCATGAACAAGATTCATCAAATCTTCCATACATGGTTCCAAGAAATTCATCTGACAGCTATCCTGTGCCAGACAGCCATGACCAATCCCACTACCATCATCAACCAATTCAGCCAACCAAGTCAACAGCAATCACTCCCACTATCAATCCAAATGATGAGGAAGAGAATACTCAAATGAATGGTCATCCCTTGACTGACATCTCCCAAATTTCTTCCTTAGCTGACAGCTAACCCTTAGCTGACAGCCATCCAAATTCCTCTTGTAATCCATCCACTAGCCATCTTCCATCTTCATCCAATAATCCTCTTTCTCTTCCCAAAGTCAATGATGAATCCACCATTACTCACATCATTCCACCAAATAAAGACCTTTACATCAGCCTTCAAATTGATAAAACCCCAGTTCCAGACAACATTCCTTTTCTCATGAGTGCATTCATATCCCAAGTGGAACCAAAGAAAATAAATGAAGCACTCCAAGATGCTAACTGGATAGAAGCCATGGAAGAAGAATTAGAGCAGTTTGAAAGGAACAAAGTGTGGCAACTTGTTCCTAAACCAAGAAACCAAACTGTCATTGGAACAAGATGGGTTTTTAGAAATAAGATGAATGAAGAAGGTGTTGTAGTAAGAAACAAAGCTAGACTGGTTGCTGAAGGATATAGACAAGAAGAAGGTATTGACTATGATGAGACTTTTGCACCTGTTGCAAGACTTGAAGCTATTAGGCTATTCCTTGCCTATGCTTCATTCAAGAAGATGAAAGTATTCCAAATGGATGTCAAGAGTGCCTTTCTTAATGGAGTCTTAAATGAAAAGGTTTTTGTATCTCAACCCCCTGGTTTTGAGCACCCAAAGTTTCCTGATCATGTGTACAAATTGGACAAAGCATTGTATGAGCTTAAACAAGCACCAAGAGCTTTGTATGATACTCTATCTAGATATCTCCTTGGCAAAGGATTTACCAAGGGCCATATTGATAACACTTTGTTTATCAAGAAATATGGAGATGATCAGTTGCTAATCCAAGTCTATGTTGATGACATCATTTTTGGTTCATCAAATGAGGACTTGTGCACTGAATTTGGAGATATTATGAAAGACCAGTTTGAAATGAGTATGATTGGTGAGCTTACTTTCTTCTTGGGTCTTCAAGTCAAACAAATGAAGGAAGGAATCTTCATTAACCAAGCTAAATACACAAGGGATATGATCAAGAAGTTTGACATGCAAACTGCTTCCCCTGCCAAAAACCCCTTGTCAACAACAACCAAACTCCATGCTGATCCAGATGGTCAAAGTGTAAATCCAACACTTTACAGAAGTTACATTGGAACTCTCCTCTATGTAACAGCTTCAAGACCTGACATTATGTTTAGTGTCTGTCTCTGTGCTAGATTTCAAGCAAATCCCAAGGAATCTCATCTCTCTGCTGTCAAGAGAATTCTAAGATATCTCAAAGGAACCCCTAATTTTGGCTTGTGGTATCCCACCGAATCCCCATTCTCTCTAATTGGATTCACCGACTCGACTATGCCGGATGTAATCTAGATAGAAAATCCACAAGTGGTGGATGCCAGCTTATTGGATCAAGAATCATTTCATGGTCAAGCAAAAAGCAAACCTCGGTAGCCACTTCAACAATGGCCGAGTATATTGTCCGCAGCTTGTGTTGTTCTCAAATTCTCTATCTTAAAAGTCAACTTCAAGACTTTGGAATTGAATTATCCAACATTCCCATCTTCTGTGACAACTCAAGCACTATTGCCATGACAGAAAACCCTGTCCAACACTAAAAAACAAAGCATATTGAGGTCAGACATCACTTCATCAGAGACCATGTTGAAAAAGGGAATATCAACCTTGCAAAATTTTGTACTCAGGATAATGTCTTTGATATTCTTACTAAGGCATTGGATGAAAAGAGATTTGAGATGTTAAGAGCTATGCTTGGAATGATAAATATGCCAAAATAAAGAGTTGTTCTTCATAAATAAAAAGGAGGCTTACATAATTCAGGGCAATGCTGTCACAATGGAGCCGCATGCCTATTCCCTCAAAAACATCTCTAATAGCTATCCACTGATAGCTATCCATACAAAAGTCATGAAAAACAAAAACATAAACAAAAACACAAAAACAAACATGAAATCCCTCTCTCTTTCATCTCACTTCACTCACCAAAAACTTCCTTAAAGCCAAACAATCTCCTGATCCAGCTCTCCTCTTCAAATCCTCACCTTAGCTGTCAGACATTCTTAGGGAATGTCACTGTTTCTCCAGATCCTCCTCCTGCACTCATTCCTTCACAACTTGCCTCTTGTGTAGACTGCAAGGTCTGATGATACCTTTGCAACCATATTGGGTGCCTCTCCAGGAAGGGATCAATTGAAGTGACAGAATATTGAAGTGAAGGACTTGCTCTCCTTGGCCAACATTCTTCAACTGCATCATATGGTTGAAGCAAACCCTCCATTGGTGTCACAAAGCTAAATTCTCCAGAATAAGATCCATTCCCAGCAACTACAAGTGGTTGGCTAGCCCTTGACTCTTCTTTCTCTACAGCAGGAACTCTGGCAGGGCTAAAACAACCAATAACCTGGTTGAATATGTATGATATTGTTGAAGAAGGAGAAACATGCACTCCAGCAAAGTTATCACATCTCCCCTCCAACAATCCAACCCCTGGAGAGAGTGAATCCCTGCTCACTGGAGTATACAGCTTCTCAGGCTTAACCTTCTTCTTGACAGCTAAGCTCCTCTCCATAGCTGTCTGAGCCCTATCTTGCTTAACCAATTCCCCCAATGTATAAACCCTCTCTACCTTACTTTTCCCCTTACTGGACTCACCCTGATCAACCTTGATAGTCTTTCCAAAAAGCCTTATTCCCTCTCCCTCTCTACTATCAATTTTCTCTCTGACAGCTACCTCATTGACACCATACTCCTGATCTTCTCTCACTCTCTTGTTCTTACCTCTGTCTCTCACTCCCTCTGAACTTTCAACTACAGTGAAGGACTCTCTCTCTATCTCCATTTCATCCCCACTCAAATCATCCTCACAATTCTTCCCAAAAACCAATTGTTTTGCTGTTTGAGCCATATTTTTGGGATTAAACTTTGAGGAAAATCTACCCATTTGTGTTTATAAAACAATCTGAATAAATTTCCTCTGAAATTGTCATTGTTTTATAGGCAAGTTTCCCCTAGCTATCTCAGACAGCCATCATCATTCAAACTAGACTTAACTGTCAAAGTTTTTTTTCAACAGCTAGGTTAAAGCAACTTTTATGTGATTTGATCGTGTTAATTGCTCACAATTGTCACTTCCTTAGCCATCTCTTCACCTGCAAAATTCTTGAAAAAGAGAATGTTCTTCTTGTGCTCTGTGGAAGTTAATGCCTCAACGTGGGGAAGGGCAAAAATCACTGTTCACATGAACAGTTACTAAACTTTGAAACCCCCAATGCCCATTAAAACCCACTCTCCACTCATTATTTGTCTCTCTCTCCTTTCGTAATCACCAAAAACCCCTGTTTCATTAACCCTCTGTTTAAAATTCATCTCTTTTCCTCACTAATCCTTCATCGTATTCCTTCAACCCTAATTCCTTTAACCATCAATGGCAAAGATCAAAAGCAAGTTACCCAGATGCTCACAGTTACTTCATTAAACCTAGCTTCTATGAGTCTGAAGTTGGAATACTCATCCAAGAACTTCTTGAGGTCAATGAATTGCTTAAATTCATGGGAGCCAGACCTCCAATTTATGAAGAACTGTGCAGAGAGATTTACCTGGTAGGAAAGAGGAACATAGAAAACAATTCAATAACTGCCACCATAGACAATGTGGAGATTACCATTACTCAAGAAATGGTAAGTGAAGTCTATGGGATCCCAAACAAAGAAGATGCTGTGAAAAACATATGGGATAGAGGGTCAGATAGATTGAAGACAGTGTATGAGAAATTCTTTGGGGTAAAAGTTCATGACTTCAAGAGTGTGCAGGACAAGGCCATGGTGAAGGACAAAGCTGACATTTTTAAATCAACTCTTATGGATGTGGTGAATAAAGCCATTGATGGCAAGCAATCTTCATTTGATCAAATGGGATCAAATGAATGGAAGCAAATGCTGAGCTTATTGACCAAAGACACAAACTGGTGCATTGTTCTTCTTCACAACTTCCAGCTTGCAATCTCAACCTCCACTCTAAAATTCAAGAAGCAAGGTGGAAAGATGAACAACTTCAGATTCATGAGTGGAATTCTTGATGTTCTAATTCCTAAGCTCAATCCTCCTCTACACAAGAAATGGTTGAAGACTGTGAAGCTGTCAGAGACCAAGTGTTTCAATGACAGAACTTTTGCATTGAAACAAAAGAAGGGAGCTGTGATGAGAGCTGGAGATGATATAAGTATCAGTAGTTTTGTTGAAACACAAGAGAAACTGCAAGCTGAAACAAGAAAGAAGATTGAACACTGGAAGGACTTGATAGCATTGGCTACAAGTAGAAGAATAAAGAGAGGTGTACAATCCAATGTGAAGAAGACAGGATTGTTGAAAAAGACTGTGGTATCTCATGGGATTAAAGGCAAAAACAAGGATGAACAGGTAGCTGACAGTGAAACTACCTTGTCTGACAGCCATGATAAGGATAAGGAAGAAAGAGGTGCCATTGACAGTCATGAGGTTGACACAATGGGTAAAGCTAATGTTGGTGATGATACCATAGACCCTCAAGAGCTTCAGGCAGCCATTAACTTATCCAAAACTGTGCACAAAGGCAAGCAACCTCTGACAGCTATCTCTACCAGGCAGACAGCTACCAGATCCAAGGTACAATCCTCTTTATCCATTCCTTCTAAATCCTTACCAAAGAAAAGAAAACCTGAAAAGAAAGCTCCTAAGGCCAAGAAAACCAAAATAAATACCCCTTCCCTTTCTCCAAAATCCACTACTGTCAGTCCAAGAATGGACAAGTCATCCACACCTAGCTCAGGTCATCAGTCAGCCATAGAAGCCATCCTTAACCTCAAAGAACAATCAGAGAAGCAACCTTTAAGGGGGAACACTGATGAAAACATCCCCTCTACCCAACCTCAACAGTTAGCCAAAATCTTAAGAGCCATTGATGCCATTGAGTTGGATGGGAACCCTGATACTGAAAAGGCTGCTCTCATTTATCTTGAGGATGTTCTTAGTAAAGAGGAGACTATGATTGCCATAGATGAACTCAGGTCTAGGCTTATCAAGAAAAGAAGTGGACTAGGAGAGTCATCCAGTAATCCAAAGGTGACAGCTATGGTTGAAGATATCCAAACCATCCCCTCTATACCTGAGACTGAGCTTGTGAATGAACCTACCCCAACTGTTGAAACTGATAGGGGGAATCCTGATAAGACATCTGAGGTCATTCAAAGTCTTAAGAAGGTTGGTGTTGATATTGATCCCAATCTTGTCTCAAAGGGAGAAACAATCCTAAATGCTTGCAAGGGACTTGTGTTTGATGGAACCCCTGAAAATGAGGCAGTCCTTGTATCCATTCTTGAGCAAAAGTTGACCAAGGGAGAAGTCAGGGCAGCTTTGAACCTTCTAAAATCCCAATTTTGTTCTGATCTCCTCAAGCAAAGTCTTAATCAATCATCTGTCTCAATCCCATCTTTTTCAACCCATGCCTCTGCTCCTACCAAGCCAATTTCTCCAATTCCTGAGAATGAACCTACTGAAGCCTCCCCTCAAAGTCCAATTCTAGCTGGATAAGGTCAAGAGATATCTGACAGTGATCCCATCCCTAACAGCCCGATGTACTCTTCAAGCCATTCCATTCCTCCAACTCCCAATCAAGCCTACCTTCCCAAAAAGGAACCTTGGATGCTTAGCTGTGGCATTGACTTTTCAATTTCTTCCATCAAAGCAGCAAGGACAAGGTTGGCCAATGTAACCCATTTCCCAGAAATTGTAAACCCCTTTACCTATCCAAAATCATGGGAACTGTCAAGAAATGGGTTGATTATGGTGGCTAGAAATCTTGCAGGATTAGTATTCTTTGCCTATGAAGAATGGAAAGTGTCAAGGACTTCATCAACCTCCCATTTTATTCATCAAATCCCATCATTCCCAAAGTTCATCACTCCCAATACACTTATTGATTGGGAAATTATCTTTAGCCAACTTCTCTCTCCATCACTCAATTCTTGTCTCTTCATGCCAAAAGGTCTAGTTTTCACCTTGTTCATTGAACTTGCTAAATCATTCTTTCTCTCTCTGTTTGAACAGAAGTGTGCCCTTATGCTTTTGATAAGCAAAATTGTCAATATCTTTCCCCCAACCCTAAATCCAGGCATTGAGCCCTATCTTTCAACCTTTATCTCTGTTGATCCCATTCTTTTCAACTCTCCCAATGAAAACTCTCACTTCATGAAACTGATCTCTATTCTTGAGATCAAAGAGTTCAGAGAATCCATAGCTATCAGTCAAAACAGAGCTCATAATGTTATTGATCTTTCATCAGACTCTGAAAAGAATGATGATGATGATGATGATGATGATCTTTCAAGCCCAGATCAAGTCTTTCCCATTATCATTCCATCTTCTACTACTTCCAACCCTCCTCAACAATCCTTTCAAATGTCCCCTATTCCTCAAGCCTCAGTTCATATGTCTCCTGTTCCTAAACCAGATCTATCCCTTGTGCCCAAGATAAGCAAGAAAGCAAGGAACAAGAAGAAGCATCTGTGGGGCACAATGAGAATAAGAAATGATCAGATGCCTCTCACAAGAGCACAACTGAAAGCTAAGGAAGATAAGTTCTTCAAGTATGATGAGAGGATGACTTGGGAATGGAACAATGAGTTCTATTACAGAGGAGTTGAACCAGAAATGAGAAGAGAGCTAGAGGAAAAAAGAAATGAGCTCCTTTCAGCAAGGCAAGAAAGAGAAAAATTCTATGATCAACTTGCTGATGACTGAATTGTATTTTGTTGACATTTTTTTGTGGTTGAAACAATCTTTTGTTTGGTTTTGTGTTTGAATGGCTGTAATTTGTGTACTTCTATCATCTTGAGATCAATTCCAAGTATTTAAATCTCATTCTGATTACTTGTGCATGATATGAATCCCTGAGTTATTTCTTTCATTAGTATTTCTCTTATCATTAACTGTGAAAACATGTTCTAAATAGATCTCCCTTTACCAAAAAGGGGGAAATTGTTAGGACCTAACTTTGATCAAAGTCTTAGTTAGTTGGTTTTGATAAAGGAATATATATATAGAACAGGGTTTATATCAAAAGAGGAAATCTGTTATATTCACCTTTCAGTTTATCTGACAGCTATGAGTATGACAGTTATGATTCTATCTTATACAGTGGTTACATTCAATCAATAACATGAATCATATTTCCTCTTTTAGCTATCAAGATCATCAAGTGCATCTCAGTCCTTATTAGAGAAAATCTCTGATAGCTAAGCCTTAGTATGATCTGACAGCTATGACTTCATTCCTCTGATAGCCATCACTTTGTCTCATTCTCTGCTACCACAATCTCAACCAAAGTGGAACCTGGATCTTCACAGCTGTCAAGTTCACCATTGAAGACCAATGAAGACCACTGAAGACCTTCTGGAAGCTCTCAGCTCAAGCCACAGCTCAAGACAGCTCATGAATACCTGCAAGTGGACAAGTGGGGCAAAGACCAGTCAAGGCTCATTAATGTAGCTGCAACAGTCATATTCCAACGGCTACATTGAAGGGTATAACTAGAGGAGTTCATCCTCTACACACACCACTCTTGAAAAATACTCTTTTTCACAGTCCAAAACCTTTCCCTTACACCCACACACACCTCCTGTAATCCACACACACACTCACCAATCCCTACCTTTTAAACCCTGTTCCAAACCAAAACCCTCACCCCAAAACCTCTGTTTCAACAACAAACAACCCTAGTGTGTTAATT
The DNA here is from genome assembly GCA_022495995.1 of Adenophora triphylla var. japonica. NCBI lineage: Eukaryota > Viridiplantae > Streptophyta > Magnoliopsida > Asterales > Campanulaceae > Adenophora > Adenophora triphylla. Next base: position 390,575 of record JAFEMH010000679.1, read on the forward strand.
CACAAATTCCAAAATCCTAAGACTGTACTTTAGGTGTAGAATTAGTTTGTAAACACTCAAGACTGTACTTTGAGTGTATTAGGTGTTTTGTAAAATCTTGAGACTGTACTTCAAGTTGTAAAAACACTTAAGACTGTACTTTAAGTGTATCCCTAGTTGACTGTACTAATTAGGAAGAGGAAGTTCAAGGAACTTGCCTAAATCAATCATTTGTAATTTTTGTTGATTAAAGATTATAATAAAATTGATCTCACTTGTCAAGATTGACAGTGGGGGTGGATGTAGGAGGAGTGAACTCTGAACCACTTTAAATTCTCTGTGTTATTACATTTCTGCAATCACATTCACACACTTGCATTATTTCTTTGTGTTCTTTATCCTATCATTATTTCAAGCTTCTCTTATTCCGCTGCACAATTCAACAAACATCTGACAGCTAAGCCAAACGATAGTTGTCTGATCATCTGCATATCAACAAAGGGCCTTTCAATTATATCATCGACTCACTTTGATAAAATATGGAGACCATAAAAATATATTATGCATTATTGTCTCCAGTTTTACTTAATCTACATAATTCATATTTTTACACAAATCATATTATCAGTCCTAATTCTGAATATTCTAACAATTATGCTTATTATAATATTAATTAGAAATACTCATAACTTCCCGCCCATGTATTATGAATAGTGTTTTACAAATCCTGCGCTGAAACTGGCCGACCTAGGCCCAACAGCCGTAGAGCACGACCGTACCATTTTAGGCAGCACGGCCGTGCCAAATGTCCTGTCACTTGGTGCGGACTCTCCCCTCTCATGAGTGCGCACGCTCCTCTTTCCATAAACTTTTGCACAAGCATGTCTTTTACCCCCACGGTTGTATCCTTGGTTGGCACGGGCTTGATAAACACAACGCATAGCCGTGCTAGCTAGGCTGTCAGAAGATTTACCGTCATTGTTTGTTTAATCCAATAATTTAGACGTCTACAATTTAGATAGCATTAAAACCAACAAAAAATTGGATCTTTAAGATGAAATTTCGTAAAATAGGACTTTACATCTTCTTAATGATTGGTACATGGAATGAAGAAAATGTCTCACTATTTTTCGCATCCCATAAGTTTTAAATGTTAATCTTCAAAGAGATTGGAATCATTGTAATCTTATAGTCATCATCTTTAAAATATAGAAAAGTATCATGTTTTCCTCAAAATATATAACAAAAAACTCGGGATTGAATCCATAAGGGAAAAAAACTCGGGACTCTCAAGGGAAATAATTGAAGGAAAAATTAATACTTACTCCATTTATTACTTCTCATTTTTATACGATTTTATGGTTTGTTTAATAAAAGTCATAATTTTCTTTTTTATATGTTTTTAAAGTAAGAGACTCATCCTAAATTAACAAATAATATATAGTATTTTAGACAACTTTATTTTTATAATGCTTGTGTAATTGCAAAAATATCTACACTGTACTACTTAATTTTTACTCACCATGTATTATGAATAGTGCTTTTGAAAATTATATCATACACCTACTTTGATAAAATATTGAGACCATAAAAATATATTATGTATTATTTATGTCTCTAGTTTTACTTAATCTACATAATTCATATTTATACACAAATCATATTATCAGTCCTAATTCTGAAGATTCTAACAATTCTTCTTATTATAATATTAATTAGAAATACTCATAACTTCCCGACCATGTATTATGAATAGTGTTTTACAAATCCTGCGCTGAAACTGGCCGGCCTGGGCCTGACAGCCGTCGAGCACGGTCGTGCCCTTTTAGGTGGCATGGCCGTGCCAAACTTCCTGACACTTGGTGCGGACGCTCCCCTCTCATGAGTGCGCACGCTCCTCTTTCCAGAAACTTTTACATGGGCGCGTCTTTTACCCGGCCCCCACGGTTGTATCCGCTATTCAATCATAATGATTCAGATCCCTTGGTTGGCACGGACGTGATAAACACAACGCACAGCCGTGCTAGCTAGGCTGTCAGAAGATTTACCGTCATTGTTTGTTTAATCCCATAATTTAGACGTCTACAATTTAGATAGCACTAAACCCAACAAAAAATTGGATCTTTAAAGTGAAATTTCCAAAAATAGGAATTTACATCTTAATGATTGGCACATGGAAAGAAGAAAATGTCTCACTATTTTTCGCATCCCATAAGTTTTAAATGCGAATCTTCAAAGAGATTGGAATCATTGTAATCTTATAGTCATCATCTTTGAAATATAGAAAAGTGTCATGTTTTCCTCAAAATATATATAAAAAAAACTCGGGATTGAATCCATAAGGGAAAAAAACTCGGGACTCTCAAAGGAAATAATTGAAGGAAAAATTAATACTTACTCCGTTTATTACTTTTCATTTTTATACGATTTTATGGTTTATTTAATAAAAGTCCTAATTTTCTTTTTTATATGTTTTTAAAGTAAGAGACTCATCTTAAATTAAAAAAATAATATATAGTATTTAGACAACTTTATTCTTATAATGCTTGTGTAATTGCAAAAATATCTACACTGTACTACTTACTTTTTACTCACCATATATTATGAATAGTGCTTTTGAAAATTATATCATAGACCCACTTTGATAAAATATGGAGACCATAAAAATATATTATGTATTATTTATGTCTCCAGTTTTACTTAATCTACATAATTCATATTTATACACAAATCATATTATCAGTCCTAATTTTGAAGATTCTAACAATTCTTCTTATTATAATATTAATTAGAAATACTCATAACCTCCCGACCATGTATTATGAATAGTGTTTTACAAATCCTGCGCTAAAACTGGCCGGCCTGGGCCTAACAGCCGTCGAGCACGGTCGTGCCCTTTTAGGTGGCATGGCCATGCCAAACTTCCTGACACTTGGTGCGGATGCTCCCTCTCATGAGTGCGCACGCTCCTCTTTCCAGAAACTTTTGCACGGGCGTGTCTTTTACCCCCACGGTTATATCCGCTATTCAATCATAATGATTCAGAACCCTTGGTTGGCACGGGCGTGATAAACACAACGCACAGCCGTGCTAGCTAGGCTGTCAGAAGATTTACCATCATTGTTTGTTTAATCCCATAATTTAGACGTCTACAATTTAGATAGCATTAAACCCAACAAAAAATTGGTTCTTTAAAGTGAAATTTCCAAAAATAGGACTTTACATCTTCTTAATGATCGGTACATGGAAAGAAGAAAATGTCTCAATATTTTTCGCATCCCACAAGTTTTAAATGCGAAATTTTCAAAGAGATTGGAATCATTGTAATCTTCTGGTCTTCATCTTTGAAATATAGAAAAGTATCATGTTTTCCTCAAAATATAAAAAATAACTCGGGATTGAATCCATAAGGGAAAAAAACTTCGGACTCTCAAGGGAAATAATTGAAGGAAAAATCAATGCTTACTCTGTTTATTAATTTTCATTTTTATACGATTTTACCCTTTCTTTAATAATAGTCCTACTTTTCTTTTTTATATGTTTTAAAAGTAAGAGTCACTAGTACAAATTGAAGCTTAGGAAAGCACCTTAGATAGCGCTTTTTAAAAGCGCTATCTAAGATACGCACCTACATAGCGCATCACGTGTTTATATTTAATAACGGGCCCAAAAAAAAAAAATTACTTGTATAGCGCATAATTAAAGAAGCGCTGTCTTGGCAAAATCTTAGATAGTGCTTAATCAAAGCGCTATAGAAGTTAACGTTTCCTAAGCATATAAGAGGAGGTTATTTATTTATTTTCTTTGATTTTTAGGCATAAATTCAGCGCATTAATTCCAAAATTCAGCGCATTCCATTAGACGACGGAGAAACCTTCAACAGAGAATCTGACGAGGAGCACCGATCGACGCAAGAGCAAAGCCCCAACCGCCGCCAGCCATCACCACCACCACCGACGAGGACGAGGACAGAGCAAAACAACCGATCGCCAACAGGCATCGCCATCGCCACCAGAACATTAAGCCGACCAAAATATTCAACACAACCGACGATCTAGCACAAAATTTCGAGGTTAGTATTATAATTAGGGTTTATATTTGGGGATTTATCTATTCTTTCTTGGCAATTGCCCTTTTTATTGGGTTTGATTTTAATTTTTTTTTTTGGGATTTCTCCACAATTGAATCAATCAAACATCTTTTTTTTTTTTTGGGATTTCTCCACAATTGAATTAATCAAACATCTGCTGTTGGTGAATGTTGTTGTTGGTGATGTATGGTGTTGTTGCTGTTTTTGTTGTATATTGCTGTATGCAGTTGTTGTTGTTATTGTGTTTCTAATGTCTGTTTGTGGTTGGTGTTGTTGTGTTTATAATGGTTAAACTAGTGATTGAATAACCAGTTGGTTAAATGTTGTTAAACTCATTGATGATATGCTAGAAACATTAGGCCTTCTGTTAAATTCCAACACAATACTCACAAATATTTAAGAGCCATACTCTCAGAAACAACGCCTAATCTTGCCTAGTCAACGGGTCCCGTATTGTCCCGCACCCCTCGATAGATTTGGGATGGGACGGAATATTTTAGTCCCGTCCCGTTTCGTCCCGTTCCCGTCCCGGGACAATTTAATTTCGTCCCGTCCCGTTATCCCATATTGACAGCTCTATCTATGATGGATGAGTTAGAAACTCTAAAATTCGAATTGTGCATATCCTTGTGACAGTTAAATTACTTTATTAATATATACATTTATAATTATTTGCAAGTTTTCACTATATTCTACTGTTCAATGAATCCACATGACATGTAGTGATTTTTGCATTTATTTGTAATTTAGCTAACTATGGATCGCAAGTGGATTGTTACGGACCGATTATCAAAAGAGTACAAGAATGGAGTCAAATATTTCTGTACACGTGCAGCCCAACATGCTAGTAATCCTGAGTTCATCACATGTCCATGTCAGAAATGTATGAATGTTAAAACAGTCAGTGGTCAGAAAGTGTTGTATGAACATTTAATTTGTCATGGTATCGATAAAACATACACCGTCTGGACATATCATGGTGAGGGAAAAGGTCAATGTAGATCAAACCGTTCAAGTCCCGGCTTCTGCTCTTCAGATAAGATGGATTCGAATATTGGGGCGGTTGATCGCGATGGACCATCTAGTCCTGTAACGGATACTCCGTCTGTTGCTAATGAAGAATTACGGGACCATCCTGATATGCACGAGAGGTTGAGGGCTGATGCTGGGTTACCCTTATGGCCTGGGTGTACAAAGGCAACAAAACTGTCTGCTGTGTTGACTTTATATAACTTAAAAGCTGCTCACCAGGTTTCTGACGTGTTCTTTACAGAATTGTTACAAGTCGTGAGTGATATGTTGCCTGATGATAATGTGCTCCCTCGTTGAGTGTATGAAGCAAAACAGATGCTCAAACTAATTGGCTTAACACATGAGAAGATTCATGCTTGTCCAAAAGATTGTATTTTGTATCGGAAAGAGTACGCAGATCTTGGTGAATGTCCCAAGTGTGGTACAAAACGTTATAACAAAAATAAATCCCCTGCCAAGGTTATGTGGTACTTCCCGATAATTCCAAGACTTAGGCGGTTATATAGCTCCTCGAATGACGCTAAACATTTGACATGGCATCAAGATGAGCGAATTAAAGATGGAATGTTGAGACACCTAGCTGATTCGCCTCAATGGAAGAAATTTGATGATAGATATCCAGAATTTGGCAAAGAACCAAGAAACTTGCGCTTAGTACTTTCATCCGATGGAATGAATCCTTTTGGGATTCAAAGTACTAGCCATAGTACATGGCCTGTTGTTCTAATGATCTATAATCTGTCACCTTCGTTGTGTATGATGCGCCGGTACATGATGCTGTCTACTTTGATACCAGGTCCCAAAAAAACCGGTAATGACATTGATGTCTACTTGGCTCCTCTAATCGACGACTTGAAGTTATTGTGGGAACAGGGTATTGATGTGTATGATGGGTACAGAAAGGACAATTTCATGTTAAAAGCCATGTTATTTGGAACATTCAATGATTTTCCAGCTTATGGGAATCTTTCTGGTTATAGTGTGAAAGGGCATAGTGCATGTCCTTGGTGTACCGAGGACACTGATCATCTTCGTTTAAAAAATTGTAAGAAATCCGTTTACATGGGACATAGGAGGTGGTTGGAACCAAATCATCGGTACAGGACAATGTAAGAGGCATTCAATGGTGAAGTTGAAGAGCGAAAAGCACCTGATATATTGTCAGGTGAGGATGTGTTGGAAAAGGTGGAAAACATCGAGAAACAGTTTGGTAAGAAATTTTCGAAGACCGCTCCTACTAAAGGTTGGAAGAAGAAATCAATTTTTTTCCAATTAAGCTATAGGAAAGACTTGTATGTGAGACACTTTATTGATCTCATGCATAATGAGAAAAATGTTTGTGCTAGTATTTTAAATACTTTGCTAGCTGACAAAGAGAAGTCTAAAGATGGGTACAATGCAAGAATGGACATGGTTGACCTTGGAATTAGAGGAGAATTAGCGCCTGTGATAGAAGAAGGAAAATCACCATATTACCACCTGCCGCATACACATTGTCTATGAATGAGAAAATGGTCTTGCTTGAGACACTTCAGTCAGTTAAGGTCCCAGAGGGGTACTCATCTAACATTCGGAGTCTGGTATCTGAAAATGGGTTGAAGTTGACATCTTTAAAGTCTCATGATTACCATGTCATCATTAAGACTCTTCTCCCAATTGCGATTCGCTCCATTTTGCCCGAAAATGTGCGTACCACTATTACAAAGTTATGTTGGTTTTTCAAGGCGATGAGCAGTAAGGTCATTGATCCTAGAAGGTTATCTAATTACCAAAAACAAATTGTGGAGACACTTTGTGAGCTTGAGATGTATTTACCACCTTCTTTATTTGATATCATGGTGCATTTAAATATGTTTGACATGTTTATTTCATATTTTAATAGTGATATGAGAGCTTTTCAGACCCGTCGTCCAGGGAATACCAAGAAGGCCGACTTCAACAGTTTCAAATGGAATAACATTCAGGTAATTTACTATTACAAACTTGTCGATAGAGTAAAAATGAATTCATATTTTAGAAAATTTTAATACAAACATCAATTGTTATTAATAGTGCCCGAAGCAACCTGATGGAATTCATTGTGGCTACTATGTTGGATGCTTCATTGAGAGTATATTGCTCACCAGTGAAACAAGTATCCCTATTTCTGTAAGTAAATCGCTCATTTGTACTCCCTGTCCCCGAATTTGGTTTCCTTTTATTTGTAATGCCCGTCCCCGAATTTGGTTTCCTTTCATTAGTACGTACTCCCCATCCCCGAATTTGGTTTCCTTTCATTGGTACGTACTCCCCGTCCCCGGATTTGGTTTCCTTTCATTTCGATAGAGTAGATTAATCTATCATTTAGTACTTGTGAAAGACCCACTATTGATATGGATTCAATCGATTTCGGTTCCATAGTCTTAGCTTTGACCAATGTCATTTACGAAACAGCTATAAGATTAGTCCTGTTGGTATTTCGATTTCTTTAGGTTGAGTAAGGTCTTTAGTGAGCTGGTATTATCTTATCTGCTGCTTTGACATTTTAGTGAGCTGTGAAGTCAAGCATCTAATCCATGACAATGATACCAAGTCTGGTCTACATATGCCCTCGAGGGATATGGATGTTTTAATGGCCTTAGTACTTTTATCTGTGAAGTGTTGAGTTTTTACTTGTCTTGTTAGTTCTAAACGCCACTTGTTATTTATTTTTTTTCCAGTTGAAGGTTAGAACTGTAAAATTGAATAATGGTTTGCATAACTTTTAGTTGGGTATGTATAACAGAGCTCAAACGCCGATAAAAGCACGAATAGATAATTTTAAGGTTGATTTCAAGTAGTTCAGTACTTAAAGCTTTGGTTGCTGCATAATAAAATAGTCAATCTGGTGGATAATTGTTTTTCTTGTTTGTTCTCTTTCACCATCGATCCCTGCTTGGTTTGTGAACACTTTGCTGTCACTATCTCACCATCCCTGCTTGGTTTGTAAACACTTTGAGTGACCCTAAACTTGTTGTTACTGTTGTTGCTATTGTTGTTGATGTTGTTGGGCACCTGTATTTTGGCTTAATTTTTTTCAATAATGTTGTTTCTAATAAATATTTTTCTTGTAATTTTATTGGTACAGTTTGTCCATACAAACCGACTCAAGTGTTATCCTCCGAGAAAAATGCAGATTTTTCAAATTAATTGGTAGGATACTTGTATAACCGATTTCTTAAGGAGAAGATGGGAGGGAAGTAGTAGAAAATAGGCACTACAAAAAATTTTGGTTCTAACTAGTGTTGATTGTAATATTAATGATATTGATGATCGAGATAACAAATATTTTTTTACTCTTGTTAGTATTACTCTTTTGGATGATTGTAACAATTATTGTTGTGTAAATAAATGAAAAGTTGATTATCATTGTTGAATGGGATGATTATTAGTTTCTATTATTTTTTATATAATTTAAAATAGGTGCATATTAATTTTTATTTTTATATAATTTAAAATATGTGCAGCCGAAAAAATAAATGAAATTTAACTTGCGTAGCGCTTACTTGCATCGCGCTTTTTAAAAACGCTATGCAAGTTGATTACTAAAAAAATAAAAAAAAAGCGCTTAGATAGCACATAAAAAACTCTATGAAAGTTGATTTCTAAAAAAATAAAAAAAGTGCTTCGATAGCGCTTTTTAAAAACGCTACCTAAGTTCGAGAGCTTATGTAGCACATAAAAAACGCAATGTAAGTTGATATTTATCAAAATAAAAAAAGTGCTTAGATAGCGCTTTTTAAAAGCGCTATCTAAGTTATCTAAGTTTGGGATCTTAGATATCTAAGCTAAAAAAAAGCGCTATCTAAGCCGAAATCTGTACTAGTGAGTCTCATCCTAAATTAACAAATAATATATAGTATTTTAGAAGGGGTGAAGTTAAAGCCTTTGGTGTTTCCTTTCAAATCCATGTTCGAGCCCTGCTACCTACATTTTCAAGGTTCCGCACTTAGCCCCTTTCTTTTTGCTCTGATAATGGACGAATTGACGAGGTCCGTTCAAGATGATATACCAAGGTGTATTTTGTTCGCAGATGATATTGTGTTGATTGATGAGACAAGAGAGGGTGTTGAAAGTAAATTGGAGTTGTGGAGACACACTTTGGAATCTCGAGGTTTTCGACTAAGCAGAAGCAAAACTGAATATTTGGAGTGTAAGTTTAGCAGAGTTGGAAGTAGGGAGGCAGGGGCGGTCACATTTGATGGAAAGATTGTCCAAGCTTCTGAGTTTTTTCGCTATCTTGGATCCATTATCCAAAAGGATGGAGATTTAGATGGTAATGTGGCTCATAGGATTAAAGCAGGTTGGTAGAAGTGGAAGAGTGCCACAGGGTTTCTATGTGATCGCGGTATGCCCAATAGATTAAAGGAAAAATTCTACCGCACGGCAATTAGGCCGGCAATGCTTTACGGCACCGAATGTTGGGCCGTGAAACAGTGTCACGTGCATAAGATGAATGTGGCGGAGATGCGTATGCTTTGATGGATGTGCGGCCATACAAGAAAGTATCGATTGGGGAATGAGGTGATCAGAGGTAAAGTAGGAGTTGCGCCCATTGAGGATAAAATGAGGGAAAATAGTCTGAGGTGATTTGGACATGTGAGAAGGAGATCGAGTGATGCACCGGTCAGGAGGCCGGAACAGTGGAGAAATGATAAAATGGCGAGGGGTAGGGGAAGACCCAAACAAACTTGGATTAGAGTGATTGAAAATGATATGAGTTTACTTGGAGTGGAGAAAAGTATGGTGTTGAAGAGGCCGGAGTGGAGGGCAAAAATTCATGTGTGGGGTTGATTATCTATTTATTTATTTATTTATTTATTATTTTTTTATATTTTTATATTTTATATTTTTTGTATTTTTATTTTATTTGATTTTATTATTTTATTTTTATTATTTTTTTTTTTCCAACAACCTTTTCACACGATGACATATGATGATTCATGTTAGCCGACCCCAAATTATTTTGGGACTAAGGCTTTATTGTTGTTGTTGTTGTTGTGTAATTGCAAAAATATCTACACTGTACTACTTACTTTTTACTCTCCATGTATTATGAATAGTGCTTTTGAAAATTATATCATCGACCCACTTTGATAAAATATGGAGACCATAAAAATATATTATGTATTATTTATGTCTCCAGTTTTACGTAATCTAGATAATTCATATTTATATACAAATCATATGATCAATCCTAATTTTGAATATTCTAACAATTCTTCTAATTATAATATTAATTAGAAATACATATAACTTCCCGACCATGTATTATGAATAGTGTTTTACAAATCCTGCGCTGAAACTGGCCTGCCTAGGCCCAACACCGTCGAGCACGGTCGTGCCCTTTTAGGTAGCATGGTCGTGCCAAACTTCCCGACACTTGGTTCAGACGCTCCCCTCACATGAGTGTGCACGCTCCTCTTTCCAGAAACTTTTGCACGCGCGTGTCTTGTACCCCTACAGTCGTATCCGCTATTCAATCATAATGATTCAGATCCCTTGGTTGGCACGGGCGTGATAAACACAACGCACGACCATGCTAGCTAGTCTGTCACAAGATTTAATCCTATAATTTAGACGTCTACAATTTAGAGAGTATTAAACCCAACAAAAAATTGGATCTTTAAAGTGAAATTTGTTGGAAATATTGGTGGACTATACATTGTACATATATAATAAACATAGTATTTGGGCATGCACTAAGGGTTAATCTCATAAGTCATATTATTATAAAGTTATTTGGGTCTAATTAAGTGATCTAATAAAGTCTAAGAGCCTTTAGTCACCTTTTATAAGTTATGGGGTTTATTATTAATGTGAAGAGACCAGATTGTATTTATTAATAGATGAGGGGCCTATTTATAAATATTTAATGAATGCATACTTTCATCCTAATGGATGTGACTTTTCCTGACGTATGCATCAACTTTATAAATAAGGGGTCGGGTCCCCAATTGAGCGACTCTTACATCCCTTCAACGAGAGACTAGCAATATGGAGTATACGAATCAATTGGAAGATCGATCTCGGGATTATACAAGGCTTCCGCTCTTCATCCTTACAATGGATTAACTCTGTCACGTTTTCTGTAATTAACGGATTAAGGTACGCTTCCGCTTTTGGTATTGTATACTAATTGAATTGAATTGGATTATTAAGGAAAATCCCAACAAGTGGTATCAGAGCATGGTTCAATTTCAGTTCATTGAGTATTTTTAATTAATATTTACAGACTGGTTATTGCATATGTTGCAAAATATGGATTAAGTGGCCCAATCGCATTAATATGTTTTCTATTTGTGTTTTGATCTGGTGTCGGCACATACAATTGAAACGCCACATTTACATGAGTTCTTTAATATTGTCAATTGGGTTTGATTCAATATCTAAGAATCAATTTGTGGCTCAATGCGTTTAAGCTTTAATTTTCGGCGTAAATATGTTTGCCGGTTTTGTGCGTATTCTGTTAATCCTCCTTTTGTTGGCACCGTTTGGGAAAATTAATGTCCAGTCATGTTTGTTCTTTTATTTGATGATGTTTGTGTTTGCTTGCTTGGTATTAATTCGGTGTCAGTCAAGTTGTTCTTTGTCTTGTTTTAAGAATGCCCATATTTGGTCAGTGACATCAGTGAGATTATGGGGTTCTATTACTTAATTTCTGTGGGTTTTCTTTTGATTTTGGGTTTCTAAAGACTCGTTTGACCGGAAGTACACATAAAGCGTTGTGTTGCTTCGATTTGTGCAGTATTATATGCTTCATTATATTATATTATGCAGTAGTTCATGATCTTCATTTTTGTGCCTTCATAATCATGCTTTGATGAAGTTTATCCAATGCATTATTTGGTTATATTATGATTAGATGTATACTTCTGTGCACATACTATATATGATAAGGTATAATTGAAGTTATTTCAACTAATAAAAAGCATTGATTAATTTTAAGACAAGAACCATTATATACAGTATGTAACTTGTCTGGACATGGGGATTTGACCTGCTGGCTAGAGCTCATGGCTTCCAACTTGGAGGTCATGGTTTCGATCCCCCCCAGAAGTTAGAGGGAAGGCTTTCTCTCCCTAGAATTTATCTCCTAGGCGCTTCTGTCCATGCATGTGTGTGTGTGTGTGTGTGTGTGTAGTGAAAAAAAAAGTATGTAACTTGTCTAAATATCATATTAAGTATAATATTTACATTAGATGTTATCAAAGTAATATCTTGTGTAGATACATGATGTTTAGATGTTGTCAAAATCTAGGGAGAAACGTGTTTCTCCATAATTTATGGAGAAACGGATTTTTTCCAAAAATTCTGGATATCAACATTCAATGTTCTAGATATCCAGAACCTTTTGAAAGGATATCCAAAAAATTTGTATTGGCCATGACCTTGGCTCATGGCCTTGGCTTGGGCAATTCTAAATTTCTGGTTATTCATTTTGAAAGTTTCTGGATATCCAGAACCTTTTGAAAGGAAATTCAGAAATTTTTGTATTAGATATCCAGAACCTTTTGAAAGGCTCCTGGATGTAAATATTAAATATTCTGAATATCCAGAACTCTTTGAAAGTGATATCCAGAATCTTTTTAAGTTGATATCCAGAAAATTTGTATTATTCATGACCTTGCCTTAGCCCTTAGTCTTGGCCCTTGGCCCATGGCCTTGACCAAGTATATATATCCAGAAATCACTAAAAAGTATATCCAGAAATTAAGAGAAAGGATATTCAGAAATTTTGTATTGACCATGACCATGGCCAAATCTATATCCAGAAATCAGTGAAAAGTATATCCAGAAAACAGTGAAAAGTATATCAAAAAAAAAAAAAGTGAAGGCCATGACCAGAAGTTTTTTTAATGAATGCAAAAAAAAAAAAAAAATTATAATTTTTTTTTTGGAAAAACACGTTTCTCCATAACTTATGGAGAAACGCGTTTCTCTGGAAACCTACTCTTAGATGTTTGTATTAGTTTATTTCATGCAAATACCAACCAATTCAAAGAATGGTTCGTACTATATTTGGCAACAGTTTCATACATACTTGTGATGGTAAAATTATTAAATAAATATTTATAGAAATTTTGAAGATAAAAAGACACCATGTTTTTTTTTTGAAAAAAAAATAAATCATTTTCTTCATAAGGATGTGATTGTTTCTATAAATATGAGGGACTTTCAACCATTTGGGATATCTTAGCATATAGATAAATATTTCTTGGAACGGTTGTGAGTTTTTTTTTTTTTTTTTTTTGGTATAATATTATGGATTTAATATTATAATTTGGAGCTTATTATTATGGATTTAATAGTATGGACTATATTATTATAGATTTAATAATATACAATTTGAGATACTATTATGGATTTAATAGTATAAAATTGAATATTTTGGTATTTTTGGGATAGAAAATACGATTTTATCGATGTTCGATTTACAGAATTTTAGTCTCTCTTTTTGAGGAAGTAATGTACTCCCTCCGTCCCGGCCGACTTAGGACTTTTTGCCATTTTGGGCGTCCCCTCGACTTAGGACGGCCCAAAATGGAAACCTTAAATCACTATTCTCTCCACTCATTCTCTCTCATACATTATTTTAATACTCACAACACCATTATAATTTACTATTCCCTCCACTCATTCTCTCTCCTATTTTTAAATTACACTCACAACATTTACCTTTTCCTTAATTCCAGTGCCATTTCAAAAAATCCTAAGTCGGCCGGGAGGAGGGAGTATATCATATTATTTAATCTATTTAACATGTCACCAAAGTGACCTCTCCTATTTAGATTTTTTTTTTTAATTTTGATTTACATGATTATTTGGTTGTTAATATTTATGCGAGTGATAATCGGCCCAAAGGAAGGTTATTATTTGACAAAATATTAACATTGTACTTTATGATAATATGTGTTTGATTATGATGCGGTTAATAATCGGCCCAAAGGAAGGTTGTTAATTGGTAGAATTCAAATACATTATAGTAATAAAATGTGTGTTAATTTTTCATGCAATTAATTATCGACCCAAAGGAAGATTATTATTTGGCAGAAATTTAAACACATTCATAGTGATAAATATGTGACAAATGGTGAGAGATTGTGTGAGTATTGAGTCATTCCAAAGAAAGACTCAATATTTGACATGATTTTATTGTCAATATTTGATCACTAAACACGTTGTGGTAAACATGTGACAATTGTTAAAGGGCCATGTGGGTATAGAGTCGGTCCAAATAAAGACTCTATACTTGACCGGATTTTATTGTCAATGTTTGACCACTTAAATAAGAAAGTCATTTGCAAATTAATTCGATGTCCAAAGACTATAGTTAATGTTGCACCGATTTTCTTATAATAAGATTTTGGAATTCGAACATATTTTGCTTATGGTTACGTGAGCATATTTAGTTTATATTTTGTTATCTATTCTGTTCATCAGCCAAAAGATATTATGTTTTATATTTATATACAGAGAACAAATAATATATGCTCACATATAAAAGTTTGATAGATATGAGATCATGTTGGGACCTAACTATGTAAACCACATAGTCATACAGGGTTTTGACAAAGAAACATATCCTATCCAATGTTATCTGACAGCCAAAGATACTTCATGAATATTGGACAACTATGAACTCAACTGCACATCATATAAATCAACTGGACAGCAATGATGTAATGATCAAACACAAGACAAATCATATAAATCAATGTATTTATTTACAAGAGGATCATTACATAAACATCAACACAACACCTTTTCCTAATCATGCAAACTCATAGAAACTAAGCCTGACAGCTAAGGTTCTCAACAGCAGAGGTCTCATCCCTCTGACAGCTATGATCTTCAACATCAGCAGCAGTGAAATATTTCTGTGATGATCAAGATGTGCCTTGCCCAATTTCTTCCAACAGATGTTGCCAGCTCATCTCTATGAGGATCACATAAAATGGTTGCAGATTACAGCCTGTTATTATCCAGTCATCAAGGCTCTAAATGCAAACACTATTTCACCCACTTGCATTTACTCCCTTGTCTCCTCCAACGGCTATATTCAAGCCTATAAAAGGAAACCCTCAAGACTGAAGATATTGCCCTTCAACACAAAACCTTTACAACCTCACCTTCAACCTTTCCACACCTGCAAACCTGCAATCAACAATCAAACAACTTTGAGACACTTATAACTGTAATTCAGGTGTATAAACTATTGTGTAACCACTTAAGACTGACTTTAAGTGGGAATTGTAATTTTGCTTCGTAACAAGCAAGATCCCTAATTGACTGTACAAATTAGGAAGAGGAGGTTCAAGAACTTGCCTAACCAATCCTTTGTAAATCTTAAAGGGAACTAGATTTAAGTGGATTGATCTCACTTGTCAAGGTTGACAGTGAGGGTGGACGTAAGAGGAGTGAACTCTGAACCACCTTAAAATTATTGTGTTCATTTGGTATTATTACACACAAACACACACACACCCACTCACACATACACTAATCACTTGTCTTTACATTATTTCAACACTATTCATTCTGCTGCACATTTCACTCTTGCTTTTTATATCGGTTAATATCTGATAGCTAAGATTTCACCTCAGCTGTCAAAGCTTAACTGCCTAACCTTTTAACTGATTAAGCAATCAGGACCTTTCAATTGGTATCAAAGCTTGTCTTCACCTACAAAAGTCTAACAACTCTTGAAGGATCAATTCTCAACCCACCATGCCTCAACCAAGGAGAAATAATGAGAAAGACATTCTACACATTGATGACTGTGAATCCTTTGAAATATATGCATCAAAAATTAAAACCTACCTTGATGCAAACAGCATCTGGAACTGGTATGCCCTTGAAAATGAAGTCACATGCCCTGTCTCTCTAGATTCAAATGGTGGGCCCAGTAAAATGAAATCCCCAGAATTCTGGACTGATTCAGAAAGGCAACTAGTTAGTGCTAATCTTAAAGTCAAAAACATACTCCAAAAGAGTGTAAATGACTCCCTAGCACAAGAAATTGCCAAAGAGCCAACTGCAAAGGCTGCATGGGAACTTATCCATACCAAATTCCAAAAACACACCAGTGTTAGAACACAAAAGCTATACAATCTTCTTAGACAACTTGACAATTTTAAGTTCTACCCTGGTGAAAAAGTAAGTGATGCAAAACCAAGGTTTGAAGATCTGGTCAGATCCATTGCTGATCATGGAAAAACTTTTGAGAACCAAGATCTGTGTCTCAAAATATATTCCAACCTTCCTCAAGAATATGAGAAGGTAGCCCTACCAATAAGAGAAGGTGCAGAATGGAGCACCATGACTGTTGAACAATACTTTGGAAAGCTTGAGGCTTATGAACTAGAAGGAATGATAAAACTTCAACCAGTTCCCTCCATTTCACAAACCCTTGCCTTAGCTGCCCAAGAAACTACTCACAAGCCCATCACTCAACAAGACATTGATTCCATGGTTCTTATTTCCCTTCAGAAAGTAAACCAACCCTCAAACAATCTCTCTCAAGGAGACCTTCCAAGTCTCATATCCATGGCTGTCAGAAATACCCTGAGAGCACATAAGAAGTCTTTTGAGAGAAGTTATAGCTCATCCACTTCTGAACAAGAAAGCCATAAAAAGAAAGTTGAATGCTTCAACTGTAAAAAGCTTGGTCATTACTCATCTGATTGCCCTTAACCAAGGAAACCCAAAGACAATCAGACAGCTAAGAAATTCTCCTACTCCAAAGAGATCATTCACAGTTCTAGATGTAGCTGCTACAACTGAACAAAGAAGAAGAATGATAAGAACAAAGAGCAAGTGCTGATTGCTGACTCATCTATGTTTTTGCAAAAATAAGCTAGTTCTAGAGGGGGGGTTTTCGCTTTCGTAATAATCATGGCTTGGTAATAGATTGCCTGTAGTCACTTTGTGCCATCTTCTCACCTTTTGAGTTATTGGTGTTATTTTATATAAATAATCATTATTTAGGAATTCAAAGAATTGTATATGTAATTCTTGTAGTTTGCAAAATTCATAATATGTTTCCTTAATTATTTTTTGTTCTTTTTCGTCTTATGTTTTAAAAAAAAAAAAAAACTCTCTATTTTCTTTGTTTTTGAAATCTTTTCTTATAACTTTTTTGTCTAACTTGAATTCACTCTTTATCATGTTTACCGTAAAATTACTGTCCTCATACGGATGAACAAAATTTCCATTTCTTTTTATGCCAATATTATCTGTTTCGTATTGGTTTTCTGTTTCAATTTCTGATTCAAAAATTGGTTGTCTATTTTGTTAATTATTTCTTTGTTGGAATTCATATCTTCCTGAGGTGGATCTTCTAGATGGTGTATCCAAATTAAGATTTTTACTTCTGTTTAAAGATTGTGATCTTTTGAATTTTAAATCTACTGAGCCATCTTCATATTGTATAACTTGTTCTAATTCACTTCTTTGTTTGTTTTATACACTCGTATTTGGTACAATTTTAGGTGGATAAGTCCATTTTTTAGGTAGTTATATCACTCAATTTAATAGTTTTTGGAATTGTTATATTGGCTTTTGTGTTGTCAATATCCCAAAAGACTGTTTCTCCGGTTGTTTTGGTTTTATTAAAAGCATTTGGACAGAGTCCAGTATTCGTTACTTTAAAATGTAATCTGTAGAATATTTCATAGATATGAGAACACATTTGCATGTGCTAATTATGTGTTAAAATATCTAAGGTTAAAATTTTCATGATATGTGGGTCTGTTAAGGATAATGTGAAATTGGGATAGGTATTGATATGTGTTGGTCCATTCGTTAAACTTGTTTCAATTGCTCCTATTAAAGAATCTATGTAGTTTAAGTGTCTTGCATCTCTTAATGCTATTTGTATACTTGTATCTAATCCTTCCATTGTTAATGGTTTAATTGCTACTTGGACTAATCATATATGTAGAAATCTGTATCCTTGAGATATATATTTTTTTAATTGAAGATTTTGAGAATAAACTCATTGTTTGATTGTTGGAGTATAAGGGAATAACGGTTTCTTTTGTTTTAATGGCTAATCCAGACTTAAAATCGAATATTCCTTTATCTTTTTATATTTCAGAAGTTGATATTAAGGGAGGTTTCCAATTAGTTAAAAATGGAGTATCCCAAGAAATTTCTTTAGATATTATATTTTTATTGTTTCAATCTTCATCATTCTCAATCTGTATATTATAATCATTCATTTGATTAATATGATTTCTAAGAGATCTTCTATTCGTAAAATTGTCTAACCAACTCATTATTTATTATTTGTCTTGCTTTTCGGATACACTTCCTTACCTAATGGATGCACGACTTACACTACTTACTGCGTGACTTAGACCGAGGTGACACACCGACTCGGAACAAATAGATAAATTGAGAGAATTAGATAACTTATTTGAATAAAAGGCTCTGATAATTAACTTAAAAATATATATATAATAAGAAAAATCTACGGAATTCAAATTATTTAATTTGCTATAGTAAAATAGGAAAATTGAATTTTTTTTCAATAGTAGAGTTGACTCTAATACTTATAGGTACGTGGCCATTTGTTACACTAATCACATTGTATAATTTGTGAATATATACAGCTGCAGTGAGCGGTTTAAATCCGTCTCAACCTTCTGCCGACTGGTTTTCGATACCGATATACCTTTAAAGTATGGGAGACTTCTATACTAAAGAAATCATTCATGAAAATATAAAAGAATAAAGAACATGAAACATAGAAATACTCACTTTATATTACAGAACTTTTTCTTTACAATGGTTGAGAAGGGTTGATGTTTACAGTGGATGGTTACACTAGAGAGAGAAGGGAATTTTGAGAGAAGAGAAAAACTTGGAAAAATGAAAAACCTGCCTCCTACTGAGGATGGTTCTTCCTTTATATAACTAAGGAAAAGTCATGGATCACGCCACATGTGCGGTGCGCATTTGTCCTCCAAGGAGAGATCCACTTCTTTTGACTAACATGCATACTTACAAATGAAAAGTAATATACACTATGAAAATGGATTCCATTTGTCTGATTGTTTTGACAGGTGTACCGGCTGGCTTGTTTGCTCGTGGGCGGCTGGTGGCTTGTCAACTTTTTTGGTGGATTGTCTTCTTTTTCTTTGTCTAGCACTAAGGTTTGTTCGGGCTGCTGAACTGCATGGTTTTGTCCTATAGGTCTTCCAGCTGTACTTGGGCGAAAAGATCATCATTGGGGATGGCTTCGTCAGGTATTGTTGATGATGTACTTCCTTCTTCACTGAGTAGGGCCATTAATTTGTCAAGATCTATTGGATTTGTACATTGGGCCATCTGGACCATGATATGTTGTTTTTTCTGAAGGAATTCTTCATTTTGTTGGGCTTGTTTAGGTGAAATACATTTGCAAAATTGGGGTTTTTGTGCAAAGTATTTTGTTACAGCCTCAGGGCTGCAATTGAATAAGGGTGTTTTGTACCGCCGTTTGATTTTGTATTTCCTGACCAATGTCGGGAGGATAGTTTTGTGTTTAAACTCACACTTTTGTTTCCTCCAAGCACCCATTTGTACACACTCACATATTTGTTCTTTCTTTAGGTCAAATTCAGTCATAAAGATCCAAGGGACTTGGAAATTATGACAAAATTGGGCCCAAATGGGAGATTGCTCTATTTCCTCTAGATATGAGATTTGTTTGGCCCATAAGTTAAAGGCCTTTTGTACAGAAGAGGGAACAATTTATTTGTCCAAACCAAATTTTGTCCACCATAGATTGAAGCAGCATGGAGTTGGATAAGGAAAATCAGGAGAGAAATAGAAAAAATACGAAAGGGAAAAAGATTTGCTTTGTTTGAAAAATGCCCGGGATCATGCATTAATATAGTCCCAATAATTAAAACGGGCTACATTGTTTAGAAGGATTAAATCTTTTGCCTCACTGGGCTTTTGTCCCCAATCGGAAATTGTCAAGAATTTCTAAATTTTTACTTTGCAATATCTGATTTTGGAAGGATCTAAATGGTCCGTTGAATAAATGAAAGTAGCAGATTTCGTTTTGGTCAGAATATTCTCATAATAAAACTGTGATATGGAAAAATTATCAGGTAGATAATTATGGAAGCTGGGGAGGAGAAATTCGGACATTTGGTAGGGATGCCATTTTGTGTTTACTTCGAAACATTATGATTCTACAACACAAATGAATTCTGAATGGTTTTCGTAAAAATAGGAAGTGGGGGTGTGTTTTTTGGATAAGAACTGGGGGTAATTTGTTTGAGTGGCTGAGCAAGAGGAGTTGAGTGGTGTTCTAGGGTTTTTTTTATATGTGGTCATTTGTTGGTTTGAACTGGATGAAGGTGTAGGTATTTGAAAGGGTGAGGGGGGCATAGGTTCCACGTAGGATGAAAGGATTTCAAATTTGTTTTCTCTTTTAGGAGTTCTGTCAGGAATAAAGATGGGGAGTTTTTTAACGGGGCTGTGGTAAAAAGACACTTCTTTTCTTTTTTCTTTGCTGAGGAACCTGAAATCATCCTGCATAAGGTTTGGGAAAATTAAGTGAAGAAAAGGGGGAAAAATTTTCACCCTGTGATATTATCAAGTAGCTTCATTTGTAAGACCAAAAAATTTAACTTGTGCCTTTGTCTTTTTGCCCATAATACATTGTTTAATGTTGTTTCTAGATTGGTCCAATGATTAGGATTTCTTCTTCTTTCCTCTTTTAGTTCTTGTTCAATGAGTTTAATTTCTTCAAGAAGCTTTTTCTCTATTTTATTGAACTTAGAAATAAATGTTTTATAGGGAACCATTGCAAAGAAACCTGTAAATAATCAGTAAACAAGATATTGGGCTTTGGGGCCTGTTTTTGGCTAGGGGGAATTGCTCAAATGCCTAGGCCCAAACCTTTATTTCTAAAGAGAATTAAAGAGATTGGATATTTTTAATTATTCCTCTAATATCCTTGAGACAAAAGTATCCATGATTCCGCGCGCTTTTCATGCGAGCTTTACGCCTTTAACTCGTGTTCGGTCAAAAAATGACATCCCGCTCTGATATATACTCCCTCCATCCCACTTTAAGGGTCATAGGTAGTATTTCACGCTTCTTCTGAAAAGAAATTTTAAAAAATGAATAAAGAATTGCAAGTGGGTAGAAGAATAGAGGAGAGAGAATGTAAAAGTTAAAACATTTAATCTTTTCCCCCTCTTTTTGATTGATTTTTTGGTAAATCTATAATAAAATACAAGGCCATATAACCACCACACATAAGTGGTGGTTCAGATTGAAAGTTGGAAAGTGATTCAACGGCCCAAATCCTCCCTCCCTCCTTCAACCGTCTGTAACTTTCCATAACCGTCTGTAACTTCCCGAAACCGTTCGTAACTTCCCATAACATTCCAAATCCTCCCTCTCCTTCAACCGTCCGTAACTTTCCATAACCATCCATAACTTTCTATAACCGTCTATAACTTTCCATAACTTTCCAAATCCTCCCTGCCTCCTTCAACCGTCCATAACTTCACATAATCGTTCGTAACTTCCCAAACTTTCCAAATCCTCTCTCCCTCCTTCAACCGTCCGTAACTTCCCCTAACCGTCCGTAACTTCCCATATTTTCCCATAACTGTCCGCCTCCCTTTTTTTTCTTTTTAACAGAAAAATCGATTATAAATAAATGATCATTTTTTTTTAATTATTTAGTATACTCTTTAAAAAAAGGTTTAGGTTTACATATAATCTTTCTTTCAAAAAAATATTTGAATTGGGTAATTTTTTTTTCTTTTTTGTTTGTGTATTCCAATTTGATTTATTTATTTTTCTATTTTATTTTAAGGGGTTATTACAAAAAAACTCAATCAAAAAGATGGCATTTACAAAAAAAAAACATGTAAGATGGGAAATTACAAAAAACTACTTTTTTTTCTTTTTTTACAAAAAAAAAAAAAATTTTTTGGTTTTTTTATCAGTTTTGGTAAAAAAAAACTAATAATTTCAGTTATCATTTGTTTAAACAAGTGATAATTTCAGTTATCAGTTGTTTACAACTGATAACTATCAGTTGTTTGAAGAGTAACTTGTGCTTCAAACAACTGATAATTTAAGTTATTAGTTGTAAACAAGTGATAGCTAAAATTATCAGTTGTTTGACCAAAACTGGAAAAAAAAACCATTTTTTTTATTAATTTCGAACTTATGTGTGTTTTTTTTTTTTTTTTGTAATTTTCATCTTTCAAAAGTAGTTTTTTGTAAATGCCTCTTATTTTATTAGGATCATTTATTTAAGGAGTGTATTTTTATATAATAATTACTATTATATATAATTAAGTTTTTGAACGATTTTAAAATCTTTCAAAAAAATGGCTTAATTTTTTTTTTAGTTTTTTTTAATTATTATCTATCACATAAGTGGTGGTTCAGATTTAAAGTTAGAAAAGTGATTCAATGGCCCAAATCCTCCCTCCTTTCTTTTCCATTTTCTCCTTCCTATTTTCTTTTTTAACTATTTTTTCTTTTTGCAGATGACTTAAGTGTTTTTTTACAGAAAAATCGACTATAAATAAATGATCATTTTTTTCTGTTTTCTTTTAATTATTTAGTATACTCCTTAAAAAAAGGTTTATGGTTTATATATACTCTTTCTTTCAAAAAATTATTTAAATTGGATATTTTTTCTTTTTTATTTATGTGTATTCCAATTTATTTATTTATTTTTCTATTTTATTTTATTTGGATCATTTATTTAAGGAGTGTATCTTAACATAATAATTATTATTATATATAATTAAGTTTTTGAACGATTATAGAATCTTAAAAAAAAATGATTTTAGAAAAATGTTTGTACCTAAATCAATTAAAAAATCATTCGTCACGATTACTTAAGTTTTTTTTTTCGAACCTTTGATAAAAATAGGATATGGGATGGGTTATGGATTATAAGTATATTAATTATTTATATGATTAATGGGTTGGGTTGGGGTTACGAAAAAAGAATAATGGTAAAATGGGAATTAAGAAAATATTTTTTTTTTACTAACCCTAAATGGATAACGGTCCCGGATAATCAACTTCCTCATACTCTCTACGGCAGTTACACATGCAAACCACCCTTCATCCAATGTTGATTATGGATCAAAGTAATCATCAGGGTATTGGGTATAATTTTTTTATTTTTTTGAATGGGAAAAGGCGATTTCGTCATTTCTCTAATTTGTGTACCGTCATCGTGTCAGTGGCATGGTAAGAGAATACTAGTATGTTAACATTATAAGGGTATAATGAATGATTTTTTTTGTAAATATATTTACATTATAAGGATATAAATGTCCGAATGTTCAAAATTTTCCATTTATGAAATAGAATTTTTAGTCTGGAACGGATCAAAAGAGAAAGTAGAACTCCTGAAGTGGAGGGAATGGAGGGAGTAGCTATCAAAGTGAAAAACTCTGATAAACATCTATCATAGTAAAAGAATTGGAAAACAAACCAAAATAACTTCGATAGACATAAATAAACATAAGGCTTGACTAGTGTTGAGCAGCCAGAGACCGAGCAAAGAGGAAGATGCTCACAATTTTTGGAAGTTAGAGTTGTTGTAGAGAGGGATCAAAAATGGAGATGTCGGGTTTTTGCTAATGGGTGGATATTTTTTTGGCCAGTGTTGTTTCTTGATTTTCAACCAGGGATTCGGGCTGTCGAATCTGCACCATGTATGAAGTTTGCAAATGTTTTCGGTGGAAGAGAAATTAGTGCCTGTTGGAAGTGGCGGTGCTATCTTAGAGCGAGAGTGGGCCGTGACCCACACTCACTTTTCAGAAAAAAAAATTGGTTTATGAATAAATTAAAAATTAGGACAAAAAACACTAACCTCCTCCATTTCTATATAACTTTTAGGCTTTAATAATATTTTCTTGGTCCCATTTAAAGTTCTTAGTTCGATTTTACACATTTTTTAGAAAGTAAGATAAAATGGGTCAACAATGGAAGTTGGTTGATAACATTGTCCAAAATACTATTCATTAAGTAAATGGGCGAAAAGTAGATTAACAACATATTATTATTATTATATGAATTTTTATGAGGACAAGAGTATCCAAAATACTATTCATACTTCGTCAGTTATGGATAAAACAACTAAGAACCTTAAACTTAAACTGAGATGAAAAAAACAAAAGTATATGAACCTTATACCGGGAGATAAGGGATAAGATTTTTTTGTAGACTGATTCTTTTCAAACACAAGATAGTTCAATTTTTAACTCCGGTTCATCTTGTTGATATCAATAATTACATTGATTTTCCAATAAGTTTGTAGCAGTGTAGGTTTGAAATTTTAATAATTTCATTCTCAAGTTACTACAATTACTTTCAAAAAAGTTTAGGAATACTTCGTTGTCCTAAATCCAATGACCAATTTTATTTTATTTTTTGAAATCTTGATCCAAAATAAATGTTAAAAGTTTTAGGTCATGTGGTAGTACTTACTTTCCTTACTTTTTGTATTTAATTTTGTGATTATAGGATCAAAAAGATTTTAGTGGTACTTGAAACATCAAATATTCTTAAAAATATAACTAGCAGAAAGACTCAAAAGTAATTTCAGATGTGATTTTCGATAAGACTTTGTTAATTTACTAGTCATAAAATACTTTTGCGTATCAAAAACGATAAATTGTGAAGTTAATTATTTGGGCCCACGCGCACTAAAAATTCTGGATCCGCAACTGCCTGTTGTTGGAGTTTTGATTTGTGGCAAGAAAAGCCTCAGATATATATAGGTTGCCCAAAGAAGGTTGTCAGAATTGCAGCTGTGTTTTTTTGAATTGTAGGCCGAAACAGATGGCACGAAGATGAGAGGAATTTCCAAATTTATGATGGAAGTCGTAGTTGAAGATGACCGGCGAACTGGCATAGAGTAAGAGGAGATAATTGCGTCAAGATATATATATATATATATATATATATATATATATATATATATATATATATATATATATATATATATATATATATATATATATATATATATATATATATATAGAGAGAGAGAGAGAGATATGAGAGAATTCTTGAGAGTGAGAGTAAGGATTCATCTGTTTGGGGAAAATGTTTTTCGGAAACGTTTTCCTCATTTTTCGGTGTTTGGTGAACACAGAAAAAAGGAGAAAATATTTTTTGGAAAATGTTTTCCCAACTTTTCTAAGTAAAATGACTTACGAATTTTTTCTAAGTAAAACATTTTCCGAAAAATGGCAACACCCTCACACACACTCACACCTAACTTTCCATAGACTCCCCATGTTACCCAACCCACATCAACCACCCCTACCCTATCCCCTCATAAAAAAAATTATTTATATTAAAATTATTTTTTACAATTCTCCCCCCTCACCACCACCACCACCACCACACCCCCACACCCCGTCGGGTAAAAAAATTTAATTATTTTAAATTTATTTTTAAAAACTCCCCACTCCCACCACCACCACCTCAAGGTCAAAAAAAAAATTATTCATTTTAAAATTATATTTTAACAATTCTCCCACTCCCAAGCAATTTTTATTCATATTAAAATTATTTTTTAACAACCCTTACCACCCCCACCCCTACCAACCCACCCACCACCAACCCCCCTCCCGCAGTCAAAAGTTTTTTACTCATAATTAAATTAATTTATTTTTTAACAACTCCCCCCATCCAACCCCACTCCCCCAATCCCCTACTCTCGGAGGATACAGTTGGTAACTTGTAGATCGTTTTGGCATCTTGGGATAAATATGAAATTGTTGCTAGGGTTTCAATTTCAGATTAGAAATTAGAAATATAGGGATTCACTTTTTGTTTGTTAATTTTTACCAATTGGATCAATTAGTACAGAATGGCATTACTGATATATTTTGCTGTAATAACCATAATATTTATATTTAGTTATTAGATATTATTTCTTTTAATTAATTAGTTTTGTTAATTAAGTAATTGAATTTTTGAATCATTGGATTACCTTTTTCCTAAATGGACTAGGTTAAGTGGGCTAGTTTATTAAATTGGGTTACCTTTTATGAGTTGGGCTTTTAACCTTATGGGCTTAGGTTTAGGTAACCCAAAAATATATATACATCTTTATAAACCTAGAAACCTTATTAGTTTGCTAACTCTAGAAAGAAAATTATAGAGGGGGGGGGGCGGCAGAGAGAACTGCCGAGTAGAGAGAGAGAGAGAGACGGCTTAGAGAAAGAAAGAGAGAGGGAGGCGGCGGCCAAGGGAAGAAGAAGAAGGAGGAGGACTCCATTTTTGGGGTGTTCGAGGTTCAAGCTAAGGTAAGATCAAACCCTTCTTCGTTGTTTTGATTTTAAGATTTGAAAAACCTAATAAACTCTAGGTTCTTTGTGATTAAGATTAGGGTTTAGGGCTTGGGTATTAAAGGTTTTAGGCATGCTAGGGTTATGAAAAAGATGAGAGTTAGTGTGTTTTTGATGGGTGTCGTGTGTGTATGTGAGTCGTGTGTGTGTGTTGTGTGTGCGGCAGGTGTGTGTTGTGCAGTGTGTGTTGTGTGTGTGGTGAAGTTTATGTGCATGTGTTCTGCAGGGTGTGTGCTGTGAGTGTGTGTGTGTGTGTTCTGCGTGTGAGTGTGTGTGTGTTCTATGTGTGTGTGCGTGTATGTCAGCAGCTCTGTGTGTGTGTGGGTTAGGGTTTAGTGTGTGTGCTGGAAAAGGTGTACTTAGTATGTGTAATTGTGAATTAGAGAGTATTATTGGGGATTGAGTATAGAAAACCCTAGGGGTATTTTGGTAAAACCTATGGCGGATTGGTTAACCTAAGAAGATGTTAAGAAGGATTAACTTATAGGTAATAAGAAAGATTAAAGAATGTTCGGGTTAGGTAATTAGGCATTATTGTACCCTAAGAAACCTTTTTGCAATGATTGCAGATTCATGCGCATGAAGAATTGTTGGAAGTACTAAGCAAGGCTAAGGTAAGGGACTATACATCTGTAAGTTAATTGATTTCCGCTCCGTTTTATTATTTAGGCTTTCGCATATTTCTTGGCGATGTACGTTTCTTTGATACGTAAAAGCTGACCTCGCGTCAGTATTTGTTTTGACTCTCTCGTTTACCGTTATTTGCTAATCTTTTGTTATTCGTTTGCTAAATCGTTCTTTCAATTTCGTAAATACAGAATTTTATTGTTATTGTGAAAGTCCGTATTCTGTATAAAAATGAGTTTTTATATGATATGATTTTGTGTTCCATCAATGATCGCTAAGTAGACAACCTGCTTCGGCGGGGTATATTTGAAATTTAGCCTTCGGGCAAACTTTGTTCACCGCTGTGAATTAGTGGTGGGGTGTTCCGGATACACTGTTTAGGACTCTGCGGAGTCATTTTGTTCTCTTTATGGGATTTGGTTTGATAAGGTCAGTGGATCACTTATGTGATCATGATGTCTGTGAATGATTTGATTATCTACAGCTGGTATGGGACGGTTGTAGATAACTAGATCATTCGAGTCAACTTTGATCAGCTTATCAGCCCTTTGAATTTCCTTATAATCTGTGAGTGGTTTAGTTAGTTAAAACTGGTATGGGACGGTTTTAATTAAGTAAATCATTCGAGTCAATTTGAATCGATTTCGTCATCATTTGAAACTCCAAAATATTTGTCAACTTAGTTTGTGAAACCGTTGAGATTTTGAAAGACATTTTGTTTGAGATTTGGTAAATAACTATTTCGAATTTGTGTTCTGTTATGTCTTCGATTGTTACTTGAAATTTGTATCGTTTGATATTCCTTCAGGTCAACTCCTCCTTAGTAACCAGAGGGGTTGTATATGAACTTACTGGGCATTGTTCGCTCACCCTTTCATCTTCTTTTCTTCCGAATTTCATATAGGAAGAATGTGAAACGGTTCGGGAGCACTTCATAAGGAGTTCAAGGATCGTTTTATCTTATTTCATTTTAGACTCTTTAGTCAATTATTTCAGTTATTTGAGAGTTTGTAAGACTTTAAAGATTTTTGTTGGATTTGAGTTACCGTTATTTGGTTTTGAATTATTATTTATATTGGAGAATTAATATTATTATTGTTCTGGAAATTTGGGGTCGTTACATTTTGATACAGACCAACGAGTTGTCCAGGCAGCTGAAGGCCGAGGCGGGCGCTCCATGATCAACCAGGCGTGCGCCTCAAAGGGAAATATCACGGGCCAACTTTCTGGTGGAGAGGCGTACGCCTCAAGATAGGCCAGGCGGTCGCATCACTCTTGGATCAAGCCACGGGGTTTGAGGCGGGCGCTTCACAGGGAACGGGGCGGGCGCCTCGCGTCAAATTGCTGTTTCCTTAATTACGTTTTTGTTATTTCCTTAGTCATTTTTACTGATATTTTTGCACCTTTAAGCGGGGTTATTTTGGTCCTTCTTTCTTATGTCGTTTTGGGGTTTGATGGGAGTATTAATACTTTGTTTTTGAGAGATTAAACTCAGTTTTGATGATTGAAATTTTATAGAAAAGCTGAAGCTTTTTTCTTCAGAATCTTGGTTGTTATTCCGTTCGGCTATTTCTCATAGGCTTTTGGCTATCATTTGGTATCAGCAGCTCCAATAGTAGATAGCTAATATGAGGGCTCCCACTGATGTGCGCTCTGATTCAGACGACTCGTCTGATGAAGGAGGCTTTGCAGACGGGCGCAATCCCTTCGCTCGTGGTCATGAACGTGGACACAGGTTTAGGGCTGATCCTTCGAAGGATATCGGCATGAAGATCGACATCCCAGAGTTTGAAGGTAAGGCACACCCTGATGAGTTCATTGATTGGCTAAATACTGTTGAACGTGTGTTTGATTTGAAACCCATGGACGATAGTCATAAGGTTAAGGTTGTGGCAATCAAATTGAAAAAGCATGCTTCTATATGGTGGGAACATGTTAAGAAGCAAAAGGCGAGAGAGGGGAAATTGAAAATTCATTCTTGGGAGAAGATGAAAAAGTTGCTACGAAGGAAATTCCTTTCGGAACACTGTCGACAGGAGGCTTTTCTTGATTACCATAATTTGAAACAGGGGGACATGACCATCGAGGAGTTCAACAACGAGTTTGATCGTTTGCAGATGCGGCGTGACATTTCCGAAGAGGATGAACAGACCGTTGCTCGCTTCCTTGGGGGACTACGTGTTGACGTGTCGGAGGTGGTTCAATTGCAGCAGTATTGGACCTATGCGGATGTGTGTCGACTTGCCTTGAAGGTTGAGAAACAGTTGAAGCGAAAGAAAGCGGCGGATCGTTGGCCGAGCAGAGATGTTACCAACACTAGGGGCATTAGTAGTTCTAGCACAACAAAAGGGGTTCCCCCAACTGCTCCGAAGACACTAGTTGCAGCCACTTCGGGTACCACTTTAGCAAATACTAGGGGGAGGCAGCCTACGAGGTGCTTCAAATGTCAGGGTATTGTCACCTTCAAGCCGAGTGTCCCAACAGGAACGTTGTTGCCTTACTTGAGGAAGAGTTATCAGTCTATGATGAAGAAGACGAAGTGTACGACGTCGAGACCGAGGTGGTTTATGCAGACAAAGGTCTGGCCTTGGTGGTTAGACATGTGTTGAACACAACAGTTGTAGATGATGATCAGTGGCTTCGCCATAATATCTTCAATACAAAGTGCACTGCCAAGGGTAAGGTGTGCAAGGTTATTATTGATGGTGGTAGTTGTGAGAATGTTGTTTCTACTACAATGGTGGACAAGCTGAGTTTGCCTATGGTTGTACACCCACAGCCATATAAGTTGTCTTGGTTGATCAAGCGGTGCCTCGTGCAGTTTTCTATTGGCAAGCGCTATAGAGATGAGGTGTGGTGTGACGTGGTACCCATGGATGCATGCCATATTTTGTTAGGAAGGCTGTGGTTGTTTGACAGGCGAGTTAAGCATGATGGGTTCAAGAATACGTATACCTTCCGTATGAATGATGTCTCTATTACATTATGTCCTACGGACCCGAGACAGGAGCAGACTGCTAGTGATAAACCTATGACTGCTCTCCTTAGCCGTGCAGAGTTCGATTCAGCGACCGCAGTGGAACAGGGGTTCTATGTTCTTGTCTTGCTTGAGGAGAACGAATCAGGGATGTCCACACCCGCAGAGGTACAGTCATTGCTTGATGATTACGGTGATGTTACTCCTGAAGAGATTCCGCCGGGACTTCCCCCCATGCGGGATATTCAACATTGTATTGATCTTGTTTCGGGTGCTTCTATTCCGAACAAGGCTGCGTATCGGTTGAGACCCAAGGAACATGAAGAGTTGGAGAGACAGGTGAGGGAGTTACTTGACAAGGGTGTCATTCGGGAAAGTATGAGCCCATGTACGGTTTCGGCTTTGATGGTGCCCAAGGCGGAAGGGACATTACGTATGTGTATGGATAGTCGGGCGATCAATAAAATCACCATCAAGTACAGGTTTCCCATTCCTCGGATCGATGATTTGCTTGACCAATTACATGGTGCGGTGGTGTTTTCCAAGATTGATTTGCGAAGCGGGTATCACCAGATTCGTGTCAGACCGGGGGATGAGTGGAAGACGGCTTTCAAGACTCGGGATGGATTGTATGAGTGGATGGTGATGTCGTTTGGGCTCTCTAATGCTCCTAGCACGTTCATGTGACTCATGAACCAGATTTTAAGACCTTTCATTGGTACGTTTGTTGTTGTTTATTTTGATGATATCTTGATTTATAGTAAATCTGTGGAACAACACTTGGTACACTTGAGACAGATTTTTGATGTTCTACGTGAGCAGAAATTATATGCTAATTGTAAGAAGTGTCACTTTTTGACGGAGCAAGTGACTTTCTTGGGGTATGTTGTTACCAAGGAGGGTATTCGTATGGATGATTCGAAGGTGGAAGCTATTACTAGCTGGCCTACACCGACGAATGTTAATGATGTTAGGCGATTTCATGGTTTGGCTTCCTTTTATCGTCGTTTCATTCGGTATTTCAGCAGTATTATTGCCCCGCTGATTGACTGCATCAAGGGGAGTGTGTTTGTGTGGAATAAGGCAGCAGATGATGCTTTTCAGCTTTTGAAAACGGCGGTGACACAAGCCCCTGTTCTTATTTTACCTAATTTTGATGAAGTTTTTAAGGTTCATTGTGATGCCTCCAATGTTGGCGTTGGCGGAGTGTTGAGTCAGAATAAGAAGCCTGTCGCATTCTTTAGTGAGAAACTGAACGATGCTAAGAAGAAATACTTTACCTATGATAAGGAATTCTATGCCATTGCTCGCACCTTGGAGCATTGGCAACATTAACTATTGTCATGGGAGTTTGTGTTGTATTTCGATCATGAGGCATTCAAATACATTCGAGGACAGCATAAGCTTAATCTCCGACATGCCAAGTGGGTGGAATTCATTCAGATTTTTATGTTTGTCATTACACATAAGGCGGGAGTTCAGAACTGTGTGGCAGATGCTTTGAGCCGTCGGCATTCCTTGTTAGCTACACTGCGGGTCGAGATTTGCGGGTTTGACACTTTTCGTGATTTGTATCGTGATGATCCGTATTATGGGGATGTGTGGGAAAAGTGTTCCCGAGGTAATTTTCTGCAGTTTTTGATTCATGATGGCTATCTGTTTAAGGGTAACAAGCTTTGTGTTCCTTATTGTTCATTGCGGGACCTAATTATTTCTGAGAGTCATGAAGGGGGACTTGCAGGACATTTTGGCAAAGATAAAACCTTGGCACTTGTAGGCGAGCAGTTTTTTTGGCCAAAGTTGGGGCATGATGTTGCTCGGTTTGTGGAAAGATGTCGTGTGT
Organism: Adenophora triphylla var. japonica; assembly: GCA_022495995.1. Lineage (NCBI taxonomy): Eukaryota > Viridiplantae > Streptophyta > Magnoliopsida > Asterales > Campanulaceae > Adenophora > Adenophora triphylla. Next base: position 422,497 of record JAFEMH010000679.1, read on the forward strand.
GTCATGTAGCCAAGACTCGCAAGTCCAACGCAGGCCTCTATACTCCTTTGCCGGTTCCTATTGCTCCATGGGAGGACATTAGCTTGGATTTTGTGTTGGGATTGCCCCGTACACAACGACAGAAGGATTCCATTATGGTGGTGGTGGATCGATTTTTAAAAATGTCCCATTTTGTTTCCTGCAGTAAGACATTTGATGCAACACAAGTGGCAGACTTGTATTTCAAGGAGATTGTGAAGTTGCATGGCATTCCAAAATCACTTACTTTTGATAGGGATGTAAAGTTCGTTAGCCATTTTTGCCGCACATTGTGGAGGAAGATGGGTTCGCGCTTACAGTTCAGTAGCTCGTATCACCCGCAGACGGATGGACAAACTGAGGTAACTAATCGTAGTTTGGGTAATTTATTGCGCAGTTTGGTTGGTGACCATCCCCGCCAGTGGGACTTGACACTTGCACAGGCCGAGTTTGCTTATAATAATTCTCAGAACAGCACTATGGGCAAAAGCCATTTCCAAGTTTTGTAAGGCCGTAACCCTGTCAGTCCATTGGACCTCATTCCTCTTCCGGTTACCAGTCAATACAGTTCGGATGTAGAGGTGCGTGCAACTCAGATTAAAGAGCTTCATGAGCAGGTTCGCAAGTGCATTATAAGTCAAAACAACATGTACAAGCAGCGGGTGGACAAGCATCGCAAACGGGTTGTGTTTCAGGTTGGAGATTTGGTGTGGGTGCACTTGAGAAAGGAGAGATTCCCAGCTGGTCACTTTGGCAAGTTACAACCAAGGGCTGATGGTCCATTTCGTGTAGTGGAGCGGATCAATGATAATGCGTACAAGATCGACTTGCCCGGTGAGTACAACGTCTCTGCCACGTTCAATGTTGCGGATTTATCAGCTTACCATGGAGACAATGACGATGATGCCAACTCGAGGTCGAGTTTCTTTCAAGAGGGGGAGGATGATACAGACCAACGAGTTGTCCAGGCAATTGAAGGCCGAGGCGGGCGCTCCATGATCAACCAGGCGTGCGCCTCAAAGGGAAATATCACGGGCCAACTTTCTGGTGGAGAGGCATACGCCTCAAGATAGGCCAGGCGGTCACATCACTCTTGGATCAAGCCACGGGGTATGAGGCGGGCGCTTCACAAGGAACGGGGCGGGCGCCTCGCGTCGAGTTGTTGTTTCCTTAATTACGTTTTTGTTATTTCCTTAGTCGTTTTTACTGATGTTTTTGCACCTTTAAGCGGGGTTATTTTGGTCCTTCTTTCTTATGTCATTTTAGGGTTTGATGGGAGTATTAATACTTTGTTTTTGAGAGATTAAACTCAGTTTTGATGATTGAAATTTTATAGAAAAGCTGAAGCTTTTTCTTCAGAATCTTGGTTGTTATTCCGTTCGGCTATTTCTCATAGGCTTTTGGCTATCACATTTGCTGTCAACAAATTAAAATGAAAGACACAAATGCTGCTCCTAGTATACTGTAAGTAAAAACTTTTTTCCTGAATTGCAGTGTGTATGTATGTAAGGTGTACATGTACCCTATACCCTATGGGTATAGGGTATAGGGTATACCCTATAGGGTATAGAGTGTAGGGTATAGGGTATAAGGTATAGGGTATTCACTATAGGGTACAGGGTATACCCTATAGGGTATATGGTATAGGGTATAGGGCATAGGGTATACCCTATAGGGTATAGGGTAAAGGGCATAGGGTATAGGGTATACCCTATAGGATATAGGGTATAAGGTATAGGGTATAGGATATAGGGTATAAGGTATAGGGCATAGGGTATATGGTATACCCTATAGGTTTAGGGCATAGGGCATAGAGTATAGGGTATACCCTATAGGGTACAGGGTATAGGGTATATAATGTAGGGTGTAGGGTATAAGGTATAGGGTATACCCTATAGGGTATAGAGGGTATTATAGTATATAGGGTATAGAGTATAGGGTATAGAGTATAGGGTTTAGGGTATATGAGGTTTAGGGTTTGAGGGTATATTATTAAGTATTATTAATATTTTAAAAGTATAATTATTTTTTTAAAAAAATTTATTTTTGAATTGAGATAAATATTTTAGACATTTTTTTGTAAGGAAGTTTTTTTTAAAAAAAATTATATAAAATAAGTTAGAAATTAACTAAATATTTTTATCTGTTATTACTTAGGTATATTAATATTTCTTAGATGTTTAAATTATTAAATTAATGATTATTATTATTAATTAATAACATTAATATTATTAATTATATAATAATAATTATTAATATATTCAATTATTTAATTTAATAATTAACAATAGCATCATTATTAGTAATATTATTAAGTATTATTACTTATAATTTTTAAAAAGAAATAAAAGTATATAATATAAAAACATTTACTTTTTGGATATTATGTATTATTACTAGTTATTATTATTATTATTATTAAGTATTATTATTAATTATATAATAATAATTATATATTCAATTATTTAATTGAATAATTAACAATAGCATCATTATTAGTATTATTATTAATTATTATTACTAATAATTTTTAAAGAAATAAAAGTATATAATATAAAAATATTTACTGTTTTGACATTATGTATTATTACTAGCTATTATTATTATAATTATTATTATTATTATTATTATTATTATTATTATTATTATTATTAAGTAATATTATTAATTATATAATAATAATAATTATATATTCAATTTTTTAATTGAATAATTAACAATAGCATCATTATTAGTATTATTATTAAGTATTATTACTAATAATTTTTAAAGAAATAAAAGTATATAATATAATATAAAAACATTTACTTTTTTGGAGTATGGTGATGCTGCTGGCTTTTATCAATCACTTGAATTTGATTATTTTTTGGCATACTGCAAGCATAGTTTCAAATTGGGTCATGCTCTGTCCAATTGTAGATTTGCGAAGGGTAATAGCCCTCATGATCAGTCTGAGAAAGTAGAGACTGCTGAAACAGGTCATTTTGGGCTGAGGCAGTTAGTACTGCTTGCTATTTGGTGAACAGATCTCCATCAACTGCAATTAAGCTGAAGACTCCTCAAGAGGTATGGTACGAAACTCCCTCTGATTATTCTGGCTTGCGTATATTTGGTTGTCCTGCTTATGCTCATGTTAATGATGGTAAATTTGAGCCTAGGGCAATGAAATGCATATTTCTAGGGTATGCTACTGGAGTTAAAGGATATAGACTGTGGTGTATTGAAAAGGATAGAACTCCAAAATTTATTGTTAGCAGAGATGTTACATTTAACGAGTCTGCTATGTTTGGCCAGAAAGAGGAGCTTGATGATCTTGCAGGTAACAAAGATCACGGTGTTGACCGAAAGGTGGAGTTTAGAGTTGAAATTCCTATTTTACAGCCAGCGATAATCATGATGAAGAATCACAAAGTATAGCAGTAAGGAGAGCAAGGAGGGAGATCAGAAAACCTCAAAGGTATGCTGGTTGTGTTGAGGTTATTGATAATAATTCTGTTGCATTTGCCTTGGCAGTAGCAGCTGATATTGATTCGGATGAACCTCGATCATATAAAGAGTCTGTTCAAGGTAAAGAAGCATCATAATGGCTGTTGCTATGAACGAGGAAATGGAGTCACTTTCAAAGAATGAAACATGGGATCTTGTACCATTATCGAAGGGAGTGAAACCTGTAGGATGCAAATGGGTATTCAAGAAGAAAGAAGGCATTCCCGGAGTTGAGCCACTACGGTTCAAGGCAAGGCTTGTGGCAAAAGGTTTTTCGCAGAAGGAGGGAATTGATTCTCATGAGGTGTTCTATCCAGTTGTAAAGCACAAAACGATTCGAGTCCTTCTAGCTATGGTGAGTGCATTTGATCTTGAGTTAGAGCAACTTGACGTGAAGACGGCTTTTTTACTCGGGAATCTCGAAGAGCAGATTTATATGTAAAAACCCATGGTTTTCTTGATTCTGAAAAAGAAGACAATGTGTGTTTACTTAAAAAATCTTTATATGGGTTGAAACAATCTCCGAGACAATGGTATAAGAGGTTTAATGCGTTTATGGTTTCTCACAAGTTTACTCGGAACGAGTTTGATAATTGTGTTTGTAGGATGTGGCTCGTGATTTTGTTGCTTTGAGGCGGACGCCTGGTGTAGGACGGGGCTGGCGTCTGGCGTGTCATAGCTGGGAGTCTTGGATGGCAGCTTCGAGGTGGCCGCATGACATTGGCGAGGAGGGCGCATCAGGGGCCGAAGCTGTGGCTGAGGCTGGAACGTCGCAAGGCGGGCGCCTGGGTTATCTTGAGGCGGGCGCCTCAAGGTGACGGGGTGGGTTTTGGACCTACGGGCTTTTGTGTTAGTTTTCATAGTTGGGTTAGGGTTTGTGTCTTATATAAATATAGATTGTAACCCTATGAAACTGTATGATACATTGCACATATAATACAAAGGCACGGTTCAAAACCCCAATCGATTTCCATCTCTTTTCTCTTTCGATTTCTCAATTGCTTGTGTGTGTGTTCTTGGGGTAAGCCAAGAAGATTCTTGGGATGGAGATTCGCCAAGATAGGAAATCTAGGAGATTGTGGTTGTCTCAAGCCGGCTATGTGGAGAAGGTGTTGGAGAGGTTCAATATGCGGGATGCAAAACCTATGAAGACACCATTGGCGAGTCATTTTAATTTATCTGCCTCAGATTCCCCGAGTTCTACTGAAGATATTCAGAGTATGTCAAAGGTTTCCTATGCAAGCGCAGTGGGATGTCTCATGTATGCTATGGTTTGCACTAGGCCCGATTTAGCGCAAGCCATTAGTGTGGTTAGCAAGTATATGGCGAATCTTTTTTTTTTTTGGCGAAAAGGTCAATGCCCCCTATATTTTATTGAAAATTAAAAAGTACAATAAATAAAAGAAAAACCATAAAATAAAATAAATAAAAAGGTCAATCAAATTGCCTTTTAGGAATCCAAGGCCTTTTAGGCTTGAGGTTTTTTTATTTAGCTTTCGATCAAGATTTTCCTCGTTTTCCTTTAACCTTTTGAAAGTCATCTTCTTCATCATAATAATCTTCAAAATTATCACAGTCAGCCATTGGAGCCCACGGGTCGACATGAACTCCTCTAACAATACCCCCATAAGTGTGAGCATCATGATATGCCGAAGGAGAAATAGCAGAAAGACCGCCTTCCGGTTCAGAATCGCATTTTTCCCGAATAGTAAGAGCTTCTTTGAGGTTTTTTGGGTTTAAAAATTCGGGATTAAAATATTTATGATTTGGCATACGAGCAGTAGAGGAACGTAAGTTAGGAGCTGATGAAGCTTGAATTTGTCTAACCTTTTCCCGATCGAGATTTAGAGCTTCACTATCCAAAGCATGCCGTCATAGGGATGGATGGTGAGGCCGTAGACCCCTTTTGATTGGCCAAAGCTCCCAACTAAGCTACCAGAGTTTCATTGCCTGTATTTATCTCAACAATAGTTGTGTCATCCAAGACTACCAATTCTTCACCTTGAGTGTCAACCGACTCATTATGGGTATCTATATCTTCACAACCATTTTCGGCTGACCGCTCAATAGAAAGAACAATCCCCCCATCGAGATCAACAACCACAGTTTCTTTAGATTTATCTGCTTGAGATGCCCCATTGATAGGCTCAACATTCCCAATTGACAAAGAAGGATCTTTCACTTTAGCTTTTTCAACATAAATCATTTTATTTCCCACATTGACACCCTTCGTTAGACCACCAGCATTTATCTCTTCCGGAGTATCTTTTGCAGCCGTGTGACCCTCATTCAGCACCTCCTCACTACCTCCTTTAACTTCAGCCCCATTCTTCTTATTTGGCTTCTTAGGATGAAGGTAGAAACACTCCTTCGGATCATGGCCTAACTTATATCAGTTCTTACAATAGCTTGGGAGGTTATCAAACTCTAAAGGCTGCCAAAAACTTGAAAAATCATCTCCGCAATCAATGAAAACTCTAGACGGAAGTTTCTTCAAAAGATCAACTTGAACAAGAACTTTAGCCACACTAGGTCTTGATAAGTTACAAGTTGCTTGATCTATTGCTAGCGGCTCCCCAAATATATTGGCAATAGAAAATAAACATACCTTGTTAAACATATGGATTGGGAGGCCGGGTAATCCAACCCAAACAGGAAATAATGAAGACTCCTTATCCGGCCTCCAAGAAGGCGACCAACGGAACACACGCATAGGAAAACGTCCAAGATGCCATAGTTCTTTTGCCCAAAGTCTATTGAAATCTCCCTCATGCACAATCTGAATAAGAATATGTTTAGGATCAATATGACCCAATTTAAAATCTGCCTTCAGTCCAAACTTCAAGAAATGCTGCCTTGTAACTTCTATTGATGGCCGACCATGAGAAAATTTTCCAACCAAGGTGTATTTGAATGGCTGGGCTAAAACAGCATTGGGAAGCAGTTACGTGGATTCTTAGATACTTGAAGGGCACTATGGATTATAGCATCATGTTTGGAGGTAAGAGTGAGGAGCTTTCTGTTGTGGGATATGTTGATTCAGATTATGCGGGTGACTTGGATCGGAGGAGCTCGACTACGGGATATGCATTTACTCTTGCAGGTGGTCCTATATGTTGGAGGTCTATGATTCAATCCATCATTGCATTGTCTACAACGGAAGCAGAGTACATGGCAGCGGTTGAAGCTGCAAAGGAAGCCTTATGGCTTAGGGTTTGGTCAACGAATTGAGCATTCAGCAAGGTGGAGTGAAGTTGCTTTGTGACAGTCAAAGCGCGATATTTCTAGAGAAGAATCACATTTATCATCAACGGACGAAACACATTGATGTGCGGTTTCACAAGATTCGGGAGTTGGTTGATATGAGTGAGGTTGTGTTAGAGAAGGTTCATACTACAGAGAATGCAGCTGATATGTTGACGAAGTCGGTTGCTACTGACAAGTTCAAGCATTGTTTGGATTTGTTTCACATCTCTTTCGATTTCTCAATTGCTTGTGTGTGTGTTCTTGGGTTATTGTTTAATTGCTTCCGCTGCGATTGCACAACAGTTTATTCGAGAAAGTTGTCAGATGACTCCTTTATCTATTTATTGCTATATGTGGATGACATGTTGATTGCAGCAAAGGATAAGACTGAAATTGATATGTTGAAGTCTTTGTTGAATAGTGAGTTTGAAATGAAAGACTTGGGTCCAGCCAAGAAGATTTTGGGCATGGAAATTCGGAGAGACAGAAATGCAGGCTTGTTGTATTTATCTCAACAAAAATACATCGAAAAAGTCTTGCAGTCTTTTCAAATGAATAATTCCAAGCCGGTTAGTACTCCATTGGCAGCACATTTTAAACTTGATGCTAGTGTATTACCAAGTACTGAAGCAGAGAAAGACTATATGAGTAAAATACCTTACTCAAATGCAGTCGGAAGCTTAATGTACGCAATGGTCTGCACTAGACCAGATTTGGCTCATGTCGTTAGTGTAGTGAGAAGATTTATGGGTAGTCCCGGAAAGGCTCATTGGGAGGCAGTTAAGTGGATAATGTGTACTTGAACGGCACCAGAGATGTTTGTTTGGTCTTTGGTTCTGATGGTGTTATCGGTGATCTTGTTGGTTATACCGACTCTGATTATGCTGGTGATCTCATAAAAAGGAGATCACTAACATGTTTTATCTTTACTCTTTATGGATGTGCAGGAAAGCAACTCTTCAATCTACAGTTGCTTTGTCCACAACTGAAGCGGAGTATATGTCTTTGACAGAAGGAGTAAAGAAGGTATGTGGTTACTTGGTCTCATTGGTAGCTTGGGTTTGAATGTTCAAAGCCCTATCATTTATTGTGATAGTCAGAGTGCTCTGAGCCTAGCTAAAAATCCAGTGTATCATGAGAGATCAAAGCATATTGATGTCAGGTTAAACTTCATTCGAGATGTGATCGAAGATAAGGTAATTTCCATAGAGAAGATAGCCACAGCAAATAACCCAGCAGATGTACTGACAAAGCCATTAACTGTTGACAAGTTCAAGCATAGCTTGGACTTGGTGAATGTTCGCACAGCTTGAGTCCTTAGGGGCTGGAAGGCAGGGAGGTATTTGTGGTTTGTGTTTTGGTATTTTGCGAATTCAATTCAAGGTGGAGAATTGTTAAAGTGTCTTGAATTCTAGATGTAGCAGCCCGGACAGTAGTTCGACTCAGAATATTTGGGATCTTGGCCCAAATAGGTAGCGGAGGTTACAAGATATTAGCTAAAGTTTGTAGCCCATGGCAGTTGAATTAGTGCAGTTGTATTACGGTTGTTTTACAGTTTTCTAGATTAGATAAAAGGTTTCTCCATCACTGGCTATTCATCTGTATATTCTGTTAATATTGTTTCTGTATATTCTGTGTTTCAACACTACCTATTCATCTGTTTAATAAGAATTGTCTTTTCTATATAGCTCGTATTTTTTTGTGAATCGTTAGCAATTGATCAAGCTACAGCAACACTAACACGACCTAGCATTGCTAAAGTTTTGGTTCAAGTTGATCTGTTGAAAACTTCCAATTAGAGTGTTTTTGGAGTATGGTGATGCTCCTGGCTTTTATCAATCACTTGAATTTGATTATTTTTTGGCATACTGCAAGCATAGTTTCAAAGTGGGTCATGCTCTGTCCAATTGTAGATTTGTGAAGGGTAATGACCCTCATGATCAGTCTGAGAAAGTAGAGACTGCTGAAACAGGTAATTTTGGGGCTTCAAAGCCAACATGGCAAAGAAAACCCACTCGAATTACTAGTCTCACCGAGGAAATTATCCATGACAAGGCTACCCCTTCAAAGCCAAATTATTTGCCTACTAATTTTGTTGAGGTTGTTGAGGTCGTAGCACCTGTTAATGCGCCTTCTTCATCCAAATCCCCTAGCGTTATTCCGGGTTTTAAGTCTTCTCCGGAAGAAGCAGCGGAATCGAATGCAAAGGAGAAAAAGTTATTGACCATTGACGGTTTCAAGGGCACATTAGATGATATTATTCAAAGAGTGGAAAATACAAATGCTCAAGTAATTACTACTTCGCTCGTACAAGCCAATGGTAAGGATTGCTACAAGGGCAACACTGAAGAATTAAATCTGGAAATACAACAACTAAGATTACTATTGTAATTGAAAAGCAATGGGGTGTATTGGACATTCAAAATTAGTCTGTTGCTTCACCTTCAGTTCCGTTGACTGCAGCTGATTTAGAGCGAGAAGAAAAGCAAAGTTGATTCGGGAAAAAGTTAGGAAAGCTCAAGCTTTATCAACTCCTACTTTACATCCCTGAAACTTGTCGTCCCAATTCGAAATATTTTAATACTTTGTATCATACTTATCTCTCTGTTACTATTCCTTTATGGAACAAATGTAAATCTGATCGAGAAGGTTATAATCTCTCTGTTACTATACCTTTCCGAAATATTTTAACCCGATCTCTGATTTTGATTAATTATTTTATTTTATATATTTTATGGCATTTGATTTGCAGCAGCGGTGAGTGCTGGTGGATTTTGTTGTGTTTTGTGATTGTTTTTTTTTTTTTTGAGGATTAATGATGAGGATCGGTGGTGGTGGTGGTAGTGGTGGGCGAAAAATATTGGTGTTAAACAGTTTAAATTGAGTGGGTGGTGGCGAGTTGGTGGCACAACGATGGTGTGCTAGTGGCCTGATTTGAACAAAGGCAAGAAAGCCTTTTCAAGGTTTAATGACCTTTAAGTCTTTAAGTTTTGGAGTCAAATAACTAAACTATCCATTACATGACAGAGGCATAACTAATTTCGTTAAGTTTTTAACGTTCGTTAAGATTCAGGGGGAAAAGTGGGATGATTATAACATAAGGACCCACTTCGGGACACTTTTCGAGCTGGGATGCAAAGTGGAAATCGGTGTATAATCTGGGGGATAAACATATTTAAGTCTTATACGGATGTCTCACAACCTGAGTATGCAATGGCCCGACAATACGGATGGACGGTAGGAGGTGTGAATGTATCACCATGGGCACAAGGGAGGATGATGACTATTATAATGAAGAAGATGAATTTATTCCGGGAAAAAAAGGACATGGAAAGGACACATCCAAAGGATGAGGCACTAAAACATATTGGGGAGGCAATAAAAGACAATGGGGATAGATTTTATTTTTATTTTTATTTATTTTTGTTTGATTTCTTTGTTGTTCTATGATGGTTTGATCTAGTCCTCTATCATATTTTATGTTATATTTTAATAAAATTTAGGAGGCATTGAAGCCATTTTCAATTAAAATTTAGGACACATCCTTATAAGAAGGATCGTCCAGAGGACAGTCATTAAACATTTACAATATTTATTATTTATTTATTATTTTTTTTTTTGAGCAAATGGCTATGCAATATATTTCAATTCACTTAGAAAAGCCAAATATGTATCCCATTATTGTTAGGTTATTTTATTATTGTATCTGTAAAGATGATTAATAGCCACTAAGGAAATAGAACACATTGAGACTTATAAATCATTACACCCTTTATTTCAATAATAATAATCCTCCATAATAGACACTCGAGGAAGCTTATTAATAGACACTCAAGGAAACTTATTAAAAGAAACTAGAAATTAAGCTCATACGTCTTCCCACTCTTTATTTCGCCATATTATTATGCACACATACACACACATATTATTCGGTCGCGTTGAGAAAAGCATCAATCCAGTAGCCTCAACGGCGCACATTTATTCGGTAGGTTTGACAACGACCCCGATAGCATCAAGCCAGGAGCCTGAACGGCCAAAAAATCCACTGATAATCCCATTATTCAGTAGTGCTGAGAAAGCAGTACCTCTTACTGTACCAAATGGTCCAAATACGGTATTCTTGTCGGTGGAAAATGATAATGAGGTCACAACAAGATATCCAGATCTCATACCAGTTGTCCCGCTTATGTTGTTTAGTTTCTCCTTCTTAATGTCAATGCTAATCTGTTCAAGATTAGTATAGATTGTTAAAGACTAAATATTACTCCTTCCGTAATGTTCAAATTTCAATAAGAGAACATTCTGAAATGTTAATAGCTTTTTGTACAATTAAATGACAATGATGCATAAATATTATTGTTTTTCCCTTTTCAAACATTTAGTTTTGCAAATATAAAATGACTAGTGAAACAAAAAATATAATTGTTGACAAACATTTAGGGATAAAGTTTTTTTTTTAAAAGGACATTTATTTCGGGATTTTTTTTTTATTTTGAAAATAGACATTCATTTAGGAACAGCGGGCGGGAGTAATAAAGATATCAATGTCAATCTGTTCAAGCTTAGTAAAGATTGTTAGAGACTAAAGATTAGTAAATATTTTTAGAAACTGAAAACTGATGAAAAACATATACTATACACACCAAATATATACTCCCTCCGTCCCACGTGAATAGACACCAAAAATCTTGGCACAATAACTAAGGAAAATGAATATAATAATGAAAATGTGTGGTAGGAAATGAAGAGAGAGAATGAGTGGAGTTGGTTGAATAAATTGTGTGGTAGGAAATGAAGAGAGAGAATGAGTGGGTGGGGTAGGATGAATATAAAATAATAAATTCTTTTCCATTTTGGGCAGTGTCTATTCACGTGGGACGTCCCAAAAAGGAAATAAGTGTCTATTCACGTGGGACGGAGGGAGTATAGTACTATGTACCTCACTACTTTCAGTTCCGGTAGTCCATCCGAATGTGTTTGAGTGGTCCAAATTACCCTCATCATCTTGGCTTGTGAATCTAATTGTGTTAATACAATCATCATAGGTGAATGAGATATTTGATATGGCACCCTTCGGCACATACGACCAATCGTTTCCTGGAATTTGACTGCCCCACTGACGGAATCGTTGTTCAGCTAGAGGCTTTAGATAAACTCCAATAGCATCAAGCCACCAGCCGGAACGGCCATGAAACCCTACGAAGCCTTGATCTATCGCCAGCAATGAGAAAGCGGTTCCCCCGCCATTACCAAAAGGTCCATAACTTTTATTTTTGTTGGTGGTAAAAGACAACGATGTTACCACCAGGCCACCGTGTTCACCAATCGTCCCACTAATGCCACTGATCTTCTCGACTTTGGCATCAATATCAATCTGTAGGTGTAATAATATTGGTACATAAGCTTAAAATATAATTATCATAAGAACATATTAGATTGATACAAATATTAGGAGAACAGATGTGATCATATATATATATTGTTCACCTCAGCGTTCATGCTGCCCACTCTTTCACCAAATTGATCGGAGAGTTCAGTATTGCCGGATTCATTTTGACTTGCAAAGCGGATGGTGTTAATAATATCACCATAGGTGATGGAAATACGAGTTATTGGACCATTGGGTACATATGTCCATGGTTGTCCACCTTGACCACCCCATGGACCAACACTTAGATTTTCCTTAGGCCTTACATACACTCCAATAGCATCAAGGTGCCAACCACTACGGCCATGAAACCCACTAATATATTCAACATCATTAACTTTATATGAGAAAGCAGTTCCCCCGCCGGAACCAAAAGGTCCATAACTTTTATTTTTGCTGGTGGTAAAAGACAACGATGTTACCAACAGACCGTAGAAGCCAGTGTATTGACCAATCGTCCCACTAATGCTACTGAGCTTCTCAACCTTGGCATCAATATCAATCTGTAGATGTAATAATGTAGATGTAATAATATTGGTACATAAGCTTAAAATATAATTATCATAAGAACATATTAGATTGATACAAATATTAGGAGAACAGATGTGATCATATATATATATATTGTTCACCTCAGCGTTCATGCTGCCCCTTCTTGTACCAAATTGATCGGAGTGTTCCGTATTGCCGGATTCATTTTGACTTGCAAAGCGGATGGTGTTAATAATATCACCATAAGTGATGGAAATTTGAGTTATTGAACCATTGGGTAAATATGTCCATGGTGATCCACCTTGACCACCCCATGGTCCAACAACTGAATCTTGTGGTGCCTGCAAAATAGTTATGAATCAAGCAGTGTTATAAGGATTGCCAAGCTAATTAACTCTATAAAATGTAAGGAGAAAAAGTACCATTTCCCTCTTTATAGATTTGTGAGTGAATTAGATCGATGTGTATATAACTTCATTTCTGAAGGTCTTTTTATAGTGCTTCGAATTAAAGCAAAGGGTTTAAATTATTAATTACTTGTTTTACATGTAAATCATATGGAGATAGGAGATGATTCGATTCATCTCTATCTCTTTAGTACCCTCCCACGTTACCATGGCCGTTGTACTATTTGCCCTTCACTTTTGCTTTTGAGCCACTGATTAGTAAGGTAGTAAGTGGGAAAGGAGAAAAGAAAGGAGAAAATATATCTTCAAATGGTCCATTTTCTAGTTGTTTTTGTTTGGGATCAAACGTGGAAGTAAGAAAGTTCACGCGGGTCTTGGACCCTTGGTACTATCTGTCACTGTTAGTATTGATTTTTTAATGTTTTTTGTGAATTGAGAAAAAAGATATCAAAAGTAATTCCACATTTAGCTATATTATATTTTGAATTTGTGAGTCCACTTTGCATGCAATCAATACAAAAATTTAAATAAATATTTACTTGTTTTGTACCCTTATTATAAAAATGAAATCAATTAAAGACATTACATGTAGACAAAAAAAAAAAAAACTGCTACTAAATATTTATTTATCGACTGCATCGATTAATATTCATTAATTTCTTTATAAGACCTAAAGTTTTTTACTTTTTTTATCTTCAAATTAATTTTTATTAAATTATATGATAAGATAAATAATAATTTATACGAAAGAAACTATAAAATAGATATAAATATATAATAGAAGTTTTTTTTTAATGTGTATTGCATATATAGTTCTTATTTATATGAATAAAATTAGATATTTTTTACTTAGTTCTTTTTTATTAAATAATGTAATTATTTCAATTGCATTTTATGATATTATCATAACTATTTAAATTTTATTTAATATAACAAATGTAACAAAAAAATAAAACTTGTAGTGAATATAAAATTAAATCCTATATATTTAAGTATTTCATTAACTCCTTCAAATATGTAAGGATAACTCGCATATTATTTACAAGAGTTGTAGGGAATAAAATTAAACTATATGTACTTAAGTATTTTAATTGGACTTTATTAGTTGATTTATGGTGAGAAGTAATGTAAGTGAGACGGACATTAAATAAGGATAATATTGATAATTTGATCATTAAGTTGATGTAATAATTGTATTTCTTAAAAAAATTGTAAAAATTCCAAATTCAACAGGTATTTTTAATCAGATGTAGTATTTAAATCGATTTAAAAATTAATGAGAAAAAAATATATATTTATTGTAATTACAAATATAAATAAATAACTATTTATGACTTGTGATCTTGTAATAAAAATAGAAAACATTGAGAAGGAAAAAGGAAAAATAACTATCACACTCATCTTTATGAAACAAAGGAAATATTACAATTAATAAGCCTAATACTTAATAGTAAATAGAGGGGCTTAGTAGTAAATATCAGTCCAGCTTTCAAGCACACTCATCTTTATCAAGATATACATTAGTAGCCATTGTAATGCTTTGAGGATTAGCAAAATCAAGGCCAAATTTCTTGATAAGATCATTTGTATATTTGGCTTTATTAATGAAAATTCCTTCTTCAGTTCGTTTAACTTGAAGACCGAGGAAAAAGATTAATTCTCTCATCATGCTTATCTCGAACTTGATTTACATAAGTTTCTCAAATATCTTGTATAGGTTTTCGTTAGTAGACCCAATTATAATATCATCTACATCTATTTGAACTAACAATGAGTGACCATTATGCTTAGCAATGAATTAGGTTGTATCGATTTTACCTTTTTCGAACTTCTCACTAAGTAGAAATTTGGAGAGAGTTTCATACCATGCTTTTGATGCTTGCTTTGTAGGGGAAATATAGGGTCTTGATCTTGATACTAAGGCCGGATATATGATTGAATCGTGTATAATCCACTTTCCGAATAAAGTATTTCGACCCTTAATGCCTGGGTTACACAAAATCTTTATTGGGATAAGACAATCACACAATTTGTTTTCTAGGCAAAGAGAACAAATCAAAACTTGAGAATTGTTTGCTTTCGTTATTGTTGTATCACTTGTGTTTTTCATATATGTACAACTGAGATCAATCCCTGTATATATACAGATGGAGAGGTATTAGTTAAAGGGTACAATCAAAAGACATGACTTTAGCCAAGCAATGTGTCTCTTCATTTTGAAAAGGCATCTGTACAGGAACTGCACGGCCGTGTCTTATGAACTGCACGGCCGTGTTGTTCATACCTGCACGGCCGTGTCATATGAACTGCACGGCCGTGCTGTTCATACTGATCAGCAAAAAGAGCTACCCTTTAACTTTTACTTCTATATCGAGGTTGACTTCGTTTTAGCTCAAACGAGTGTGTACTCCACACTTTCCCTTACTCGTATCCGAGTCTAATACGAATCACATTGATCTCTTAGTAAATCACCATTACAATAAAACAAGTTGATGACACTAAAATCACCAACAAATCCCCTCCATTTTAGTGTAATCCTTTGATTTACTAAACTGTATAAATAACGAAACAAACGAATGCATAAATGAAAATGTCTTGCGATTGAATTTTCATCTTAGTATAATACACATTTCAAATACTCGAGAATCGGGGTGTCGTAACGATTGAACCCGTCAACTCATATGAATACCTGAAGATACTATACACATAAGTTCAGTACAATTCTCTTTGTTTAATCTTGACACTTTTACAAGCCATGTGTCCATATCCATTAGTGAACATATAGGAAGCCAAGTCCTAGCTTCTTGAAGCGGCAAAACTTCATGTCCACATAGGTAGTTCCTTTTAATCTTGCACCTGCATTTGCAATTTTTCAAAGGAACTATTAAGAAGATATTCTTCAACCTAACCTTTACTTGCAGGTCTGAACACATACCTTGGGAAAGATAATAACATGTGTTCCAATCTCCAACTGCGAGCTTTCCACATTGAATTCAAGCTTCTAACGTTGTATTAGAAGGGAATTGGGTATCTCACAATTAGAGGATTAAATGGACTTTAATCCCATTCCCATTGCAGACTTATTTACCAAGTCTCTGGCTAACCCCTTCGTCAAGTGGTCAGCCAAATTTTGTTGCGACCGAACAAACTCAACTGATATCACACCATTCATGATTAACTCCCGAATCATACTATGTCTGACACCCAAGTGTCTAGACTTGCCATTATAAATCTGACTATAGGCCCTAGCCAAGGTGGCAGCACTATCACAATGGATAGACATTGGTGATATCGGTTTTGGCCATAATGGAATCTCATATATCAAGTTCCGAAGCCACTCCGCTTCTTTTCCAGCAGCAGCCAATGCTACAAACTCAGATTCCATTGTAGAATGTGTAATACATGTCTGCTTTTTGGAAGCCCAAGAAATGGCACCTCCTCCAAGCAAGAACACCCAACCACTAGTAGAAGATGAATCTTCTTGGTTGATCCAACTAGCATCTGTGTAACCTTCTAATATAGAAGGATGTCCACTATAACACAAACCATAGTCCATAGTACCTTTTAAGTACTTGAACACCCTTGTTATAGCATGCCAATGCTGTCTACTAGGATTACTAGTGAACCTACTCAATCTTCCAACTGCATAAGCAATATCAGGTCGAGTGCCCGTCATAGCATACATCAAACTGCCTATGGCTTTTGAGTATTCAAGCTGTGACACAGGTTTACCAGTATTTGATACAAGTTTCTCAGTAGGATCCATGGGAGTACTAACTTTGGAACAATTATCACAATTAAACCTCTTGAGAATTTTCTCAATATAATGAGATTGTGATATTGCAATTCCCTTGTTCATCCGTTTAATCTTTATACCAAGAATTACATCGGCTTCTCCCATGTCCTTCATCGAAAACTTTGATGACAAAAACTTCTTAGTTTTATCAACTACATTTTGGTCAGTGCCAAAAATCAACATGTCATCTACATATAGACAGATGATTACACCTTTACCGGATTCATCAAATCTGCTATATACACATTTGTCGGACTGATTTAATACAAAACCATTCGACAAAACAACCTCATCAAATTTTTGATGCCACTGCTTAGGTGCTTGCTTCAGCCCATACAATGACTTAATTAACTTACATACCTTATGCTCATTACCTGGCATAACAAATCCTTCAGGTTGCTTCATATACACTTCTTCTTCCAAATCACCATTTAAGAATGCTGTTTTGACATCCATTTGATGGATCAATAGATTCTGAATAGCTGCCAAAGCTATCATAAATCTAATAGTAGTGATACGAGCAACCGGTGCATAGGTATCGAAGTAATCGATCCCTTCCTTTTGTCTAAAGCCTTGGATTACCAATCGAGCTTTAAACTTGTCGATAGTTCCATCGACTTTCATCTTCTTTTTGAAGATCCATTTGCACCCCAAAGGTTTACAGCCTGGTGGTAAATCAGACAAGACCCATGTATTATTTTCCACAATAGAACCAATCTCATCATCGATGGCTTCTTTCCAAAAACCAGCGTCTCGAGATTTTATTGCTTCATCATAGGTTCTTGGATCCTCCTCTATACTATAACAGTAAGAGTATTGAGATTCAATTTGATCTCTTGATCCCATAACTAAATATAGTTGAAAATCAGAACCATATGATTTAGCTTTCCTTACTCTTGTACTCTTACGAGGTTCGGGTGTCTCACTTGGTACATCAATTGAATGATCATCCATTTGAGATTCAGCCGACATTGGTATAATATCCTTGGGTCTAGGTATTGAAGAGAAACGATTCTCATCAAAGATTGCATCTCTTGATTCTATAATTGTGTTTATAGAAATGAATTCATTAGGTTCTATAACATAAAACCTATATGCCTTGGAATGCTCAGCATATCCAACAAAGATGCAATCAACACCTTTTTCTCCCAACTTTTTCCTTTTAGGGTCCGGAAGTCTAACCACGGCCCTACATCCCCAAACTCGCAAAAATGCTAAGTTTGGTCTTTTCTTATACCAAAGCTCATATGGGGTAATCTTGTTCCTTTTATTAGGAACTCTATTCAATAGATGACAAGCCGTTAACATGGCTTCACCCCAAAACCCGTCACTCAAGCCAGAGTAAGACAACATGGCGTTAACCATTTCTTCAAGAGTTCTATTCTTCCTTTCAGCCACACCATTTTGTTGTGGTACATAAGGAGCCGTAGTCTCATGAATTATCCCTACGGATTGGAAATATTTAGGATCATAATATTCACCACCTCTATCCGTACGTAAGGTTTTAATCAAGCCATTAAGTTGAAGTTCAACTTCGGTTTTATAAATTTTAAATTTATCTAGGGCTTCATCTTTTGCATGCAGCAAATAAATATAGCAAAACCTAGAAGCATCATCTATAAAAGTGACTATATACTTTTTATTGCCTAAAGATGGAGTTGCATAAAAGTCACATAAATCACTATGAATCAATTCTAGATTTACAGAATTCCTTGTAACACTTTTAAAGGGTTTCCTAGTGATTTTTGTTAACATGCAAGTATTACACCTTTCCGTATTATTATCAATAACAGAATCAAACCATCTTTGGACATTTCAAGCATTCTTTTATAGTGCACATGTCCTAACCGAGCATGCCATAATGAGGAATTAACAACAACAGAGGAAGTCATATAAACAGAACTAGAGTTAACAGGAATTTTATTCAAATTCAACATAAACATCCCATTGTTATAATAACCAAATCCTACAAATACACCCGACTTCGATAAGATATACTTATCGGATTCATAAACTTGTTTATAACCACACTTGTTCAAGACAGACTTAAATTAAATTCTTACGAAGTTTAGGTACATATAAAACATTAAACAAAGAAATCGTTTTTCCCGAACTAAATTCCAATACCACACTTCCTCTTCCTTGAATAGGAGCGGAATGGTCATCACCCATGTAAAGGACAGATCCGTCTTCCATTGGTTCGTATGTCTTAAACCAACAACGATCTTTACAAACATGAGCAGTGGCACCGGAATCAATCCACCACGCAATAGCATCATCCTGCACATAAAATGCCTCAGAAATTATTGAAACAGAATTTTTAATAAATCTGTTCCAACTATGAATTAAATTCTGACCTTGGTTTTGAGAATGGTCCTTAGACCCCTTTCCCGAACCACTTGTGCTTGCGCCTTTCTTGTTGTTTCCAACACGACAATCCTTCTTAAAGTGACCAGTTTTGCCACACTTCCAACATGCCAATTTAGGCTTCTTGTTGGGACCAGAACCATTGTCATTGAAACTACGTTTCTTTCCTTTGTTTTTATTGTTTCCACCCTCATCAATCATATTGATCGAGGGTCCAGCAACTTCTTTTCCTTTGCCTTTGTCATCTTCTTGCGCCCTAAGAGATTCCTCTATGCGCAAGTGACTTCCAAGTTGAACCAAAGATAGATCGTCTTTACCATGTTTCAAGGTGTGTTTGAAATCCTTCCAGGAGGGAGGCAATTTATCAATCACACTTGAAACAGATATTGACTCATCCATCTTTAATCCATGTTGTGTATATTGTCCAAGGATTCTAAGGAGTTCATTGAACTGTTCCATGACAGGTCTTGAATCGACCATTTTGTAATTATTAAAATTACTCACAAGGAACTTCTTACTAGAAGCATCCTCTGCCATGTACTTGGATTCAAGAGAATCCCATAACTCTTTAGCAGATTCCTCATTTTGATAGATGTCAAAGAGAGAATCAGACATACCGTTTAATATGTGTCCTCTGCAGATGTAGTCGTCGTTTTCCCACTTTGATCTACGTCTGATTGCCTCCAAGTTGTCATCTTCAAGCAATTCCGGAATAGGGGTAGAAAGAACATACACCACCTTTAATGTAGTTAAAAGGAAGTGCATCTTCTTCTGCCAACGTCTGAAGTCTTGCCCTTCAAACTTGTCTAGCTTTCCAAATTTGTTCGTCATCTCCTTCAAAGTACTTCCACCAGCCATGAGTATCACCAAATACTTTATTCGTTTGTAGGGGAAATATAGGGTCTTGATCTTGATACTAAGGCCGGATATATGATTGAATCGTGTATAATCCACTTTCCGAATAAAGTATTTCGACCCTTAATGCCTGGGTTACACAAAATCTTTATTGGGATAAGACAATCACACAATTTGTTTTCTAGGCAAAGAGAACAAATCAAAACTTGAGAATTGTTTGCTTTCGTTATTGTTGTATCACTTGTGTTTTTCATATATGTACAACTGAGATCAATCCCTGTATATATACAGATGGAGAGGTATTAGTTAAAGGGTACAATCAAAAGACATGACTTTAGCCAAGCAATGTGTCTCTTCATTTTGAAAAGGCATCTGTACAGGAACTGCACGGCCGTGTCTTATGAACTGCACGGCCGTGTTGTTCATACTCGCACGGCCGTGTCATATGAAGCCTGCACGGCCGTCTTTGTTCATCTTGATCAAAGACAAAAAGAGCTACCCTTTAACTTTTACTTCTATATCGAGGTTGACTTCGTTTTAGCTCAAACGAGTGTGTACTCCACACTTTCCCTTACTCGTATCCGAGTCTAATACGAATCACATTGATCTCTTAGTAAATCACCATTACAATAAAACAAGTTGATGACACTAAAATCACCAACATGCTTGAGCCCGTAAAAGGCTTTGTTTAACCTATAGACATGCTTAGAATTCTTGGAGTATTCAAACTCGGTAGGTTGATCAACATATACAAGCTCTTGAAGTTCTACATTGAGGAAGACACTTTTCACACCCATTTGGTAAAATTTAAACTCTTTGTAGGCAGCATAGGCAAGAAACAACTTAATGGCTTCTAATCTAGCAATAGGGGCAAAAGTCTCATAATAATCAATTTATTCTTCTTGTTTGTACCCTTTTGCTACAAGTCTTGCTTTGTTCCTTGATATTTTTTCAGACTCATCCAATTTGTTTCTAAAGGCCCATTTTGTTCCTATCACTGTCTGATCATTTGGACGAGGCCCTAATTCCCATACTTTGTATCTGTCGAACTGATTAAGTTCTTCTTGAATAGCTTCTACCCAACTGGGATCATTGAGTGCTTCTTCTGTTTTCTTTGATTCTATATTTGAGACCATAGTAGAGAAAAATAAACTGTGTTGATCTTCCATACTCCTCCTTTGTCCTCTAGTCATTCTGGGACCAAAAACATCACCAATCACATCTTTAATAGGGTGTCCTCTAGCTGGTCTCACTTCCCTTATAATGTCTTGCTGACTGATTCTTGTCTTTAGGTTTCTAGTGGAGGAGTAGAGTCAGTTGAGGGAGGTATGATCGGTTGAGGTGAGGATCGGTTAGGGGATGGTGAGTTGGACAGATGATCAAGATTAGGTAAGTAAGAGGAACAACACAAAAAAGTACAAGTAGTACTTTAGCAGTTCAGATGGACTATCATCAAACTTGTCCATCAAGTTCTCAGTAACAGACTTAATAAATGACTTGTCTTTGCTGTCACTACTGGAGTTAAATCCCAAACCACATTGGTCATTAATAGACATTTAGTCTTGTAGGATTGTCTCAACAGCAGCCTTTGATTTAGAGTAAGAATCAATAGTGTTAGCGTGAGAATTGTTTCTTGAAACTAAATCAGCAACTTGACTAAGCATATGCTTAGTCTATCCTTTAGATCTTGATTTTCTTTTCTCAATTGGTCTGACTCAGGCTTGTTTTCTTTCAAAAAAATTATCTCTAATTTAAGAGAGTCATTTTCAGTTGAGATTCTTTTGAAATCAGCAGTCATTACTTTGTAAACATCATTTAGTTTTTCAAAATCAGAAAATAGTTCATTCATCACCTCTGCCATATCAGACTTGGAAAGGTTGGGTATTGGGTCAATGGTTGGTTGAAAGGTTGAGGATGATAGTTCAAACTTGGGATCAAAATTAGATAAGGATGATGTCGGTTGAAAGCTTATGTCGGCTATGGTCATTTGGAATTGGATCGGTCGAGGTTCAAACACAGGTTGGGTTTTGAATGTCATCGGTTGGGCCTGAGTTTGATAGGTTGATTGTATTGGTTGCATCAATGGCTTGACAGTAAGAGGGGTTTTTCTTTGACCATAGAGAGATCCACCTATACTATGGATTTTGAATTTGTAGAGCTTCTCCGCCATAGGTATAGGTTCATCATAATAAGACAAGGGAGATCTCATAGGTGTGGTAGTGTCATTGTATGTGCTTGACTGGTCAATAAAATTCCTATAGATGGGTGACTGTAAGGGAGTGTGTCCAGCTTCTGTTCCATCAAGAGCCACAAAATTAAGCATCTTCATCTGAGTCTGCATTCTCATCCTCTGAATCAGTTTCAAACCAAACAGGCATAGCCTTTTCTGTTCCTTACTCGGCTATTAGGCTTTTAACTTGGGATCAAAATTAGATAAGGATGATGTCGGTTGAAAGCTTATGTCGGCTATGGTCATTTGGAATTGGATCGGTCGAGGTTCAAACACAGGTTGGGTTTTGAATGTCATCGGTTGGGCCTGAGTTTGATAGGTTGATTGTATTGGTTGCATCAATGGCTTGACAGTAAGAGGGGTTTTTCTTTGACCATAGAGAGATCCACCTATACTATGGATTTTGAAGTTGTAGAGCTTCTCCGCCGTAGGTATAGGTTCATCATAATAAGACAAGGGAGATCTCATAGGTGTGGTAGTGTCATTGTATGTGCTTGACTGGTCAATGAAATTCCTATAGATGGGTGACTGTAAGGGAGTGTGTCCAGCTTCTGTTCCATCAAGAGCCACAAAATTAAGCATCTTCATCTGAGTCTGCATTCTCATCCTCTGAATCAGTTTCAAACCAAACAGGCATAGCCTTTTCTGTTCCTTACTCGGCTACTAGGCTTTTAGATCTATGATTTTTCCTGAAGATTTTTTTCTAAGAAATTCATACTTAGGTTGAGAGCATTTAGAAGCAAAAAGTGATCAGGTTTCCTACAGTTGAAGCAAACAAACTCGCCTTGGACATTTTTGCTGTCAGTTGAGATTTGGCCAGATCTTTAAAAATTTTCAGATCTTTGAAAGGATGAAGGTTTGGAGTGGGAGGATTTGTTGATAAGTTGTTGGGACTTTTTAAAGTCCTTGAACTTTCTATAGTTTATGGCAAAGACAGTAAATTCATATTCCTCATAAGGCTTATAGTAGTTGACATTGGTTTGGGTTGATTGAGTCGGAGAGGTTGAAGGGGAGTTGTTGGCATATAGGTTATTGAACAAATGATCTAGCGAATATAAGGACCGATTGTCTTGAACTTCAATGCTTGAGCACTTGCAGTTATTGACAATCTCACTCTCAAAGTCTTCAATGCACCAACCCTCTTTAATGCTAAGGTATTTATAGTGTATTCAAATGGAGCTGTTGCTTTTGAAGGGGTTGAAATAATGTCTTAGTCTGACAAGCATTAAATGAGAATATCTTCTACATTAAAAGCTTGAGATTTGAAGTATGACCATATTTGAATTTTCCACTAGGTAAAGAAGTTTTGTGAGTATTGGTAACTTGAACAGTCCTTGAATTAGTTACTGACAAGGCGGCAGCAAGGTCTTCATACCAACTGATCTACCAACTTTGGCTAATTAGCTGAGAGCAATAAATGATAAGTCAAACTGATATAGGAAGCTTGTTGAACAAGCTTGATTGATTGCGGCAACTGAGGAGCATAAACGGTTGAGAGATTGGACTAGTTGAAGGGTTTGAGCGGCTGAGGTTCATGATCGGTTGAGGCAGTCAACCTGTTGAGATTTCGGCAGGTTGATCAAGTAGACCAATATCATCTTGGAAAAAACTCAAGGTCTTCAAGTATTCAATTATTTTTGAGAAAATACAAGTATAAAAACACATGCACTAGCACAAATGGGATCATAAGGGTTTATAGAAATTCTAATTAGTCTTGTTAAATTAGGGGTTCTCAATAATGCCTTAATAATTGTGATTAAGCAATTTCTAAACTATACATATATTTGACTAACAATCCCGCCAGTCGCTTTTTCCTTGTTCCCGATCACCCCGTCAGCTCAACTTCGTCGACCGGGTAATTTTTGCACCCATTGAATCTACACTTAGGTCCCCAACTGTTTAATATGATATGATAAATATATAAGAACAATCAATCGGTGTGTGTGATTTGAGAAATCAAAATTTTTAATATTCTAACGAATTAGAGCACGATGATTCTCAAAATATCAAAAGGTTGAGTAAACTAAATATTTATAGTTTGATTAATAAAATTGTTAGAACAAATTCTATAGAAAACATCAATCAAATAGTAATCATACAAACGTAACGATATACGTGATTCACCGACTTGGCTACGTACACGGGTAGAGGAGATAATATTATTAATACTTGGAAATCAACATAATACAATACTAATTTAGTGTACTAATTCTTGATCAGAAGAATTCCTAAATGTGCAAACCCTAAATCTAGAGAAACAGATGAGCAATTGAACTTCTAAATCTAGAATCATTGATATGTCTGACACACTAGAATTAAATTTGATTGTTAGTGATTAGTGGTATTTATACTGTCATATTTCTAACCCTGAAGGGTTTTGCAAATCCTGTGCTGAAACTAGCCGGCCTAGGCCCAACTGCCGTCGAGCACATGGAAAGAAGAAATTTAGATTACATTAAACCCAACAAAAAAGTGGATCTTGTTAGGACCTAACTTTGATCAAAGTCTTAGTTAGTTGGTTTTGATAAAGGAATATATATATAGAACAGGGTTTATATCAAAAGAGGAAATCTGTTATATTCATCTTTCAGTTTATCTGACAGCTATGAGTCTGACAGTTATGATTCTCTCTTATACATTGGTTACATTCAATCAATAACATGAATCATATTCCCTCTCTTAGCTATCAAGATCATCAAGTGCATCTCAGTCCTTATTAGAGAACATCTCTGATAGCTAAGCCTTAGTATGACATGACAGCTATGACTTCATTCCCTCTGATAGCCATCACTCTGTCTCATTCTCTGCTACCACAATCTCAACCAAAGTGGAACCTGGATCTTCACAGCTGTCAAGTTCACCATTGAAGACCAATGAAGACCACTGAAGACCTTCTGGAAGCTCTCAGCTCAAGCCACAGCTCAAGCCAGCTCATGAAGACCTGCAAGTGGACAAGTGGGGCAAAGACCAGTCAAGGCTCATTAATGTAGCTGCAACAGTCATATTCCAACGGCTACATTGAAGGGTATAAATAGAGGAGTTCATCCTCTACACAAAACACTCTTGAAAAATACTCTTTTTCACAGTCCAAAACCTTTCCCTTACACCCACACACACCTCCTGTAATCCACACACACACTCACCAATCCCTACCCTTCAAACCCTGTTCCAAACCAAAACCTTCACCCCTAAATCTTTGCTTCAACAACAAACAACCCTAGTGTGTTAATTCAAAAATTCCAAAATCCTAAGACTGTACTTTAGGTGTAGAATTAGTTTGTAAACACTCAAGACTGTACTTTGAGTGTATTAGTTGTTTTGTAAAATCTTGAGACTGTACTTCAAGTTGTAAAAACACTTAAGACTGTACTTTAAGTGTATCCCTAGTTGACTGTACTAATTAGGAAGAGGAAGTTCAAGGAACTTGCCTAAATCAATCATTTGTAATTCTTGTTGATTAAAGATTATAATAAAATTGATCTCACTTGTCAAGATTGACAGTGGGGGTGGATGTAGGAGGAGTGAACTCTGAACCACTTTAAATTCTCTGTGTTATTATATTTCTGCAAACACATTCACACACTTGCATTATTTCTTTGTGTTCTTTGTCCTATCATTATTTCAAGCTTCACTTATTCCGCTGCACAATTCAACAAACATCTGACAGCTAAGCCAAACCATAGCTGTCTGATCATCTGCATATCAACAAAGGGCCTTTCAATTGGTATCAGAGCTTGTCTTCACATTCAAAAGTCTAACAACTTGTGAAGGATCCTCTTCAAACCCACCATGCCTCAACCAAGGAGAAATAATGAGAAAGACATCCCACACATTGATGACTGTGGATCTTTTGAGATCTATGCATCAAAAATAAAAACATACCTTGATGCAAACAGTATATGGAACTGGTATGTTCTAGAGAATGAAGTGTCCTACCCAACTCAAATTTGTATTGATGGAGGACCTAGTAAGATCAAATCCCCAGAAACATGGTCTGAATCTGAAAAGCAATTAATCAGTGCAAACTTAAAAGTCAAAAACATTCTTCAAAAGAGTGTAAATGACTCACTAGCACAAGAAATTGCTAAGGAACCAAATGCCAGATCAGCATGGACTCTCATTCAAACTAAGTTCACTAAACACACCAGTGTCAGGACACAAAATTTGTATAACTTGCTTAGGCAATTAGACAACTTCAAGTTCTATCCTGAAGAAAAAGTGAGTGCTGCTCAATTAAGGTTTGAAAACCTTGTTAGATCTATTGCTGACCATGGAAAAACCTTTGAACAACAAGATCTCTGCCTCAAGATATATTCTAATCTCCCACAAGAATATGAAAAGGTAGCATTACCTATCAGAGAAGGATCTGAATGGAGCACAATGACAGTTGAACAGTATTTTGGAAAGCTTGAAGCTTATGAACTGGAAGGTATGATAAAAATTCAACCAGTTCCTACCATTTCACAAACTTTAGCCTTAACTGCTCAAGAAACTGTCCACAAATCAATCACTAACCAAGACATTGAGACCATTGTCAACAATGCCCTTCAAAAGAAAAACATCAGCTCCAAACCTGTCAGCAAACAGATCTCTCAAGAAGACATTCCAAGTCTCATATCCATGGCTGTCAGAAATGCCATGAAATTTCAAAAGAAATCTTTTGACAAAAAATACAACCCTTCCACATCTAATTCTCAACAAGACAGCTACAAGAAGACAATTGAGTGCTTCAACTGTGGAAAGCAAGGACATTACTCATCTGATTGTCCTGAACCAAGGAAGCCTAGGGACAATCAGACAGCTAAGAAATTGACTTACTCAAAAGAGATCATTCACAGTTCCAGGTGCAACTGCTTCAATTGTTCCAAAAATAAAAATGACAAAAACAAGGAGCAAGTTATGATTGCTGATTCATCAAAGTTCAGTGATGAAGAGTATGTGTCAAGTGATGATTCTGACAATGAAGGAGAAGAGGCCATGCTATGTCTTATAGCTGAAGATGAGGAAGAATCAGACCATGAGGAAGAAATGGAAGCACTTGCTGCTGCAGATGAACTGAAAGAGGTACATGATTTTAACTCTTTAAATATTGATGGTTTCAAACAATTAGTTTGCACTCTTTTAATTCAAACCAAAAAACAAAAAACTAGCTTTGCTTCACTGGTCAATGAGAACCTTTCCCAAACCTCAACCATTGACACCCTCACAAAAACCAATTCTGAGCTTGAGAAAGCCTGTCAAGGGCTAAGAGATCAATGCTTCATGCTTGAAAAACAAAACATGGATCTGACAGCTGAGGCATCCAGTACTCAAGAAAACTGTCAAAGACTCACAATTCTTGAAAAAGAAAATGAGGCTCTTAAAAAGAAAATAGATTCATGGAACATGTCAAGCAAAGCATTATCCCTTTTCACCTACACCCAAAGACGTCCCAGTGACAAAACAGGGATTGGTACTGATGATCATACACAAAAGGTGTACACTCCTCCCACTGGTGAAAAGGTCATTGAAAAAATGGTTCTAGAAAATCTAAGCTCACAGCCTATCAAGTTCAAACCTATCCTGTTCAAACCAAAGGAAAATCAAAGGAAATCTTGATTGGTCCTAGTCAGTCAAAGGAAGGACCAAGTAAAATTCAAGGAAGCAAGTATATTTGGGTTCAAAAAGGGGCCAATATACAGGAAGAAGTCAAGCTGCAAAAATGTGCTAGTCAGTCAAGTCCTACCAGACAGCCAAGGCTTGACAGACAGCCAAGGCCTGAAAGACAACCAAAACCTTCCAATCAACAAAGAACTCCAAGGCAACAAAGATTCTATAACAAACATAGATACACCAAACAACAAAAACCTCAGTGGCAATACTCAAATGGAAGAAGTCATGCAAGTCAAAATGACTCTCCCAGATCATCCTATTCAAATAACTTTCAGTTTCAACCCCAATACAACAACCCAAACCACTTCTTCAATCCATCCCAATCCACTGTCCTTACACCTTACATGATGCAAATCATGTCATATTACCATACCCTAAATCAGTTCTTCAAAAAGGGATCAATGAACAAAGCTAGGGTTCCAAAGAAAAACTAATCCTTTGGACCCAAAAGAATAAAAAGGGGTACCATAAAATTTACTTTCTGTTTTGCAGGTACCTAGGAAAGGACTCTGGTATTTAGATAGTGGTTGTAGTAGACATATGACCTTCAATAAAGACTGGTTGCAACAATATTCCCCTAAAAATGGTCCAAATGTAACCTTTGGTGACAATTCCCAAGCTAAGGTCAAAGGATCAGGAAATCTTATTACAAAAGATATCATTTTTACAAATGTGTCTTATGTAGAGGGTCTCAAACACAATTTGATTAGCATCAGTCAAATCTGTGATAAGGGATATCATGTTGTTTGCACTAAGGATAAATGTACTGTTAAAGATAAAAGCAATAAAGTCATTCTGACTGGTTCAAGAAAAGGAAATCTCTATTGCTTAAACTTAGAGATTGTGGAGTCCTCAAATGCTCACTGCCTTCTGTCATTTAGTCAATCTGATATGTCATGGCTTTGGCACAAAAGATTGGCTCACCTTAACCATAAAACCATCTCCAAGCTTGCAAATTCAAATCTAGTCAGAGGTCTTCCAAGGATCCCATTCAAGAAGGACAAACTTTGCAAAGCATGCCAATGTGGGAAGCAAAAGAGATCTTCATTCAAGCCCAAGACAAGATTGGACACCTCAAGACCTATTGAACTACTTCATATGGATCTCTTTAGGCCCATAAGGACTAGATCTTTAGGAGGAAAGAGATACTCCCTAGTTGTGGTTGATGACTACACCGGATTCACTTGGATCATTCTTCTTGAATCCAAAAGTGACACCCTTAGCTGTCTAACAAAGCTGTTCAATAAAATTCAAAATCAAAAAGGGACATCCATTGTCAAGATCAGATCTGATCATGGAAAAGAATTTGAGAACACAGGAGTAGAAGAGTATTGTGATTCAAAAGGAATTGATCACATTTTTTCAGCCCCAAGAACACCCCAACAAAATGGTGTTGCTGAAAGGAAGAACAGAACAATTTGTGAGGCAGCAAGAACAATGTTGTCAGAACACAATCTCCCAAAGTATTTTTGAGTTGAAGCTGTCACTACTGCTGTGTATGTTCAAAATAAAACACTAATCAACAAATTCCATAAGAAGACTCCATATGAACTATGGAATGACAAAGTTCCTACCATTTTCTACTTTCACAGCTTTGGAAGTAGATGCTTCATTCACAACAATGGCAAAAACAATTTGAACAAATTTGACTCCAAATGTGATGAAGGAATCTTTCTTGGATACTCTAACACAAGCAAAGCTTATAGAGTTTACAACAAAAGAAGACTTGTTATGGAAGAATCAATTCATGTTGACTTTGATGAAAACAATGATCAAAGTGTAACTGAATTGTGTGATTTTGATGAAGGTTTGGGAAACCTAGATAATCTCCCTAAAGCATCTCCCATTCTTGATTCAACTGTTCTCCATCATGAACAAGATTCATCAAATCTTCCATACATGGTTCCAAAAAATTCATCGGCAACCGTCACATTGCCCAAAGCGGCCATGACCAATCCCACTCCCATCATCAACCAATCCAGCCAACCAAGTCAACAGCAATCACTCCCACTACCAATCCAAATGATGAGGAAGAGAATACTCAAATGAATGGTCATCCCTTGATTGACATCTCCCAAATTTCTTCCTTAGCTGACAGCCAACCCTTAGCTGACAGCCATCCAAATTCTTCATGTAATCCATCCACTAGCCATCTTCCA
This sequence comes from Adenophora triphylla var. japonica, assembly GCA_022495995.1. Classification (NCBI taxonomy): domain Eukaryota; kingdom Viridiplantae; phylum Streptophyta; class Magnoliopsida; order Asterales; family Campanulaceae; genus Adenophora; species Adenophora triphylla. The sequence goes on from JAFEMH010000679.1 coordinate 452,633, forward strand.
TCCCCATCCAATAATCCTCTTTCTCCTCCCAAAACCAATGATGAATCCACCATTACTCACATCATTCCACCCAATAAAGACCTTTACATCAGCCTTCAAATTGATAAAACCCCAGTTCCAGACAACATTCCTTTTCTCATGAGTGCATTCATATCCCAAGTAGAACCAAAGAAAATAAATGAAGCACTCTAAGATGATATTTGGATAGAAGCCATGGAAGAAGAATTAGAGCGTTTGAAAGGAACAAAGTGTGGCAACTTGTTCCTAAACCAAGAAACCAAACTGTCATTGGAACAAGATGGGTTTTTAGAAATAAGATGAATGAAGAAGGTGTTGTAGTAAGAAACAAAGCTAGACTGGTTGCTCAAGGATACAGACAAGAAAGAAGGTATGACTATGATGAGACTTTTGCACCTGTTGCAAGACTTGAAGCTATTAGGCTATTCCTTGCCTATGCTTCATTCAAGAAGATGAAAGTATTCCAAATGGATGTCAAGAGTGCATTTCTGAATGGAGTCTTAAATGAAAAGGTTTTTGTATCTCAACCCCCTAGTTTTGAGCACCCAAAGTTTCCTGATCTTGTGTACAAATTGGACAAAGCATTGTATGGGCTTAAACAAGCACCAAGAGCTTGGTATGATACTCTATCTAGATATCTCCTTGGCAAAGGATTTACCAAGGGCCATATTGATAACACTTTGTTTATCAAAAAATATGGAGATGATCGGTTGCTCATCCAAGTCTATGTTGATGACATCATTTTGGTTCATCAAATGAGGACTTGTGCGCAATTTGGAGATATTATGAAAGACCAGTTTGAAATGAGTATGATTGGTGAGCTTACTTTCTTCTTGGGTCTTCAAGTCAAGCAAATGAAGGAAGGAATCTTCATTAACCAAGCTAAATACACAAGGGATATGATCAAGAAGTTTGACATGAAAACTGCTTCCCCTGCCAAAACCCCCTTGTCAACCACAACCAAACTCCATGCTGATCCAGATGGTCAAAGTGTAAATCCAACACTTTACAGAAGTTACATTGGATCTCTCCTTTATGTAACAGTTTCAAGACCTGACATTATGTTTGAGTGTACGTCTCTGTGCTAGATTTCAAGCAAATCCCAAGGAATCTCATCTCTCTGTCAAGAGAATTTTGAGATATCTCAAAGGAACCCCCGATTTTGACTTATGGTATCCCACTTTGAATCCCCATTCTCTCTAATTGGATTCACTGACTCGACTATCTTTGGATGCAATCTAGATAGAAAATCCACAAGTGGTGGATGCCGAGTTTATTGGATCAAGAATCATTTCATGGTCAAGCAAAAAGAAAACCTCGGTAGCCACCTCAGCAGTGAAATTTGAGTATATTGATGCAGGCTTGTGTTGTTCTCAAAATCTCTATCTTAAAAGTCAACTTCAAGACTTTGGAATTGAATTATCCAACATTCCCATCTTCTGTGACAACTCAAGTACTATTGCCATGACAGAAAACCATGTCCAACACTCAAAAACAAAGCATATTGAGGTAAGACATCACTTCATCAGAGACCATGTTGAAAAAGGTAATATCAACCTTGCAAAAGTTTGTGCGAGGATAATGTCTACGATATTCTTACTAAGGCAATGGATGAAAAGAGATTTGAGATGTTCAGAGCTATGCTTGGAATGATAAATATTCCAAAATAAAGAGTTGTTCTTCATAAATAAAAAGGAGGCTTACATAATTCGGGGCAATCTTTGTCACAATGAAGCGGACGGCTATTCCCTCAAAAACATCTCTGATAGCTATCCACTGATAGCTATCCATACAAATGTCTTGAAAAACAAAAACATAAACAAAAACATAAAACAAACCATGAAATCCCTCTCTCTTTCATCTTCATTCACTCACCAAAAACTTCCTTAAAACCAAACAATCTCCAGAACCAGCTCTCCTCTTCAAATCTTCACCTTAGTTGTCAGACATTCTTAGGGAATGTCACTGTTTCTCCAGATCCTCCTCCAGCACTCATTCCTTCACACCTTGCTTCCTGTGTAGACTGCAAGGTCTGATGATACCTTTGCAACCATATTGGGTGCCTCTCCAGGAAGGGATCAATTGAAGTGACTGAATATTGAAGTGAAGGACTTGCTCTCCTAGGCCACCATTCTTCAACTGCATCATATGGTTGAAGCAAACCCTCCATTGGTGTCACAAAGCTAAATTCTCCAGAATAAGATCCATTCCCAGCAACTACAAGCGGTTGGCTAGCTCTTGACTCTTCTCTCTCTACAGCTGGAACTCTAGCAGGGCTAAAACAACCAATAACCTGGTTGAATAGGTATGATATTGTTGAAGAAGGAGAGACATGCACTCCAGCAAAGTTATCACCTCTCCCCTCCAACAATCCAACCCCTGGAGAGAGTAAATCCCTGCTCACAGGAGTATACAGCTTCTCAGGCTCAACCTTCTTCTTGACAGCTAAGCTCCTCTCCAAAGCTGTCTGAGCCCTATCTTGCTTAACCAATTCCCCCAATGTATAAACCCTCTCTACCTTACTTTTTCCCTTACTGGACTCACCCTGATCAACCTTGATAGTCTTTCCAAAAAGCCTTATTCCCTCTCCATCTCTAATGTCAATTTTCTCTCTGACAGCTACCTCCTTGAAACCATAGTCCTGATCTACTCTCACTCTCTTGTTCTTACCTCTGTCACTCACTCTCTCTGAACTTTCAACTACATTGAAGGACTCTCTCTCTATCTCCATTTCATCCCCCCTCAAATCATCCTCACAATTCTTTCCAAAAACCAACTGTTTTGCTGTTTGAGCCATATTTTTGGGATTAAACTTTGAGGAAAATCTACCCATTTGTGTTTATAAAATAATCTGAATAAGTTTCCTCTGAAATTGTCATTGTTTTATAGGCAAGTTTCCTCATAGCTATCTCAGACAGCCATCATCATTCAAACTAGACTTAACTGTCATAGTTTTTTCTACAGCTAGGTTAAAGCAACTTTTTTGTGATTTGATCGTGTTAATTGCTCACAATTGTCACTTCCTTAGCCATCTCTTCACCTGCAAAATTCTTGAAAAAGAGAATGTTCTTCTTGTGCTCTGTGGAAGTAAATGCCTCAACGTGGGAAGGGCAAAAATCACTGTTCATATGAACAGTTACTAAACTTTGAAACCCCCAATGCCCATTAAAACCAACTCTCCACTCATTATTTGTCTCTCTCCTTTCGTAATCACCAAAAACTCCTGTTTCATTAATTCTCTGTTTAAAATTCATCTCTTTCCTTCACTAATCCTCCATCGTATTCCTTCAACCCTAATTCTTTTAACCATCAATGGCAGCATCAAAAGCAAGTTACCCAGATGCTCACAGTTACTTCATTAAACCTAGCTTCTATGAGTCTGAGGTTGGGATACTCATCAAAGAACTTCTTGAGGTCAATGAATTGCTTAATTTCATGGGAGCCAGACCTCCAATTTATGAAGAACTGTGCAGAGAGATTTACCTTGTGGGAAAGAGGAACAAGGAAAACAATTCAATTACTGCCACCATAGACAATGTGGAGATAACCATTACTCAAGAAATGGTTAGTGAAGTCTATGAGATCCCAAACAAAGCAGATGCTGTGAAAAACATATGGGATAGAGGGTCAGATAGATTGAAGACTGTATATGAAAAATTCTTTGGGGTTAATGTTCATGACTTCAAGAGTGTACAGGACAAGGCCATGGTTAAGGAAAAAGATGATATTTTCAAATCAACTCTTATGGATGTGGTCAATAAAGCCATTGATGGCAAGCAATCTTCATTTGATCAAATGGGATCAAATGAATGGAAGCAAATGCTGAGCCTAATGACCAAAGACACAAACTGGTGCATTATTCTTATCCACAACTTCCAGCTTGCAACCTCAACCTCTACTCTAAAATTCAAGAAGCAAGGTGGAAAGATGAACAACTTCAGATTCATGAGTGGAATTCTTGAAGTCCTAATTCCTAAGCTCAATCCTCCTCTACACAAGAAATGGTTGAAGGCGCGTGAAGCCGTCGAAACAAAGTGTTTCAATGACAATACTTTTGCATTGAAACAAAAGAAAGGAGCTATGATGAGAGGTGGAGATGATGTAAGTACCGGTAGTTTTATTGAAACACAAGAAAGCTGCAGAGAAACAAGAAAGAAGATTGAACACCGGAAGGACTTGATAGCATTGGCTACAAGTAGAAGAATAAAGAGGGGTGTACAATCCAATGTGAAGAAAGGCTGGATTGTTGAAAAGGCTGTGGTATCTCATGGCAATAAAGGCAAAGACAAGGATGTTCAAGAAGGCGATAGTGAAAGAACCTTCTCTCGATGCCATGACAAGGATAATGAAGAAAGGGGTGTTGTTGACAGTCATGAGGTTGACACCATGGGTCAAGTTAATGCTTTGGTGATGATAACATAGACCCTCAAGAGCTTGAGCAGCCATTGACTTATCCAAAACTACTGCAAAAAGGCAAGCAACCTCTCGACGGCTATCACTACCAGCGATCCACCGATCCAAGGTACAATCCTCCTTATCCATTCCTTCTAAATCCTTGCCAAAGAAAAGAAAACCTGAAAAGAAAGCTCCCAAGGCCAAGAAAACCAAAATAAATACCCCTTCCCTTTCTCCAAAATCCACTAGTGTCGGTCCAGAGTGGACAAGTCATTCACACTTAGCTCGGGTCATCGATCGGCCATAGAAGCCATCCTTAACCTCAAGGAACAATCGGAGAAGCAACCTTTAAGGGGGAATGCGATGAAAATATCCCCTCCACCCAACCTCAACGGTTAGCCAAAATCTTAAGAGCCATTGATGCTATTGAGTTGGATGGGAACCACGATCTTGAAAAGGCTGCTCTCATTTATCTTGATGATGTTCTAAGTAAAGAGGAGACTGTGATAGCCATAGATGAACTTCGAGGTCTAGGTTTATCAAGAAAAGAAGTGGACCGGGAGAGTCATCCGGTAATCCAAAGGTGACGGCTATGTATGAAGATATCCAAACCATCCCTTCTATACACGAGACCGAGCTTGTGAATGAACCTACCCCAACTGTTGAAATTGATAGGGGGAATCTGATAAGACTGCGAGGTTATTCAAAGTCTCAAAAGGTTGGTGTTGAAATTGATCCCAATCTTGTCTCAAAGGGAGAAACAATCCTAAATGCATGCAAGGGACTTGTGTTTGATGGAACCCTAGAAAATGAGGCAGTCCTTGTATCTATTCTTGAGCAAAAGTTGACCAAGGGAGAAGTCAGGGCAGCCTTAAACCTCCTAAAGTCCCAATTTTATTCTGATCTCCTCAAGCAAAGTCTTGATCAATCATCTGTTTCAATCCCAACTTTTTCAACCCATACCTCTGCTCCTTCCAAGCCAATTTCTCCAATTCCTGAGAATGAATCTGTTGAAACCTCCCCTCAGAGTCCAATCCTTGCTGGACAAGGTCAAGAGATGTCTGATAGTGATCCCATCCCTAACAGTCCTGACAGCCCTCCAAGCCATTTCATTCCTCCAACTCTAAACCAAGCCTACCTTCCCAAAAAGGAACCTTGGATGCTTAGCTGTGGCATTGATTTTTCTATTTCTTCCATCAAGGCAGCAAGGACAAGGTTAGCCAATGTGACCCATTTCCCAGAAATTGCAAACCCCTTTATCTATCCAAAATCCTGGGAACTGTCAAGAAATGGTTTGATTATGGTGGCAAGAAATCTTGAAGGATTAGTATTCTTTGCCTATGAAGAGTGGAAAGTGTCAAGGACTTCATCAACCTCTCATTTTGTTCACCAAATCCCATCATTCCCAAAATTCATCACTCCCAATACACTTATTGATTGGGAAATTCTCTTTAGCCAACTTCTCTCTCCATCACTCAATTCTTGTCTCTTTATGCCAAAAGGTCTAGTTTTCACCTTGTGCATTGAGCTTGCAAAGTCATTCTTTCTCTCTCTGTTTGAACAGAAATGTGCCCTTATGCTTTTGATAAGCAAAATGGTCAACATCTTTCCCCCTACCCTAAATCCAGGCATTGAGCCTTATCTTTCACCCTTCATCTCTGTTGATCCCATTCTCTTCAACTCTCCCAATGAAAACTCTCACTTCATGAAACTGATCTCTATTCCTGAGATCAAAGAGTTCAGAGAATCCATAGCTGTCAGCCAAAACAGAGCCAATAATGTTATTGATCTTTCCTCGGACTACGAAAGTGATGATGATGATGATAATCCTTCAAGCCCTGATCAAGACTCTCCAATAATAATTCCATCTTCTTCCATTTCCAACCCTCCTCAACAATCCTTTCATATGTCCCCTGTTTCTCAAGCCCCAGTTTATATGTCCTCTGTTCCTCAACCAGATCCATCATATGTGCCCAAGAAAAGCAAGAAAGCAAGGAATAAGAAGAAGCATCTGTGGGGCACAATGAGAATAAGAAATGATCAGATGCCTCTTACAAGAGCCCAACTGAAAGCAAAGGAAGATAAGTTCTTCAAATATGATGAGAGGATGACTTGGGAATGGAACAATGAGTTCTATTACAGAGGAGTTGAACCAGAAATGAGAAGAGAGCTGGAGGAAGAAAGAAATGAGCTCCTTTCAGCAAGGCAAGAAAGAGAAGAATTCTATGATCAACTTGCAGATGACTGAATTGTATTTTGTTGACAATTTTTGGTGGTTGAAACAATCTATTTTGTTTGGTTTTGTGTTTTTATGGCTGTAATATGTGAACTTCTCTCATCGTGAGATCAAATCCAAGTATTTCAATCTCATTATGATTACTTGTGCATGATATGAATCCCTGAATTATTTCTTTCATTAGTATTTCTCTTATCATTAACTGTGAAGACATGTTCTAAATAGATCTTCCTTTACCAAAAAGGGGGAAATTGTTAGGACCTAACTTTGATCAAAGTCTTAGTTAGTTGGTTTTGATAAAGGAATATATATATAGAACAGGGTTTATATCAAAAGAGGAAATACATTATATTCATCTTTCGGTTTATCTCGACGGCTATGTGTCACGATTTATGATTCTCTCTTATACATTGGTTACATTCAATCAATAACATGAATCATATTCCCTCTCTTAGCTATCAAGATCATCAAGTGCATCTCAGTCCTTATTAGAGAACATCTCTGATTGCTAAGCCTTAGTATGATCTGACAGCTATGACTTCATTCCCTCTGATAACCATCACTCTGTCTCATTCTCTGCTACCACAATCTCAACCAAAGTGGAACCTGGATCTTCACAGCTATCAAGTTCACCATTGAAGACCAATGAAGACCACTGAAGACCTTCAGGAAGCTCTCAGCTCAAGCCACAGCTCAAGCCAGCTCATGAAGACCTGCAAGTGGACAAGTGGGGCAAAGACCAGTCAAGGCTCATTAATGTAGCTGCAACAGTCATATTCCAACGCCTACATTGAAGGGTATAAATAGAGGAGTTCATCCACACACACACTCACCAATCCCTACCCTTCAAACCCTGTTCCAAACCAAAACCTTCACCCCTAAACCTTTGCTTCAACAACAAACAACCCTAGTGTGTTAATTCACAAATTCCAAAATCCTAAGACTGTACTTTAGGTGTAGAATTAGTTTGTAAACACTCAAGACTGTACTTTGAGTGTATTAGTTATTTTGTAAAATCTTGAGACTGTACTTCAAGTTGTAAAAACACTTAAGACTGTACTTTAAGTGTATCCCTAGTTGAATGTACTAATTAGGAAGAGGAAGTTCAAGGAACTTGCCTAAATCAATCATTTGTAATTCTTGTTGATTAAAGATTATAATAAAATTGATCTCACTTGTCAAGATTGACAGTGGGGGTGGATGTAGGAGGAGTGAACTCTGAACCACTTTAAATTCTCTGTGTTATTATATTTCTGCAAACACATTCACACACTTGCATTATTTCCTTGTGTTCTTTATCCTATCATTATTTCAAGCTTTACTTATTCGGCTGCACAATTCAACAAACATCTGACAGCTAAGCCAAACCATAGCTGTCTGATCATCTGCATATCAACAAAGGGCCTTTCAGATCTTTAAAGTGAAATTTCAAAAAGTATAACTTTACATCTTCTTAATGATCGGTACATGGAAAGAAGAAAATGTCTCACTATTTTTCGCATCCCATAACTTTTAAAAGCTAAATCTTCAAAGAGATTGGAATCATTGTAATCTTCTAGTCATCATCTTTGAAATATAGAAAAGTATCATGTTTTCCCCAAAATATAATAAAAAACTCGAGATTGAATCCATAAGGAATAAAAAACTCGAGACTCTCAAGGGAAATAATTGAAGGAAAAATATTTTAGACAACTTTATTTTTATATTGCTTGTGTAATTCCAAAAATATCAACACATAACTATTTACTTTTTACTCACCATGTATTATGAATAGTGTTTTTGAAAATTATATCACCTACCCACTTTGATAAAATATGGAGACCATAAAAATATATAATGTATTATTTATGTCTCCAATTTTAAGTAATCTAGATAATTTATATTTATACACAAATCATATAATTAGTCCTAATTCTAAAGATTTTAACAAGTCTTCTTATTATAATATTAATTAGAAATACTCATAACTTAGACAACTCTTCTAAGTCAGCTAAATGACAAATGCCAGAATACTTTCATTTCTTGAGAAATAAAAAGTTTCTAATAATATCTTCTTATTCTAAAATTCTAACAAAATTTTTTATTCTAATGTATATATAATACTACATGAAATACTCCTAACTTAATAATTCTTCTAACTTGGCTCAGTGACAAAGAAAAAATTAGGTAACTAAATAACTGCTCACCCGACCCAAACATTTCTTCTGGATTTTACTAGGCCCATTTGATCAAAATGGACCAATCCAAACAACTTTTATTGTTGTTAGAGATATTGTTCCATATCGGTAATTCGGTAATTGAACATTTTCTTTTTCTATGACTTATAAAGGTATTGGGTCACTCCCCTTTATATCAATTGGTTTAATTTGGAACATTATATTTTAAGATGGTATCAGAGCAGTTTTTTTACACGTGCATGCCTAACGGCCCACGATGTTACTTCGCGCCACCCAATACATAAGTTCACGTTGTAAACCTTTGACAAAATCAGGCTACAGGTGAGGGGGCATGTTTCAGATATTGTCTCACATCGGGAATTGACAAACCTTGTCTATGACATATAAAGGTCGTATGCCACTCCCCATTGATACCAAATGATTTTAAGGCGAAACCTTAAACTTTAAAAATTATAATAACCGCTTCCTATCTTTCTCCCAAAAGAAATAAATACATAAACAGAATTTTAAATCTGCTCACAATGACACAATCAAAAATAAATTTAATATTTTAAATATTTATTTTTGAACCCCAAAACGGAGTTTGTGCTGCTGATATATGATAGATGATAGATGTTGGGGACATTTTGAAGTAAATGCATATCTCAATGTCTATTAACAACACAATTTTAGGCACATTTACTTCATAACCTGAAAAAATTGCATAAAATTTTAGGCTTTGGGGCCTGGGTTTTTGGCTAGGGGCAATTGCTCAAATGCCCAGGTCAAAACCTTTATTTCTAAAGAGAATTAAAGAGATTGGATATTTTTAATTATTCCTCTAATATCCTTGAGACAAAAGTATCCATGATTCCCTTTTTCATGCGAGCTTTACGCCTTCAACTCGTGATCGGTCAAAAAATGGCATCCCGTTCTCTGATATATACTCATGGGCGGATTTAGCGTATAAAGTGGGGGTGCACGCACCCGGTCAAATTTTATTTATAGTTAAAAAAATAATTTTTTTTTACATTACTTACTAAGTGCACCCGCAGATAAGATTACTTAATTTTCACCATTGCTCTTAACAGATCCTATGACTAGTTCAGTTGGTAAGTTGTTAAAATTTATCATTAAGGAACAAAGTTCATATCCTATTAGATACAACTAATTTCAAATTATTTTTTGACTCTTATATGAGAAATAAACTCTTTTTCAATATCTTACTTAAATTCTTTTATAATCATATCATATATAGTTTTTATTTATTATTCAAGTTAAATTTTTTTCATCTATTATGATAAATGATTTTTTCTTTTTAAATATGTTTATATTTGGATTCTTTTGCTCATTATTTTAACTAACATAAATGAATTTTATTTATTATTTATTAGTTTTTTCATCATTTATTGTTTATAAAAAAGTAAATTTGAAACTTATAAAAAATAAATTACAATATTAATTTCAAGAAATGCTTCCTAAAATGATGTCATCATTAAAACAACTATAATGTAATTTTTTTTTCATGACAGAAGCTTATTATTTCCAAGTAAACAATTAGAAGAAAACGGTGGGTTAAAGATAACATATTTTTATAATTAACTTATGTTTTAAATTTTGTATTATAATCTCGTCGCGTTTGAAAAAAAAAATTAGTTTGATATGTAAATTGTGCACCCGCCGTCGAAACGTCTAGATACGCTACTGTATATACTCCCTCAGTCCCACTTCGAGGATCATAGGTAGTATTTCACGCTTCTTCTTAAAAGAAATTTTAAAAAATGAATAAAGAATTGCAATTGGGTAGAAGATTAGAGGAGAGAGAATGTAAAAGTTAAAACATTTAATCTCTTCCCCCTCTTTTTTATTGTTTTTTTGTAAATCTATAATGCAATACAAGGCCATATAACCTTCACACACAAGTGGTGGTTCAGATTGAAAGTTGGAAAAGTGATCCAATGGCCCAAATCGTCTCTCCCTCCTTCAACCGTCCGTAACTTCTCATAATCGTCTGTAGCTTCTCAAAACCGTCCGTAACTTCCATAACTTCTCAAATCATCCCTGTCTCCTTCAATCGTCCCTAACTTTCCATAACCAGCCGTAACTTTTCATAACCGTCCGTAACTTCCCATAACTTCCCAAATCCTCTCTACCTCATTCAACCGTCCGTAACTTTTCATAACCGTTCGTAACTTCCCATAACTTCCCAAAACCTCCCTCCCTCCTTCAACCGTCCGTAACTTTCCCTAACCGTCCATAACTTCCCATATTTTTCCATAACTGTCCGCCTCCTTTTTTTTCTTTTGAACAGAAAAATCGATTATAAATAAATGATCATTTTTTTAATTATTTAGTATACTCTTTAAAAAAAGGTTTAGGATTTATATATAATCTTTCTTTCAAAAAATATTTGTATTGGGTATGTTTTTCTTTTTATTTGTGTATTCCACTTTGATTTATAAATTTTTCTATTTTATTTTAAGGGTTTATTACAAAAAACTCACTCAAAAAGATGGCATTTACAAAAAAAAAAACATGTAAGATGGGAAATTACAAAAAACTACTTTTTTTCTTTTTTTATAAACTACTTTTTTTTCTTTTTTTATAAAAAACATGTAAGATGTGAGTATTGGTAACTTGAACATTTCTTAAATTAGTTACTGACAAGGCGGCAACAAGGTCTTCATACCAACTGATCTACCAACTTTGGCTAATTAGTTGAGAGCTAATATGATAAGTCAAACGGATATATAGGAAGCTTGTTGAACAAGCTTGACTGATTGCAGCAACTGAGGAGCATAACCGATTGAGAGATTGGGCAGGTTGAAGGGTTTGAACGGCTGAGGTTCATGACCGATTGAGGCAGTCAACTTGTTGAGATTTCGGCATGTTGATCAAGTAGACCAATATCATCTTGGAAAAAACTCAAGGTCTTCAAGTATTCAATTGTTTTTTAGAAAATACAAGTATAAAAACACAAGCACTAGCACAAATGGGATCATAAGGGTATATAGAAAATTCTAATTAGTCTGATTAAATTAGGGGTCCTCAATAATGCCTTAATAATTGTGATTAAGCAATTTCTAAACTATACATATATTTGACTAACAACCCCGCCAGTCTCTTTTTCCTTGTTCCCGATCACCCAGTCAGCTCAACTTCGCCGACCGGGTAATTTTTGCACCCATTGAATCTAGACTTAGGTCACCAGCTTTAATATGATATGATAAATATATAAGATCAATCAATCGGGTGTGTGTGATTTGAGAAATCAATTTTTTTTAATATTCTAACGGATTAGAGCAAGATGATTCTCAAAATATCAAAAGGTTGAGTAAACTAAATATTTATAGTTTGATTAATGAAATTGTTAGAACAGATTCTATAGAAAGCATCAATCAAATAGTAATCACATAAACAAAACGTTATACGTGATTCACCAAGTTGGCTACGTACACAGGTAGAGGGAGATAATATTATTATCACTTGGAAATCAACAGAATACAATATCTAATTTAGTGTACGAATTCTTGATCACAAGAATTCCTAAATGTGCAAACCCTAAATCTCGAGAAACAGATGAGCAATTGAACTTCTAAATCTAGAATTATTGATATGCCTAACACACTAGAATTACATTTGATTGATAGGGATTAGGGGTATTTATACTGTCATATTTCTAACCCTGAAGGGTTTTACAAATCATGCGCTGAAACTAGCCGGCCTAGGCCAACCAGCCGTCGAGCACGGTCGTGCCCTTTAGGCAGCACGGTCGTGCCAAACTTCCCGACACTTGGTGCGGACGCTCCCTTCTCATGAGTGCGCATGCTCCTCTTTCCATAAACTTTTGCACGGATGTGTCTTGTACCCCCACGACCGTGTCCACTATTCAATCATAATAATTCAGATCCCTTGGTTGGCATGGGCGTGCTAAACACAATGCATTGCCGTGCCAGCTAGTCAGTCACAAGATTTAGCTTCATTGCTTGTTTATTTCCCTAATTTTGACGTCTCAAATTTAGATTACATTAAACCCAACAAAAAAAATGGATCTTTAAAGTGAAATTTCCAAAAATAGAACTTTACATCTTCTTAATGATCGGTACATGGAAAGAAGAAAATGTCGCACTATTTTTCGCAACCCGTAAGTTTGAAAGCGAATTCTTCAAAGAGATTGGAATCATTGTAATCTTCTAGTCATCATCTTTGAAATATAGAAAAGTATCATGTTTTCCTCAAAATATAATGAAAAAACTCGGGATTGAATCCATAAGGAATAAAAAACTCGGGACTCTCAAGGAAATAATTGAAGGAAAAAATAATACTTACTCTGTTTATTACTTTTCTTTTTTATACGATTTTAAGCTTTGTTTAATAAAAGTCCTACTTTTCTTTTTTATATGTTTTAAAAGTAAGAGCCTCATCCTAAATTAACAAATAATATATATATTATTTTCGACAATTTTATTTTATAATGTTTGTGTAATTGCAAAAATATCAACACTTAACTACTTACTTTTTATTCACCATGTATTATGAATAGTGTTTCTGAAAATTATATCATCGACCCACTTTGATAAAATATGGAGATCATAAAAATATACTCCCTCCGACCCAGTCCAATTGAGACTTATTTTCTTTTTGGTCCATCCCAACTCAATTGAGACTACCCAAAATGGAAGGGAATTTTTACTATTTTTTCCACTCATTCTCTCTTCTATTTTACTTTTACACTCACAACACCAATCAAAATTCTATTCCTTCCACTCATTCTCTCTCCTATTTAATTTTTCATACTCACAACATTTTCTTCCACTTTTTCTCTCTCTTACTTTTCCTTAATTTGTGTGCCCAAAAATTTGGTATCATTTGGGCTGGGACGGAGGGAGTATTATTTATTATTTATGTCTCCAATTTTAAGTAATCTAGATAATTTATATTTATACACAAATCATATGATTAGTCCTAATACTAAATGATGATGTCAAAAACATTCGCATCAGCCCAAATCCAGCGGCATATTGTATCGTGTATGATTGAATAGCCTGAAAAAGATTAACAAACACGTAAAATTAGCTGGGCTTCATCCGCAAAGGCCCTCCGGCGTGAGAGTAAGTATTTGTGTTTAGAGAGAGAAATTAATTGACAAAAGTTTAGAGTCAAAAGATGTGTTATCAAAATAATGTGAATTATGGCTTGTATTTATAGGCATAACATTGTAGAATCCTTGTTGAATAGGAATTCATAGGTGAGGAGGTTATAATCCTATAAGGATTATAACTGTTCAGTCCTTATTGGATGACAAACCGTGTGAGATAAGGTTATAATCCTAGGAGGATTATAACTTATTAAATTTCACAGTCCTTATTTGAATAGGATTAGTTAATACCAATCTGCACATTCGCCTTTGGAAGCGAGCTTCCTCGTCGTACATGGCCTGGTAGGCCAACATTGAGCCGGGGAAGAGAATTGTAATGATGGTGAAGCCCATTTCCTTGTATTATATAGAGATCTAGGAGGGGTTCCTCGTCTTTGAAGGGAGGCCTTGCTCGGCCTTGAGAGATGCCTTGCTCGACATTGATGATTATGCCTCATCGGCATTCAGTTTTGTTGGGCCTTTGTCATTATACGCTCTGCTATTTTTAGGTCGACATAGTGGGAATGACGAGTAGGTAAGACGATCAAAGGTAGGAAAGGCCCACTCCCTTTGTCGTAATTGAGAGTTGTATGGATTATATTTTGGGCCCAATCTATTGGGCCTTACCCGGCCACAGATCCACGTTCGTACCTCGGTTTATACCGTTCAGTGGCCCCCGACTTTCTAGCTCGGCTATGCCGAAGAGGAAGTGATGCTCTACCTCGGCTTAAACGAATACGAACGGGCTCTTACGTGTCATGTGGCATTTCATTTTCCACTGGTTAATTCGTGCAATGATGGGCGCGTCATACAAAGTATGACATCCCCTTGGGAACCCACTAGAGCATTTAATGCGGAGGAAAGGACGGTGTCACTTTACCCGAATTTCGACCCATACCCGTTTCTAACTTGGGTATATAAGCCTAAACCTCCTTCAATTTCAATCTTTTATCACCCTTAATCCTTGAGAGAGAATTAGCAAGCTTGAAATCGCCATTTCGTGTTCTTAGTTTCTTGACTTCGTTGCCCAGATTCGTGCATTTGTACTCGATTTCACCTGTGTTTTCTTCATCAAACTTCAATTTAAGGTACAAATCTTTCTCTTTTCTGTGTATTTCTTGCATTGTTACTCGTAATTTCTGGGTTTTTTGCGTGTTATTCTTGGTAGGTTTGTTCAAAATCGCCATTGGTATTCTTGAAGCTTTTCTTGAGAAATCTGTATCTCCCTTGTATTTAGAGATGGCAAGAACGTGGAGGAGTAACCCAATGCTCTCTACTGTTACCAAACCAAAAATCTTAATGTTTATTAGTGAACCAATGGTCCTTGGATGATGCTGAGTTTGAATGAGATAGGGGAAATCTTGACGAGGTATCAAAGCCCTAGAACCGACATATACTACCCAGGTCGGTATAGAATTGACCCGAGTAAAGATAGATTCCCCAAACGTTGTAGTGTTCCAAGGATGGTGCTGAGATAATTGACCACATCAATCTCTACAACTTGAAATCGACCACACTGGAGCGTCCTCCATTGTTGGGTAAGGTTCCCTCCTCGATTTTAGTTTGTAGGACGAGGAGGGATGTTCTTCCTCTTCCTCGTCTTCCATATGCCTTGGCCAAATAATGACCCTAAATTCTTTTGTTTATGCAGCCATGACGGAAAGAGGAAGTGGAGTCGCTCGTCCTGCCGGTCCTTCGACTTCGAGGAGGATTGTAGACGTATTCCCGAGAGGGAGTTGGTATCGGAGGTCGTGGAGGAGGCCGAGGTAGATACTGGACGAGGTATGGTTTATACACCTAGGCCTAAACCCATTAGAGCCGCTGAGCCCATGATAGAAGAACTTTACTCCAAGTATGGGGTGTTGAGAGAGGAGTATAAACTTAGTTATTTCCCCGGCATGCCCATTAAGGACGAGGAAGCCAAGAAGGATTTCGTGTATTCTTTGAATCATGTTCACTTTTTCTTCAAACAGTTCCAGTTAGGTCTTCTTCTGCCCCTAGATCCTTTCAATAATGAGTTCCTTGAAGATATGCGGTGTCCGGCCATGCTAGGTGCCGTCTTAGTGAGGTTCCTCACCGGCTTTATTGTGCTTTCCTGTAGCTTAGGATTTGAGCCTTGTCAGTCTGTCTTCCACCACTTATTCACTGTTAGTTATAAGAGTTATTCGAGATTAGTAGTGATAAGAAGTGACCCAAATCAATCCAAGCTTATCTATCCCATGTCCATCAAAGTGTCGGTGTGGAACAATCATGTGATCATGGTAGAGAGCCGACAAGGCTGGGAATTTGCCTCTCCCTCTAAATATCCTTATGTGCCTGAGCAAGTGTGGCGGTCGTAGTGGATTAGGGAGTTAATTGCGAGGCTAAGCCAGTTTGCCGAGGTGGGCACTATGTGTTGGTCAACCTTGGAAACTAACCACAGGTATTATGTACAGGCTGGCATAATGCCTGAGCCTAGGGACGGGCTGATGCCTCTCGTCGCCGTCACAAGAGGTAACGGATTTTCAGATTGGAGGGTGCATCCCAGTCTTGTCTTTCATAGCGAATGTGATGTTTGCAAGTTATACGATGACAGATTCCTTACAAAGGATGGCGTCGTCGATAGTAATTTTTCTCTTTTCCCGTCTTTCACACTTGGCATACTTTTATATGGGGTATTTATACTTTCATATTTCTAACCACGCAGGGTTTTACAAATCATGCGCTGAAACTAGCCGGCCTAGGCCTAACAGCCATCGAGCACGGCCATGCCAAACTTCCCGACACATAGTACGGACGCTCCTCTCTCACGAGTGCGCACGCTGCTCATTCCAGAAACTTTTGCACGGGCGTGTCTTGTACCCCCAAGGTCGTGTCCGCTATTCAATCATAATGATTCAGATCCCTAGGTTGGCACGGGCATGCTAAACAAAACGGACGGTCATGCCAGCTTGTATGTCACAAAATTTACTTTCATTGTTTGTTTAATCCCATAATTTAAATATTTTCAATTAAATGTCATTAAACCCAACAAAAAAGTGGATCTTTAAAGTGAAATTTCCAAAAATAGAACTTTACATCTTCTAATGATCAGTACATGGAAAGAAGAAAATGTCTCACTATTTTTCACAACCCATAAGTTTTAAAAGCGAAATCTTCAAAGAGATTGGAATCATTGTAATCTTCTAGTCATCATCTTTGAAATATAGAAAAGTATCATGTTTTCCTCAAAATATATAAAAAAAAAAAAAAAAAAAACTAGGGATTTAATCCATAAGGGAAAAAAAAACTCGGGGCTCTCAAGGGAAATAATTGAAGGAAAAAATAATAATTACTCCATTTAGTAAAAGCCCTACTTTTCTTTTTTATAAGTTTTTAAACTCCGTTTAGTATAAGTCATACTTTTATTTTTTATATATTTTTACAATTAGAGTCTCATTCCTATAAAATAACAAATAATGAATAGTATTATGTTTATAATGATTGTGTAGTTAAAAAAAAAATCAACATTTAACTACTTACTTTTTACCCACCATGAATTCTGAATAGTGTTTTTGAAAATTATATCATCAACCCACTTTGATAAAATTTGGAGATCATAAAAATATATTATTTATTATTTATTTCTCCAAGTTTACGTAAGCTAGATAATTCTATAAAAATTCTAACAAATTTTCTTATTCTAATATAAATATAATACTAATTAGAAATATTTCTAACTTAGATAACTCTGCTAATTTGATTCAGTGACAAAGAAAAAAATAGATAACTAAATAATTGCCTTTTAATATCCTAACAACCACTAAATGTTATTGATGTTATTGCTGGTTCTTAATTATCTTGGGATCGATGGATGAATTAATATATAACTAACGCACGCCAAAAAACTTTGACAAATAAAATGAACTAAATTAAAAGAGTTACTATAATTATCTCATTTTATTTGCATAATATTCTTGAATTAAAAAAATTATCTCATTTTTGAGTAATTAATATTATCTACAACTCCATTTTTTTCTAATTCATATATTTTAAAATAGTCTTTTTTTGTATAATCTTATTAAGTTATGCTTCGTATTTTTAACTAATGTTATATATTTTTTATATAAAAATTATCTTTTAGTTTTTTATTTTCATTTTTTTATATAAAATAGATTTTATAGAAAAATATATTTAAATGGTTATGTAATAACCCGAAAAGTTACTAATTTAATTTGGATTTTAATTATATTTTTGGGCTATTAAGAATGGTTAATAGTAAATGATTTATTTAGATGAGTTGGACATTGGTGTTGGGCTTAGATTACCTAAGTTCGGTTTCCTTGTTAAACTTGGACTTGAATGATTTTGGACTTAGGATTAGAACCCAAATATAAATAGAACCTTTTCTAACCTAAGAGCCTCATTATTTTCTAAACCCTAGAGAGGGAGAGAGGAGCAACCGAGAAGAGAGAGAGAGAGAGAGAGAGAGAGAGAGATCAGCCGAGGGAGAAAAATTGCCGAGAGAAAGAGAGGAGGCAGCGGACAGAGAGAAAAAAAAACAGAATTCCCGTATGCCATATAGCTTCAGCGCAGCAGTTTTCAAATTGGGATTCCCGCTTCGTTTATGGTCCGATTTGAGTGATTGTTTCGCCTGTGTTTCCATAAGAGACAGTGCTACAATCCTATCGGTGTTGATCGGGTTTTCCAGGTCTTAATTCAGGTGATTTTCTGGTCCGAATCTGCTGCAGTTTCTGATATTCTTTTTGGGACTGTTTTGGTGTTTGGTTTAT
This sequence comes from Adenophora triphylla var. japonica, assembly GCA_022495995.1. NCBI lineage: Eukaryota > Viridiplantae > Streptophyta > Magnoliopsida > Asterales > Campanulaceae > Adenophora > Adenophora triphylla. Next base: position 471,326 of record JAFEMH010000679.1, read on the forward strand.
ATCAAGATTGTTTTCTTGATATTGTTGGTAATGATATCTCTTATCGATAGATTTTGGGAAGCGGCGTTAGGTGTATCCATTCATTCGTGAAAACAGTATTGTCGGCGTGATTAAGCTAAGCTAAGATTAAACCCTTATTGTTTGATTTTTAGATTTTGAAACCCTAGAAAATCCTAAAGAACTTTGTGAATAAGATTAGGGCTTGGGGCTTGTTTATTATGGTGTTAATGCATGCTAGGGTTTATGAGAGATATTAGGGTTTGTGTGTGTCAGTTTGTGTGTATGTGTGTGAGTGACGGCTGGTGTGTCTGTGTATGGTGTGTGCAGTGTGTGTGTGTTCTGCATGTGTGTGTGTGTGGCAGTAGCCGTGTGTGTGGGGGGTTAGGGTTGGGGTGCGTGTGAGTGTGTTAGGGTTTAGTGTGTGTTTGTGTGTGCTGGAAAAGGTGTAAATAGTGTGTGTGATTGTGAATTAGAGATGTTAATGGGAATTGATTATAGAAACCCTAGGGATATTTTAGTAAATCGAAAGTGGTTTAGGGTTAAACTTTAGAGGAATTTTAAAGAGAACTTTTGTATGGTTATAGATTCGTGCGAGAACTCGTTGCAAGGATAGTGCAAGAGCTTTAAGGTAAGGGATTATACATCATTTAAGTTAATTGATTTCCGCTCCGTTTCATTATTTTGGCTTCCGCATATTTCTTGGCGATGTACGTTCTTTTGATACGTAAAAGCTGACCTCGCGTCGGTATTTGTTTTGACTCCCGTTTACCGTTATTTGCTATTCGTTTGCTATATCGTCCTTTTGGTTTCGTAAATACGGAATTTTATTGTCATTGTGAAAGTTCGTATTACGTATAAAAATGAATTTTGATATGATATGATTTTGTGTTCCATCAATGATCGCTAAGTTAGACAACACCTTCGGCGGGGTATATTTGAAATTTGGCCTTCGGGCAAACTTAGTTCACCACTTTAAATTAGTGGTGGGATGTTCCGGATACACGGTTTAGGACTCTGCGGAGTCATTTTGTTCCCTTTATGGAATTTTGGTTTGATAAGGTCAGTGGACCACTTATGTGATCATGATGTCTGTGAATGATTTGATTATCTATAACTGGTATGGGACGGTTGTAGATAACTAGATCATTCGAGTCAACTTTGTTCGGCTTATCATTCCTTTGAAATTCTTAAAAATCTATGAGTGGTTTAGTTAGTTAAATTTGGTATGGGACAGTCTTAAATAAGTAAACCATTCGGGTCAGTTTGATTCGATTTTGTCATCATTTGAACCTCCAAAATATTTGTCAACTCAGTTTGTGAAAACCGTTAAGATTTTGAAAGATATTTTGTATGAGATTTTGTAAATAATGATTTTGAATTTGTAAATTGTTATGTCTTCGATTGTTATATATGGACTTTGTATCGTTTGATATTTCTTCGGTTCAACTCCTCCTTAGTAACCGGAGGGGCTGTATATGAACTTACTGGCATTGTTCGCTCACCCTTTCATCTTCTTTCTTCCAGATTTCAAATAGGAAGAATGTGATTCGGTTCGGGAGCACTTCATAAGGAGTTCAAGGATCGTTTTGGTATATTTTCATTTTAGACTCTTTAGTCGGTTATTTCAGTTATTCGAGAGTTTGTAAGACTTAAAAGATTTTGTTGGATTTTAGTTACCGTTATTTGGTTTTAAATTATTATTTATATTGGAGAATGATTATTGTTATTGTTGTGGAAATTTGGGTTCGTTACAGTTGGTATCAGAGCTTTGGCTTTAGATCTTTGGGAGTTTAGGATGTGTGAGGATAAATTTGATTTGAGCCTTAGGTTTGACCTCAGTGTCATTCTTGGAGTATTTAGTGTAGATTGCTATGAAAGCTAGAGATGACGAGGATGCAAAGTGGACAGTGGCAGGTACATTAAGTTTAGAGGACTAAACTTCTTTTAAGGGGGTATGAATGTAATTACCCGAAAAGTTACTAATTTAATTTGGGTTTTAATTATATTTTTGGGCTATTAAGAATGATTAATAGTAAATGATTTATTTAGATGAGTTGGGCTTTGGTGTTGGGCTTAGATTACCTAAGTTGGGTTTCCTTATTTAGATGAGTTGGGCTTTGGTGTTGGGCTTATATTATATCGGACCCGAGGGACATTCATCCGAATCATATAGCGTTGCCACCCCGAAAACCCATTTTCATGATAGCATCAAAATCTGCTTGTTCTTATTCAATAATCGGCCATAGTTATCCGGGACGTTTACATAAGCACGTCATTCGCTTATGGCCTGATATGGATGAATTCTTTTCATCATCCCTTGTTTCTCCAGGTTCTCTCTTACCTGTTTATATAGAAGTTTCCATCCCGTTCAATATCTTCATTAATGGATTTGAAGGTCGAGGTTTTGATTTCAGATTCACTAATGAGGTACCTTCTTTGGATAGATTTGCTTCTCTTAATAATGTTAGGATTAAAGGTTTGAATGTATCTACTTCTCGTAACAACTTTAGCGTTGGAGATTGGATTATTCCTGAAGAACAGTATTGGTTTGTTCATTTGGATGTTGATTCAAAATATGAACTTTTTGGTTGTGATGATTGAATATATCTACTTCTCATGTTTATCGTTTGTTTCTTTTTGTGGTTAGAAAGTGATGATGAACAATGGGCCAGCCCGGTTCGGCCTGTCCAATCAAGAGCCCGCCTTATCCGCAGATTGGCCCGACATGTCCATTTCAAGCCTGCGGGCCAAGCTCGGCCCTGCTTGCCTAGTGTGCCATGATCCGGCCCACCCCATTTGCCCGTGGTCCTATTAAAACGGGCTGGGCAGATCTTTTTTTTTCTTTCTAAATTCCAAAATATTTAAAAGGTGAAATGAGGGTAGAGGGAGTCGGAGTTGAACCATTTACACGTGAAGACAAAAACTTAACCACTCTATCATGACTTTCATCTGCCATACTTTAGAATAGCTAATATAAATTTTAAAAAAAAAACTGAAAATTTGCATATTGGTGGGCTAGGCGGTGGCAGGCTGGGCGGGCCCAAAAAGCCCACGGGTTGGTCCAGCCCGTGGCCTATATTTCAGATCCTGCCTGCCTCTTCTACATGGGCTGGGCTTGCCAGGCTGGGCGGGCGGCGGACGACTGGCTTATGGGCCCACCCACGGATTTGAGCCCGAAGTGTTCATCTTCATTGGAAAATGGTTGTGTCATTATAAATAACCGACATTTTTTAAAAAACATGTGTAGTGACATTTTCGTTAATACCGGAGGATATCAATTAAAGCTGGCAGTCGTTAACTTTGGTGTTGTCACTACTAACATTAACACTAGCATTCTTTCATACATGTGTTGACACTCTTGAACACATGTGTTGACTCTCATCAAAACACATACTCTAGTACTCAATAACAAAAATTTATGAATGCTTAAAAGGCCATTTGAGGGCATAAATGATGTATTTTGGAGATTATAAACCCTATACCACGAGCCAAAGACACATCAATTTCGTAAGTCTCGAAATTTCCTTCGATTTGATATGCTGTGAGTTTTGTTGTTCATCCCGAGTGAAAAGTTAGGTCAGATTTAGTGCACAATAAAAATCACTTTTATGATAAAGCACATACATTGAAAACCCTTGTAACTAACGCTGGTTGTATCATTTTAATACAAGTATTAGTGTTTTTGAGTGACAGATACATGCACTAGCTCTCCTTGTTACTAACACTAACACTCCTTCTGTTTTAGTAGTAAAGAGTGTTAGGCTCCGTTTGTTTCGACGTAAAATGTTTTCCGGAAAACGTTTTCTGGAAAATGTTTTCCTGTAAAATGTTTTCCTGTAAAATGTTTTACGGAGGTAGAGCGTAAAATGTTTTACGGAGGTAGAGCGTAAAATGTTTTCGGGTGTTTGGTAAAACGACTCATATTTCACAAGGTGACCTACCCCACCCCCCCACCCCCCCACCCCCCCCCCACCCCCAAAAAATTTTTTTTTTTTTTTTGTAATCGCCCCCTACCCCCGCCTACCCCACCCCCCACCCACCCACCCAACCCCCCCACCCCCCCCCAAAAAAAAAAATTTTTTTTTTTTGTAATCGCCACCCCTACCCCCTGCCTACCCCACCCCCACCCACCCCCCCACCCCCCCCCCCTTTTTTTTTTTTGTAATCGCCCCCTACCCCCTGCCTACCCCCACCCCCAAAAAAAATATTTTATTTTTTTGTAATCGCCCTACCCCCTGCCTGCCTCACCCCCACCCCCAATTTTTTTTTTTTTTTTTTTTTTTGTAATCGTCCCCCTACCCCCTGCCTACCCCCCCACCCCCCACCCCCAATTTTTTTTTTTTTTTTTTTGTAATCGCCTACCCCACCTGCCCCACCCCCCAAAAAATTTTTTTTTTTTTTTTTTTTTTTTGTACGCCCCTGCCCTGCCACCCCACCCACCCCCACCCCCACCCCCAAATTTTTTTTTTTTTTTTTTTTTGTAATCGCCCCCCCACCCTGCCCCACCCCCACCCCCCCAAAAAAATTTTTTTTTGGGGGTGGGGGTGGTGGTGGGTGGGGGTGGGGTAAGCCGAGGGTAGGGGGCGATTAAAAAAAAAAAAATTTGAGGGGTGAGGGTGGGGAGCGAGGGTAGGGCGATTACAAAAAAAAATTTTTTTTTTGGGGGGGGGGTGGGGTAAAGCGAGGTAGAAAGCGATTACAAAAAAAAAAAAAAAAAAAAATTTTGGGTGGGGGTGGGGGTGGGGGTGGGTGGGTGAAGGTGGGGTAGGCGAGGGTAGGGGCGATTACAAAAAAAAAAAAAAAAAATTTTGGGGGGCGTGGGGGTGGGGGTAGGCGGGGTTGGGGGCGATTACAAAAAAAAAAAAAAAAAATTTGGGGGGTGGGGTGGGGTAGGCGAGGGTAGAGCGATTACAAAAAAAAAAAAAAAATTTGGGGGGTGGGTGGGGGGTGGGGGTGGGGTAGGCGGGGGTGGGGGCGATTACAAAAAATTAGAAAAAAAATTTTTTTGGGGGGGGGGGGTGGGATAGGCGATGGGGTGGTTGTAGGCGTAATATGAGTTGTACATTAAGGCCTCCATTTTCGGAAAATGTTTTACTTAGGACAAGGTCAGTAGGTCGTTTTACTTTGGAAGGGCGTAAAATGTTTTCCGGAAAACGTTTTACTTAGGCAACCAAACAGCGGAAAACGAGTTATTTTTCGAAAAACATTTTCCGGGGGCTAACCAAACACCGTAAAACAGGTTATTTTCCGGAAAACATTTTCCGAAAAATGTTTTACGGTGAAACAAACGGAGCCTTAGTATTAGTGCATATACCTAAACTTTCTTAACATAAAATCGCAAATACGTGTGATGAGAGAATAAACCTGACCATAAGCTCAGGAAATAACTAAGAACAAAGAACTAGAAAATGATAATATATATAATATACTCCCTCCGTCCCACCCAAGTGTGCACCATTGACCGAGGCACGTCGATTAAGAAATATTATTAAGATAATGAAAATGTTTGGTAGAAAATGAAGAGAGGGAATGAGTGGAGTAAATAGTAGGTTGGTTGAATAAATTGTATGGTGGAGAATGGGTGGAGTTAATGAGTGGGTGGGGTAGGGAGAATATAAAATATTAAATGACATACCATTTATGGTAGTTCACATTGGACTGGAACGGATCAAAAGGGAAATAAGTGTACACTGGACTGGGACGAAGGGAGTATATATATATGTATATATATATATATGTATGTATATACTCCCTCCGTCCCATTACAAACCACAAACTTTCCTTTTTGGTCGTCCCATTACAAACCACAAACTTCCTAAAATGGAAAGAAATCTTTATATTTTAATCTCTTATATAAAATATTAATACTGACAACACCATTATAATTCACTATTCTCTCCACTATAATTCACTTTTCCTTATATATATATCTATATATAAATTTCTTCTTACTAATGGGACGGAGGGAGTATATATATATGTATATGTATATATATATATATATATGTATATGTATATATATATATATGTATGTATATATATATATATATGTATATGTATATATATATGTATATGTATATATATATATATATATATGTATATGTATATGTATATGTATATATATATGTATATGTATATATATATATATATATACTCCCTCCGTCCAATTTGTTACTTCACAGTTACTGTACTCACGTAAATTAAGGAGGGAGTATTATATTGAAAGTGTTGTGAGTGTGAAACCAAAATAGGAGAGAGAATGAGTGGAGGGAATAATAAATTATAATGGTGTTGTGAGTATTAAATAATGTAGGAGAGAGAATGAGTGGGGTAGGGTTAATATTTTAATAATATAAAGTTTTCATTTTAGGTAAAAAATAAAGTGTGAAGTATGTATTTGAACGCCCAAAATAGAAAGTGTGAAGTAAGTAATTGGACGGAGGGAGTATATAGATATATATATTGAAAGGCCCTTGTTTGATATGCAAATGATCGACAGGCTATTGTTTGTCTTAGGGCCGGATATTTGTTGAGTTGTGCAATAAATAAGTAAGGCTTGAAATAATGATGGGACAATGAACACAATGAAATAATGCGAAGTGTGTGAATGTGTTTGAAGAAAATAATAACACGAGAGAATTTAAAGTGGTTCGTAGTTCACTCCTCCTACATCCACCCTCACTATCAACTTGGCAAGTGAGATCAATTTTATTATAATCTTAATCAACAAGAATTACAAATGATTGATTAGGCAAGTTCCTTGAACTTCCTCTTCCTAATTAGTACAGTTAACTAGGGATACACTTAAAGTACAGTCTTAAGTGTTTTTACAACTTGAAGTACAGTCTCAAGATTTTACAAAACAACTAATACACTCAGAGTACAGTCTTGAGTGTTTACAAACTATTTCTACACCTAAAGTACAGTCTTAGGATTTGGAATTTGTGAATTAACACACTAGGGTTGTTGTTGTTGAAACAAGGGTTTCAGGCTGAAGGTTTTTGGTTTGGAACAGGTGTTTGAAGGGAAGGGATTGATGTATATGGTTTGGATTACGGGAGGTGTGTAAGGATGTAATGGAAAGGTTTTTGGACCTGTGAAAAAGAGTATTTTTCAAGAGTGGTTTGTGCAGAGTCGAACTCTTCTATTTATAGCCTTCAATGTATTTGTTGGAATATAGGTACATTGCGGCTTCATTAATGAGTCTTTGACTGGTCTTTGCCCCACTTGTCCACTTCCCGGTCTTCATGAGCCGGTTTGAACTAAAGGCTTCCGAGAAGGTCTTGATGGTCTTCAAAGGTGAACTTGATAGCCGTGAGGATACGGTATCCATCTTGGTTGAGATTGTGACAACAGAGTATGAGACAGAGTAATGGCTGTCTGAAGGATTGAAGCCATAGCTGTCAGATCATAACAAGGCTTAACTATCAGAGAAGATCTCTAATAAGGATTGAGATGTACTTGATGATCTTGATAGCTTAGAGAGGGAATATGATTCATGTGATTGATTGATTGTAACCATTGTATAAAGTAGAATCATAACTGTCAGACACACAGCTATCAGAGTGAACAACTATGACAGATTACATCTTTTGATATAAACCCTGTTCTATATATTCCTTTATCAAAACCAACTAACTATGACATTGATCAAAGTTAGGTCCTAACTATTTCCCCCTTTTTGTTAAAGGAAGATCTATTTAGAACATGTTTTCACAGTTAATGATAAGAAAGATATTAATGAAAGAAGGAATTCATGGATTCTCAACATTTACAAGTAATCTGAAAGAGATTGAGATACTTGGAATTAACTCAAAATGAAAGATCACATATTACATCCATAAAACACTGAACCAAACAAAATAGATTGTTTCAAACGCAAAAAAATGTTCCACACTAATACAATTCAATCATCAGCCAGTTGATCATAGAACTCTTCTCTTTCTTGTCTGGCTGATATGAGCTCATTTCTTTCTTCCTCCAGCTCTCTTCTCATATCTGGCTCAACCCCTCTGTAATAGAACTCATTGTTCCATTTCCAGGTCATCCTCTCATCATATTTGAAGAACTTATCTTCCTTTGCTTTCAGTTGAGCCCTTTTAAGAGGCATCTGATCATTTCTTATTCTCATTGTGCCCCACAAGTGCTTCTTCTTGTTCCTTGATTTCTTGCTTTTCTTGGGCACATTGGATGGATCTGGTTGAGATTGAACTGGGTCTTGAGCTTTAGGAGAAATTTGAGTAGATAGCTGAGGAGGATTGGTGATGGTAGGAGATGGAATTATTATGGGAGAGTCTTGATCTGGGTTTGAAGGATCATCATCATCATCACTGTCAGAGTCTGAGGAAAGATCAATAACATTATTGGCTCTGTTTTGGCTGACAGCTATGGATTCTCTGAACTTTTTGATCTCTGGAATCGAGATCAATTTCATGAAGTGTGAGTTGTCATTGGGAGAGTTGAAGATAATGGGATCAACATAGATGAAGGGTGAAAGATAGGGCTCAATGCCTGGATTTAGGGTTGGAAGAAAGATCTTGACCTTTTTGCTTATCAAAAGCATAAGAGCACACTTTTGTTCAAACAGAGAGTGAAAAAATGATTTTGCAAGCTCAATGCACAAGGTGAAGACTAGACCTTTTGGCATAAAGAGGCAGGAATTGAGTGATGGAAAGAGAAGTTGACTGAATAGAATTTCCCAATCAGGAAGTGTGTTGGGAGTGATGAATTTTGGGAAGGATGGGATTTGGTGAACAAAATTTGAGGTTGATGATATCCTTGACACTTTCCACTCTTCATAGGCAAAGAAAACCAATCCTGCAAGGTTTCTTGCCACCACAATCAGACCATTTCTTGACAGTTCCCAGGATTTTGGATAGGTAAAAGGATTTGCAATTTCTGGGAAATGAGTCACATGGGCTAACCTTGTCCTTGCTGCTTTGATTGAATGGATAGAGAAATCAATGCCACAGCTAAGCATCCAAGGTTCTTTCTTGGGAAGATAGGCTTGATTTAGAGTGGGAGAAATGGAATGACTTGGAGGGCTGTCAGGATTGTCAAGGATGGGATCACTGTCAGACACATCTTGGCCTTGTCCAGCTAGGATTGGACTATGAGGGGAGGCTTCAACAGTTTCATTTTCTGGGATTGAGGAAATTGGCTTGGGAGGAGCACGGATATGGGTTGAAAAAGTTGGGATTGAATCAGAGGATTGACCAAGACCTTGCTTGAGGAGATCAGAACTAAATTGAGATTTTAGGATGTTTAAGGCTGCCCTGACTTCTCCTTTGTTCAACTTTTGTTCAAGAATGGTTACAAGGGCTGCCTCATTATTTGGGGTTCCATCAAATACAAGTCCCTTTCAGGAATAGAAGGGATGGTTTGGGCATCTACATCCATAGCTGTCACCTTGGGATTGCTGGATGACTCTCCTGGTCCACTCCTTTTCTTCACAAACCTAGACCTGAGTTCATCTATGGCTATCACTGTCTCTTCTTTACTTAGAACATCATCAAGAAATATGAGAGCAGCTTTTTCAGTATCAGGGTTCCCATCCAACTCAATAGCATCAATGGCTCTCAAAATTTTGGCTAACTGTTGAGGTTGGGCAGAGGGGATATTGTCATCAGTGTTCCCCCTTAAAGGTTTCTTCTCTAATGGTTCATTGAGATTGAGGATTGCTTCTATAGCTGACTGATGATCAGAACTGGGTGTGGATGACTTGTCTACTATTGGACTGACAGTTGTGGATTTTGGAGAAGGGGAAGGGGTATTTATTTTGGTTTTCTTGGCCTTGGGTGCTTTCTTATCTGGTTTCCTTTTCTGTGGAAAAGATTTAGAGGGAAGGGATAAGGAGGATTGTACCTTGGATCTGGTGATAGCCTGCCTGGTAGGGATAGCTGTCAGAGGTTGTTTGCCTTTATGCAGAGTTTTGGACAGGTTAATAGCTGCCTGAAGCTCTTGAGGATCTATATCAGCATTACCAGCATCAGCTTGACCCATGGTGTCATCCCCATGACTGTCAACAGCACCCCTTTCTTCATCATCTTTTCCATGGCTGTCAGACAAGGTTCTTTCACTGTCAGCCACTTGAACATCCTTGTCTTTGCCTTTGCCATGAGGTACCACAGTCTTCTTTAACAGCCCTGTCTTCTTAACATTGGACTTTACACCCCTCTTTCTTATCCTATAACTTGTAGCCAATGATACCAAGTCCTTCCAGTGTTCAATCTTCTTTCTTGTTTCTTCCTGCAACTTTTCTTGTGTTTCAATAAAACTACTAGTGCTTACATCATCTCCACCTCTCATTACAGCTCCTTTCTTTTGTTTTAATACAAAAGTTCTGTCATTGAAGCATTTTGTCTCTGACAGCTTTACAGTCTTCAGCCATTTCTTGTGTAGTGGAGGATTGAGTTTGGGAATCAGGACATCAAGTATTCCACTCATGAATCTAAAGTTATTCATTTTTCCATCTTGTTTCTTGAATTTTAGAGAAGAGGTTGAGGCTGCAAGCTGGAAGTTGTGGAGTAGAATTGTACACCAATTTGTGTCTTTAGTCATCAGGCTCAGCATTTGCTTCCATTCATTTGCTCCCATTTGGTCAAATGAAGATTGCTTGCCATCAATGTATTTGTTGACCACATCCATAAGGGTTGACTTGAAGATATCAACTTTGTTTTTAACCATTGCCTTGTCCTGTACACTCTTGAAGTCATGAACTTTAACACCAAAGAATTTTTCATACACAATCTTCAATCTTTCTGACCCTCTATCCCAAATGTTCTTCACAACATCTGAATTGTTTGGGATTCCATAGACCTCACTGACCAATTCCTGAGTAATGGTTATCTCAGTATTGTCAATGGTGGCAGTTATTGAATTGTCTTCCTTGTTTCTCCTTCCCACAAGGTAGATCTACCTGCATAATTCCTCATAAATTGGTGGTCTGGCTCCCATGAAATTAAGCAGTTCATTGACCTCAAGTAGTTCTTTGATGAGTACCCTAACTTCAGAATCATAAAAGTTAGGTTTAATGAAGTAGATGTGTGCGTCTGGGTAAATTGCTTTTGATTCTGCCATGGATGGATGAATGAATTAGGGTTGAAGAAATTTGATGGTGGATTAGAGAGGGAAAGAGGCAAATTACAAACAGAGTTAATGAAACAGGAGTTTTGGTTTTTACAAAAGAGAGAGACAAATAATGAGTGGAGAGTGGGTTTTAATGAGCATTGGGGGTTTCAAAGTTTAGTAACTATTCATATGAACAGTGATTTTGCCCTTCCCCACGTTGAGACATTAACTCCCACAAAACACAAGAAGAACATTCTCTTTTTCAAGAATTTTGCAGGGGAAGAGACGGCTAAGGAAGTGACATTTGTGAGCAATTAACATGATCAAATCACCAAGAAAGTTGCTTTAACCTAGTTTGTAAAAAAACTTTGGACAGTTAAGTCTAAGTTGAATGATGATGGTATGTGAGATAGCTATGGATAAAATTGCCTATAAAACAAATGACAATTTTTGAGGAAACTCATTCAGATTGTTTTATAAACACAGATGGGTAGATTTTCTTCAAAGTTCAATCCCAAAAAAATGGCTCAAACAGCTAAACAACTGGATTTTGGAAAAAATCATGAGAATGATTTGAAGGTAGATGAAAGGGAGAGAGAGAGAGTGCCTTTCAATGTGATTGAAAGTTCAAAGGAGGTGAGTGACAAAGGTAAGAATAAGAGGGTGAGAGTAGAGCAGGATTATGGTACTAAAGAGATAGCTGTCAGAGAGAAGGTTGATAGTGGAGATGGAGAAGAGATAAGGCTTTTTGGGAAAAATATTAAGGTTGATCAGGGTGAGTCTAGCAAGGGAAAAAGTAGGGCAGAGAGGGTTTATACACTAGGAGAATTGGTTAAGCAGGATAGGGCTCAGACAGCTATTGAGAGAGGCTTAGCTGTCAAGCAAAAGGTTGAGCCTGAGAGGCAGTACACAGTTTGTGAAAGCGGGGCTTCACTTTCTCCTGGAGTTGGTTTGTTGAAGGGTAGAGGTGATAACTTTGCTGGAGTGCATGTATCTCCTTCTTCAACTATCTCACATCTTTTCAACCAATTTATAGGTTGTTTTACCCCTGTCAGAGATCCAGTTGTGAAGAGAAATGAGTCTAGAGCTGGCCAACCATTTTCCGTTGCTGGAAATGGTTCTTATTCTGGAGATTTCAGCTTTGTGACCCCAATGGAGGGTTTGCTTCAACCTTATGATGCTGTAGAAGATTGGTGGCCAAGAAGGGCTAGTCCTTCTCTTCAGTATTCAGTTACTTCAATTGATCCCTTTCTTGAGAGGCACCCAGTATGGTTGCAAAGGTATCATCAGACCTTACAGTCTACTCAGGAGGTTAGATGTGAAGGAATGAGTGCAGGTGGTGGATCTGGAGAGACAGTGACATTTCCTAAGAATGTCTGACAGCTGAGGTGTGAAGATTTGAAGAGGAGCTGGATCTGGAGATTGTTTGGTTTTAAGGAAGTTTTTGTTGTGTGGATGCAGATGAGAGAGAGAGATTTCATGGGTTGTTGTATGTTTTTGTTTTTGTTTTTCTTTGTCTTTTGCATAGATAGCTGTCAGTAGATGGCTATCAGGCATGTTTTGAGGGGATAGCTGTCAGGCTTCATTGTGACAGCATTGCTCTATATGTAAGCCCCCTTTTATTTATGAAAAACAACTTTTTATTTTGGCATGTTTATCATTCCAAGCATAGATCTTAAAAGCTCAAATCTCTTTTCATCCATTGCTTTTGTAAGAATATCAGCAACATTGTCCTCTGTTCCAACTTTATTAAGACATATATGACCTTTTTCAACATGGTCTCTAATAAAGTGGTGTCTGACTTCAATGTGCTTAGTTTTTGAATGCTGAACAGGATTTTCAGTCATTGCAATGGTGCTTGAATTGTCACACAGAATAGGAACATTGTCAACAAAAATTCCAAAGTCTTGAAGTTGACTTTTGAGATATAAAATTTGAGAACAACAATGTCCTGCGGCCACATATTAAACCTGCTGTAGAAGTAGCAAGCGAGGTTTGTTTCTTCTTTGGACCAAGAAATTATTCTTGAACCCAGAAACTGACAACTACCACTTGTGGATTTTCTATCCAAATTGCATCCAGCATAGTCTGAGTTTGTGAATCCAATTAAGAATAAAGGAGCTTCACATGGATACCACAATCCATAGTCTGGAGTTCCCTTTAGATACCTAAGAATTCTTTTGACAGCTGTCATATGTGATTCTTTTGGATTTGCTTGAAATCTTGCACAAAGACACACACTAAACATGATATCTGGCCTAGATGCAGTTACATATAGTAGGGATCCAATGTAACTTCTATAGAGTGTTTGATTAACACTTGGCCTATCAATGTCAGCATGAAGTTTGGTGGTGGTTGAGAGAGGAGTTTTTGCAGGAGAGGCATTTTGCATATCAAATTTCTTGATCATGTCTCTTGTATATTTAGCCTGATTTATGAATGTGCCTGCACTGGATTGTTTCACCTGAAGTCCCAAGAAGAATGTGAGTTCACCAATCTGTTGGGTTTTACGGGTCCATGCGCAGCGGAATTAAGCATTAAAAACATAAAACCCAAGAAGCCCTAGGATCCGTTCTATACAATTAATTTGAATATCAATGAAATAGAATTAAACCAACCTTGAAACGCTTTCCGGTCTTGAGCTATCGAACGATTTGATTATGTGATATTGAATCACAAACTTCGTTCTTCAACTTGCTTGAACTCTAGGTCTTGATCGATGAACGAGCGAAGACCCTCTTTTGGTATCCACACCTTCGAATGAATCCAAGAACAATTTCTTGTTGATTGCTAGATCTAAACCTTGAAGAATATTGAGAGAATTTGATTGTGAATTTTGCTTTAAAATTTCGGCTAGGGTTTTTAGGTCGACGAACCCTGTATTTATACTACAAATAGTGTAAATACCTCTTCTAATCAAATTAGGAGAGACAGTACATCAATACCACGTATTGGCTTATTATGTCGCGCGGTATATCAAGCCATTGGCTTGATATGTCGCGTGACATAAGTAACCGATTCTGTGCCTCTCAATCATTCTTCCTCCGGTTTAACCAATTCATTCTAGTTGTGTGTGACCCAATAGGATTACATCATGTTGGCAATGAGATCGATCATATCGAACCTCATAAGACATAAGCGGACTCTAGCAAGCCATTATGTCTACCCAAATGATGTAACGTAAGAGTTCACGTTTCCAACGGTGTACTTCCATTTATCCCTTTTTGTCTCACGATGTTATATTGAACACAAGTCATGGTCCTTGTCGACTTGTTATTGTTCAATGCTTTCTCGATTCTTGAGTATAATGATAATTCCAATCATATTGGGGTACGGCCATACACTTTCATCATTATCACTCATCGAGGGCCCAAGCATAACATCTCTCTTCCGAGGGACAAACTCCTTCTTGACTTATCATCCTTCCCATCATGAATCCGATCATGCCAATGATAGCCTTTATAGATATCGTGTTAAGATATCGTTTGACTAAAATCAAACATGGCTTTCATCATATGTAAGGTTATGATAGTCTCGAGTCTAGGAAATAAATGAAGTAACCATATGAGATTTAAGTATAACATTTGACCATTACATAAATCTCATGCGGGTCATGTCCGATCACTTGTTCTCTAACAAGTACCCATAATTTCAATGTGCATCTCTTATGCATATAATCATCACATGATTATCCATTGACAATTATACTAATCTATTCTCTTAATAATTAGGGACGAGAGATTATTATAAACAAATATACAAAACATATAATAATCAAATAATAAACATCTCATATAATAATAAATAATGTCAACACATAAGTCTATCAATCATAGGCCTAGGGCATAACACCAACAGTCTCCCACTTGCACTAGGCCCAATCTACCATGTATCGAATACCCATGGACCTAACATGACCATCATGTTTAGCTTGTGAGAGAGCCTTAGTTAGTGGGTCCGCCACGTTGTCATCGATGTCTACTCTGCATATCTTAACGTCTTCCCTTTCACATATCTCACGGATAATGTGGAAACGTCGAAGTATGTGTTTGGATCTCTGGTGTGATCTTGGTTCCTTTGCTTGTGCAATGGCCCCATTGTTATCACAAGAAAGTTCAATAGGATCTCCGATGCTTGGAACGACTTCCAAATCACTAATGAACTTCTTGATCCAAACCGCTTCCTTAGCCGCATCGAGATGCCGCTATGTACTCGGCTTCGGTTGTAGAATCAGCCGACGGTACTTTGCTTGGAACTTTTCCAACTCACAAAGTGCCTCCATTAAGCATAAACAAAAATCCAGATCGCGATCTAAAATCATCTTTGTCGGTTTGGAAGCTAGCATCTGTGTAGCCTTTGACTACAAGATCTTCTTCCATTCCTCCAAAGACCCAAGAATGCATCCTTAGTTCTTCGTAAGTACTTAAGGATATTCTTGATCGCTATCCAATGTGGTTCACCGGGATCCTATTGGTACCTACTCGTCATGCTTAGAGCACACGAGACATCGGGTCTAGTACATAACATAGCATACATGATAGACCCAATTGCCGAAGCATATGGAATACCATTCATTCTCTTTCGCTCATCATTAGTCTTTGGACATTGATTCTTGCTAAGAGATATACCATGCAACATTGGCAAATTCCCTCTTTTAGAATTTTCCATTTGGAATCTTCTAAGGAGTTTGTCAATGTAAGTACTTTGACTTAAACCAATCATCCTCTTGGATCTATCTCTATAGATCTTGATACCAAGGATATATGCGGCTTCGCCCATATCTTTCATTGAAAAGCACTTTCCCAACCAAGACTTGACAGTCTCTAGTGCAGGAACGTCATTTCCAATGAGTAAGATATCGTCGACATACAACACTAAAAATAGTGCTACGCTCCCACTAATTTTCTTGTATACACAAGGTTCATCTTCGTTCTTGATAAAGCCAAATTCCTTGATTGCTTCATCAAAACGTAGATTCCAACTCCTTGAAGCTTGCTTCAATCCATAAATGGATTTCTGCAACTTACACACCTTGTTAGAATTTTCTGGACTGACAAAACCTTCAGGTTGTATCATGTATACATCCTCAAGTAACTTCCCATTAAGGAAAGCTGTTTTGACATCCATTTGCCATATTTCATAGTCATAATATGCAGCTATGGCAAGTAAAATTCTAATAGACTTAAGCATAGCTACAGGCGAAAAGGTTTCATCATAGTCTATGCCATGAATCTGCCTATACCCCTTAGCTACTAGCCTAGCCTTATAGGTGTGCACCTTCCCATCCATGTCGGTCTTCTTCTTGAAGACCCATTTGCACCCTATGGTTTTTACACCTTCGGGTGGATCAATCAAGTTCCAAACTTGATTATCAGCCATGGATTGTAATTCGGACTTCATGGCTTCTTGCCATTTTTCCGAATCCGGAGCGGACATCGCTTCTTGATAGCAAGTGGGTTCATCATTTTCGATTAACTCCACTTCATCACTTTCCGTAACGAGAAATCCATATCTCTCGGGTTCGGATCGTGATCTACCACTTCGGCGAGGAACTTGTGCATCTTGAACCGGTTCCACAACGGTTTGTGAACTTGGTTCAGTTTCTACCATTGGTTCAATGTTGTTTTTGGGTTCTCGAACTTCTTCGAGATCTATTTTACTCCCACTGGTTCCTTTGCGAAGAAACTCCTTTTCTAAGAAAGTACCATTTCGAGCAACAAACACTTTGTTCTCATTTCGGTTGTAGAAATAGTATCCTTTGGTTTCCTTAGGATATCCCACAAAAACACATTTATCAGATTTAGGTGCTAGCTTGTCGAAGTTAACTTCTTGACATATGCATCACAACCCCAAATCTTCATGAAAGACAAACTAGGTTTTCTTCCATGCCACATCTCATATGGGGTCTTTTGAACCGATTTGGTAGGAACTCGTTTATAGTGAAAGCAAGCAGCTTTCTAGTGCATGTCCCCAAAAGGATAAAGGAAGCTCAACTTGACTCATCATAGAACGAACCATGTCTAACAAAGTTCTATTCCTCCTTTCAGACACACCATTCCATTGTGGTGTTCCGGGTGGAGAGAGTTCAAACGATTCCACAACTCTTAAGATGATCACAAATTCTTGGCTCAAATATTCACCACCTCGATCGGATCGAAGTACCTTAATAGTTTTGCCAAGTTGATTTTGTACCTCATTTTGAAATATTCGAAATATCTCAAACGATTCACTCTTATGTTTCATTAGATAAACATATCCAAATCTACTATAATCATCAGTGAATGTTATGAAGTACCGAAATCCTCCCCTAGCATCGCTACTCATAGGCCCACATACATCGGTATGTATGAGTCCTAACAAGTCGCCCGCCCTTTCACCGGTTTTGGTAAATGGGTCCTTGGTCATCTTGCCAAGTAAACAAGATTCACATGTCTCATATGATTCATAATCATGTGAGTCCAAAAATCCATCTTTGTGGAGTTTAGAAATGCGTTTCTCGTTTATATGGCCAAGACGACAATGCCATAAGTAAGTGTGGTTTACATCATTGGGTTTAGATTTCTTGTTAATGTTATAGACATCATTATCGCGATTTTCAACATCAAGAATATAAAGGCCATTGAATGAAACAAAGAGTACAATAATGCATATCACTCTTGTAAATAGAAAATTTCTTATCACATATAAGAAAATTAAAACCTTCATTATCCAAACATGAAATCGAAATAATATTCCTACTTAAAGCCGGAACGTAATAACAATTGTTCAAAACAAGTATTAGTCCACTAGGTAAAGTAACTTCATAAGTTCCTACGGCTAATGCAGCAACTCTTGCTCCATTCCCCACACGTAGGTCCACTTCACCTTCCTTAAGCATCCTTCGTTCTTTAGACCCCGCACATTTAAACAAATGTGAGTTCCACATCCGGTATCCAATACCCAAGAACTAGAAGTAGATAGGAATATATCTATAACAAAGATACACGAAGTTGAAGCAACTCCTTTGCTCTTCTTCAAGCTTCCTTGTAGTTTGCGCAATTTCTCCTCAAAGGTCCAATCTCATTGCAATGGAAGCAGATTGCGTCCTCTTGGGACTTAGGCTTAGCCTCTTTAGGCTTGGAGGCCTCTTTGGGTTTGGCAACCTTTGCCTTAGGATTAGCAACCTTTGCTTTTCCTTTACCCTTGAACCCTTTCCCTTGTTAACCATTAGCACTTGATCGGTCTTCTTCTCGACACATCTTGGTTTCCGCAGCAGTCAACATTTGAACTAACTCGGAAAGGTTTCTATTCATTCCACCCATGTTATAGTGCATTATGAAATGACTAAAACTTTTAGGTAATGAATTCAAGATTATGTCGGTAGCCAACTCTTGGCTAATTGGAAAACCGAGCCTTTCAAGATGCTCAATGTGGCCCTTTAACTTGAGAGCATGGGGACCAACGGCTTGTCCTTCACTCATCTTGCATGAGGTCAAGGATGCAACCGTGTTGTACCTTTCTTGCCTAGCTTGAATTTGGAACATTTCCATCGCCCGATTGTTTAAGTCGATCGTCCCCAAGTGCTCAAGATTCTTCAAGACTCTTGCACATGGCGGAGAGCATAAGGCAACTAACATCTGTAGAGTCACGCTTGTGCTTCGAGATATTGTTCCCTTATTGCCCTAGCAAGATTGGCAAAGCGAGTTCGAGGTGGAATAGGTTCGGTGAACGTACGGTTTCTCCTCTTGTTTGAGAACAATTCTCAAACTACGGATCCAATCCATATATTTTGTACCATTCTCTTCCAACTTTTCCTTCTCAAGGACGGATCGCAGTTGAAAAGTGATTATTGTTTGATGCCATTTATTCTACAAAAAGATATACATAAAATATGAACACATATAAGTAAACATATCATATGAGAAGTATAGTGCATTTAAATAAATGCTCCCACTAAATTATACACCTTCAAATGCAAATAAGCATAATATACATTTAATGGGCTAAGATCCAACTTTAATTCAATTTCAAGTTTGCTATGGCAAACCGCTCAAAATTAAATTAATTAGGTAGAAAACATCAATCATATCACATATATGACTCTTAGATCTTTTATGAGATCAATTCAAGACATCATATGTCTAGGCATATTTTAATCTCATCTTATGCCTTGGGTCCAAAACCATTTTGATAACCCAATTAAGTTCATTCATTTTAAAACGTATAGGAACCACCATTTCCTCATCTTGCTCGCATTCGAATAGAATCAAAGCACCTTGCTATGGCAAGCCCACCCAAAACTATCCGAATGGTCTCAAGTGTTTTTAATCATGAATTGGCATAAAGAACTTAAAAGTTAAATGAAGGTTCTTTAAAGGTAAATTATAAGCATATCGTAAAGATAGTCAAAATCATGCACCGAGGTAAGTTCCCGGGAAGATAGGTGAGCCGCAAGGACTTCTTAAGTACCAACTCTTCCTTAGACGAACTCTCCTAGACATGCATAATTAGAAATCAACTCGATTAGGCAACATAATCCTTACCTTTTATAAACAATCGCTTCCTTTTAAATTTCGCGTATTTATGACTTGTTTCCATAAACAATCATAAGATCCAAAATTTACAATGTCTAAATCTAAACATATTAGGAAACTAAATATCATGTTTCAACTAAACATCTAATTTAATAATTCTTAACAATTAAGAACAAATAATTCATGCATCGCAACAATTAATAAAACACATTTAAATTAATTAAGCATGCATAAACAATGAATCAATCTAGCATGGATTTATAAACTCAATTTTATAACATCCAGCTTTTCATACACATTGCAATAATTATTAAAATCATATTTTAATCAATTAATCATGTATATCAATGAATCAATCTATCGCGGACTTATAAACTCAATTTTATAACATCCAGATTTTCATATCAACATATCGATTGTTAACACAATCATAGAACAATAGTAGAAAATTTGAACATACAGATTCTCGCTCAGCTTTGGCTTGTTATGTCGCGTGACATCATCGCCCAGGCTTGATATGTCGCGCGACCTAACAGCCGTATAACCTGAATTCCTCATGGCTCATCATGTCGCGCGACTAAAGCGGCCAAGTAACAGGATTTCCGCATTCGAACCAATACAGATATACCAATTAAATCACATAAAACAAATTTTTTACAGATTTAATTCGGCATAAATTGAAAACGATTTTCACATTGTTTCACATAAACAATTAAAATTCTATCACATATAAAACATGCAATAAGCATATAAACTATTTATATCTTAAACCTAGCATGTTAATTCAAACTTAATCATACGAACGGGGCTCGATACCACCGTTGGGTTTTACGGGTCCATGCGCAGCGGAATTAAGCATTAAAAACATAAAACCCAAGAAGCCCTAGGATCCGTTCTATACAATTAATTTGAATATCAATGAAATAGAATTAAACCAACCTTGAAACGCTTTCCGGTCTTGAGCTATCGAACGATTTGATTATGTGATATTGAATCACAAACTTCGTTCTTCAACTTGCTTGAACTCTAGGTCTTGATCGATGAACGAGCGAAGACCCTCTTTTGGTATCCACACCTTCGAATGAATCCAAGAACAGTTTCTTGTTGATTGCTAGATCTAAACCTTTGAAGAATATTGAGAGAATTTGATTGTGAATTTTGCTTTAAAATTTCGGCTAGGGGTTTTTAGGTCTCGATTAACCCCGTATTTATACTACAAATAGTGTAAATACCTCTTCTAATCAAATTAGGAGAGACAGTACATCAATACCACGTATTGGCTTATTATGTCGCGCGGTATATCAAGCCATTGGCTTGATATGTCGCGTGACATAAGTAGACCGATTTACGTGCCTCTCAATCATTCTTCCTCCGGTTTAACCAATTCATTCTAGTTGTGTGTGACCCAATAGGATTACATCATGTTGGCAATGAGATCGATCATATCGAACCTCATAAGACATAAGCGGACTCTAGCAAGCCATTATGTCTACCCAAATGATGTAACGTAAGAGTTCACGTTTCCAACGGTGTACTTCCATTTATCCCTTTTTGTCTCACGATGTTATATTGAACACAAGTCATGGTCCTTGTCGACTTGTTATTGTTCAATGCTTTCTCGATTCTTGAGTATAATGATAATTCCAATCATATTGGGGTACGGCCATACACTTTCATCATTATCACTCATCGAGGGGCCCAAGCATAACATCTCTCTTCCGAGGGACAAACTCCTTCTTGACTTATCATCCTTCCCATCATGAATCCGATCATGCCAATGATAGCCTTTATAGATATCGTGTTAAGATATCGTTTGACTAAAATCAAACATGGCTTTCATCATATGTAAGGTTATGATAGTCTCAGGTCTAGGAAATAAATGAAGTAACCATATGAGATTTAAGTATAACATTTGACCATTACA
Source organism: Adenophora triphylla var. japonica (assembly GCA_022495995.1). NCBI lineage: Eukaryota > Viridiplantae > Streptophyta > Magnoliopsida > Asterales > Campanulaceae > Adenophora > Adenophora triphylla. The sequence continues at coordinate 492,833 of JAFEMH010000679.1, forward strand.
TAAATCTCATGCGGGTCATGTCCAGTCACTTGTTCTCTAACAAGTACCCATAATTTCAATGTGCATCTCTTATGCATATAATCATCACATGATTATCCATTGACAATTATACTAATCTATTCTCTTAATAATTAGGGACAGAGATTATTATAAACAAATATACAAAACATATAATAATCAAATAATAAACATCTCATATAATAATAAATAATGTCAACACATAAGTCTATCAATCATAGGCCTAGGGCATAACACCAACACAATCATGCTCATTTCAAATTGTTCTTGCATGGTTTTTCCAAATTCTAGGCAGAGTGACTCATTTGAAGATCCAAAAATTATATCATCAACATAAACTTGAATAAGCAAGGTATCTTCACCATATTTCTTGATAAACAGGGTATTATCAATATGGCCTTTGGCAAATCCTTTGCCAAGTAAGAATTTTGATAGGGTTTCATACCATGCCCTTGGTGCTTGCTTGAGTCCATATAGAGCTTTATCAAGCTTAAAAACATGGTCAGGGAACTTAGGGTGCTCAAAGCCAGGGGGTTGTAAGACATAGACCTTTTCTTTTAATATTCCATTAAGAAAAGCACTTTTGACATCCATTTGATAGACTTTCATCCTTTTGGATGATGCAAAAGCAAGAAATAGTCTGATAGCTTCCAGTCTGACAACAGGGGCAAATTTTTCATCATAATCAATGCCTTCTTCTTGCCTGTACCCTTGAGCTACCAATCTAGCTTTGTTTCTGATGACAGTCCCTTCCTCATTCATTTTATTTCTGAAAATCCACCTTGTTCCAATAACGCTTTGATTTCTTGGTTTAGGAACAAGTTGCCACACTTTGTTCCTTTCAAATTGTTCTAATTCTTCTTCCATAGCTTCTATCCAAATCGGCATTCTTGGAGTGCTTCATTTATTTTCTTTGGTTCCAATTGGGATATGAATGCACTCATGAGAAAAGGAATGTTGTCTGGAACTGGTGTTTTATCAATTTGAAGGCTGATGTAAAAATCTTTATTGGGTGGAATGATGTGAGTAATTGTGATTTCATCATTGGTTTTGGGAGGATAAAGAGGATTATTGGATGGAGATGGAAGGTGGCTAGTAGATGGATTACTTGAAGAATTTGGATGGTCGTCGGCTAAGGGTTGGCTGTCAGCTAAGGAAGAATTTTGAGAGATGTCAGTCAAGGGATGACCATTTAATTGAGTATTTTCTTCTTCATCAATTGGATTGGTTGTGAGGATTGGTTGATGATGAGAATGAAATGGTTCATGGCTGTCAGAGAGATGATGACTGTCTGGCATAGGATGGCTGTCAGATGAATTTCTTGGTACCATGTATGGAAGATTTGATGAGTCTTGTTCATGATGGAGTACAGTTGAATCAAGAATGGGAGATGCTTCAGGGAGATTATCTGGGTTTCCTAAAACTTCATCAAAATCACACAATTCAGTCACACTTTGATCATTGTTTTCATCAAAGTCAACATGAATTGATTCTTCTACTACAAGTCTTCTTTTGTTGTAGACTCTATAAGCTTTGCTTGTATTAGAATACCCAAGAAAGATTCCTTCATCACTTTTGGAGTCAAATTTGTCCAAATTGTTTTTGCCATTATTGTGAATGAAGCATCTACTTCCAAAACTGTGAAAGTAGGAAATGGTAGGGACTTTATCATTCCATAGTTCATATGGAGTCTTCTTATGAAATTTGTTGATTAGTGTCTTGTTTTGAACATATACGCAAAGAGTGATGCCTTCACCCCAAAAATACTTTGGGAGATTGTGTTCGACAAACATTGTTCTTGCCGCCTCACAAATTGTCTGTTCTTCCTTTCAAAGAACACCATTTTGTTGGGGTGTTCTTGGGGCTGAAAAATTGTGATCAATACCTTTGGAGTCACAATATTCTTCTACTCCCGTGTTCTCAAATTCCTTTCCATGATCGATCTGATCTTGATGATGGATGTCCCTTTTTGATTTTGAATTTTATTGAACAGCTTTGTTAGACACTAAGGGTGTCACTTTTGGATTCAAGAAGAATGATCCAAGTGAATCTTGTGTAGTCATCAACCACAACTAGGGAGTATCTTTTTCCTCCTAAAGATCTAGTTCTTATGGGTCCAAAAAGATCCATATGAAGTAGTTCAATAGGTCTTGAGGTGTCCAATCTGGTCTTGGGCTTGAATGAAGATCTCTTTTGCTTCCCACATTGGCATGCTTTGCAAAGTTTGTCCTTCTTGAATGGGATCTTTGGAAGACCTCTGACTAGATTTGAATTTGCAAGCTTGGAGATGGTTTTATGGTTAAGGTGAGCCAATCTTTTGTGCCATAGCCATGACATATCAGATTGACTAAAAGACAGAAGGCAGTGAGCATTTGAGGATTCCACAATCTCTAGGTTTAAGCAGTAGAGATTCCCTTTTCTTGATCCAAATGTAATGACTTTATTGCTTTTGTCTTTAACAGTACATTGATTCTTAGTGCAAACAACATGATATTCCTTATCACAGATTTGACTAATGCTGATCAAATTGTGTTTGAGACTCTCTACATAAGACACATTTGTAAAAATGATATCTTTAGTAATAAGATTTCCTGATCCTTTGACCTTAGCTTGGGAATTGTCACCAAAGGTTACATTTGGACCATTTTTCGGGATATATTGTTGCAACCAGTCTTTAATGAAGGTCATATGTCTACTACAACCACTATCTAAATACCAGAGTCCTTTCCTAGGTACCTGCAAAATAGAAAGTAAATTTTATGGTACCCTATTTATTCTTTTGGGTCCAAAGGATTAGTTTTTCTTGGTACCCTAGCTTTGTTCATTGATCTTTTTCTGAAGAACTGGTTTAGGGTATTGTAATATGACATGATTTGCATCATGTAAGGAGTAAGGACAGTGGATTGGGATGGATTGAAGAAGTGGTTTGGGTTGTTATATTGGGGTTGAAACTGAAAGGTATTTGGATAGGATGATCTGGGGGAGTCATTTTGATTTGCATGACTTCTTCCATTTGAGTATTGCCATTCAGGTTTTTGTTGTTTGGTGTATCTATGTTTGTTATAGAATCTTTGTTGCCTTGGGGTTCTTTGTTGTTTGGAAGATCTTGGACCTGCCTGTCGTGCCTTGGCCGTCTGTCGTGGCTGTCTAGCACATTTTTGCAGCTTAATTTCTTCTTGTATATTGGCCCCTTTTTGAACTCAAATATTCTTGCTTCCTTGAATTTTACTTGGTCCTTTGTTTGAATGACTAGGACCAAACAAGATTTCCTTTGATTTTCCCTTGGTTTGAACAGTATAGGTTTGAGTTTGATAGCCGCCGTAGCTTAGGTTTTCTAGAACCATTTTTTCAATGGCCCTTTCACCAAATGGGAGGAGTGTACATCTTTAGTGTAGGATCATCAAGCACCAATCCATGTTTTGTCACTAGGATGTCTTTGGGTGTAGGTGAAAAGGGATAATGCTTTGCTTGACTTGTTCCATGAATCTATTTTCTTTTTAAGAGCATCATTCTCTTTTTCAAGATTTATGAGTCTTTGACAGCTTTCTGAGTACCGGATGTCTCAAATTGCCGATCCATGTTTTGTTTTTCAAGCATGAAGCATTGATCTCTTAGCCCTTGATGTGCTTTCTCAAGCTCGAATTGGTTTTTGTGAGGGTTTCAATGGTTGAGGATTGGGAAAGGTTCTCATTGACCAAGCAAAGCTAGTTTTTTGTTTTTTGGTTTGAATTAAAAGAGTGCAAACTAATTGTTTGAAACCATCAATATTTAAAGAATTAAAATCATGTACCTCTTTTAGTTCTTCTGCAGCAGTAAGTGCTTCCATATCTTCCTCATTGTCTGACTCTTCCTCATCTTCAGCTATAAAGCATAGCATGGCCTCCTCTCCTTCATTGTCAGAGTCATTACTGGACTCATATTCTTCATCACCGAATTTTGATGAATCAGCCTATCATAACTTGTTCCTTGTTTTTGTCATTTTTATTTTTGGAGCGGTTGAAGCAGCTTGCACCTGAACCGTGAATGATCTCTTTTGAGTAGGTCAATCTCTTAACTGTCTGATTTTCCCTAGGTTTTCTTGGTTCAGGACAATCAGATGAGTAATGTCCTTGCTTTCCACAGTTAAAGCAATCAACAGTCTTCTTGAAGCTGTCTTGTTGAGCATTAGATATGGAAGGATTGTACCTTTTGTCAAAAGATTTCTTTTGAAATTTCATGGCATTTCGATACCATGGATATGAGACTTGGAATGTCTTCTTGAGAGATCTGCTTCTTGACTGTTTGGAGCTGATGTTTATCTTTTGAAGGGCATTGTTGACAATGGTCTCAATGTCTTGGTGAGTGATTGGCTTGTAGGCAGATTCTTGAGTAGTTAAAGCTAAAGTTTGTGAAATGGTAGGAACTGGTTGAATTTTTATCATACCTTCCAGTTCATAAGCTTCAAGCTTTCCAAAATACTGTTCAACTGTCATTGTGCTCCATTCAGATCCTTCTCTGATAGGTAATGCTACCTTTTCATATTCTTGTGGAAGATTGGAATATATCTTGAGGCAGAGATCTTGCTGTTCAAAGGTTTTTCCATGGTCAGCAATAGATCTAACAAGGTTTTCAAACCTTGGTTGAGCAATACTCACTTTTTTCTCCAGGATAGAACTTGAAGTTGTCTAATTGCCTAAGCAAGTTATACAAATTTTGTGTCCTGACACGGGTGTGTTTAGTGAATTTAGTTTGAATGAGATCCCATGCTGATCTGGCATTTGGTTCCTTAGCAATTTCTTGTGCTAGTGAGTCATTTACACTCTTCTGAAGAATGTTTTTGACTTTTAGATTTGCACTGATTAATTGTTTTTCAGATTCAGACCATGCTTCTGGGGATTTCGTCGTACTAGCTCCTCCATTGATATCTATTTGAGTTGGGTAGGACACTTCATTATTTAGAACATACCAATTCCATATACTATTTGTATCAAGGTATGTTTTTATTTTTGATGCATAAATCTCAAAAGATCCACAGTCATCAATGTGTGGGATGTCTTTCTCATTATTTCTCCTTGGTTGAGGCATGGTGGGTTTGAAGAGGATCCTTCACAAGTTGTTAGACTTTTGAATGTGAAGACTGGCTCTGATACCAATTGAAAGGCCCTTGTTTGATATGCAAATGATCAGACAGCTATGGTTTGTCTTAGCTGTCAGATATTTGTTGAGTTGTGCAGCGGAATAAGTAAGGCTTGAAATAATGATGGGACAATGAACACAATGAAATAATGCAAGTGTGTGAATGTGTTCGCAGAAAATAATAACACAGAGAATTTAAAGTGGTTCAGAGTTCACTCCTCCTACATCCACCCTCACTGTCAACTTGGCAAGTGAGATCAATTTTATTATAATCTTAATCAACAAGAATTACAAATGATTGATTAGGCAAGTTCCTTGAAATTCCTCTTCCTAATTAGTACAGTTAACTAGGGATACACTTAAAGTACAGTCTTAAGTGTTTTTACAACTTGAAGTACAGTTTCAAGATTTTACAAAACAACTAATACACTCAAAGTACAGTATTGAGTGTTTACAAACTATTTCTACACCTAAAGTACAGTCTTAGGATTTGGAATTTGTGAATTAACACACTAGGGTTGTTGTTGTTGAAACAGGGGTTTAAGGCTGAAGGTTTTTGGTTTGGAACAGTGTTTGAAGGGAAGGGATTGATGTATAAGGTTTGGATTACAGGAGGTGTGTAAGGATGTAAGGGAAATGTTTTTGGACTGTGAAAAAGAGTATTTTTCAAGAGTGGTTTGTGCAGAGGCTGAACTCTTCTATTTATAGCCTTCAATGTAGCCGTTGGAATATGGTCATTGCGGCTTCATTAATGAGTCTTTGATCGGTCTTTGCCCCACTTGTCCACTTGCAGTCTTCATGAGCCGGTTTGAACTAAAGGCTTCCGAGAAGGTCTTCAATGGTCTTCAAAGGTGAACTTGATAGCTGTGAGGATACGGTATCCATCTTGGTTGAGATTGTGACAAGAGTATGAGACGGCAGTAATGGCTGTCTAAAGGATTGAAGCCATAGCTGTCAGATCATAACAAGGCTTAACTATCAGAGAAGATCTCTAATAAGGATTGAGATGTACTTGATGATCTTGATAGCTTAGAGAGGGAATATGATTCATGTGATTGATTGATTGTAACCATTGTATAAAGTAGAATCATAACTGTCAGACACACATCTATCAGAGTGAACAACTATGACAGATTACATCTTTTGATATAAACCATGTTCTATATATTCCTTTATCAAAACCAACTAACTATGACATTGATCAAAGTTAGGTCCTAACATATATATATATATATGTATATATATGTATATATACATACATATATGTATATATACATACATATATATATGTATATATACATATATATATATATGTATATATACATACATATATATATGTATATATACATACATGTATATATATATATATATATTATACATATATACATATATATGTATATATATGCATATATATATATACATATATATACATATATATGTATATATATATACATATATATATATATATATATATATAACTGAAGAGTAACTGCAATAAGTGATTGAGTTTAATAGTTTCTCATATACAATTATTGACTTTAGAGATATAGTAATACGGAGAACAAAAAATTGTTTAAAGCACCGATAGAATCGGAAGCACTCCTTCTTTCAAAGAGAAGAGGACAGGTTATTCGCATTTCAATCGATGGTCAGAGAGAGACGAATTGAAAGCTAAGCATTGGTAATTCTAACGATTTACCAGGGAATGTATCCTATGTTATCCATACTATATAGAAGTATCGACGTAATTTCATAGTCATTCTTTTAAGTGTAGCTTATAGTATTGAAGATTGTTCAATGACAGCATATGGTGAACCGATCCTCAAGATCCCTAAGGAGATAATTTAGACTCTTGGTAAGCTGTTCACACACACGTTGGTTGGTAAATTACCAAAGGTCGGCAACCTATGGATGAAGCACGAAGATGATTCTTGAAGTTTGGTTTAAAGGCAGATGTGTAATTGGGTCATACTGAAACAACCTATGGAGCCCAGGCGCCCGCCTCGCTTCCTTCCAGGCGCCCGGACTACCTATTCATCTGTTTAATCAGAATTGTCTTTTCTATATAGCTCGTATTTTTTTGTGAATCGTTGGCAATTGATCAAGCTACAGCAACACTAACACGACCTAGCATTGCTAAAGTTTTGGTTCAAGTTGATCTGTTGAAAAACTTCCAATTAGAGTGTTTTTGGAGTATGGTGATGCTGCTGGCTTTTATCAATCACTTGAATTTGATTATTTTTTGGCATACTGCAAGCATAGTTTCAAAGTAGGTCATGCTCTGTCCAATTGTAGATTTGCGAAGGGTAATGACCCTCATGATCAGTCTGAGAAAGTAGAGACTGATGAAACAGGTTATTTTGGGGCTTCAAAGCCAACATGGCAAAGAAAACCCACTTGAATTACTAGTCTCACCGAGGAAATTATCCATGACAAGGCTACGCCTTCAAAGCCAAATTATTTGCCTACTAATTTGTTGAGGTTGTTGAGGTCGTAGCACCTGTTTTTGCGCCTTCTACATCCAAATCCCCTAGCGTTATTCCGGGTTTTAAGTCTTCTCCGGAAGAAGCAGCGGAATCGAGTGGAAAGGAGAAAAAGTTATTGACCATTGACGGTTTCAAGGGCACATTAGATGATATTATTCAAAGAGTGGAAAATACAAATGCTCAAGTAATTACTACTTCGCTCGTACAAGCCAATGGTAAGGATTGCTACAAGGGCAATTCTGAAGAATTAAATCTGGAAATACAACAACTAAGATTACTATTGTAATTGGAAAGCAATGGGGTGTATTGGACATTCAAAATTAGTCTGTTGCTTCACCTTCAGTTCCGTTGACTGCAGCTGATTTAGAGCGAGAAGAAAAGCAAAGTTGATTCGGGAAAAAGTTTGGAAAGCTCAAGCTTTATCAGCTCCTACTTTACATCCCTGAAACTCGTCGTCCCAATTCGAAATATTTTAATACTTTGTATCATACTTATCTCTGTTACTATTCCTTTATGTAACAAATGTAAATCTGATCCAGAAGGTTATAATCTCTCTGTTACTATTCCTTTCCGAAATATTTTAACCCGATCTGTGACTTTGATTAATTATTTTATTTTATTTTATGGCATTTGATTTGCAGCAGCGGTGAGTGCTGGTGGATTTTGTTGTGTTTTGTGATTGTTTTTTTTTTTGGTTGTTGAGGATTAATGTTGAGGATCGGTGGTGGTGGTGGTGGGGGTGGTGGTGGTGGGTGAAAAATATTGGTGTTAAACTGTTTAAATTGAGTGGGTGGTGGCGAGTTGGTGGCACAACGATTATAACATAAGGACCCACTTCGGGACACTTTTCGAGATGGGAAGCAAAGTGAGATTCGGAACCGAGGTTAGTGCGGGCCGGTTAAGGGTTACAAAAATGCCAAACCGGACCGGAACTGGAACCGTGAACCGGACGAAATTTCCACGTTTTCCAAAGAACCGGACCGGAACCGGATCGGAAAAGCCCGAAACCGAAGCGAACCGGGGAGAAAACCGGAACCGGATGGACCGGAACCGGGGTTAGTGCGGGCCGGTTAAGGATTACCATTTGGCCGAACCGGAACCGGCGGTTCAAGGCCCGGAATCGGAACCGGACCAGATTTGGTCATCCCTACATGCGCCCGCCTGGGCTTGCTTGAGGCGCCCGCCTCAAGCTCAGAAGGTCTCTCTGTTTCGTTGTTTGCTGCTTGCTGCCCACCTCATACTGTATCAGGGATTCGGTGTATAATCTGGGAGGATAAACATATTTAAGCCTCATACGGATGTGTCACAACCTGAGTATGCAATGGCCCGACAATACGGATAGACGGTAGGAGGTGTGAATGTATCACCATGGGCACAAGGGAGGATGATGACTATTATAATGAAGAAGATGAATTTATTCCGGGAAAAAAAAGGCCATGGAAAGAACACATCCAAAAGCTGAGGCACTAAAACATATTGGGGAGGCAATAAAAGACAATGGGGATAGATGTTATTTTTATTTTTGTTTGATTTCTTTGTTGTTCTATGATGGTTTGATCTAGTCCTCTATCATATTTTATTTTATATTTTAATAAAATTTAGGAGGCATTGAAGCCAATTTCAATTAAAAAATATGGTTCCCTAAAGTGGAAGATAAGGTGTAATAGCATCCTTTTAAGAAGGATCGTCCAGAGGACAGTCATTAAACATTTACAATATTTATTATTTATTTATTATTATATGTTTGTGCAATGTTAATTAAAAGGTTGGTGGCTATGCAATTAGATTTTAATTAGCTTGTAATTAGCTTTTAATTAACACCCGTCAAATATGTATCCCATTATTGTCAGGTTATTTTATTATTGTATCTGTAAAGATGATTAATAGCCACTAAGGAACTAGAACACATTGAGACTTGTAAATCATTACACCCTTTATTTCAATAATAATAATAATCCTCCATAATAGACACTCGAGGAAGCTTATTAATAGACACTCACTCAAAGAAACTTATTAAAAGGAACTAGAAATTAAGCTCATACGTCTTCCCACTCTTTATTTCGCCATATTATTATGCACACATATACACACACATTATTCGGTCGCGTTGAGAAAAGCATCAAGCCAGTAGCCTCAACGGCTCACATTTATTCGGTAGGTTTGACAACGATCCCGATAGCATCAAGCCAGTTGCCTGAACGGCCAAAAAATCCACTGATAGTCCCATTATTCAGTCGTGCTGAGAAAGCGGTACCTCTTACTGTACCAAATGGTCCAAATACGGTATTTTTGTCGGTGGAAAATGATAATGAGGTCACAACAAGATATCCGGATCTCATACCAGTTGTCCCACTTATGTTGTTTAGTTTCTCCTTCTTAATGTCAATGCTAATCTGTTCAAGATTAGTAAAGATTGTTAAAGACTAAAGATTGTTAAAGACTAAATATTACTCCTTCAGTAATGTTCAAATTTCAATAAGAGAACATTCTAATGTTAATAGCTTTTTGTACAATTAAATGGCAATAATGCATAAATATTATTGTTTTTCACTTTTCAAACATTTAGTTTAGGGTATACCCTATACCCTATATCCTATAGGGTATACCCTATAGGGTTTAGGGTATACCCTATAGGGTACAGGGTATAGGGTATAGGGTATACCCTATACCCTATACCCTATAGGGTATAGGGTATAGGGTATACCCTATAGGATATAGGGTATATGGTATACCATATACCCTATAGCCTATATCCTATAGGGTATACCCTATAGGGTTTAGGGTATACCCTATAGGGTACAGGGTATAGGGTATAGGGTATACCCTATAGGATATACCCTATAGGATTTAGGGTATACCCTATAGGGTACAGGGTATAGGGTATAGGGTATACCCTATAGGATATAGGGTATATGGTATACCCTATACCCTATAGGGTATACCCTATACCCTATGCCCTATACCCTATATCCTATGCTCTATACCCTATAGGGTATACCCTGTATCCTATAAGGTATACCCTATACCCTGTACCCTATAGAGTATACCATATATCCTATACCCTATACCCTATACCCTGTACCCTATAGGGTATACCCTATATATAGGGTATATCCTATACCCTGTACCCTATAGGGTATACCCTATACCCTATACTCTATAGGGTATACACCCTATACCATATGCCCTATACCCTATATCTTATACCCTATACCCTATATCCTATAGGGTATAGGTTATAGGGCATAGGGTATAGGGTACAGGGTATATGATATACCCTATAGGGTATAGGGCATAGGATATATGGTATACCCTATAGGGTACAGGGTATAGGGAATATGGTATACCCTATAGGGTACAGGGTATAGGGTATAGGGTATACCCTATACCATATACCCTATACCCTGTACCCTATAGGGTATATAGGGTATACCCTATACCCTATGCCCTATACCCTATAGGGTATACTCTATACCCTATACCCTATAGAGTATACCCTATAGAAATTCTAATTAGTCTTGTTAAATTAGGGGTTCTCAATAATGCCTTAATAATTGCGATTAAGCAATTTCTAAACTATACATATATTTGACTAACAATCCCGCCAGTCGCTTTTTCCTTGTTCCCGATCACCCCGTCAGCTCAACTTCGTCGACCAGGTAATTTTTGCACCCATTGAATCTACACTTAGGTCCCCAACTGTTTAATATGATATTATAAATATATAAGAACAATCAATCGGGTGTGTGTGATTTGAGAAATCAAAATTTTTAATATTCTAACGAATTAGAGCACGATGATTCTCAAAATATCAAAAGGTTGAGTAAACTAAATATTTATAGTTTGATTAATAAAATTGTTAGAACAAATTCTATAGAAAACATCAATCAAATAGTAATCACACAAACATAACGGTATACGTGATTCACCGACTTGGCTACGTACACGGGTAGAGGGAGATAATATTATTAATACTTGGAAATCAACATAATACAATACTAATTTAGTGTACGAATTCTTGATCACAAGAATTCCTAAATGTGCAAACCCTAAATCTAGAGAAACAGATGAGCAATTGAACTTCTAAATCTAGAATTATTGATATGCCTAACACACTAGAATTAAATTTGATTGTTAGTGATTAGTGGTATTTATACTGTCATATTTCTAACCCTGAAGGGTTTTGCAAATCCTGTGCGCTGAAACTAGCCGGCCTAGGCCCAACAGCCGTCGAGCACATGGAAAGAAAAAATTTAGATTACATTAAACCCAACAAAAAAGTGGATCTATAAAGAGAAATTTCAAAAAGTAGAACTTTACATCTTCTTAATGATCGGTACATGGAAAGAAGAAAATGTCTCACTATTTTTCGCAACCCATAATTTTTGAAAGTGAAATCTTCAAAGAGATTGGAATCATTGTAATCTTCTAGTCATCATCTTTGAAATATAGAAAAGTATCTTGTTTTCCCCAAAATATAATAAAAAACTCGAGATTGAATCCATAAGGAATAAAAAACTCGGGACTCTCAAGGGAAATAATTGAAGGAAAAATATTTTAGACAACTTTATTTTAATATTGCTTGTGTAATTGCAAAAATATCAACACATAACTATTTACTTTTTACTCACCATGTATTATGAATAGTGTCTTTTAAAATTATATCACCGACCCACTTTGATAAAATATGGAGACCATAAAAATATATAATGTATTATTTATGTCTCCAATTTTAAGTAATCTAGATAATTCATATTTATACACAAATCATATAATCAGTCCTAATTCTAAAAATTTTAACAAGTCTTCTTATTATAATATTAATTAGAAATACTCATAACTTAGATAACTCTTCTAAGTCAGCTAAATGACAAATGCCAGAATACTTTCATTTCTTGAGAAATAAAAAGTTTCTAATAATATCTTCTTATTCTAAAATTCTAACAAAATTTTTGTATACTACTATATGAAATACTCCTAACTTAATAATTCTTCTAACTTGGCTCAGTGACAAAGAAAAAATTAGGTAACTAAATAACTGCTCACCCGACCCAAACATTTCTTCTGGATTTTACTAGGCCCATTTGATCAAAATGGACCAATCCAAACAACTTTTATTGTTGTTAGAGATATGTTCCATATCGGTAATTCGGTAATTGAACCTTTTCTTTTTCTATGACTTATAAAGGTATTGGGTCACTTCCCTTTATATCAATTGGTTTAATTTGGAACATCATATTTTAAAATGGTATCAGAGCAGTTTCTTTACACGTGCGTACCTAACGGCCCACGATGTTACTTCGCGCCACCCAATACATAAGTCCACGTTGTAAACCTTTGACAAAATCCGGCTACACGTTAGGTGGCGTGTTACAGTTATTGTCTCACATCGGGAATTGACAAACCTTGCCTATAACATATAAAGGTCGTGTGCCACTTCCATTGACACCAAATGATTTTAAGGTGAAACCTTAAACTTTAAAAATTATAATAACCGCTTCCTATCTTTCTCCCAAAAGAAATAAATACATAAAAAGAATTTTAAATCTGCTCACAATGACACAATCAAAAATAAATTTAATATTTTAAATATTTATTTTCGAATCCCAAAACGGAGTTTGTGCTGCTGATATATAATAGATGATAGATGTTGGGGACATTTTGAAGTAAATGCATATCTCAACGTCTATTAACAACACAATTTTAGGCACATTTATTACTTCATAACCTAAAAAAGTTGCATAAAATTTTAAGCTTTGGGGCCTGGGTTTTTGGCTAGGGGCAAATGCTCAAATGCCTAGGCCCAAACCTTTATTTCTAAAGAGAATTAAAGAGATTGGATATTTTTAATTATTCCTCTATTATCCTTGAGACAAAAGTATCCATGATTCCCCTTTTCATGCGAGCTTTACGCATTCAACTCGTGATCGGTCAAAAAATGGCATCCCGCGCTCTGATATATACTCATGGGCGGATTTAGCGTATAAAGTGGGGGTGCACGCACCCGGTCAAATTTTATTTATAGTTAAAAAAATATTTTTTTTTACATTACTTACTAAGTGCATCAGCAGATAAGATTACTTAATTTTCACCATTGCTCTTAATAGATCCTATGACTAGTTCGGGCTTGGTAAGCTGTTAAAATTTATCAATAAGGAACAAAGTTCATATCCTATCAGATACAACTAATTTCAAATTATTTTTTGACTCTAATATGAGAAATAAACTCTTTTTCAATATCTTACTTAAATTCTTTTATAATCATATCATAAATAGTTTTTATTTATTATTCAAGTTAAATTTTTTGCATCTATTATGAGAAATGAATTTTTCTTTTTAAATATATTTATATTTGGATTCTTTTGCTCATTATTTTATCTAATATAAATGAATTTTATTTATTATTTATTAGTTTTTTCATCGTTTATTGTTTATAAAAAAGTAAATTTGAAACTAATAAAAAATAAATTACAATATTAATTTCAAGAAATGCTTCCTAAAATGATGTCATCATTAAAACAACTATAATGTAATTTTTTTTTCATGACAGAAGCTTATTATTTCCAAGTAAACAATAAGAAGAAAACGGTGGGTTAAAGATAACATATTTTTATAATTAACTTATGTTTTAAATTTTGTATTATAATCTCGTCGCGTTTGAAAAAAAAAATTAGTTTGATATGTAAATTGTGCACCCGCCGTCGAAACGTCTAGATACGCCACTGTATATACTCCCTCAGTCCCACTTCGAGGATCATAGGTAGTATTTCACGCTTCTTCTTAAAAGAAATTTTAAAAAAATGAATAAAGAATTGCAATTGGGTAGAAGATTAGAGGAGAGAGAATGTAAAAGTTAAAACATTTAATCTCTTCCCTCTCTTTTTATTGGTTTTTTTGTAAATCTATAATATAATACAAGGTCATATAACTGTCACACATAAGTGGTGGTTCAGATTGAAAGTTGGAAAAGTGATCCAATGGCCTAAATCGTCTCTCCCTCCTTCAACCGTCTCGTAACTTTCCATAATCGTCGTAACTTCTCGAAACCGTCCGTAACTTCCCATAACTTCCCAAATCCTCCCCTGTCTCCTTCAACCGTCCCTAACTTTTCATAACCACCAGAACTTTTCATAACCGCGCAATCTTTCCATAACTTCACAAATCCTCTCTCGCCTCCTTCAATCGTCCGTAACTTTCCATAACCGTTCTTAACTTCCCATAACTTCCCAAATCCTCCCTCTCTCTTTCAACCGTCCGTAACTTTCCCTAACCGTCTGTAACTTTCCATATTTTTCCATAACTGTCTGCCTCCTTTTTTTTCTTTTAAACAGAAAAATCGATTATAAATAAATGATCATTTTTTTTAATTATTTAGTATACTCTTTAAAAAAAGATTTAGGGTTTATACATAATCTTTCTTTCAAAAAAATATTTGTATTGGGTATGTTTTTCTTTTTTATTTGTGTATTCCACTTTGATTTATTTATTTTTCTCTTTTATTTTAAGGGTTTATTACAAAAAACTCACTAAAAAAGATGGCATTTACAAAAAAAAAAACATGTAAGATGGAAAATTACAAAAAATTACTTTTTTTCTTTTTTTATAAAAAACTTTTTTTTGGTTTTTTTTTGGTTTTTTTTATCAGTTTTGCTCAAACAATTGATAATTTTTTATCAGTTGTTCAAGCAAGTGATAATTTCGCTATCGATTATAAACAACTAATAACCGAAATTATCGTTGTTTGAACAACCGATAACCGAAATTATCAGCTTGTTTGAACAACTAATAACCGAAATTATCGCTGTTTGACCAAAACTATTTAAAAAAACCACTTCAAACAACTGATAATTTCAGTTATCAGTTGTAAACAACTGATAACTGAAATTATCACTTGTTTGAACAATTGATAACTGAAATTATCAGTTGTTTGATCAATACCGACAAAAAAAAATATATATATTTTTGTAATTTCGAACTTATGTGTTTTTTTTTAATTTCCATCTTTCTAAAGTAGTTTTTTGTAAATGCCTCCTATTTTATTAGGATCATTTATTTAAGAAGTGTATCTTAACATAATAATTACTATTATATATAATTAAGTTTTTGAACGATTTTAGAATCTTTCAAAAAAAATTAGAATTATTTTGTTTATTTTTAATTATTATCTACCACATAAGTGGAAGTTCAGATTTAAAGTTAGAAAAGTGATCCAACGGCCCAAATCCACCCGCCTTCCTTTTCCATTTTCTCCTTCCTATTATCCTTTTTAACTATTTTTTTTTTTTTTGCAGATGACTTAAGTTTTTTCTTTACAGAAAAACAAATTATAAATAAATGATCATTTTTTTTTGTTTTCTTTTAATTATTTAGTATACTCCTTAAAAAAAGGTTTAGGGTTTATATGTACTCTTTCTTTCAAAAAAATATTTAAATTGGGTATTTTTTTTTTCATTTTTACACTACTACATTTCTGACCTAATGTAACGCATCTAGTACAACGACAGAGCTAATGTAACGCATCTAATGCAACGCCAGAGCTAATGTAACTAGTCTAATGCAACGACAGAGCTAATGTAACGGCTAATGCAACGACAGAGGTAATGTAACACATCTAATGCAACGACAGAGCTAATGTAATGCATCTAATGCAACGCCAGAGCTAATGAAATGAGTCTAATGCAACGATAGAGCTAATGTAAAGCACATTTTGATTAATGCAACGGCTTTGATCTCAGCGCTACATTAGATTTTTTGGCGTTACATTAGATTTTTCTAATGTAACGGCTAAATTACTAATGCAACACCGAAATAATTCCCTCTTTTTAATAAGGCGGGCTAATATACCCTATGTCCTATGAGATATACCCATTGCCCTATGCCCTATGCCCTATACCCTATGCCCTATGCCCTATGCCCTATACCCTATACCATATACCCTATATCCTACACTCTATACCCTATACCCTACACTCTATACCCTATACCATGTACCCTATAGGGTATACCCTATGCCCTATGCCCTATACCCTATAGGGTATATCCTATATCCTATACCTTATACCCTATACCCTATACCTTATACCCTATACCCTATATACCCTATACCTTATACCCTATACCCCTATATACCCTATACCATATAGGGTATACCCTATACCTTATACCCTATAGGGTATACCCTATATCCTATGCCCTATACCCTATACCCTATACCCTATAGGGTATATCATATACCCTATACCCTTTACCCTATAGGGTATACCCTATACCCTATGCCCTATACCATATACCCAGTACCCTATACCCTATAGGGTATATATCCTATACCCTATACCCTATGCCCTATATCCTATACCCTATACCCCATAGGGTATATCCTATACCCTATACCCTATATCCTATAGGGTATACCCTATACCATATACCTTATACTCTATACCCTATACCATATACCATATACCCTATACCTTATTCCCTATACCCTATAGAGTATAAGGTATAAGGTATAGGATATACCCTAGGGTATACCCTATACCCTATAAGGTATAGGGTATAGGGTATACCATATACCCTATACCTTATACCCTATACCCTATAGGGTATACCCTATACCTTATACCCTATAGGGTATACCCTATACACAATACCTTATACCCTATACCTTATGCCCTATACCTTATACCCTATACCCTATAGGGTATACCCTATACCTTATACCCTATACCCTATAGGGTATACCCTATACCCTATGCCCTATACCATATATCCTATAGTATATAGGGTATAGTATATAGGGTATAGGGTTACCCTACTGGGTATAGGGTATACCCTATAGGGTATAGGGCATAGGGCATAGGGTATAGGGTATAGGGTATACCATATGTGGTATCTGTATAGTGGTATAGATATAAGGTATTCCCTATAGGATATAGGGTATAAGATATAGGTATAAGATATGTGGTATAAGGTATAGGGCATAGGGTATAGGTATACCCTATAGGGTTTAGGTATAGGCATAGAGTATAGGGTATACCCTATAGGGTACATGTTATAGGGTATAGGGTATATATTGTAGGGTATAGGGTATAAGGTATAGGGTATATCCTATAGGGTTTATCCTATAGGGTTTACCCTATAGGGTATAGAGTATAGGGTATAGGGTATAGTATATAGGGTATAGGGTATATAGTATATAGGGTATAGAGTATAGGATATAGAGTATAGGGTTTAGGGTATATGAGGTTTAGGGTTTCAGGGTATATTATTAAGTATTATTAATATTTTAAAAGCATAATTATTTTTTTTTAATTTATTTTTGAATTGAGATAAATATTTTAAACATTTTTTTGTAAGGAAGTTTTTTTAAAAAAATTATATAAAATAAGTTAGAAATTAACTAAATATTTCTATCAGTTATTACTTAGGTATATTAATATTTCTTAGATGTTTGAATTATTAAATTAATGATTTTTATTATTAATTAATAACATTAATATTATTACTTGTATAATAATAATTATTAATATATTCAATTATTTAATTTAATAATTAACAATAGCATCATTATTAGTATTATTATTAAGTATTATTACCAATAATTTTTAAAAAGAAATAAAAGTATATAATATAAAAACATTTACTTTTTTGATATTATGTATTATTACTAGTTATTATTATTATTATTAAGTATTATTATTAATTATATAATAATAATTATATATTCAATTATTTAATTGAATAATTAACAATAACATCATTATTAGTATTATTATTATGTATTATTACTAATAATTTTTAAAGAAATAAAAGTATATAATATAAAAATATTTACTTTTTTGATATTATGTATTATTACTAGTTATTATTATTATTATTATTATTATTATTATTATTATTATTATTATTATTATTATTATTATTATTATTATTATTATTATTATTAAGTATTATTATTAATTATATAATAATAATAATTTTATATTCAATTTTTTAATTGAATAATTAACAATAGCATCATTATTAGTATTATTATTAAGTATTATTACTAATAATTTTTAAAGAAATAAAAGTATATAATATAATATAAAAATATTTACTTTTTTGGAGTATGGTGATGCTGCTGGCTTTTATCAATCACTTGAATTTGATTATTTTTTGGCATACTGCAAGCATAGTTTCAAATTGGGTCATGCTCTGTCCAATTGTAGATTTGCGAAGGGTAATAGCCCTCATGATCAGCCGAGAAAGTAGACCGTCAAACAGTCATTTTGGGCCGAGGCGCTTAGTACCGCTTGCTATTTGGTGAACAGATCTCCATCAACCGCAATTAAGTCAAGACTCCTCAAGAGGTATGGTACGAAACTCCCTCCGATTATTCTCGCTTGCGTATATTTGGTCAGTCTCCGCTTATGCTCATGTTAATGATGGTAAATTTGAGCCTACGGCAATGAAATGCATATTTTTAGGGTATGCTACTGGAGTTAAAGGATATAGACTGTGGTGTATTGAAAAGGATAGAACTCCAAAATTTATTGTTAGCAGAGATGTTACATTTAACGAGTCTGCTATGTTTGGCCGTAAAGAGGAGCTTCGATGATCTTGCAGTAACAAAGATCACGGTGTTGACCGAAAGGTGGAGTTTAGAGTTGAAATTCCTATTTTACAACGATTATCATGATGAAGAATCACAAAGTATAGCAAGAAGGAGAGCAAGGAGGGAGATTAGAAAACCTCAAAGGTATGTTGGTTGTGTTGAGGTTATTGATAATAATTCGTTGCATTTGCCTTGCGCAAGAGGCAAATGATATTGATTCGGATGAACCTCGATCATATAAAGAGTCTGTTCAAGGTAAAGAAGCATCATAATGGCTGTTTCTATGAACGAGGAAATGGAGTCACTTTCAAAGAATGAAACATGGGATCTTGTACCATTACCGAAGGGAGTGAAACCTGTAGGATGAAAATGGGTATTCAAGAAGAAAGAAGGCATTCCCGGAGTTGAGCCACCACGGTTCAAGGCAAGGCTTGTGGCAAAAGGTTTTTCGCAGAAGGAGGGAATTGATTATCATGAGGTGTTCTCTCCAGTTGTAAAGCACAAAACGATTCGAGATCTTCTAGCTATGGTGAGTGCATTTGATCTTGAGTTAGAGCAACTTGACGTGAAGACGGCTTTTTTACTTGGGAATCTCGAAGAGCAGATTTATATGTCACAACCCGAGGGTTTTCTTGATTCTGAAAAAGAAGACAATGTGTGTTTACTTTAAAAATCTTTATATGGGTTGAAACAATCTCCGAGACAATGGTATAAGAGGTTTGATGCGTTTATGGTTTCTCACAAGTTTACTCGAAACGAGTTTGATAATTGTGTTTGTAGGATGTGGCTCGTGATTCTGTTGCTTTGAGGCGGATGCCTGGTGTAGGACGGGGCGGGCGCCTGGCGTGTCGTAGCTGGGATTCTTGGATGGCAGCTTCGAGGCGGCCGCATGACATTGGCGAGGCAGGCGCATCAGGGGCCGAATCTGTGGCTAAGGCTGGAACATCGCAAGGCGGGCGCTTGGGTTATCTTAGGGCGGGTGCCTCAAGGTGACATGGTGGGTTTTGGACCTACGAGCTTTTGTGTTAGTTTTCATAGTTGGGTTAGGGTTTGTGTCTTATATAAATATAGATTGTAACCCTATGGAACTGTATGATACATTGTACATATAATACAAAGGCAAGGTTCAAAACCCCAATCGATTTCCATCTCGTTTCTCTTTCGATTTCTCAATTGCTTGTGTGTGTGTTCTTGGGGGAAGCCAAGAAGATTCTTGGGATGGAGATTCGCCGAGACAAGAAATCTAGGAGATTGTGGTTGTCTCAAGCCGGCTATGTGGAGAAGGTGTTGGAGAGGTTCAATATGCGGGATGCAAAACCTATGAAGACACCATTGGCGAGTCATTTTAATTTATCTGCCTCAGATTCCCCGAGTTCTACTGAAGATATTCAGAGTAAGTCAAAGGTTCCCTATGCAAGCGCAGTGGGATGTCTCATGTATGCTATGGTTTGCACTAGGCCAGATTTGGCGCAAGCCATTAGTGTGGTTAGCAAGTATATGGCGAATCTTTTTTTTTTTTTTGGCGAAAAGGGCAATGCCCCCTATATTTTATTGAAAATTAAAAAGTACAATAAATAAAAGAAAAACCATAAAATAAAATAAATAAAAAGGTCAATCTTTTAGGAATCCAAGGCCTTTTAGGCTTGAGGTTTTTTTATTTAGCTTTCGATCCAGATTTTCCTCGTTTTCCTTTAACCTTTTGAAAGCCATCTTCTTCATCGTAATAATCTTCAAAATTATCGCAGTCAGCCATAGGAGCCCACGGGTCGACATGAACTCCTCCAACAATACCCCCATAAGTGCGAGCATCATGATATGCCGAAGGAGAAATAGCAGAAAGACCGCCTTCCGGTTCAGAATCGCATTTTTCCCGAATAGTAAGAGCTTCTTTGAGGTTTTTTGGATTTAAAAATTCGGGATTAAAATATTTAGGATTTGGCATACGAGCAGTAGAGGAACGTAAGTTAGGAGCTGATGAAGCTTGAATTTGTCTAACCTTTTCCCGATCGAGATTTAGAGCTTCACTATCCAAAGCAAGAGCCGTCATAGGGATGGATGGTGATGCCGTAGACCCCTTTTGATTGGCCAAAGCCCCCAACTGCGCTCCAAGCGTAGCAGTAGCTACCAGAGTTTCGTTGCCTGTATTTATCTCAACAATAGCTGTGTCATCCAAGACTACCAATTCTTCACCTTGAGTGTCAACCGACTCATTATGGGTATCTATATCTTCACAACCATTTTCGGCTGACCGCTCAGTAGAAAGAACAATCCCCCCATCGAGATCAACAACCTCGCTTTAGATTTATCTGCTTGAGATGCCCCCTTGATAGGCTCAACATTCCCAATTGACAAAGAAGGATCTTTCACTTTAGCTTTTTCAACATAAATCATTTTCTTTCCCACATTGACACCCTTTGTTAGACCACTAGCATTTATCTCTTCCGGAGTATCTTTTGCAGCCGTGTGACCCTCATTCAGCACCTCCTCACTACCTCCTTTAACTTCAGCCCCATTCTTCTTATTTGGCTTCTTAGGATGAAGGTAGAAACACTCATTCGTATCATGGCCTAACTTATAGCAAGTTCTTACAATAGCTTGGGAGGTTATCAAACGGCTGCCAAAAACTTGAAAAATCATCTCCGCAATCAACGAAAAATCTAGACGGAAGTTTCTTCAAAAGATCAACTTGAACAAGAACTTTAGGCACACTAGGTCTTGATAAGTTACAAGTTGCTTGATCTATTGCTAGCGGCTCCCCAAATATATTGGCAATAGAAAATAAACATACCTTGTTAAACATATGGATTGGGAGGCCGGGTAATCCAACCCAAACAGGAAATAATGAAGACTCCTTATCCGACCTCCAAGAAGGCGATCAACAGAACACACGCATAGGAAAACGTCCAAGATGCCATAGTTCTTTTGCCCAAAGTCTATTGAAATCTCCCTCGTGCACAATCTGAATAAGAATATGCTTAGGATCAATATGACCCAATTTAAAATCTGCCTTCAGTTCAAACTTCAAGAAATGCTGCCTTGTAACTTCCATTGATGGCCGACCATGAGAAAATTTTCCAACCAAGGTGTATTTGAATGGCTGGGCTAAAACATTGATCATATCTTTCGAAAACTTCAAGCATGGCTCACCTTTGTGGGTAGAACTAGGAATGGTAGTAAGCGGCGGAGCATGTGATACATGAGCAGCCAAACCCTTCACAACAGACGCAAAAGACTTTGCAGCAGTAGAAGATGACGGCGGGGCAAAAGCGGTATTAGGATTTAAAGGCGAATCCGGGTAAATAGCATTGGGAAGCAGTTAAGTGGATTCTTAGATACTTGAAGGGCACTATGGATTATGGCATCATGTTTGGAGGTAAGAGTGAGGAGCTTTCTGTTGTGGGATATGTTGATTCAGATGATTCAGATTATGCGGGTGACTTGGATCGGAGGAGGTCGACTACGGGATATGCATTTACTCTTGCAGGTGGTCCTATATGTTGGAGGTCTATGATTCAATCCATCATTGCATTGTCTACAACGGAAGTGGAGTACATGGCAGCGGTTGAAGCTGCAAAGGAAGCCTTATGGCTTAGGGTTTGGTCAACGAATTGGGCATTCAGCAAGGTGGAGTGAAGTTGCTTTGTGACAGTCAAAGCGCGATATTTCTAGCGAAGAATCACATTTATCATCAACGGACGAAACACATTGATGTGCGGTTTCACAAGATTCGGGAGTTGGTTGATATGGGTGAGGTTGTGTTAGAGAAGGTTCACACTACAGAGAATGTTGCTGATATCTTGACGAAGTCGGTTACTACTGACAAGTTCAAGCATTGTTTGGATTTGTTGCACATCTCTTTCGATTTCTCAATTGCTTGTGTGTGTGTTCTTGGGTTATTGTTTAATTGCTTCCGCTGCGATTGCACAACAGTGTTTATTCGAGAAAGTTGGCAGATGACTCCTTTATCTATTTATTGCTATATGTGGATGACATGTTGATTGCAGCAAAGGATTAGACTGAAATTGATATGTTGAAGTCTTTGTTGAATAGTGAGTTTGAAATGAAAGACTTGGGTGCAGCCAAGAAGATTTTGGGCATGGAAATTCGGAGAGACAGAAATGCAGTGCTTGTTGTATTTATCTCAACAAAAATACATCGAAAAAGTCTTGCAGTCTTTTCAAATGAATAATTCCAAGCCGGTTAGTACTCCATCGGGCAAAGACATTTTAAACTTGATGCTAGTGTATTACCAAGTACTGAAGCAGAGAAAGACTATATGAGTAAAATACCTTACTCAAATGCGGTCGGAAGCTTAATGTACGCAATGGTCTGCACTAGACCAGATGTGGCTCATGCCGTTAGTGTAGTGAGCAGATTTATGGGTAGTCCCGGAAGGGCTCATTGGGAGGCAGTTAAGTGGATAATGCCGTACTTGAACGGCACCAGAGATGTTTGTTTGGTCTTTGGTTCTCGATGGTGTTATCGGTGATCTTGTTGGTTATACCGACTACGATTATCTTGGTGATCTCATAAAAAGGAGATCACTAACATGTTTTATCTTTACTCTTTATGGATGTGCAGGAAAGCAACTCTTCAATCTACGGTTGCTTTGTCCACAACTGAAGCGAGTATATGTCTTTGACAGAAGGAGTAAAAGAAGGTATGTGGTTACTTGGTCTCATTGGTAGCTTGGGTTTGAATGTTCAAAGCCCTATCATTTATTGTGATAGTCGAGTGCTCGAGCCTAGCTAAAAATCCATTGTATCATGAGAGATCAAAGCATATTGATGTCGGGTTAAACTTCATTCGAGATGTGATTGAAGATAAGGTAATTTCCATAGAGAAGATAGCCACAAAGAAATAACCCAGCAGATGTACCGACAAAGCCATTAACTGTTGACAAGTTCAAGCATAGCTTGGACTTGATGAATGTTCGCACAGCTTGAGTCCTTAGGGGCTGGAAGCCATTAATATTGTTTCTGTATATTCTGTGTTTCAACACTACCTATTCATCTGTTTAATAAGAATTGTCTTTTCTATATAGCTCGTATTTTTTTGTGAATCGTTGGCAATTGATCAAGCTACAGCAACACTAACACGACCTAGCATTGCTAAAGTTTTGGTTCAAGTTGATCTGTTGAAAACTTCCAATTAGAGTGTTTTTGGAGTATGGTGATGCTCCTGGCTTTTATCAATCACTTGAATTTGATTATTTTTTGGCATACTGCAAGCATAGTTTCAAAGTGGGTCATGCTCTGTCCAATTGTAGATTTGCGAAGGGTAATGACCCTCATGATCAGTCTGAGAAAGTAGAGACTGATGAAACAGGTTATTTTGGGGCTTCAAAGCCAACATGATGTAGGAGGAACCGAGGAAGGAATCTGCACCAAGAAAGGATATTTGACGAAGTCAAATATATCAATTAATTTTGTATTTTAATTATTATCTTAGGACTTAATTTGTTTTAGTTTATATTTTATTGCTTATTTTCGTCATTAATTTTAATAGGTTGATTAGGGATGATTTTAGAGTAGATTTTGAGAAGATTTTCTAGTTTTTGAGTCCTATTTAGTTACCATATAGGTTAGGAGTAATTCTAGAAGGTTTAGGATTGTTTTTCAAGTTTTATGGGCACTATAAAATAGGCCTAGTGGTGTAATCCGAAAATTAGCTTTTGATATTATTAATTTGAAGAGTTTTTCTCTTAATTCCTGGTGGATTCCAGATTACTGCTGGTGGATTCCAGTATTGTGTTTGAGGATTCTTCGCTTGAAGAATTCTTGTGATTAGTGCGCTAATCACGAAATTTATCGTGCTTCCGTGCTGCGTCAGTTGGTATCAGAGCAGGTCATATCCTGTCTTTTCATCGCTGATTCGTTATGGGGGTTCAAGTAACAAGATCTGATGACAAGGTTATTCACGTAATAGATCGTCGATTGGATCGTGCTCGACAACAGGAACAATATTTTCTAGAGTTAGAGGAAGAAGAACTCGACGAAGCGGACAAGCATGATCGACTTGTGCAGAAATATAAATCAATCAGAGATCTGAATCGAGCATCAAGGGAGCGAGTGCTTAGGCAGCAACATAGGATGGAAGCCAATTTTTATGCCGACAAAGCCGATCACTACACTGCCAAGATTCAGAAACTGAAAGCGCGTAGATCTGCAATCTATGAACGTGCTGAAGAAGAACGTCGGAGCCAGTTCGAGGTCTTGTTGCAGAATAACAAAAATTGTGCTCAAGAAGAAAGTTGCGAAGAAAGCCTCCACCGCGTCGAGACGATTGAAAAGAAAGGATCAAATTCAAACGGAGGAGAATTAAATTCAGAAGTTGACAAATCCATCCTTCCAGCAGTTCCCTTGTCTGAATCTGAAGAGAAGGTTGAGGAAAGGGAAGATTTAAGTGCAAAATACGAAATTATTCAGGTATGTAGTGAAATTATTCCTTCAAGTATTATGATCCATGATCATGCCCTAGTTGAGCCCATGAATGACGATGCGGGTGGTATTACTTGGTCTGCACCATCAACTTTTGATATTGTTGTGGGTGTTATTGATTGGACAGAAGAATTTAAATACGATGATAATTTTATTATTGATCATGGGGAGATTGTGGGAGAGTTCATGGAGGACGCTAATTTTTCATTCATTGTTGACTCTGAGGAAGATGGGACGAACGATCAACGGATGGATGTGATTGATAGTTTTAATTTTTATTCGGACAAAATTGGTTTACATCAAATCTTGCAAAAGGGGCGAATTTATTCCAAGTATTTATTTCGATGGAATGGCTCCTTTCAAACATCGGATGTGAACTCGGGGTCGAGTTCTTTTGAAGAATGGGTGACTGATGTAGGAGGAACCGAGGAAGGAATCTGCACCAAGAAAGGATATTTGACGAAGTCAAATATATCAATTAATTTTGTATTTTAATTATTATCTTAGGACTTAATTTGTTTTAGTTTATATTTTATTGCTTATTTTCGTCATTAATTTTAATAGGTTGATTAGGGATGATTTTAGAGTAGATTTTGAGAAGATTTTCTAGTTTTTGAGTCCTATTTAGTTACCATATAGGTTAGGAGTAATTCTAGAAGGTTTAGGATTGTTTTTCAAGTTTTATGGGCACTATAAAATAGGCCTAGTGGTCTAATCCGAAAATTAGCTTTTGATATTATTAATTTGAAGAGTTTTTCTCTTAATTCCTGGTGGATTCCAGATTACTGCTGGTGGATTCCAGTATTGTGTTTGAGGATTCTTCGCTTGAAGAATTCTTGTGATTAGTGCGCTAATCACGAAATTTATCGTGCTTCCGTGCTGCGTCACAACATGGCAAAGAAAACCCACTTGAATTACTAGTCTCACCGAGGAAATTATCCATGACAAGGCTACGCCTTCAAAGCCAAATTATTTGCCTACTAATTTGTTGAGGTTGTTGAGGTCGTAGCACCTGTTAATGCGCCTTCTTCATCCAAATCCCCTAGCGTTATTCCGGGTTTTAAGTCTTCTCCGGAAGAAGCAGCGGAATCGAGTGGAAAGGAGAAAAAGTTATTGACCATTGACGGTTTCAAGGGCACATTAGATGATATTATTCAAAGAGTGGAAAATACAAATGCTCAAGTAATTACTACTTCGCTCGTACAAGCCAATGGTAAGGATTGCTACAAGGGCAATTCTGAAGAATTAAATCTGGAAATACAACAACTAAGATTACTATTGTAATTGGAAAGCAATGGGGTGTATTGGACATTCAAAATTAGTCTGTTGCTTCACCTTCAGTTCCGTTGACTGCAGCTGATTTAGAGCGAGAAGAAAAGCAAAGTTGATTCGGGAAAAAGTTAGGAAAGCTCAAGCTTTATCAACTCCTACTTTACATCCCTGAAACTCGTCGTCCCAATTCGAAATATTTTAATACTTTGTATCATACTTATCTCTCTGTTACTATTCCTTTATGTAACAAATGTGTTAGATTATTTGTGAATATTTGTATATATCTCCATATATATTTGGTTGTATTTATTAGGAAGTATTCTTATTATATTAGGAATGTGAATAATATGTATCCCTAAATTATAGGCTAGTGATGGGTAGGAGACGTGTATATATTGTAAAGCAATGGGAATAGAAAAGGTACGGAGTATTCTTCTTTCATGGTATCATTGTAGGGTTTGATCCAATCGCTTCCGCACGTACCCTAATTGCTCTACCATTCTTTTCTTTTTCCCTCCCTTAACGGTACAAAACAAGTCTTCTACTTCGTCAAAATTTGGTTTTCATCCGGCTCTTGCCGTGTCTAACGTGCAAAATAATGTGCCGGTGGTTCTGGACATTGAGAATATTCAGTATGCAACTTGGGCTGAATTATTCCGTGTTCATTGCAAGTCATGTCGAGTACTTAACCACATTATTCCTCCGGAAACAGGGAAGGATAAGCCTCCTGCGGATGATGATGAACAAGAGTTATGGGACACTCTTGATGCTACGGTGCTTCGGTGGATTTATTCTACCATATCCACGGATCTTGTCCAGACGATTATGGTTCCTGGTTCCACAGCTATGGCGGCGTGGGAAAGGTTGCGGGGCATCTTTGAGGACAATCGGAATGCTCGTGCGGTGTCCCTAGAGCAAGAGTTTTCTTCCACGACTATGGAAGAATTTCCTAGTGCCTCGGCCTATTGCCAGCGCCTTAAACTCTTGTCCGATCAACTTCGGAATGTTGGGGCTCCTGTTTCTGACAGTCGGATGGTACTCCAAATGGTCGCTGGCCTTTCTGAAGCATACAACAGTGTCGGCACACTTATCCGACAACGTGACCCCCTCCCTTCCTTCTCTATTGCTAGGTCTATGCTGGTGCTTGAAGAGACAGGGCTTGCGAAGAAAGCTGCTACTGCCAATCACTCAGCCATGGTTGCTACCCACGCCAAACAGCCAGAGGAACCTGTTCAATTTTTTGGTTTCAATCCGCCCAGCCGAGGTAATAACGGTTCGAAGG
Organism: Adenophora triphylla var. japonica; assembly: GCA_022495995.1. Classification (NCBI taxonomy): domain Eukaryota; kingdom Viridiplantae; phylum Streptophyta; class Magnoliopsida; order Asterales; family Campanulaceae; genus Adenophora; species Adenophora triphylla. The sequence goes on from JAFEMH010000679.1 coordinate 521,039, forward strand.
GACAGCATAAAGGGGCTAATTCTGGTAAGAAAAATGGGGGTGATAATCGTGGTAATAAGGGTGGAAACCGTGGTGGGAATGGTGGGGGTAATGGTGGCAATCGAGCTTTCAATGGTGGCAGCACTAGTGGAGGTGGCCGCTCCAATGGCCGACAGCAGCAGCAGGCGGGTATGCCGTGGTTAGGTTGGCAGCAACAACAACATCAGTGGGCTCCTCCACAATGGTCTCCTCAATGGCAGTGGGCTGCACCTCCTTGCCCTTACCCCACTCAGTCTTGGGCTCGGCCAAGTTTTCAGCAACCAGGACCAGCTTATTCGCAGCAAGCCCAATCAGGAGTCCTTGGGTCCAGACCGAATTTTGGCAATGGTTCTCCTCAGGCTTATTCTGCATCTACTTCCTCTTGTCCCACCGATATTGAGGCCGCCATGCACACTCTCAGCTTGAACCCTCCGACCCCAACGTGGTTTATGGATACGGGAGCTACAAATCACATGACATCGGATCAAGGTATGCTTACGTCTTATTACAATTCGAGCACGATTCATAATAATGGCATAATTGTGGGAAATGGTAGTCGTGTTCCAATTAAGGGTTTTGGTCATACTTCTTTATCTTCTCCGTCCCCTCCGTTCTCATTAAAAAATGTCCTTCATGCTCCCCACATTATTAAAAACCTAATTTCTGTTCGTAAGTTTACTCGTGATAACTCGGTCACTGTTGAATTTGATCCTTTTGGATTTTCTGTGAAGGATTTACAGACGGGAACGCACCTCATGAGATGTGATAGTCAAGGCGACCTCTACCCGCTTAATTCTATTTTCACTACATCTACAACATCTCCATTGTCTTTTTCTGCCGTTAGTTCATCTGTATGGCATGACCGTTTAGGTCATCCGGGTATACCTGTTTTTGACTCTCTTAGGAAAAATAATTTTATTGGTTGTAATAGGATAAGTAACTCTAATGTTTGTCATTCTTGCACTCTTGGCAAGCATGTTAAGTTACCTTTCTTTGACTCAAATTCTCTTACTTCCATGCCATTTGATATTGTTCATTGTGATTTATGGTCATCTCCCATATTGAGTTCGATTGGCCATCGGTACTATCTTGTTATTGTTGATGCTTTTTCCAATTATGTGTGGACTTTTCCCCTAGCTCGTAAATCCCAAGTTTATGACACTTTTTTACATTTTCGAGCATTTGTTAGAACTCAGTTTGAAAGGGATATCAAAACTATCCAATGTGATAATGGGCGGGAGTTTGATAACAAACAATTTTGGGATTTTTGCAGAATCAATGGGTTAGATTTTCGACTTTCTTGTCCTTACACGTCATCACAAAATGGGAAAGCTGAACGTATGATACGTACCACAAATAATATGATGAGAACCTTACTTGTGCATGCTTCTTTACCACCAAATTTTTGGCATCATGCTTTGCAAATGTCCTCCTATTTACTCAATCTTCTTCCGGTCAAACATTTAGGTTATCAACCTCCGGTCCAAATTCTTTATCAAAGAATTCCTTCGTTCGACCATCTTCGAGTCTTTGGGTGTCTTTGTTATCCCCTTCATCCATCCCCCACCATCCACAAACTCCAAGCCCGTTCCACTCCATGTGTCTTCTTGGGGTACCCGAAAAATCATCGGGGATATATGTGCTATGATCTTGTGTCAAAGAAAATCATTCTTAGTCGACATGTCATTTTTGATGAAACCCGTTTTCCTTTTTCTTATTTACATCAATCTGCGTCGTTCAAATATGATTTTCTTGATGAAGGGGTCTCACCCGCTGTTTTAAATTATTGGAGTTCCCAAGCTAGTATTCCTGTCCGGCCACATCGGTGGTCAGTCTGGCCCTTTGGCCCAATCGAACTCTCCTGCGGCCCAGCCATATTCGGCCCAACCTTCTCCTTCCCCAGCGCTTGCTGCTGCGCTTTCAGCTTCTTTTCCCACTCGCCCACCTCTTTTAAATCCGGGCCAATCCATTTCTTCCTCTTCCCATGTGCCGCCTCCAGCATCTCCTTCTGTTGTGGCTGCTCCTTTGGCCCAAACACAAGTTGTTAATCGTCCTCACACTAGAAGTCAATCTGGGGTCCATAAACCGAATCCTAGGTATAATCTTCATTCCGTCATTGAAAAATCACCAATTCCTCATAGTCCTGTGCTTGCTTTACGTGACCCTAATTGGAAAATGGCTATGGATGATGAATTTAATGCTCTTATTGCTAATAAGACGTGGGTTTTAGTACCTCGTCCTAATAATGTCAATGTTATTCGGTCTATGTGGATTTTCTCTCATAAATTTTGTTCTGATGGCACTTTTGAGAGGCATAAAGCCCATCTTGTAGGTGATGGGAAAACTCAACAGGTTGGTGTGGATTGTGGTGACACTTTTAGTCCGGTGGTCAAACCGGCTACTATCCGATTGGTCCTTAGCTTGGCTCTTTCAAAAAATTGGGTCTTATATCAATTGGATGTTAAGAATGCTTTTTTGCATGGGGAGTTACGGGAGACAGTTTACATGTATCAACCTTTGGGCTATCGGGATCCTCAGTTTCCTGATCATGTTTGCTTGTTGAAAAAATCTCTCTATGGGCTTAAACAGGCACCACGGGCTTGGTATAAGAGGTTTGCAGATTTTGTTTCATCTATTGGGTTTATGAATAGTAAATCTGATCAGTCATTATTTATCTTTCATCATAATGGACAGACAGCATATCTTCTTCTTTATGTTGATGATATTATATTGACTGCTTCTTCGGAGACTCTTCGTACTCATATTATGGCTCTCCTTGGTTCTGAATTTGCAATGAAGGACCTTGGTCCGCTCAGCTATTTTTTAGGCATTGCTGTAGTCCGCTCTGACTCCGGTTTATTTCTTTCTCAGTGCAAATATGCGGCAGAGATAATTTCTCGAGCTGGTATGACTAATTGTAAGCCGGCTGCGACACCGGTTGACACTAAGTCAAAATTAAGTGCTCTTTCTTCCGAGCCATTTTCTGATCCGTTTTTGTATCGCAGCCTTGCTGGTGCACTACAATACTTGACGTTTACTCGGCCAGATATTTCTTATGCGGTTCAGCAAATTTGCCTCTTTATGCATGCGCCTATGGTTGTTCATATGAATGCCTTGAAGCGCATTCTACGGTATCTCCAGGGTACCTTATCCCTTGGTTTGCATCTTACACCATCCACTACCTCCACGTTATTGTCTTATACTGATGCTGATTGGGGTGGATGTCCTGATACTCGTCGTTCTACTTCAGGCTATTGTGTGTTTCTTGGAGATAATTTAATTTCATGGTCATCTAAACGACAACCCACTTTATCACGTTCTAGTGCCGAGGCGGAGTATAGAGGGGTCGCTAATGTGGTTTCCGAATCATGTTGGCTTCGTAATTTATTGTTAGAACTTCATGTTCCGGTTCGGAAAGCTACTCTAGTATTTTGTGATAATGTTAGTGCTATTTACTTATCGGGTAATCCGGTTCAACACCAACGCACTAAACATATTGAGATGGATATTCACTTTGTCCGGGAAAAAGTGGCTCGAGGTGAAGTTCGTGTGTTACATGTCCCATCTCGGTTTCAGATTGCAGATATATTTACTAAGGGACTTCCACTTGTGTTATTTGAAGATTTTCGATTCAATCTCAACATTCGTCCACCTCCGGTTTCGATTGCGGGGGGGTGTTAGAATATTTGTGAATATTTGTATATATCTCCATATATATTTGGTTGTATTTATTAGGAAGTATTCTTATTATATTAGGAATGTGAATAATATGTATCCCTAAATTATAGGCTAGTGATGGGTAGGAGACATGTATATATTGTAAAGCAATGGGAATAGAAAAGGTACGGAGTATTCTTCTTTCAAAATGTAAATCTGATCCAGAAGGTTATAATCTCTCTGTTACTATTCCTTTCCGAAATATTTTAACCCAATCTGTGACTTTGATTAATTATTTTATTTTATTTTATGGCATTTGATTTGCAGCAGCGGTGAGTGCTGGTGGATTTTGTTGTGTTTTGTGATCGTTTTTTTTTTTTTTTTGGTTGTTGAGGACTAATGATGAGGATCGGTGGTGATGGTGGTGGGCAAAAAATATTGGTGTTAAACTGTTTAAATTGAGTGGGTGGTGGCGAGTTGGTGGCACAACGATGGCGTGCTTGTGGCCTGATTTGAACAAAGGCAAGAAAGCCTTTTCATGGTTTAATGACCTTTAAGTCTTTTAAGTTTTGGAGTCAAATAACTAAACTATCCATTACATGACAGGGACATAACTAATTTCGATAAGTTTTTAATCGTTCGTTAAGATTCGGGGGAAAAGTGGGATGATTATAACATAAGGACCCACTTCGGGACACTTTTCGAGCTGGGATGCAAAGTGGGATTGATGCCGACTAGGATAGAGAATAGAATGACCGAACGAATAATGACAAGAATCAATTTCGAAAGCTAAAGCTTCTCTTTTTCTATTTCATAAAAACAAAGTCTACCGAATACAAGAGCCCTAACACTCTTTAAATACTAATCCTAAGAATACTCTAGAACCCTACCAAACCCTAGAATGCATTAGAATGACAAAAGACTAAAATACCCAAACTTAATATTAAAATAAAACATTAAAATAAAACATTAAAACTTATTAAAACACTTAAAGCCCAAACCACACCCACGGCAGAATCCTTCCAGGCCGCATTGCTGATGTCCCCCGTCTGCCACCCATGCGCCCGCCTGGTAGGGATGGCCAAACCGGACCGGAACCGCATCGGAACCGGAAAATCGGACCGAAACCGGACCGGAAAAGCCCGGAACCGGAGCGAACCGGGGAGAAAACCGGAACCGGACGGACCGGAACCGAGGTTAGTGCGGGCCGGTTAAGGGTTACAAAAATGCCAAACCGGACCGGAACTGGAACCGTGAACCGGACGAAATTTCCACGTTTTCCAAAGAATCGGACCGGAACCGGACCGGAAAAGCCCGAAACCGAAGCGAACCGGAACCGGATGGACCGGAACCGGGGTTAGTGCGGGCCGGTTAAGGATTACCATTTGGCCGAACCGGAACCGGCGGTTCAAGGCCCGGAATCGGAACCGGACCAGATTTGGTCATCCCTACATGCGCCCGCCTGGGCTTGCTTGAGGCGCCCGCCTCAAGCTCAGAAGGTCTCTCTGTTTCGTTGTTTGCTGCTTGCTGCCCACCTCATACTGTATCAGGGATTCGGTGTATAATCTGGGAGGATAAACATATTTAAGCCTCATACGGATGTGTCACAACCTGAGTATGCAATGGCCCGACAATACGGATAGACGGTAGGAGGTGTGAATGTATCACCATGGGCACAAGGGAGGATGATGACTATTATAATGAAGAAGATGAATTTATTCCGGGAAAAAAAGGCCATGGAAAGAACACATCCAAAAGCTGAGGCACTAAAACATATTGGGGAGGCAATAAAAGACAATGGGGATAGATGTTATTTTTATTTTTGTTTGATTTCTTTGTTGTTCTATGATGGTTTGATCTAGTCCTCTATCATATTTTATTTTATATTTTAATAAAATTTAGGAGGCATTGAAGCCAATTTCAATTAAAAAATATGGTTCCCTAAAGTGGAAGATAAGGTGTAATAGCATCCTTTTAAGAAGGATCGTCCAGAGGACAGTCATTAAACATTTACAATATTTATTATTTATTTATTATTATATGTTTGTGCAATGTTAATTAAAAGGTTGGTGGCTATGCAATTAGATTTTAATTAGCTTGTAATTAGCTTTTAATTAACACCCGTCAAATATGTATCCCATTATTGTCAGGTTATTTTATTATTGTATCTGTAAAGATGATTAATAGCCACTAAGGAACTAGAACACATTGAGACTTGTAAATCATTACACCCTTTATTTCAATAATAATAATAATCCTCCATAATAGACACTCGAGGAAGCTTATTAATAGACACTCACTCAAAGAAACTTATTAAAAGGAACTAGAAATTAAGCTCATACGTCTTCCCACTCTTTATTTCGCCATATTATTAGAGTGCGTCTGCTGAGAAACGCGTTTCTCCATAACTATGGAGAAACGTGTTTTTCATAGCCAGAAGCTTTACATTTGATAACCAGAAAAAAAAAATCCAAGGCCAAGACCAAAAGCTTCTGGATATCCAGAAGCTTTGCATTTGATAGCCAGAAGCTTTGTAGTTGATATCCAGAAGCTTTGTATTTGATAGCCAGAAGAATGTGAAATGTATATCCAGAAACTGTTAGGTGCATATCCGTAAAACCGTTAGGTGCATATCCGTAAATGTGTTAGGGCATATCCAGAAATTGCTATTGAAGGTTTCTGGATATCCAGAAACCTTCAAATGTATATCCAGAAACATTTTGAAGGTTTCTGGATATTCATTTGAAGGTTTCTGGATATCACTTTCATAGGTTTCTGGCTATCTAGCTCATTGTCGCGCGACATGTCGAAACCCGTTTCTCCATAACTTATGGAGAAACGCGTTTCTCCCTAGATTTTGTGATATTATTATGCACACATATACACACACATTATTCGGTCGCGTTGAGAAAAGCATCAAGCCAGTAGCCTCAACGGCTCACATTTATTCGGTAGGTTTGACAACGATCCCGATAGCATCAAGCCAGTTGCCTGAACGACCAAAAAATCCATTGATAGTCCCATTATTCAGTCGTGCTGAGAAAGCGGTACCTCTTACTGTACCAAATGGTCCAAATACGGTATTCTTGTCGGTGGAAAATGATAATGAGGTCACAACAAGATATCCGGATCTCATACCAGTTGTCCCACTTATGTTGTTTAGTTTCTCCTTCTTAATGTCAATGCTAATCTGTTCAAGATTAGTAAAGATTGTTAAAGACTAAAGATTGTTAAAGACTAAATATTACTCCTTCAGTAATGTTCAAATTTCAATAAGAGAACATTCTAATGTTAATAGCTTTTTGTACAATTAAATGGCAATAATGCATAAATATTATTGTTTTTCACTTTTCAAACATTTAGTTTTGCAAATATAAAATGACTAGTGAAACAAAAAATATAATTGTTAAAAAACATTTAGGGATAAAGTTTATTTTTTAAAGGACATTTATTTCGGGATTTTCTTTTATTTTGAAAATAGACATTCATTTAGGGACATCGGGAGTAATAAAGATATCAATGTCAATCTGTTCAAGCTTAGTAAAGATTGTTAGAGACTAAAGATTAGTAAATATTTTTAGAAACTGAAAACTGATGAAAAACATATACTATACACACCAAATATATATAGTGAACGGAATAATCTGTGACGGGCCGAGCCCAACGTTTACTACGAGCCCGGGGGCCCAATAAGCCCATCAAGAGACCAACTACAAAGAATCAGATCAAGGCCTTGGGCCATGGCCCGTCTAACATTGGTTGGCCGTCGTCGCCACTGAGCGACCAGGCCCATCCAAACGACGAGCCATCAGACCATTAATGGGGAGGCTAACTTCCAGCCCGTCGTCACACCAATTGGTGTACATCCTTCGACCGGACGAATATTCCTTCGACCCCAACGGGCACTCATCCAAGAGTAAGCGTCGTCGTTGAACGACTCGTCGTCATTGAACGACTCGTCGCCATTGAACGGCCAACTCTCTCTCTCGACGAGTCATATCTCAAGGAGACGACCCAACTGGACGTACAGCTCCAGGTCGTCTCCTCTATTAAGCTTCCTCAACAAGCTTGGTTAATTAGCTAATTTGGGATAATGACAGACCTGCTGCAGTACCTCGTTATATGTGCAATCATGCATTCAGTAATAACTACAAAAGGTACAGAGGTTGACTTTCCCTTATAAGGCAAACTACTTATCAGATGTCAGGTGTTGCAGTGTCCTTACATAGACGGACCAATGCCGGCGCGACACGTGTACACCTAGGAGATGGAGCTGATCCTACGGCTGGTATCAATCCAATCCAACGGTTCTGGTAAAAACCCTAATACCACCTTTCCTACTATAAATAAGGGAGTAATAACGTGGAACAAGGTAATGCTTTTTGGCATATTTCTATACTCACGCACTCTGCAATATTTTACACCATACTTCCAAACCATAATCTTACTCTCACGCCGGAGGGGCTTGCCGGAAGACCCCCGGCGCAGTTTCACCCTTTATTTCTTGTGCTGTGCAGATCCGGAGCTAGCTCAATCTTTCGCTGGACACAAGAACTGAGTTTGGCACGCTTTCCTGCGCGATCAGATTGGTTCCATTGCCGGGAATCGTGTTAGTGATCTTCAGCTACAGAAATACAGCCGGAACAGTTTGGAAAAATGGTGTCCGATGGTCATACAGCCAGTAAATCAACCGGAGATGGGGGCGTACCACCTCAGCAAGAAAATCCTAGACCACCCTCACCACCTAGGAACCCTAACCTAAGGGTTACCAGGTCACAGGGGATGGTTGATGGTACAGGTCTTCAAGCAACTAGAAGAAGAGAAAAGGGGCCTGCTGCCGAGCGCCGGAGGAGACCTCCACTAGAAAGGAGGCCTGAGACAGCTGCAAGGTATCCAGGAGGTCCCTCTAACCCTAATCTCGACAGAGCGGCTTTCCTCGTCGAGAGAGCTAACGCCCTCAGGGAGTTCTTGCAAATCCAGGACGAGCTGATCCATATGGCCGCTCCTCAAGCTCCCCAGGCATCACATCAAACAATCTCGTCAGGAAGGAGGAGAAGGAACCAGAGAGAAAATGCTGCTCGTCGTGAGGGGACTGCCGCTGGAAACGAGCAAGTTGTGCCCCAGCTTGATCTAAGGGAACACATCAATGAAAGACGGAGCCAAGGAGCACGATCACAACAGCGACGAGCTGAGGCAGCTGAGCCTCATGGGGAGCTCGTCGTCGAAAATCTTGAAGCTATCAGGAATCAGGTCGTACGGGGTCGTCTCCAGACTCCGTCACTAAGAAATGAACGGGCGCCGAGCCAAAGAGAGAGAACTCGATCTCCACGTCATGAACGGGCTTCCAGATCTTATAGATCGTCTCCACCTCCCAGCTATAGGGGACGATCCATCTCACGACGGCCTGCCCCCACCGAGAGGCAACGGTCTAATACCGTTACCCGGGGGCCCCGTCAAGATAGGCTCCCCCCAGCTGGCCCGGCAGGAGAGGTAGACATGAGAGAATTCTTGAGCTTGAAACGTCAAGTGGAAGAGTTGAGGAACAAGAAAAACAAAGGGGATAGCGACGACTCTGATGACGACGGCGGCACTATGAATCCCCTTGCTCCCTGGATGTTGGAAACTGGACCCCCGGAGCCAGGCTTTAAACTACCCGACCTTAAGCAATACGACGGCTCCACCAGTGCCATGGACCACATACTACACCTTGAGGCACAGATGTACGTGGTGGCAAAAGCTTCTGGCCACGACGACGTCATGTGCAAGGCTCTCACAAGTACGTTGGTCGACTCGGCTTTGAGGTGGTTTAGAGGCCTACCAAAGGGGAGTATTGAATCTTGGAAACAGATGAGGAAGAAGTTTTTAGGAAGGTTTGCTACGGCGGGAGAGCGTCGTAAGACAGTCAACGACCTCAGCAACATATCCCAAGGAGCTACCGAAAGCTCAATGAACTACTTCAAAAGGTTTAAGAAATTGGTAGATCAAATTGATGAGGACCTAACCGATAGGGAAATAATAAACTGCTTCAGACATGGCATCCTTTCCTCTACCCTGGACTACGAGCTCCAAGTCCACCCAGCCAAATCTCGCAAAGACCTCTATGCCAAGGCGTACGCCGTCGCCGAGGCCGAAGAAAGAAAGTTACAAAGAGAGGGAAAGTCTGTGGACGAGGCTGAGGCAACGAAGTCCAAAAAGGATAAGGGCGGAGAAAAAGGAAAGAACAAGGCGAAAGCGGAAAAGGTTCCAGAGTCGTACACTCCACTCACCGTTTCCAGAGCAGAAATTTTAAGCAACGTTGATTTCGGACCGGCACCAAAGATGAACCCTAACGGGAAGGGAAAGAAGAACATGAACAAGTATTGTGAATACCACAGGGACAAGGGGCACGACACCGAGGAATGTTTCAGTTTGAAAAAGATCATCCAAAGATGGATAGACGCCGGGCGACTGGAGGAATATGTAAGGAAGGACCATCAGGCTGGCCACAACCGGACTACTAACGACGAAGCGCCCCAAAGGAACCCAAGAATGGTCCTGGTGATCTCTGAGGAGACGAGCAAGAACCAGATTAAGAGCGCCATCTATCATTTGAAGAAGGCCCCGCACGTCCCCCAGAAAGCAGAAGTTCCAAACGACGTCATAAGTTTCTTTCCCTACGAGCTTCCAGCCAACCCACTAGCTCGTCAACAAACCTTAGTCATACCTGGTTTCATTGATAATTGTGAGTCACGGAGAATCTTGATTGACACGGGAGCAGCCAAGGATATCTTATTTTACAATGTCTACCAACGAATGGGTCTACCTGACAGTCGCCTAAGTCCATACTTAGGTCGTCTAGAGGGATTCACCAATCATCGGGTAGATGCGAAAGGCCAAATTAGCCTCTCAGTTGATATCGGAGAACACCCCTTGAGAACAATCAAGACCGTAACCTTCATTGTGATCGACGTCGTCAGTGATTATCATGCCATCCTTGGCCAGCCGGGTCAGTCGGCTTTGGGGATCGTCGCCTCAATTCCCCACCAACGAGTTAAATTTCCTACACGTGCCGGAGTCGGATGTGTGTTGGGGACGGCCCCAGAATTCCTGGAGCACGTGCTAAAGGCGAAACGGACTATCGAAATCGACGACCCAAATCACAATGTGAAGCTCTCAAAATCCATCAAAGAAACGACGACCTCGTACGCCAATGTCTCAACGATCAAGTGCGTCGAAGATCCAGAAATTTTGGACGAAGTATTCTTGAACGACAAAGTTGCAGAAGCACAACCTTTGGCCGCCCAAGAATCGGGGGCCGACCTGGACAAGCTGATTGACGACGAGGTTCCGGATCTGACACCAGAAGCGAGAAGAAAAATTAGGGAGATCGTCATTGAGTCCATGGATTTTAGGGACGACGCCCCCGAAATGAAGCCAGCAGACGAGCTACTCGAACTAGTCATCCACCCAGAGTATCCCGAGCAGAAAATAAAACTGGGGTCTCAGTTGTGCACTGAGGAGAGGGAAGAGATAATCTCCCTACTCAAACAAAACCTCGACGTTTTCGCTTGGAGGGTAGAAGATATGAAAGGCATTAGAGAAGGCGTGGCGCTCACAAAAGGGGTGAATCCTACTATGAAATTCAAGGAACAGAGGTGTCGTGTTTTTCAATCGAAAAGGAGGTTGCCATAAAGCAAGAGATCGAGAAATTGCTAAGTGCTGGAATAATCGTGAACGCTGGGTTCACAACCCGTTGGCCAATGTGGTTCTCGTGAAGAAACCTAATGGGAAGTGGAGATTGTGCGTTGACTTCACTGATCTGAACAGGGCGTGTCCCAAAGACAGTTATCCCCTGCCAAGAATTGACAAGCTCGTCGATTCTGTGGCCGGCCATACTACTCTAAGCTTTCTTGATGCCTACTCCGGCTATCACCAAATCAAGATGGCTGAGGAGGACATTCCGAAACAAATGCCTTTTCAGCGGGGGAACTTATGTGTACACGAAGATGCCTTTTGGGCTTAAAAACGCCGGCGCCACCTATCAAAGGATGATAAATAAGGTGTTCAAAGACCAGATCGGCGATAATCTGGAAGCGTACGTCGATGATATGGTCGTCAAATCAAAAAAGAGGAAGCACGTCGACGACCTAGAACAAACATTCACCAACCTACGAGCCAACGACATGGTCCTCAACCCGGCCAAATGCGTTTTCGGAGTTGCTGCGGGCAAGTTCCTAGGATTTATGCTATCTCAGCGGGGGATTGAAGCCAACCCTGAGAAAATTAAGGCTTTGATGGATATGGCCGAACCTACGAGCGTCAAAGAAGTTCAGCGTCTAAATGGACGAGTAGCGGCCTTGGGACGTTTTATCGCCAAGTCTGCTGAGAAATCACTCCCGTTTTTTAGAGCTCTCCGAGGTGCGAAAGACTTCCAATGGACGGACGAGTGTTCCCAATCGTTCAAACAGTTAAAAGAATATCTTGGCTCCCCACCACTCCTCCAGAGCCCCGTAGCAGGGGAGAACCTTTATGTTTATCTCTCGGCGAGTGATAAGGCTGTCGCCGCCGTATTGGTAAGGGAGGAGGGAGGAACGCAGAGGCCGGTTTATTACGTCAGCAAAGCTTTGTCAGATGTGGAAACCCGTTACTTTAATGCGGAAAAGATAGCTTACGCTCTCGTCATTACAGCACGAAAGCTACGAGCATACTTCTCCGCTCATCCCATCGTCGTATATACAAATGCCCCACTGCGCAAAATCTTGCACCGTCCTGAAAGCTCTGGTCGTCTTCTCAACTGGAGTATCGAGCTGACTGAGTTTGATATAGAGTATAGGACGAGGAAGACCCTGCAAGCTCAATCATTGGTAGACTTCCTGGTTGAAACATCATTCACCATCGACGACGATCAAAGGAGGTCGCAGCCATCGAGCAAGGGGAAGGAGGTCATTGAACAGCAAACGGAGTTAGTTCTGCCCGTAGGATGTTGGAAAATCTTTTCCGACGGGTCAGCCACCAAGAGTCTGAGCGGAGCAGGGATCGTTCTTGTTGAGCCAGAAAGTGGGACAGTTTTTGAAGAGGTTCTGAGGTTCAAGTTTCAAGCATCAAACAACCAGGCCGAGTACGAGGCGCTCATAGCAGCCATTGAGTATGCAAAGTGTTTCGGAGCCACAAAAATTGCAGCTTATTGTGATTCTCAATTGATCGTGAACCAAGTGAGAGGAGATTATCAGGTCGTTGATTCCACCCTACAGAAGTACCACCTGTTGGTCGGAGAGTTGATACAAGGTTTAGAGTTTTGGGCCATTCAGAGAATCGCTCGAGAAAACAACGAGCACGCCGACCTACTTTCAAAGCTAGCTACGGACCAACTCCCTGAGGACGAGCACGGCCATCACTTGGCCTATTTGGATCAGCCAGCTTATGAACGGGTGAAGATCCATTGCATAGGAGACGGCCCAAAATGTTGGATCGACGAATTAAAGGCGTTCATTGAACGGGAGGAGTTGCCAACGGACGAGGTCTTGGCAAGACGAGTAAAGAGGAAGTCAGCCAGATTTACGGTCGTCGAAGGAGAGCTCTACAGACGATCCATTACCCGGCCATTGTTAAAGTGCGTTCATCCGGACAAGGTCGTTCGATGCCGTTCGAGTGCATCAAGGAGAATGTGGAGGCCACCCCTGGGCCCGTACACCGGGCCGATAAAATCATAACCATGGGATACTACCGGCCCCACCTTCGTGAAGACGCTAAACAGTTTGTGAAAAAGTGTGACACACGCCAACGTTTCGCCGACCTTCCCAAGCCGCTACGACCGAGCAAACCCCTGTCTTGGCCGCTCCGGCCGTTTGATATGTGGGGTGTTGATTTGATCGGGCCTTTTCCGCCGGCCAAGGGAGGAGTCAAATATGTGATCGTAGCGGTTGATTACTTTTCAAAGTGGGTAGAGGCCAAGGCCTTGAACAAGATTACGGAAAACAACGCCTAAGCTTCATTCATGACTCAATATGGTGTCGCTCGGAATCCCAAGGGTGATCGTCTCGCATAACGGCCTACGCTTTCAAGAAAATTTGAGCAGAATTGAACAGGATGGGCGTCAAACACTCCAAGTCGTCCGTCGCCTACCCCCAAGGCAACGGGCAAGCCGCCAATAAACTCGTCTTATCTCGCCTTGTGCAAAAATCCGGGAGGGAAGAGATACGAGATGGTTGGACGGACTACCCTCGCCTCTCCGGGCCGCCCGCACAACCACCCGGGGCCTACGGGGAAACCCCATTTGCCTTGGCTTATGGCTCGAAGCCGTGGCTCCCGCCGAACTCCGGTTTGCCGACGGACCGAGTTGCTTTATGCGAGGTAGAAAAGAACATCCACAACCGACAAGTCGACCTGGACCTCGTAGACGAACGGAGATTGGATGCCCAATTGAGGATGGAGAACTATAAGAAGAAAACCAAGGCTTACCACGACAAGAAGGTGAAGAGAAGGTTCTTTAAGGTCGGTGACCATGTACTAAGAAAGATTGAAGCAACGGGACTCCAAAGCCCGTCAAAACAAACTCTCCCCAATTGGGAAGGACCATACATTGTCACAAGTGTGGTCAGAGAGGGAACCTATCGCCTTGCAAAGCCGAACGGTGAAAGTCTCAAACATCCATGGCACGCCAACCACCTAATGAAATACTACTTTTGAGGTCGTCGACGACATCTAGCTCCCTTAAGGCGCCTACCTTGTGTTTCCTTATGTAATTTTGTGAAAATTTGAAGTTTTTGAGAAATTGTAAGGGATACCTATAAATCCCGGTAGCTCGTTGTTTACTATAAAGTTATTTATGAAAGATCGTCGCTTTGTTGATTTTCTACTACACAAACTCTAGCACTTTAACCAAGTATAAAGGTTAGATGAAGCCAGACTTCATCGAATACATCTACTTTAACCAAGTATAAAGGTTAGACGAAGCCAGACTTCGTCGAATACATCTACTTTAACCAAGTATAAAGGTTAGACGTAGCCAGACTTCGTCGATCGCTATAACGGTATAGATGACTCGTCTATAGAATTTTGTCTACGAACAAAAATCTATTAACCTTCATACTATTCCTACGAGCCATTGAGAAGTTGAGAAAACACAAGTCTGAACAAAGGTCGACCATATTAGGACGACCCACATTCTGGTCGTCACTAACGACGACCAATCATACTTGTCCTCAAACTTACTCGTCCAATAGGTTATCACATGCTATCTATGTTAACAAAGATTAACAAACAGAAAACAAAGGCATTAAATAACTTAAACATAAAACAAACATTGTACGACCCCCTCTAAACAACGAGGAAACAGGTCAAGCTACATTACGAAAATTAAAAATTGTTTTGAGACAATGTTTGGAACCACCACCGGATAAAATGAAGCATTGTTTAAAAACATTACAAAACATCTCAAGAAAAAATCAATCACTGGGGATCTGCACCGCCGGCGTTTGATGAAGCCGCATCAGATCCGGGGCCGTCTTCAATGAAATACTTGTAATATGCGTCAAAGTTGCCTCGGACGACAGAGGAATAGGCCACTGCCTTTTCCAAATTTTGGCGTCGTCCTCCCCGATGATGAGAAAATCATTGGCAAGATAGGGGACAAGGGGATGGACGGAGCGCGCTTCATCGTCGTGAGCCTCTTCGGTGCAGAGAGGTCGGCTAACTTCCTGGACGGAGAGAAGATCTTTTATTGCAGGTCCGTAAGAAGCCGCCTAGCCATATGTTTAGCCCCGTCTTGAAGAACCCACTAGCATGAGTAGTGACTCATTTGAAGGCACTCGAGCTTTTCTTGAAGTCGTCGACGGCGTCACGCCTGGCCCGGGCCAACTCAAAGATCACGGTTTGCCTTCATCGTTTCAATGTGGGCCGTCGCCTTCGAAGCCGGTTTTCCACAGACGCGAAGACCGTCTGAGAGCACCTGTAGAGTCGGCCTCGCCTTTGGTCTTCCCTTCCTTCAAGGCATCCATCTCCTTGAGAAGGTTATCTTTTTTCATTAACCAAAAGCTCACGGGCAAGAGTGAGCTCCCCAACATTGGTCTCCGCCTCCTTCAATTTTTGTTCTATTGTCCCCTTATCGCCGACGGCCTTCATTAGTTGTTCATTGCCTCGAAGCTCGGCGCCCGTGCACTCCCCTATAACTCCGCCGTCATGGCGTCCATCATCGACGCCTATAGCCGCAACGGTTAAAGTTATTAGCACAAGTATAAAGAGACGGAGAAAAATTTCATCTTTAATGCGAAGTACCTCGCTTGGATTAGCCCAAGACGGGCATGAAAGGTTTCGGGGGTAAGGTTAGCATCCTTCATCCTACGGGTCAGCCTCAACATCCCGTCCACGCCTCGCTCAGAGCCGCGTCCCTCAAGCAAAGAGCGCACTACCGTCTCCGCAGAGCATGGGATCCCTGCCATATGAGAGGCCTTGGCAATGGAGGCCGCCATCTCTTTGGCTCGACCTTAGACAGACCACCATCGAAGAGCCGGGAGCATCACCTTTGGAGTAGATGGGTCCGACGCGCCGGGAGGGTCGGCGAAATGACTTTTCCTCTTTAGAGGACCGAGCGTCGGTCTCACGGAGCTCAGGGGTTGGAGTCAGTGCTCTCAATCCTTCACACGCCTACCACGCACGGCCATCCGAGCCCCAACAGCCTTCCGCATTTGGAGGATCAATCTCCATACCAATTGCCCTCTCGTGCATCAACAACGGCCCGACGGCCTCCAAGTGTTCAATCTCAACGCCGGCTCCCTTTCAATCATGGGGATAGCACCGTAAGGGTCATTGGGAAGTTGCTCGCTCCTCGTCGTCTCGCTTCTCTTGACGATCGAGAATGGCACGTGTGGCAGCCCTCTCCTTCTTCTTGGTCCCCCTGGCCACTAGCTCGATGGCTCCGTCCATGATCTTTGCTTCGATTCTATCTACGTCCCTCGGGTAAGTACCGCAAAACAACCAAGGAAAAGAGATTAGTCTTTACTAACGACGAGACAAAGCAAAGAGCAAAATTAAAAAGATAGCAAGGAGCCCAACCCCCATTCATCTCAAGATTTTCACAAATCTCCTCAATACGACCAGTTCGTGCCGTCGCACAATTCAAACAATTATCTTTAAAAACAAACTCTTGGTGGACGACCCGCCAGATAGCGGGCATCCAAATCAATCTCGCACTAAAGGATCGTGCCCAATAGACGGCCTGGACATCATACCAGCTCGGATATATCTCCACTGAGAGGCTTCAATGTCTTTGTATGAGACCCATCCAAGGTCTAACAGGTTGTCAATCTTTCCCTTCAGCTCGTCGGCCCACGGAGCTTGGAAGATATGCCTATCACTGACTGGGTGGTTGCCCTCTGGGAATGGAAACTGCCACCCTACTCGGCTCTCCACCAATATCAAGTGGTTCTCCCATCCATACACCTTACTCGGAATATCCAAGAAGAAATTCCGTGCGTTCCTGACCGAGGACACACTAACCGTCGTCTTCCCTTTGGCGGTATTCCGGACCGTCCTATAATATCGACGGAACACTTTGTTGCACGGCTCGTAGCCAAGAAATCTGCAGACGATGGCAAACCCGTATAAAATTCTCGACGGTGTTGGGCACTAACTTCCATGGGCACACAAGCGGAGTCCTCCAGAATTCGTTGATAAAGGGGTCTAGAGGCGCCTTAGGCCGAGCTCAAACCGTTTGTAAAAGAAGCCGACCTTCTCCTTACCGGTCACTATGGAGTGGCGACGGGGTTCATACTCCGTCAAGCCGAGATGTTCCAACTTGTAGGTCGAAGCCCGAACCCTAAATGAGCCTCGTAGGCGTCGATCATTTGCCTTCCGACGTCCCGTTTTCTCGAGTTCAATTTTGGGCACGGCCCATCTTCCCTTGCTCCGCCTCCAAACTCACCGTCGTCTCGATCCAACTTGTACAAATGTGTGGTAAGCCTTGACCGTCCTGCTCACCCCTAGCACTTCGTGCTCGGCTCGTGGGCTTCGGGGCCGGCCTGCTCAAGACGCCCGTCGTGATCCATCTCTACAAAACAAGGGGGTAAAAGTGGGGAATCGGGCCCTAACGTTCATAGGCGACGACCTACCTAGCGACGACCTAGATTCCCCTACAACCAAGGCCCTAATTGAATCACGACGGACAAGGAATAGCGGGTTCTCGATGTGGGTGGGCAAGTCGCTCATTGACCTCGAAAGGAGTTACCATTGGGTCACCGTCCTCAAAATCCCCTAGGATTTCTCCCTCTGGGAACCCCAAGGGCTCATCCTCAAAGTCAAACTTCCCCAGAATTGAAGAACACTCAGACAAGGGAATTTCCCTCCAAATCCCCTTAGCACACTTATAAACCCTCTGATTCAACCCAAAGCCAAACTTGACGCCCCTCTCGAAACTGATGGTCCTTGGTCCCATTTGAGTAACCTCTACAAACCCAATGAAAAAACCCGTAAAATGAAGAACAGATGAAGAAATTACTCAAGTTTCGGGCTTGAGGATGGTTTTTCCGATGAGTTCGCCGGTGGAAGGTCGAAGAAACTCCTAATCCAAGCTGCCGGATTATTTAACGGTGGTGAAGCCAGGACACTGCAATATCGCCGGAAAATGCGCACACGGTGGTCGGAAATCGCCTCTCTTATGATTGCTCTCACTGATCAAAGTTTGGAAAGTTTGAAATGAGGGATCAAGAAGGTTTTTATATTGGGGGAATATGAACGGTTCATTCCTGGGGAAACCAAACGGCGCAATGAGTAGGGGCATTAAATACCCTCTGCAACTTCCGAGGCGCCTGTCCCATCAGAGGACACGTGGCAATTGAAGAAGCAATCTCAGCCGCCCACGTCACCCATGCTGACGTCACCATAATTCAAAATTCAAATTGACGGTCGTACGGATTACTCTGGAGGGAAAATAACAACTCCTAGCTCGTCGAGACGACCAGGAGTCGGGGGCCACTGAACGGAATAATCTGTGACGGGCCGAGCCCAACGTTTACTACGAGCCCGGGGGCCCAATAAGCCCATCAAGAGACCCACTACAAAGAATCAGATCAAGGCCTTGGGCCATGGCCCGTCTAACATTGGTTCGTCGTCGTCGCCACCGAGCGACTGTGCCATCCAAACGACGAGCCATCGATCATTAATGGGAGGCAAACTCCACCCGTCGTCACACCACCTGCGACCGTCCTTCAACCGGCGAATCTTCCTTCGACCCCAACTGGTACTCGTCCAAGAAGAGTAAGCGTCGTCATTGAACGGCTCGTCGTCATTGAACGACTCGTCGTCATTGAACGGCCAACTCTCTTACTCGGCGAATCATAACTCAAGGAGACGACCCAACTGGGCGTATAGTTCCAGGTCGTCCCCTCTATTAAGCTTCCTCAACAAGTTTAGTTAATTAGCTAATTTGGGATAATGACAGACCTGCTGCAGTGCCTCGTTATGTGTGCAATCATGCATTCGCATAACTACAAAAGGTACAGAGGTTGACTTTCCCTTATAAGGCAAACTACTTATCGATGTCGTGTTCATGGTGTCCTTACATAGACGGACCAATGCCGGCGTGACACGTGTACGCCTAGGAGATGGAGCTGATCCTACGGCTGGTATCAATCCAATCCAACGGTTCTGGTAAAAACCCTAATACCACCTTTCCTACTATAAATAAGAGAGTAATAACGTGGAACAAGGTAATGCTTTTCTGCATATTTCCATACTCACGCACTCTGCGATATTTTACACCATATTTCCAGACCATAATCTTACTCTCACGCCGGAGGGGCTTGCCGGAAGACCCCCGGCGCAGCTTCTCACCTTTCATTTCTTGTCTTTGTGCGTGAATCAGAGCTAGCTCAATCATTTGCTGGACACAAGAACTGAGCTTGGCACGCTTTCCTGCGCGATCACTAATGTTATTTTTTCTCTACTTTTCAATTGAGATTTTAATCACAAATATGCATATTATTTCATGATTGTTCTAGCAAATCCTTTTATTTTTCTTTTAATCCATGGTGGCAACTTTCCGAAAATTGAATAAAAATATCAAATATTTTAGGACCATATTATTCATAACAAAAATTGCTTTAAAATGGGATTCTATTCTTTTGAACCTACGTACCACTTGGCCTTTGCTTAACAACCAAATTATTAAAACTTTCAATTCCTTTTGCAAACTGTCCCAATATATGAGTGAACATTTTTCCATCTCATCTTCTTACTTTATCTATTTGTTGTTTGTTGTTGTCTTTTAATTAATAATTTTAAGTTTATTTAATTATTTTAATAAATATTTAAAAAATAGTATTAATAGTTTATATAATATTGTATTAATTAGAAAATTTTAAACTTTCATCAAAAAATTAAACTAATTTAAATTTATTACTCAAATTATTTTTTTATGATGCCAAAAACGTTATATCAGTCCAAATTTATCGGTAAGGTTGTATCATGAATGCTTGAATAACCTGAAAAAGATGAACAAACACGTAAATTAAGCCGGGACTTCATCGACGAATGCCAGTGGCGGATCTACACCTAAAGGTTTGGTGTTGCCTATTCTTTACTAAAAAAAAAATGACGCGAAGAAACTAAGATTCAATACGTTTACATATATAAATATAATAGGCTTCAATATGTCAACATTACATAAAATAAACACAATTTACATTTGATGCTTCCTAGGATTCATGTTTTGAAAATAAGTTAAAATCTCATCATCACTAATTGTCATGAATACATCTCTTTCTACGAAAGTTACCAAACGGTCATTTAACCATTCATCCCCCATCTTAGACCTCAAATCGCCCTTCACATGCTTCATAGATGAAAAAACTCGTTCAACACTTGCGGTTGCTACCGGCAAAAGCAAAGCAAGCTTCACAAGCTTATAAACCACACGGTAAGTCTCATTCTTTTTGGATGCCACAAGTGTCGTTGAAAGATCAACAAGCCCTTTCAAATCTGAAAAACGAGAGTCTAGGCGTACATCCATAATATAATTAGCCAATTGATTGCGAATAGATGATTCACATTCTTCCAAAAAATCATTAGGATACAATTGCGTCATCCTCACCAATTTGTCCTCGTCAAAAGAAACAAACAACGAGGAAGGACACAAGCATGCTACACATTGTAATAGTTCGGTGCTTTCCACATTAAACCTTTCATCAAGTTCTTTCAATTGCACATCTAAAATGCTAAAAAAACAATCATTCTTGTAATGATGTAGATTAGTAACAAATGAACCTTGACGACGAGATTTCTTCAACAAGTAATAAGGTCCATCCATGGGCGGCACATCAATGTCATGCCTCGTACAAATTTCAACCACACTATTCAAGAGTACTTCCCATCCAATATCCCTCTTCTGCTGAAGTCGTCGTTTGGCAATTGTGACAAGATTCAAAGCATTCAAGAGATCTTGCTCACGTCTTTGTAAAGCCAAATTCAAATCATGAGTAATCCCTAAAACATCAACCATCAAATATAACATGAAAATAAAACCAAAATCATGTAACCCATTTATCAAAGTGCTTGCTTGTCCACGAACGTCACAAGAAGCATCTCCAAGATTTGTTTCAAGGACTTGAATCACCGGACCATACAAATTCATTATACTCGTAAGAGTCTTGTAGTGCGACCCCCAACGAGTATCACCAGCCCTCGCAAGAGATGATTGTTGATTCAAACCTCTACCGGTTTCTACCAAACCCTCCTCTATTATTTCGGCTAAATGAGCAAATTGTTTGTCTCGAAGCAACTCTTGTCTTTTGTTAGAACATCCAATAATATTCACAACTTGATTAACCAACCCAAAAAAAGCACTCACATCAATATTACGCTTGACAGCCGCAACTAGTGCCAATTGAAGTTGATGAGCAAAACAATGAACATAAAATGCAGAAGGATTCTCTTTTTGAATTAAAGTTCTTAATCCATTTTCACAACCACTCATATTGCTTGCTCCATCATACCCTTGACCTCTAATCATAGACATACTCAAGTTATTCTTAGTCAAAAGGTCTTCAATTGCATTTTTAAGTGATATGGCATTTGTTTCTTTCACATGTTCTATCCCCAAAAATCTTTCCACAACACCACCTTTGGAATCAACATAACGCACAACAAGGCCCATTTGTTCTTTCATTGAACAATCACCGGATTCATCGGCTAAAATAGTGAATACATCATCCCCAATCTCTTTACAAATTTTTGAAGTGGTTAAAAAGGCACATGCTCTTGCAAGTTCTTTTTGAATGGCAGGGGAAGTCATCTTACGACCTCCATGTTGACCATGAACCTCTCTTAACACACTTACATATTCAAGAAAATGACCTTGGTAAGAAGAATTCTTTGCCTCATTATGGCCCCGAAATGCTTGCCCGCCCCTCAAAAGTAATCTAGTAACTCTAAGTGATGTCTTCAAATTCATTACATAATCACTCTCTTCTTGTTCAGTTTGTCTGTTCATACACGTTCTAATGCTTTGCTTGGAGTTCATGAGAATTGTACATTTTGCGTAACTTGCTAAATGAAAATCACTCTTAGCATGTCTTTCAAGTCCCTCCCCAATTCTAGACCAACTCTTAAAACCATTATCTTTATCAACAAAAGCTTCACGACCATACTTACTCACATCTTTAAACAAATAGCATGGCAAACAAAACAAAGCATCTTTCGATTCACTATATTCCAACCAATCTTTATAGTCACTAAACCAGTCATGACGAAATTTACGCTTTTTACCTGAGATGAGAGTGATTGGATATTCCGGTAAAACTGGTTGTTCCGGGCCTTTGACGAGGTACATTCTTCTAACTCTTTCAACATCATCCGGATGAAAAAATCGTGATTGCCTCTCTTTTTTCGGGATCATTTTGTAGTGTAACATCTCCGTCTCGTAATCGTATTGTAGGTTGAGATTTAATTGAAGCACTAGCAGGTTGTGGTTGTGGTCCTTGTGTTTCTTCAACAACTACCTCTTCTTGAGCAATTGGAATACTAGTGTTTGATTTGTTTTTCGGAGTCATCGTAAAGAATTGATCCAACCTATACCAATGTTATCAAAAAAATAATTAATTACACTAAGGAGGCTGTAACAAAGTTATAAGGAGGTTGCACATATCATGGATCTATTATTCAAATAATCAATAAATTTCAACATCTCTATTGTCAGAAATGGAATCGGAAGGGCAACAAAATTCATCAACCCCGTCGGCGATGATCACAGCCGTTTTATCCAAGAGAGCCCAACTTCATGAGGATCTCAAAGCCATTGAAAAACAGGTTTACGATAGGGAAACCAATAAATTTCAAAAATTCGAATAAAAATCAATTTTAGATTTTTAGGATTTACCTTTTATTCGAAAGAATCTTCTTGGTTTTGTGAGGAGGTCATGAGGAGGGGGTGGGTTGTCCATATTGATGGAGGTCTATCTACCGGCGGCAACGGACGGCGAATCGGCGATGGCGGAGGGAAGGAGCAAAGAGGAAGGTCCGTTTGTTTTCTTTCTTTTCTCTTTTCTCTATTCCTCTCTGTTCTTTTTCTTTCCTTCTTTGCGACGTAACGACGTTCCCAACCTCACATTTAATTCAGCGTTTAAAATTCCTTTTTTTTTTTTTCTTCTGAACCAAAACGACGTCGTTTTAAAAAAAAAAAAAAAAATTTTTTTTTTTTTTTTTGGTGTTGCCTCGGCAACACATGGCACACTATTAAATCCGCCCCTGACGAATGCCATCCGGCGTGAAAGTAAGTATTTGTATTGTATAGTGCAAATCAATTGACAATATTTTAAAGTCAAACATGCGTGTACCTGAATTATGTGAATTATAGCTTGTATTTATAGGTGTATAATATAGAGTCCTGCCTTGGATGGTAAGTTAGGTGAGATAAAGAGTCAAGTCTTACTCATATCCTAATTCCACGATATCCTTATTGTAGTAGGATTAGAAGAGTCGTCTATACGTATGCCTAGAATGCTTGCTAATCGGCATAAAGTGTTGGCCGACGTATGAATATGCCGGGCAAGAGAGGTCACCAAGGGTAGGGAAGCTAATTTCCCTTGTTATAACAGGAGCCTGATAGGCGCTGGTTGGCATTGGAATATGCCGTGGTTGACATCTATTTGTGCCTTGGTCGGCATATTTATATGCCCTGGTCGACATATATCATTATTCTGCCTTGGTCATAAGATTGATCCATTATGTCCATATCAACATAGTGAGATGAGATGAGGAGAAAAGGACGAGAATAGGTAGAAAAACCCATTTTCTACATTGTATTTGATACTTGTGCATACTTTTTATTGGGTTCAATCCATTGAACTTTGCCCGTCATGCTAATATTTGTACTCATTTTATACCGTTCACTTTCATTTGTGTGTTTTTTTTTAATAGATTGAGCAGTGTTCTAAAAGACCACGCCTAGATGCTAGGCCCATCTCATACGCCTAGTTCTAAGCCCCGCCTAAATCTCGATTAATTTCGACTAGTCCCCGACTAGGCGCTAGGTCCGGCTCCACCGCCTAACATTCGCTTAGCGCTTTTTAGAACCTTGAGATTGAGTCCATGGTTTAGAGTTTGGTATTGGAATATAGTACTCCCTCCGTCCCTAAATGTTTGTCCCATTTTCCCTTTTCCTTTGTCCCAAAAAGTTAGTCTCATTTCCAAAATTAAAGCTTCAAAATCACTAAATTTTCAAAACTTGTAACATTTAGGGACGGAGTATTACATAACGGCGGTGTATATTATCAATAATTTTCAAAGCATTCGTAAAAATAACCAAAATTAAAGCTTCAAAATCACTAAATTAAAATGTTTGAAAAGTCAAATGGGACAAACATTTAGGGACGGAGGGAGTATATCAATATAGATTAGGTGTTTGGCATCTAGCTAGGCTTTGCACGTTTCTGGTATTATTGCATGATCAATAAATATCGAGGTTTGAAAAGTCCTACATCCTCCTTCCTTATTACAGATTCACCCTTTTATTATTGGGGCATAAAAATTGAAAAAATATTATTTATATTCAAAAGTAATATAACTGAAAAAATATTAAGTAAGTGAAATTAACAAATGAGATACACAATTTAAGTATTTGAGTATGATAAATGGGGTATTTATAATATAATACTAATAATTTTTTATAATTTTAGGAAAAATGAATCTTATAATAAGATATCATTTGTTGGAAAGGAGGATAAAATCTTTTATGTTCTTTCTTTCTGCCCCTAAATGAATACGAATGTTAAAAAAATGGTTTTATTAATAGCAAATTTGAAAAAAAAATCGATATTAATTTGGTGATAGAGGGAGTTTCATTTTTGTATATCTTATTATATAAAAGTAAGTGATTTAACAAATATGTATATCAATAATGATGACGGCGAATCTAATAATTTAAATTTCCAGTCTCACAATAATTGATTGCATTTCAATAAAAAATAAAATAAAATCAATTATCTTAATAAAAATAAAAAATTAATATTGGGAGTATTAATGACGAATCATCTATAGTATAAATGAGAACTTCCCCATGAACAGTTCTTTGAACAGTTCCAATGGGAGAATTTCCCATTTTGCCCTCAATATTTGGTCCCTTTTCCATTTTGCCCTTAAAAAAAAATTAATTTTAAAAAAAAATTGAAAAAAAAAATTAAAAAAAACAAACAAAAAAACGTGACCTTGAACACAAGCTTAGGCTAGTTTACGATAATTCTGAAATTTCATTGAACAGTTCTGACATCTCATTTTCATAAGTCAATAGTCTGCAATATAAGAAAGAAAAAATTTAGAGAAAACGATAGAAATTGAATCTATAAATATATAAAGCTTGAAGTGAATAAGCATTTTGAGTTTTTCTTCCAAAATTTTCTTCTTGACAAAAAAATTGGTCAAATACATTTCTCAAGCTCTCTTAATAAATATAATAAATGCAAAATTTATAATCTCACATCTATCTAAATAATTGATTTGTCAAATTATTTATTCGTACATTTAATACACGGGTGGAATAACTAGTTTTAGAATAAGGTAATTAAGAACCGGTAGATCGCACTTAGCTAGCTAAGCCGTTGACCGTTGATGTGACTGAAGAAGGTGAGATCTATCATTAGAGTGGGACCTACGTGAACAGGATCTTCGTTTGTACGTTGCTGTGGATTATTTCAGCCCAATGAACCAATGAAAATCAAAATTTTTTGAATACACAGATTAAGAAAAAGTAAGAAAGATAAAATGTGAAAGAAAATATTGTGAGTATGAAAAATTAAATAAGAGAGAAAATGAGTGGGATGAATAGTGATTTAATTGGTGTTATGAGTATAAAAGTAAAATAGGAGAGAGAATGAGTGGAAAAAATAATAAACATTCTCTTTCATTTTGAACAGTCTCCATTGAACTTGAACGAATCAAAAAGAAAATAAGTCTCCATTGAACTAGATATGGAGGGAGTATTTCTCAAGTAAGAGCCGCTCATCAACTACCACGTGGTTAACCTTTTTACCGACAAATTATTAGATTCTTTCTTAATAATTAAGAGGGTTAAAAAAAAAAAGGTGGTGGGTCGGGAAGAGCGCTTAATCAGATTATTTTTTAATAATTAAGAAAGTGTCACAGTGTTTTTCAATATCAGTTTTAGTGTTAAGTGTAAATATTGATATTTTTATTGTCAATATTAGTATTAAAAAATGTCAACATTATTGTGTTATAAAGTGTCATATGTAATATATGTAATGATAAAAAGTGTTAGTTTAAGTTATATAAAGTGCTAGAGATGTTAATAAATTTTGATTATTTACAAAAATGTTATTTTGTGATTTTAAAAAAAGATTCAATTAATTACAAAAATGTCATCGCATGTTTTTTTAAAAGTGCAATTTAATTGCAAAAATGTCACTATGCATTTTATATGAAGTTCCAACTAATTACGAAAATGTCAACGTAAATTTTTAAAAACTAGTTTCTCTAATACTTCCTCCGTCCCGTTAATATCCGCACACTTTTTTTTTTGGGCGTCCCGCTAATATCCGCACACTCCCAAAAAGGAAACTTTATATTAATAAAATATTCACCATACCCCACTCATTCTCTCTCCTACATTATTTTAATACTCACAACACCATTATAATTTATTATTCCCTCCACTCATTCTCTCTCCACTCATTCTTTTACACTCACAACATTTTATTAAAATATCATATTCCTTAATTCCTACTCAAACAGTGTTAGTGCGGAACTTAGCGGGACGGAGGGAGTATAATTTTTTTTTATTTAGTGCAAAATCAAGCTTATCTAAGGACTTAAATCTTGCACTATTATGGAAATGGGATAATTGCTGACGCAAGTTTTAATTCACAACTATCATTTAAAAAAAAAAATCCTCTAATCGTTTAATATTGAATGGTCAAAATTTTCAGTAAACATTTTTTTAATGATTTTGTATGAACAATGAATCATAGGAATCGGACCGAAACTGGATAATGGAACCGAAACCAAAATGTATTGGTTTGATTCAGGTTTCAAATTTTAAAGAATTGAAATATTGGTCTGATTTTAGTTTTATATTTTTTTTTTCACAAAAAATATATCAGATCGAAATATGAACACCCCTAACTTTCTAACTCACTTTTCATAGTCACAATACAAGTTTTATCAACACTTTTCCTTAATTAATTTGTTGCTTTTCAACCCAAATGTATAATTTCAAACAAGATTTAGGAAGTACTCCCTCCGACCCAAATTGTTCGTCTCATTTGAATTTTTTGTTGAATTTTGACCACAAATTTATGAGAGATTAATCATGTTCATGAAATTCTAAAAGTTGTAGTTGATAATATTATTAATGGTGAATCAATAGAAATTTTTAGAATTTCATGATCATAATTAAATTGTCATATATTTATGATCAAAGTTCAACAAAAAAGTCAAATGGGATAAACATTTTGGGACAGAGGGAGTATATATTATTCTCTCAATTAATTATTTAACTTTATTACTCTGTTCGTCTCAAAATGAATGTCGAAGAAAAAAGTTTACAATTTTCTCTTGATCATCGAGAGCCAATCAATTTTTCTTGAACATTTATTTTGGGATAAAGGAGTGCATATAATATAATAATATAATATAATTTAATTTAATTTGAATCATATCTAATATATAAATCAATGAAAATATTCTAATGAATAAAATATATTTTAAGATTTTAATTTTTGATGCAAAATTTAAAGTAGGATTGCTGAAAATCGATTAAACCCACAAATTATTGGTTTAGTAGTTGGGCTATTCTGAGATCCTATAGACCATATTATTGAATATTGAGCCCATATATAAAATGGGCTGTGGGCCGCTCGGACCCATCAAATAAGGAAACCAATTTTGGCTTAGACCATCCACTATGGTGACTCTCCAAGTGAGAGTCACCCCCCAAAAGAAAAAAAAAAAAATGAAAAAGCAAAGGAAAGTCACGACCGAGCATGACTCCGGCATCAGCCTTCCTAATTGACGTTGGCCGGGCATTTTCTTTTTTTTTTTTTTTTTTGATTAAATTATTTTGATTTTGTATTTATATAAATATATTTTTAAAAATAATATATTTTATATATTAATTTTATTTTTAAAAGGTTGGGTTGGGTTGGATTGGGTCGAGATCACTGATGGGAGTATAAATTATATAAGGTTGAAAGTGTGTATATGAAAGTGAGAGAAATTAATATTTTATTTGAGGTTGGGTTGGGTCAGGCTCACTGATGGGGATGGTCTTACAAACAACGCCGTCTTAACGGTCATAATCGTTCTGACAATATAAACCCTCCTCCCTCGTTCGCTTGCTTTCCTCTCACGCATACGCGCGCACACACACACACACACTCCTCTCGTCCTCCGCCTTCCTCAACTCACGTTCCGATCATTTCCCCTCAAACTTTCTTCTCTCTCCAGATTCTCACACTGAAATAATCGCGGCTGGTTCGAAAGCTCCGTCGTATCGTTTTCTCAAAAAAAGGGGTTACTTCCCAAGATGTTCAGGACTTTGTCTCAGATATCTCTTCCGAATTCCGATAAACCAAGAATAAGTAAGACAATTCTTATTTTTCGTTTTTGACTGCTCATTTGAATTAGGGTTTATTTTGATTTGATGAAATTACTTTGCTTTAGGGTTTATTTTTGTTTTATGGAATTAGAAGGTGAAATTCTCTAAATATATTTGACTCAACACCTTGAACATGTTATGATTTATTTTTTCTTCAATTAATTCATTTGTTCACTAGTTTGAATTCAATTTTTTTTGATACTTTCTTTAATTTACATGTACGGGTCAAAATAGACCTCGTTAATTGGGACCATGGAGTACTATGATTTGAGGATAAGAAAGTATCAAGGATTGAACACCTTGAACATCTACAACTGAAACATTGCCCTTTGTTTTTTTACTTGTCAGATCTTGTTGTACATTCTTTTTGAAGAAATCCTTTAGGGGACTGGTATGTAGGTTATGTATTGGTATATGAGATTTTTTACTGACACTTTAACCTTGTTTAAAGTTGCAACTTATCTTGTTGCAGATGCTTTCAATGATTTGTCGTAGTTAAAGGGTGGGATGAAAAATAACCCAGGAAACAGTAGCTGAAGCTGTGAAGCAGCTAGCTGAGTTTGATAAGGGTCCACTTTGGTTCTCCTTGTTTCCTCTATTTCATGCATTATTTGCATTCTCTGCAACCATTTCTTTTCCTTTTAGATTACGCAGTATCACTTGATGCGTTTCTGTCCATGTGCTACATGTTATTGACATAAACTATGCATCCACTTACAGGAACCTCTGCTCAATAGAGTTGCACTTGGAACACAGCTAATATCCTGTAAGATTGGAGACTCGCGCTTAGGTTCAATGGAAACACGGACAGGCTTGACACGAGCTTTAATAGCTGTTGTTGAGGTTTGTCATACTCCCCATTGCAAATTTTATAGTATGCTGCTTATTCATAAGAAAGTTAATTAGACATCTGCTGTAATATTGCTTACAGTCTATTTCTATTGGCGTATCTCAGCCCCATGATCGGGTTTGTGTTCGACAACTTTCTATTGGCGTATCTCAGTCCCATAAGCCAGTTTATGAAAAGAAGCAAACAAAAAAAGGTGTGCCTAAACATGAACGACATGCCTCTCATGAAAAGTGAAAATTGCTTGTGCCTTTCAAGTCTAACAATCCTGATTTGTTGGCTTTCATATCTTGAGGAGAAGCTTTACATTATGTGAAACGCACATATGAAAGATCATCTCTTTAGGAAAATATCGTTTAAAAGGGGTTAGTATCTAAGAAGAATGTGATTTCAAATTTGCAGTTCCTTTCTTTTATTTTACTTCTGTAAATGAAAAGGACTTTATATAATCATACTCCCTCCGTTACAAATAAGAGTTTTGTTACTTTTTGCTCATAGTTTAATGCAAAGCAAAGCTTGTAGACATACTTAAATTGAAGGTGGGTCCAGAGTAACTTTGTGGACACAGTTTATCCTTTCTTACCCCAAAAGGAAAGTGGACACTTTTTTTTGTAAAATTCCAAAAAGAGGGAGATTTGTTAGTTCTTTAAATTATAACCAATCTTTTCTAGCATGATTTCTGTTTTCTGGATTTTCACTGGCCTATTTGTGGTCAATTTTAATCTCGATATAGGTGGTTTGTTAGGTTGGATGAAATTTGTCAATGTTCTGGCTTCTGTTTTTTTTACTTATCCCATTTCATTAATTTCTGTTGCATACTTGCTGCACAATATGATCTTATCAACATTAGTTATGGAGAATCGACACTGCTTCATCACTATGGCTGTTTCGTAAACCTTGTAAATGAGGTTATAATTTGAATAACATTTCCTGCATGGCTGGATATACTATATTTTTGTGCTTTCAGTATTTAGGTGGTCTATAAGCACCGAGTGGTATTTGTTAGCAGTGCTGGCAATAATGGGCCTGCATTGACCGCTGTGGGGCTCCTGGTGGTAGCACTTCAAGTATAATAGGAGCTGGAGCATGTGTCCCTGCTATGGCTGCTGCAGCTCATGCTTTAGTTGAACCTCATTCAGAAGGGCTTTAATATACTTGGTCAGTCATCTTTTTATTTTTATAATGGAGTTCTAGTTGAGGCATAACAGTTGATGGTGATCTAGGCGTCTCTGTTGGTGCTTCTGGTGGGGCTGTGGCTCCTGTCCCTACGTGGACTCTGCAACGACGCATGCTTATGAATGGAACATCAATGTCTTCGCCATGTGCTTGTAAAGGAGTTGCTTTGCTCATCAGCGCAATGAAGGTTATTTAAATTACGCCGTAAAACCATCTCTTGCCTCTCTTTTCTTGTATGACAGTGACTAGCGACTTATGTTGTAGGCCGAGGGAATTACTGTGAGCCCATACAATGTAAGAAAGGCTCTCAAGAATACAATTATTCCTATTGGTTGTTCGCCTGAAGATAAGCTGTCTACTGGAGAAGGCCGTACGCAAGTTGACAAGTCAGTTATCTTAATTAGCTTTTCTACATTAAGCACTAGAAATATTGGTATGCTTATGTTTGATTAACATTTTCATCGTAAAACTATGTTTCAGGGCGTATGAATACATTCAAAGGTTTTGTGATTTCCATCTGATAATTTATAAGTATCAATCAGGCTGGCAAATCAAGTGGGCTCTCTCTCTCTCTCGCTTTCTCTTACCTCATCTCGAGTAAATCACTACCTACACACACAAGAGCTGTAATTAGATTATAATGAGATCATTTTTAGCGTCGCTCATGCCGAAGGAGATTGGCGCCGATCGGTTCATTGAAGGCTCACCTTGAGTTCGATGGCCGCGGAGTAGTTATTGCTATCTTCGGCACTTTATTAGTTGCTTATTCCATTTCAGTGTCATTTTGTGGTTAATGCAGCAATTTCGGAGATGAAATGATGAAGGGAGTTGGATGAAGACACTAAATTTGGGCAACATTTACCAAATTCCCTTCATCATTTCTTCTCTAAAGATACAGCTTACTGCACCACAAATGTTCTGAAGTTGTGTTATGTATGAACAAGGTTACCATACATTTATTAAGAAATGTGTGTGTACAGCTTACTGCAATTGACATCAGATGGGAAGCCAAAAGTTCAAGACATTTTTGATTAGTTCATGATGACAATGTTTACACTTAGAAATGTAATTTATGTGTTCCACAGTAAGTTTAGTCTGCAATTGACATCAGATGGGAGTGGTGATATTGTTACCTTAACTGTGGCGAAGGCTGATGCCAATGGTTGTATTCATGGAGCCTCAAGTATTTCACGCACCACTGCTTCGTAGTTAATCTCTCTTTGCAATTATTGAGCATCATGTAAAAGTTCGTTTGAGATGAAGTTTTTCAGTTCTCTTATCAAAAAATAAAATAAAATTAAAGCTGTTCAGTTCCATCCCCTCCTTTCTTTCTTCAATTACACAGGAGATTTTTTCTTCAATTACATAGGAGATTTATTCTGACCCTAAGGCTTTTTAATCTGGTTTTCGTAACAATCTATTCTAGGGGCTTCACTTGTTGTAAATTCTTCTTGGAGCAATCCTTCAGGGGACTGGCACGTTGGTTGTAAGTTGGTATATGAGCTTTTCACACACTTTAACTTTCCGTCTAAAGGTGCGCTTTGTCTTCATGTCTAATGTTGCAGATACTGTAAGAATATTTCTGCAATTATATTACTGTTTATGTATTTTATCTTGTGCAGAAGCAAAGAAAGAAAACGTGGGATGAGAAAAACCGGGAAGCAATAGCCGAAGCTGTGAAACAGCTATATGAGTTTGATAAGGTGTCAACATTGCTGCTCCTTGTTGATCTATGTTTATCAAATTGCATGCTTGAGTGCATCCTCTTCATTGTTACATGTATGGTATTCAGTGTTCTTCATTGTTCGTTCTGTAGCCGTGTGTCATGCGTCTCAATTTCTGTTTTTACTTGTTTCAGCATTTGGTTCTCTTCATTTGTTTTCTGATATTGTGTTGTTGCTTCTACTGCATAACTATCTAACTAAGCTGATGGTTAATTGGCATTTCATCAATATTACATTACTATACCAGTTACCTGTATTTTGTGCATATATGTACAAATTCTCATATCTCATCAGGAATATTCTGCATTGACTGTGAATGGGATATATTGGAGTTGTAGTAATCGATGGGTCTCTTTACGTGATAATCATCATGTTTTGGCCTAGATGCTCACAACTGGCTTGAGAAGCTTCCCCTTGACGAGTACGTGGGTTTATGTTGTTATCTCTTTACATGTGTCCTTCATTTGCATATCAGGATTTAGTTTGTCTACTATGTCTTCACTTTTGAGAAAGGCTTGCATGGTAGGTTGGGGGCGTATGAATATTTTCATTGATGGCGAAGGATCTTCGTGAGTTTCGTTTAGACTTGTGATCTTATTATTTTCTGGTATAATTGAAACAAGCTTTTTTTTTTTTATTTGTAGAAGCATACCAGAGTCGATGTGGAAAATTTAAAAAGACTCGCGAGGGCTTAGAAAGTAAAGTTGTTGTTTATTTGTGAAAGCAAGCTGAGGTGAGGTATAAATGTCATAGACAAGGTTTTTATTCTTCCATGCCTTAATGAGTTTTTCTTTCTTTCCTATGTTTGACCATGTCTATGTGTTTTAACGCTATCTTGAAAAGGGTCCTGTTATTAGTTACTTCGCTTATTAGGACTCTTTCCTTTTGAAGTTCTAATGTGTGCTTGGCATGTTAGTTGAAACTAACCTTGCAGTTTTGAGCACAAGTTTTGTTTTTAGCAAGCTAGATGCCTGTAGTTTTGTAGCCAAACTTATTGATGATGACAATATTTTAAGTATTGTAACGGATAGCGACCCCTACGACACTCTTGTTGCTGGTATTGCTACTGCCTCCATCCAATGTAAGACAATCTTATCTCTTGTTGATTTTCTCATCTATGTGCTACACTTGAATGACATGGAAAAACTAACGGCCACTGAAAGTATGCTTCCTTCCATGCAGGAACCTCTTCTCAATGGAGTTTCACCGAGTGCAGTTAATATTTTGTTAAATTGGAGACTCTCGCTTAGGCTCAATGGTAACAAGGACAAGCTTGACACAAGCGCTGATAGCTTCTGTTGAGGTATGCCATAGTCCACGAGGGTAATTAGACATTTGCTGGATATTTACAATTTAACTTCCGGAGGTGCATATCATCCCCATAAGCTATATGTTCTCGTTTATAGTCATTATGATCCTATACTATTCGGCAAAGTTTATCACTTATCAGCATCCTTAATTGGATTTTCAAATCAATTTCAATTGACTCCTCTATATGTATGTGAAAAATGATTCTTGTGTTGATCATTGTCCATCAACCCACATACTGTCCTCTCTTATTAAGATGTGAGGGCCAATTATATTCTTAACTCCAAGTTCTCATTGGGCAAATAATCTACACGTATTAGCTTAGGCATTTATGAGGTAGTATTTCTCTTAGACGTGCCAGATTTTTGTCATGCTAGGATCTACACTTTATCCCTACACCCCTCTAGCAACAAATTCGGAGGTTGTTCATGTAAACCCCTTCTTGCAAATCATTGTGAAGATACATGCTTTTCGCATCCAACTGATATAAGACCCAAGAAACAACTAAAGAATAAGAAGACGAACCAAAAAGCAGCTCTACAATAGGATAATTTTCAGTACAATTAACACCACACACCTGGGCATTACCCTTTAGCAACTATTGTGTTTGTCATCCTTTATATATTGTTTCTATGGTCATTTTGTTGATCTCGTCAATGAGGTTATAGTTCGCCTTCATTTCTTTTGCTTGAACTGCTGGATATGCTTTTCTGTAAGCTTTTAGCCTAAATTGGCATGGCTGCGGATTATTTAGGTGATGAATAGGCAACGTGTGGTATTTGTTGGCAATGCTGGCAAATATGGGCCTGCATTGACCACATTGCATGCACCTGGTGGTACCACCTCAAGTATAATAGGAGTTGGTGCATATGTATCTTCTGCTGACTGCTGGAGCTCATGCTTTAGTTGAACCTCCTTCCGAAGGGCTTGAATATACTTGGTATATCTTTCTGTTAATAGGATTTAAATGCTGAAGGTGAGGCATGTGCAGGTTCTACTGTTACTCTGTCTCTTTCTACTTTTGTCATAGCATTCAAATCAAAAGAAATTTGTCTATTTATACTTAATAACTTGGAAACGCTCTTCATGTTTTAACAAAAAAAATAATTAGTTGAGAAGAATGCAGGTTTAGGCGAGGACCAACAACTGATGGGGATCTTGGCATCTCTGTTAGTGCTCCTGATGGGAACATCAATGGCTTCTCCATCGGCCTCTGGGAAAGTTGCTTTGCTCATCAGTGCAATGAAGGTTACTGCAATATGTCTTCCCTCCATTGAATTATGTTTGTGTTCCTCCAGAACTTCACTACTCACACACATCGCATTCAGTGCCTGTAATTAGATTATTATCATTTTGTTCTTATTCACCTCACTAAACTCTGAATTTTCTTTTATATGTAATTCAATATTGCATCCTGACCCTTGGTTGTAGGGGAGTTTTAACGATTTAGTTACACGAAAACTTGCAGTCTCTTTAGGTTTCTAGTTCATGTTATCATGTACATTTGCATTTTCTGCATACACTTTATATCACTATTTTTCATGACTTGTAGATTTAGGGCGAACCTCGAGAGGCATCAACCTAAGGGAGTTATTGCAATCAAGCTTATGAGGTAAGAATAACTGTGGTTTACCGTTGTCTTTGTGCCTTTTCTTTTATGATCTATATGGTAATTTAACTAATCCTCAATAAATAAACTCTATGATCTATATGGTAATTTAACTAATCCTCAATAAATAAACTCTATTTTGCACGTTATGTTAGGATTTGATTTTGCAAAGCTTACAATTTAAATTGTTTTATGTTATTTGTGTCAATGTTATTTACTTATTTGAAGGGATTTGATGGTTTGCTTAAGATAAACCACATTAGTTATTATTTTTGGTCTTGTTATGCCAATTCCCAAGTAATGCATCTTCCTTCAACCTCTTTCAGAACTAGAACATAATGTATGCTATCTTCTTCTTGAGGGGCGTGAGAAGTTTGCTTCTTTTCAGGTACCCGATGCCAGAACTTCTAGCGGGACAAATAATCTTTATTTTGCATAAAGCAGTTTTTTTTTACATCTACCTGGCAATTCATAGTTTTTTTATGAGCTGGCAAATACTCCCTCCGTCCCACCGATCTTAAGAAAAGTTTCTATTTTGGGCGTCCCGCTAATCTTAAGAAATCCCAAAATAGAAAGTTTTTATTATTTTTATACTCTTTCTACCCCACTCATTCTCTCTCCTACTTTACTTTTACACTCACAACATTCTCTCTCCTAACTATTCATCCCACTCATTCTCTCTCCTAATACTATAATAATATTCCTTAATTCCCGTGCCATTTCAAAATTTCCAAAGATCACTGGGACGGAGGGAGTATACTGCAGTGGATAGTGCTAGTAGAGCCAAAGTTTCATGAAGATGCAAGTAATTTAGAAGAATTAGTCCTGTTTGGAGAGAGCATTGAATTACATTCTAGTGGAAAGGACATGTTCAGAGCTCCTGAGTATCTTCTAGTCACTCATAACGGCTGTAGCTTTAAGTTAGTCTGCTTCTCTTTGCTCTTCCCTTGCACATTTCTAATATCTTGCACCAAATTAACAAGGAAATACCTGATTTCCCCAGTGGGAAAAATGATGTACTTGGTTGAGGATTTCCTGTGACGTCATTTTTTTATATTTATGATATTTTGCTTGTTTTTCTCATGATAAATAATACTCCTTCCGTCCCATAATAAATATATCAAATTGGAAAACATGGGAATTAAGGGAAAATAGTATGACATTGGTAGTGGAGTAGGGGTTGTGAGTATGAAAAGTGAGGTGGGAATTGCAAGTGGGGTATAAATTGTGAGTGGCGTATTTGTTGTGAGTATGACAAATGAGGCGCATTGAATAAAATAGTATTATAACTTGGACATTTTGGGTTATGTAGTTTTTTTATGGGACGACCAACAAGGAAAGAAGTGTAGTTTGCTATGGGACGGAGGTAGTATATTGCAAATCATATATTGACTAGTGCTAACTATTTTATATTTATCATGGATAATAAATGATTTTCTGGTTTTACGATTGTGAAAGTGTTCTATTCGTTTTACGTATTTTTTTAGTTATTCGATTTTTCCTTTTTTTTTCAGTTTAGTTGTGGATCCTACAAATCTCACTCATAGTTTACACTATTTTGAAGTTTATGGGATATATTGCAAAACCCCGTGGCATGACCCTCTTTTCCGTTTTCTGGTGACTAGAACAAAGCCTAAAGCTGTTGAAGATCGACTACCTCTAGTTTCATTTTCTGAGATATCTTTCTTTCCAGGTATTTCATGAAGTGAATGAAATAAATTTGTTGACACTGTTCAGGTAAAACATGATCTGGAGCTAATTTGATATTGCAGCCAGCTATGGCTTACTTGCAAGTTGCAACCCCCAGATCTCACCATTGCAACTACCTATGAAGTGGAGAAGTGATGCAACACTCTTAGGACCTTCTGCGAAGAGCTTTCCCTTCCAGGTGGGGGGTGGCAACACAATGGAGTAGTAGTTGCTCAGTATTGGTATAGTGGCATAGGAAGTCATGAAGCAACTATTGTGGATTTTGAGGTGAGATTATAATTTGATGATTTTGATCTAGTATTCTTCTCATTCGGAATTGTCAACCCAATAAAATTAGCAGCAGACATGGTTAGCCTTCAATTTGACCGGTAGTCCTTTTCCTTTATGTAGGTGGTAACATTTCAGTGTTTTTCCTCTCTCTCTCTCTCTCTCTCTCTCTCTCTCTCTCTCTCTCTCTCTCTCTCTCTCTCTCTCTTCTTATTTTTAAATGGTGGTTCTTTTGGTGTGCAACTCGGTTATTTCTTGAGTTTGAAAGATTTGTCATTTTATTATTCACATATTGCTACAATTTTTTCTGAACGGCCAAATATCATTTTTTTTATTGTGTAGAAGGAAGTCACACCAGGGTATACAATAGCACAACAAGCAAACCCCAAAATCTCAAACAAGCAGATCGCTTCACTAATCACTTCACTAAGGAACATAACAACCCGGAAATATACTGCAAATACAAAAGGGCCCTCGAGAACCATCATCTACAAGAAATATCTTCAACCGCATAGGAATTACTAAAAGCAACTCAAATTATACTGCTTGTTAGGGTTGTACAAAAAATCCGAGGAACCGAATCGGACCAGTAGAACCGGACTGGACCAGTAAAAACCGGACCCAAAAAATAGTATTGGTCCGGTCCTGGTTCCAAATTTTTATGGAACCGATTATTTGGTCCGGTCCTGGTTTTGAAAAAAATATATGCGGCCCCGACCAGGAAGCCAGACCAATATATAAATACATATATATATATATATATATATATATATATATATATATATATATATATATAGGAAGGCTATTCAAATGAGAACCAAATTTATATGGTAATCCATGAGAACCACTAACACATTTGGATTAAAAAATACATCAATGCTCCAGATTAAAAAAAGAGATAGAGGGGGTGGCATTTTCGTAATTATTGTGAACTAAATTCCCCTCAAATTTCAAAATAAAATATCTCAATATCTATAAGTCGAAAAAAAATTTCGAAAACACTGATTTTTTTGTCTTGACGAGACGATTCAAACTAGATCCCTGAAGATAGGATTTTGAAAAAATAATATTGAACAACGTCTAATTTTTAAAACACTGTATTATGCTCATCGATTGGGGTCCATTACTTGGATTGCACTTTAATGAGAGCATGTGGTTAGGCCTGCTAATAAGATTGGGTATTAAAAATTAGACGTTGTATTGTCTTAGTGAACACTAGATGTGTTGTATTAGTGAACACTAGCTGTATTGTCTTAGTGAACACTAGTTGTATTGTCTTAGTGAACACTAATTAATTAGCGAACATTGCTGGACCGTAGTTTCGAACACTAGCTATGTTGTCTTAGTGAACACTAGATATGTTAACACTAGCTATGTTGTCTTAGTGAACACTAGTTGTATTGTCTTAGTGAACACTAATTAATTAGTGAACACTAGGCGTAAGTGAACACTATGTAAGTGAACACTAGCTATGTTGTCTTAGTGAACACTTATTAATTAGTGAACACTAGCCGTAGCGAACACTAGGCGTAAGTTAACTAGTTATGTTGTCTTAGTGAACACTAGCTATGTTGTCTTAGTGAACACTAGCTGTGTTGTCTTAGTGAACACTAGCTATGTTGTCTTAGTGAACACTAGTTGTATTGTCTTAGTGAACACTAATTAATTAGTGAACACTAGCTGTATTGTTCACTAATTAATTAGTGAACACTAGTTGTATTGTCTTAGTGAACACTAGCTGTAAGTGAACACTAGCCATGGGCGGACATAGTAAGGTGCAAGGGGGGCCAGTTGGCCCTGCTTGTTTTTTTTTTTTTTTTTTTTTTTTTTTTTTTACACTAAACGATGTAGTATCGTACATAGTATAAATAAATCTTCGGCGAATAGAATTAGAATAGCAAAAAGAGAAAATTAAAGGATTGTATCTGAGACTCAAGACGGAACGACGAACGATGGAAATGTCACCACCGGTAATAGAGGCTGAACGGTTGCAGCATTTACAATATATAAATGTCATCTCCATTGAAAATCTTTTGAAGCCAAAAGAACTAGTGTGTTTGATCGTCTCATTCAGATGATTGATTCAGCAATAGAGATAATTTTATGGCATTATGTAAAAAAAAAAAAAAGGTATGTAGTTAGCTTGTTGCTTAGATTATTTTAGTTGCACTAAAGTTGTATTGCATGTGAAAAAAATTGCCAAAAAAAAAATTTTCGGGGGCGCTGCCCCCGAACCCCCATCTTCAATCCTTTGCTCCAAAAAATCTTGACCCCCCTTCCTTAATTTCCTGCGTCCGCCACTGACACTAGCTGTAAGTTAACTTAACTAATTATGTTGTCTTAGTGAACACTAGCTGTGTTGTCTTAGTGAACACTAGCTATGTTGTCTTAGTGAACACTAGTTGTATTGATGAGTGGCAAAGACAGAGAAATGGCTGACTCAACATATATAAAGACAAGATATCCATCCTCGAAAGGTAAAGGTACATTTGAGTCAGTAATACAAAACAAGATTGAATGGTTTATACTTTATTGTCTGTTCATTCAATCTCATTATTCATTATCAATCCTCTAAAGTGGAGTACGTTATTTTATTATTTTTATTTCCAAGTTTGACGTGTCCATGGCCTCTAAAGTAGACAATGTAATTGGGTTTGATTTACATCATACTTTATTGCTTTAATTAATAAAAAACAGACTTAGATGATCTCGAAATACCATAGGTCGTCAAGTCATACAACTAACCTTTGTCAGCCCCGTATATGAAAAATGCTCGACAAACGAAAAGGTGGAATTAATGGCCACCGCCTTCACAATTCTAAGCCCAGGTGAGCATTAAATT
The DNA here is from genome assembly GCA_022495995.1 of Adenophora triphylla var. japonica. Lineage (NCBI taxonomy): Eukaryota > Viridiplantae > Streptophyta > Magnoliopsida > Asterales > Campanulaceae > Adenophora > Adenophora triphylla. Next base: position 561,272 of record JAFEMH010000679.1, read on the forward strand.
ATTCCAAAACTCAAGAATGAGAACACCAATCAAGGTCCTCTCGCTTTGATGGGCCAAGGTTGCTATCAGACACTATATACATAAGTTAGTATTCCCTCCGTTCCATTTGTTCAATATTATTTTTTCAAAATTCTATCTTCGTGATCTAGTTTGAATCGTCTCGTCACAAGAAAATCGGTGTTTTCGAAAAAATTTCGACTTATAGATATTGAGATATTTTATTTTGAAATTTGAGGGGATTTTAAATGAAATAATTACGAAAACGCCATCCCCTCTATCTTTTTTTTTTTTTAATCCAGAAGATTTACGTGTATTTTTTAATCCAATTACGTTAGTGGTTCTTATGGCTTCTCATATAAATGTGGTTCTCATTATAATAGGGCCCAATATATATATATATATATATATATATATATATAATTAACTTTGTTGGTCTTCATTTCATGAAGGACTCTTGTCATTTTCTTGAAGTTATTGCAACAAAAGACTTGGTATGCATGAAAAACCTTGTGAAAGAAATTAAGTTGCAATTTAAATCTTCGTCTACTTAGTCTGTAAACTTAAGTTTTAAAAGTTCACTTACATCCCCCTAACTTATTTCAATTTGTAACGTTTTCAATAATATTTTTAATTCCAAAATGAATATCATATCGTAGATTTTGTTATTGTAAAAAACATATATTATATTGTAATTAACTGTTGATTTTGTTATTGTAATATTGTTCAACAATTTGGTTTTTAAATATGCTTTTACTTGTAGATTTTGTTATTGTAAAAAATTATATTATATTATAATTTGTAGAACCGGTGGAACCGGACCGGAACCGGACCATTGGAACCGGACCGATGGGACCGGTCCTATAATATAATGGTCCGGTCCTGGTCCTAAATTTTTACAGAACCGAAGTATTTGGTCCGGTCCTGGTTTTCTAAAATTTTGACAAAAATCGGACCAACCCGGACCGTGAACACCCCTACTGCTTGTGTCCTTTTGATGCTGATGTCTAGCAGCCTTTCCTTTTATTTGTCAGGATGTGTTGGTTAGGAATCCATATATTTAGTTTGAATTCACTTTAGTGGTTCTGGTATTCTAGTTAATAAAGAAAGAACAGATATTTAAGATTTATGTCATTCTCCTTTATTTCGTTAGGGTCACTACGAATGATGGCAGTATTCGTAGATCCTAATTAAAACATTTCTTCTTACTTAGTTAATCTATTTCCCACATCATTTTGCACCAGTTCTTTTCCTGTCTTTTTCTCCCTTGAATTTATCTTCTTTGATCCCAACGCTTCTTACATCTGTTTTGGTGTAACAATCTATTTTAGGGGCTTCTAGTTCTCTTGCTCTAAATTCTTCTCGGAACAATCCTTCAGGGAACTGACATGTGGGTTATAAATTGGTATATGAGCTTTTTACAGACACTTTAACCTACGTTTAAAGGTGCACTTTATCTTGTTGCAGACATTAAGTGATTTTTCGTAGTTATATTGTTGTTCATTTGTGTGATCACCTTGTGCAGAAGGAAAGAAAGAAAAGGTGGAATGAAAAGAACCAGGAAGAAATAGCTGAAACTGTGAAGCAGCTAGCTGAGTTTGATAAGGTGTCCAATTTGGTGCTCCTTGTGATTGAACTGGTGGGGCTGTGGCTCTTGTCCCTATGTGCTCTGCAATGGCGCATGCTTATGAACGGAACATCAATGTCTTCTCCATGTGCTTGCGGGAGTTGCTTTGCTCATCAGCGCAATGAAGGTTATTGAATTATGCTTTTCCTTCTGTTTCCCCTCCTAAAACCATAACTTGGCTCTCTTTTCTTGTATGACAGTCACCGGTGACTTATCTTGTAGGCCGAGGGAATCACTGTGAGCCCATAAAATGTAAGAAAGGCTCTTGAGAATACCTGTATTCCTATTGATTGTTTGCCTAAAAGATATGTTGTCTGTTGGAGAAGGCCTTTGACTAGTCAGTTATCTTAATTAGCGTTTCTTCATTAAGCACTAGAAATATTGGTATGGTTAACATTTTCATTGTAAACTTTTGTCCACTATTGAAGTGTATAATTCGAGCTTGCAATAGTATGCCGTTGATGCTATTTATGCACATCTATTAGTAGGAACGTTTAAAACCTGTTTTTTTAATTTTTCTTTTAAAAAAATGGACATTTTTTTAAAAACATGAACTCCTTTATATTTTATCTCAGGTAATTTCTAGCCCAAAATTAATAATAATAAAAAAAAAGCCAACAACATCAATAAACATAAAGTGAGGATGTTGTCGGTCGTATTGAGGGTCTGTCATTAGTCGTATTGAGGATCTGCTATTAACTATTGACAAAAACTTGGGTGAGAACATGAAAACCCGTCTCATCCATGAGACGGGTCGGATCCTGACCCATCACCCGCCCAACAAAGCCAATCCACGCCTCCGCCCAAGCTTTTTGCATATGGGCGGTCGCCTGCCGGAATGGGCGGTCGCCCAAGCTGGAATCAGCCCACATTTGCCTTAAGCCCAATCCTTCAGCCAACATAAAGTAATAGTTTGTATACATTAAAGTAATAGTTTGTATACATTAAAGTAATAGTTTGTATACATTAAAGTAATACATATATACAGAAAAGTAATAATGTTTTTTCCTATGTTTTCTTCGTTTGGCAAAAGTAATACTTATTATAACTAAAATGTAACAAACGTGTTATTTATATATAATAGTATTTGTACATAATTGTAACACATATGTATAGGTATATATGTTTTCATGTAAAAGTATTACATTATCTATAGAAATATGTTACAATTTCATCTATCAAAGTGTTACATTTACTTGTATAAACTATTACATTCATATACATGAGTTAGGGAAAAACTATTACTTAAAGTAATACATAGAAAACTTAGGGAAAAACACTATTACTTTTCTGTATATATGTATTACTTTAATGTATACAAACTATTACTTTAATGTATACAAACTATTACTTTAAGAGATGGTAACTATTACTTTTTCTCAGAAAAAAAAAAATTTAAAAAAAAAAAAAAAAATAAAAATAAAAAAAATTGGCCTATAAAAGGCTGCCACGTGGCGGGTCATGCCCCATGGGTCATGGGTCGACCCGTCTCATGCATGAGACGGATCATGACCCGTCTCACAGGAGACCGCCTCTTAACTATTAGGTGATATACAAAATGAAAAAATCAAAACAAAACCAAATCAACCATATTTTAATATTTTAATATGTGTTATGTTATATACTCCCTCCGTCCCCAATCTAAGTGCACAATTTGATTTTTTTTTATGAAATTTGACCATACAATAACGAGAAATTAGAACATTTTGATAAAAATTTAAAAGTTGTTATTGATTTATTACTAACAACACTAACAATTAAAAGTTTTAAAATTTAATTATAATATATCAATATATCAATTTCTCGTTATTGGTTATTGTATGGTTAAATTTCATAAAAAAGTCAAACTGTGGACTTAGGTTGGGAACGGAGCACATGCCCGTGTCCAAGGCCAAGTAATTTTTTTATTTTTATTTTTTTAAATTAATTTTTTTTATGGCAAAATGAGAAAGAAACAAATTAGTGAGGGCAAAATGAGAATTTCTGCACGTGGCACTGTTCATACCACCGTTCAAAAGACCCCTTCCATTTATACTATAGATTGTAAGTAACCTATTTTAACAAAAGAAAATAAAAGTAAAACGTGCTTGGGGCGGCCCGTTTCCTATAAAAGCCCGACAAAGGAGTATGGGCCAGGAGGGAAAGGTAAAAATCGGGCCGTTTGTTTCAACTTTGTTGGTGGGCCGGGCCGGGTTATTTCATAACGGCTATCTTGCGTCATTTGCGTGCCCCCTAAGCAGTTCTTCTTCAGTGTATAAAGAGGCCTAAAACCGGGTAATTTATCATTTCCATAAGAAATTCCCTCCCCCTCCCCTACGTAGATCTAGGGTTTCGTGCCATTTATGGGGGAATTTATCATTTCCATCGAAAATTCCCTCCCCCTCCCCTACGCAGATCTAGGGTTTCGTGCCATTTGATGTGAAATTGGAAGTGATGTTCGGGGTTCGTGCCATTTGTGAGGGGAAATTGGAAGTGGTGATGTTCAAGTTCGTGCCAGTTGATGAAGGCTTCTTGCGGGAATACATCGATAAGTTGATTCTCTCAGATCTTCTATGCTTTTTATACCCAATCTTAAGTTTCTTAATATGCATTCCTTAAAATTTTGTTTTCCCTTGTTTTGCAGTGTATGTACCGATGGTGATTGGGGAGTCGTTCCATGGGTTATAATGTCGTGAGGTATTAAGATCTTTATAATTCACATTCAATCAACTGGTTTGGTGCCTGGGCAGTTTATTACTCTCTCAATATTCTTATGACCTGGAGTTCTTATGTTATGATAAACGTATTTTAAATTAAATAAATAATAAAATTTCCATCCTCAATTTTCTGAAAATAACTTAAGCCCCCAAGAGGACTCTCTCTCTCTCTCTCTCTATATATATATATATATATATATATACTCCGCCCCACATGAGTGTGAATTTTTTATCAACTTGATCAAATTTTGACCAATAATTTAAATAAATAATAATGATTTTAATAAAAATTTAAAAATTTGTTATTGTATCATGCTTAATAATATTAACAATAACATTTTTTGAATTTTTATTAAGATCATTATTATTTATTTAAATTATTGGTCAAAGTTTGATCAAGTTGACTAAAAATCCACACTCATGTGTGACGGAGGGTATATATATATATATATATATATATATATATATATATATATATATATATATATATATATATATATATATATATATATATATATATATATATATATATGCATATGCATATGTATATGTATATGTATATATATGCATATGCATATGCATATGTATATGTATATGTATATATAAATGATAACAAGAAAACTGGAGACGGATCAAGTCAAGACATTAGTTTGAAATTTTATTCAGTATAAGTATAGGATAACCATGTTTCACATGCAGTTTGAGTGTTTGATTAGCTCAAATCAGATTTAAATCAAGGTCCATATCGAAACCTCTTGATGAAATAGTTCCTACAGGACTTAGAGAACGACTATGTCTTCCAATCTGTGCTTTTCATTTTGACAATAAGATCTAGCATGAAGGATAATGTTAGCTGTCAATGTTCATATATTGTTCATGAGGTTGAGATGAAGGGATCATACACCAGATTCAATGGCTCTCTAATCAGCGGATGTCATAATCTCAACTCCTGAGAAGTGGGATGGTATTAGTCGTATTTGGCATAGCCGAAGCTATATCACAAAGGTATTTTCCTGGCTGTTCCTTCTTTATGCTGGAAATGTTGCAGATACAGTTAAATCCCCCTCCCCCTCCTCTCCTATTCTTACGAGCTTCGGTCAACTTTCATATTATCATTTAATTATGCTCTAAAAGATTTGAAAGTGACTTGTAATTTTTTAATAGTTAATATTTATTATTGTTATTTTTTGTTAGTTTGGGCTTATAATTTTGGAATAGATTCACTTGGTGTTGATCGTGGACCTATTTTGGAGGTACTTGTTTAGTATTTACTCACTGCAAATATAATTTAAAATAACACAAACTTAAAGTCTAAGAAAACAAATCCTTTTATGGGGAAATGCCTAGATGTGAGGCATATCCTTCCACCGAGTTTTCCATGACTGTTATTAATTTTTATTGGACCTTCATGGTACTCCCAGTTAACTCTTTACGTTTTTTCCTACTATCTTAACTTGTTTTTGTAACTCATCCATTAAAAGTATAGGGACATTATGCTCGTTCTATTACCTTAGAATCTGTGACTTGAAGCGGATCTAGAAGACGATACGCTTTGTATGTAGTTGCTAAAACATGTATCCTATTATATTTGTTCTGAATCAAAATGTAAATTCACATGTATCATTTTATTAGAGTCACCCCCTAGGACAAGTACTTTTTCTGTCAGTTGCATTCTATGTTTGCATGTGCATTTCCTTTAACGATATCCTGAAACCCTGACATTTTGTTTTGATCATTCGACTCCTTTTCATAAATCAACGTGCATCATGTGAGGATTGAACACCCGCCTCTCTGTCATAAGAGGTGGGCAACATAACTGGCTTACGAGTTGAGCGGTGATTGGTTAAGATATTATGAAATTATGAAAGTTTTTTTTTTATTATTGCAAATGATAAAGTGAGATTCAGTATGGCTAATTTTCATTCAATGCATTCCCAAGTCATCTTTTTGTTCAGAAAAGAAAATCAAATGGAGGCGATCATCATTATCATGATATCATCAAATTGTTTATGACTTTATGCAATCTTTGTTTGTTAGCTTAGCAACTACTAGTTCCAATGCTTCCTTGTTTTTTTTTCATAGGTCATTTCCTTGTTGATTGATCAGGTTATTTTAAGCGCACCGTCATCTCCTCCAAGGTTGACTGTTTATGCTGGCGTCTTGTTGTTGAAACTCGCATTCTCAAAGACTAGAATGTAGTTCCAAAAAATACTCTGGTTCTTTTTTTTTTTTTTTTATTTTATTTTTTATTGCGGGCTGTGTGTGTGAATGAAATAGTTAGCATTCTTGTTCTGTGATATTACAGGGAAATTGAGTACAACGATATAAGGTTTATAAAGTGGCTGTCGGAAGGATCGACGCCCTCAATTCCATCCGTGCTAAGGTAAGTCCTCACTCCTCACGCGATCCTCTTTTTTCGTGACTTTCTCTTAAGAATTATTTATTCATATCCTAATGTATGCATGCAATACTATACTATACTTCTCAATCCCAGAAAATGTCAGCCGGTGAAATAGCTAGCATTCTTGTTCGGTGATGATTATGGAATGCTGGCAGCGGCGGTGAAGCAGAAAGGTCTCCCTCATCACTGGTGCTTTAAGGCTGTGTTATCATTAATCTACTCAATTGGTATTCTCGTAACAGCTCATTGCAGTTTTTCCTTTTTTAGATTTGGCTTATTAGATCGTTAAATTGCTATTTAGGTCTTGGGAGCAGCGAAAGCAATGTTTTTGATGCATTTGAAGGTAACTATGCAGATGGAAACAGGAAACATTTGGGACTGAAGTATGACTCTTATTTGGAACTGAGGTAGTATGTTTGAAAAAATTGAACGTAACTATGTAGATACCTTACTTGCTTATAGATCTTGAATGCTATATAGAGCTCTTTTGACTTCTGTTAATGTCCGACACACACTCACACATTGGAGGCGCACAACTATTTCTGGGGGTAGTCGTTCAGCTCATCGCTTGCTCGATGTGTAAAGATCCGTTTTGGCTCCGCTGATGAGGTTTGCAACTTTATAATACTATGTCATTGATATTTCGGAAAATTTATCCATCTTCATGCACGCCCACCTATTCGTTATGCTTTTATACTGTCTTATTTAGTGGGCTTGATTGTGTCAGCTTATTGCACCCTCGTTAGTATTTGTTTGAACATTAAGCAGCATTGCATGTCTTAGCATATGAAATCTGGATTTTCTGACTTTGAAATGTATTTGGATGTTTTATTTCTGTGTTGTCCGTCTAAGTTTGCGTAATAAACTTGAAATTTGCCTATTCCCATTCACGAATACTGGCTGGCTTTCGAGCACCATCTATTAACATTTTATTTGCCTTTTGGTGTCATGCTTCAGGATATTCTAGATAAAAAGCTGTTTGTCTTTTTGGGCTATTGTCATTGATCCTGAATGTCTCATCAACTCCTGTGAACGTGTAAAAATCAGAGTATTCTAGAGTATATGTTCTAAATCAAAATGCAAATTCGCACGTATCATTTTATCAGTCACCCCTAAGGACAAGTGCTTTTTCTGTCAGTTGCATCTCTTTGTTTGCATGTGCATATCCTTTAACGATATCTTGATACTATGACATTTCGTTTTGATCATCCAGCTTCTTTCCATTAATCAATGTGCATCGTGTGAGGATTGAACACTCTGCCACTCCGTCATAAGAGGTGGACAGCATAACTGGCTTACGAGCTGAGCGGTGATTCGTTACGATATTCTGTAATTACGAAAGTTTTATTATTTATTGCAAATGACAAAGTGACATTCAGTATGGATAACTTTTGTTCAATGCATTCCTAAGTCATCCTTTCGGTCCAGCAAAAGAAAAACAAATGGAGGCAATTATCATTATCATCAAATTGTTTACCCAATCTTGGTTAATTAGCTTAGTAACTATTTTCCATAGGTAATTCTTCGTTTGGTGGGGTCATGCGCAATAATCAATGCCTGGTTGCACAACTGCTATGTCACCTATTTTGCAAAGAGGTTCTATCCAGCCACCACTAAAACTTTCACATAAGCACCAACAACTCTGGGAAAGCTCTAGTAAGATATTTCATACTCTATATTAATATATTTAAAAAAATGATATTAATAATTGAAGATTGACCTTGACAGTTTTCATGACTTTTATAACCTATTGATGCAGTCAGCAGAGAAGGTTCATCTTTGGAATGTTGTAGGTCAATTTGAATGTCGCGTTCTCCATCTCATATCCATATTGGAAGTGTTTCTATTACTGGCTAACCCAAGTAAGTATAAAACAAATATTCCCTACTTTTAGTTTTCTTATCACTTTTTGATTCATGTTAGATTACAGGGTAATACATTTTGCAATGATCAACATACAAGAAGATTCATTTTTTGTGAGACAAAACCATTGATCTCGCAGTGAGCTAGAGTGAGTTAAATGTTTTGCACCAATATTTACTTTCAGAGAATGAGGTGTCTCTGCTTATAATGCATGCCGAACCTGTTGTAGGTATTGCTTCACTTTCCTGTATGAGCATTTGCCAAACCTGTTTATAATGTATTCTGCTTATAATGCAGCAGCTTATAAAGAATGCAGCTCAAAGACTCAGCAGGTGGTTAACCATTTCTACTTTGCATCAATAGTCATACTGTGTGTGTGTATATATACGTATATATCATAAGAAATGATTAGTCGCGAGGTGGATTTTCTCGCAGGTTTTGGCTCGTTGCAAACTCACTCCTTACATTGAAAGATCAAAGATGTAACTGCAAGGGAGCTTCCTGAAACCGTGGCTGAGGCTGCCAAGGTCTGTTCAACTAACCATGTCAGATTTCGTCTCAATTTTTGCAAAATCCTCATACATTTTTGTGACTTTCCTTGTTTAATAATTTTTTTAATAAAGTTCTGTTAGAAACTTGATGTGTTTTATGATGGAGATAGATCATTTCTTCTGGACCTAATGAAACAAAAATTTAGGTTGGCCATGGTGTGACAGTGAGGTTTTTCTTCTGAGTAGAGAGTATGAGTTTGAACCTCATATGTATCTCTCTGGTGTGTGTACGGTAGATCTTCCTAGACAATTTTAAGAAGCTTGTGCATTGAGCTGCCCGATCTTTCCTATATCTATGTGTAGTCTTTGTGAAGGTCTGAACATCATAAATAGTTATCACCGTTATTTCCTTTTCTTGAAGCGAATAAACTTGCAAGTATCAGATTTGTTTGATACTATTCTTATGATCAATCTATTCAGCAATTTCCTTTCCTGGCCTTCTCTATGCAGAGTGTTGAGCAATCAAGAAAAGGACGCATCATATGAAAATTGGAGCAGAAGAATTGTACTTATATTCAAGTACTGATATCAGGGTGATTTGTTTGAACCGTTTTGGCTCGGCTGATGAGTTTGCAATTTTTTTAATACTATGCCATTGACTGTGGGGCTCCTGAATTTCATAACATATACTCCCTCCGTCCCATTACAAACCACAAACTTTCCTTTTTGGTCGTCCCATTACAAACCACAAACTTCCTAAAATGGAAAGGAATCTTTACTATTCCCTCCACTCATTCTCTCTCCTACATTATTTTAATACTCACAACACCATTATAATTCACTATTTCCTCCACTATAATTCACTTTTCCTTAATTCCCGTATCTACAGTAAATTTCCCATTACTAATGGGACGGAGGGAGTATGTCACTTAACGTTAGACATATTTACTTTTGAGTTTGCATATGTATGTTTCAATATTCTTATGACCTGGAGTTCTTATGCTATGATAAGCGTATTTTAAATTAAAAAAATAATAAAATTTGCATCCTCAATTTTCTGAAAATGACTTAATCCCCCCAAGTCTGAGCTTTTCATTTTGACAATAAGATCTAGCATGAAGGATAATGTTAGATGTCAATGTTCATATATTGTTCATGAGGTTGAGATGAAGGGATCATACACCAGATTCAATGGCTCTCTAATCAGCAGATGTCATAATCTCAACTCCTGAGAAGTGGGATGGTATTAGTCGTATTTGGCATAGCCGAAGCTATATCACAAAGGTATTTTCCTGGCTGTTCCTTCTTTATGCTGAAAATGTTGCAGTTACAGTTAAATTCCCCTCCCCCTCCTCTCCTATTCTTACGAGCTTCGGTCAACTTTCATATTATCATTTAATTATGCTCTAAAAGACTTGAAAATGACTTGTAATTTTTTAATAGTTAATATTTATTATTGTTACTTTTTTGTTAGTTTGGGCTTATAATTTTGGAAAAGATTCACTTACTTGGTGTTGATCGTGGACCTATTTGGAGGTACTTGTTTAGTATTTACTCTCATTGCAAATATAATTTAAAATAACACAAACTTAAAGTCTAAGTGAACAAATCCTTTTATGGGGAAATGCCTGGTAGTTAATCAAATAGATGTGAGGCATGTCCTTCCACCGAGTTTTCCATGACTGTCTTTAATTTTTGTTGGACCTTCAGGGTACTCCCAGTTAACTCTTTACGTTTTTTCCTACCATCTTAACTTGTTTTTGTAACTCATCCATTAAAAGGATAGGGACATTATGCTAGTTCTTTTACCTTAGAATCTGTAACTTGAAGCGGACTGGAAGACAATACGCCTTTGTATGTAGTTGCTAAAACATGTATCCTATTATATTTGTTCTGAATCAAAATGTAAATTCACATGTATCATTTTATCACAGATACCCCCGAGAACAAGTGCTTTTTCTGTCAGTTGCATCTCTATGTTTGCATGTGCATTTCCGTTAACGATATCTTGAAACCATGACATTTTGTTTTGATCTTCCAACTACTTTTCATAAATCAACGTGCATCATGTGAGGATTGAACACCCCGCCTCTCTGTCATAAGAGGTGGGCAGCATAACTGGCTTACGAGTTGAGCGGTGATTGGTTAAGATATTATGTAATTTTTTTTTTTAACAGTTGCAAACGATAATAAGTGAGATTCATTCAGTATGGCTAAATTTTATTCAATGCATTCCCAAGTCATCTTTTCGGTTCAGCAAAAGAAAATCAAATGGAGGCAATCATCATTACCATGATATCTTCAAATTGTTTATGCAATCTTTGGTAGCTTAGCAACTACTAGTTCCAATGATTCCTTGTTTTTTTTCATAGGTCATTTCCTTGTTGATTGATCAGGTTACTTTGAGCACACCGTCATCTCCTCTAAGGTTGACTGTTTATGCTGGCGTCTTGGTGTTGAAACTCGTGTTCTCAGAGAAATGTAGTTCCAAAAATTACTCGGTTGCAGTTCTTTTTTTTTTTTTTTTTTTTTTTTTTTTTTGTGTGTGTGTGTGTGTGAATGAAATAGCTAGCATTTTTGTTTTGTGATATTACAGATAAATTGAGTACAACGGTACAAGGTTTAAAAAGTGGCTGTCGGAAGGTTCGACACCCTCAATTCCATTTGTGCTAAGGTAAGTCCTCACTCCTCACGCGATCCTCTTTTCGTGAATTTTTCTTAAGAATTATTTATTCATATCCTAATGTATGCATGCAATGCAATACCATACCTCTCAATCCCAGAAAATTGTCAGCGGCGGTGAAATAGCTAGCATTCTTGTTCTGTGATGATTATGGAATGCTGGCAGCGCCGGTGAAGCAGAAAGGTCTCCCTCATCACTGGTGCTTTATGGCTGTGCTATCGGTAAAACTATGTATGACAGCTCTATCGAACAAGTCAAGTTCAATAACTTTTTTTCTGTAAATAGCTCAAATGCTCCTGAGGTTCATTTAAAAGCCCTTTTTTTTTCCCCAAACATATGTTTACTGTTAAAGATTGTTTTTGTAGGTTCTTTGGTTTTGGTTGTTGGTGGTCCTGGTGTTGGAAAAAGTACATCAGTGTTACAGGTACTGGTATTTATAGTTTCGTGGATATGTTGATGTGAATTTTATCCTGGGGGATTGTATAAACTTTTTACCCGATTTTCTGCGGGGACTCTTCATTAATCTACTCAATTGGTATTCTCGTAACAGCTCATTGCAGTTTTTCCTTTTTTGAAATTTGGCTTATTCAATTTCTATTTAGGTCTTGGGAGCGGCGAAAGCAATGTTTTTGATGCATTTGAAGGTAACTATGCAGATGGAAACATTTGGGACTGAAGTATGACTCTTATTTGGAACTGAGGTAGTATGTTGGAAACATTTGAAGGTAACCATGTAGATACATTACTTGCTTATGGATCTTGAATGCTATATAGAGCTCTTTTGACTTCTGTTTATGTCCGACACAAGCACTCATGGAATTTTCCTTTAAGTCACTGTGAGTCTGTGACAGAGTAATGTGTCTCTGCTTATAATGCATCCAAAATTTGTGGTAGGTAGTCTGTTGGAGCACAGAGATGTACTTCTCTTCCGCTCTTGTTCTCATGGATCTTTATTCTCACTCCAGTCATACACACTCACACATTGGAGGCACACAACTATTTATGGGGAAAGTCATTCAGCTCATTGCTTGCCCGACGTGTAAAGATCCGTTTTGGCTTGGCTGATCAGGTTTGCAATTTTATTAATACTATGTCATTGATATTTCGGAAAATTTATCCATCTTCATACACGCCCACCTATTCGTTATGCTTTTATACTGTCTTGTTTAGTGGGCTTTATTCATGGACAGATTCCCACAACGTCAACTGTGGGGCTCCTAAATTTCATAACATATATGTCACAGAACATTAGACCCCAATGTTTACTTTTGAGTTTGTATATGTTTGTGTCAAAGAGCTAGTTGGCTGTTGCCTCATTTTGAGTTTTAGGAGTACTACCTAATTATTTACCAAGTTATTGTAACTTATCTAGAACTAGATGCTATTCAGTAGTCAGTGACTATAGCATAGCAAGACTGTATAGAGTCATGCCAGCACGAGTTAAATAAAATGTACAGAATGCAACTTTAAAGGTGACAACGGTGACATACATTCAGATTGACCCTCTTGTGGTGGCAATGACTCTGCTACTGATCAGGTGTGTGTGTGTGTGTGTGTGTGTGTATCTCTAATATATAGGCATAACTGATATTTGCATCTTCTTGACATATAACTGATTTATTGCTCATGCTTTTAGCGGTAAAAAGGACGTCCATTTCTAAATATAAGGTGCCAAAATGATGTACTTTCAAACTCAACTAGAGCTCTGATATAAGGTGCTAAAATGATGTACTTTGTTTGTTGTTAATTTTTGTTTGACCTATGGATACTTCCTAATAAACTCTTTTTGTGTTTTTCCAACTATCTTAACTGGACCATGGAACTCATCTATCTATCAAAAGTATACGGACATTACACTAACAGTCTCATTCAGTAATGTGATGATATTACCTTAGAATTCTCTATATGTAGTTGCTAAAACATGTATCCCTGTATATTTTTTCTGAAATAAAATGCAAATTGGCATGTATATCCCCAAGGACACGTGCTTCTTCTGTTAGTTGCATCTCTTTGTTTGCATGTGCATTTCCTTGACCACCATTAGCTATTTCAAAGAGGTTACCCCACATTTGGTATAGGCAAACTAAATGATGGATGGCGCTTAAATGTGTGTACCTGATAGGAATGGATGTGGCAGGACTGTTATTGTGTGCAAGAGAGAAGGGGTAGGGGCTCGGAGAAATTTATATGCCAAAGAGTTTGTTTGTGCAATCCCTGTTGTATTTTAAATTACATAAAAAACTATAATCCAGCAGTCATACTTCCGGGTGCTGCTGAAGCAGGAGGCCTACTTGTGGATACAATGTTCAACATTCAAGATGGTTCCTCTAATGGTTGCTGCTGCTGCTAGAGATGCTGATTTGGTATGGTGCTATCTTTCTTCTTTATGTTTATTTGTTTTTTGAGTCCCGCGTTTCACAAGATTGTCAGTATTGGAGACTTGGAGTATGCTATTTCTGGCATATATCTGGGCAAGAATCTTTCTCCTTGCAGTTTCTTTCTAAAATTTCTTGTACATTTACACCTTCTAGCTGTGGCAGATCTAGACCCCTCTGAATGAACCCTCTTCCATTCGTATGGATAGATCCGCCCTTGCCTTCTAGGTACTACAAACGGAGAAGAGGGTGAATGTCTGGCAAAATTGGGGGTGCAAAAAGGTGTGGTTCTCAAATCAAATCTGCTTTGAAATCTGTCATGATTTTGATTTACTTATTTTATTTTTAAGTTTATTATTACTTTTTTTTTGCTTCTCCAAAATTTCTTCCAAATGTTTATTTTTAAAAAAAAAAATTCCTCTTATCTTTCGATTTTTAGTATTATTAATATTATTATTATATTTAAATAAACTTTCTTTATTTTTATCTTAAAACTAGTTACTGTTCAAAACTGATTCAAGTTAACGCCCAAAAAAGTTGGACTAACTTCCGGTCAAGCCCAGAACTAACCCTTACAGCTGGCTTAGAGTGGGATCAACGCCTACACCCAACACTATATAATCATTTTCCCTTGCCTCCCTCCAGACCGTAACCCCATTTTCTTTCTCCCCCCACACGTAAATCCCTCACACAGTCACGCACCACTTATTTCTCCTGCCTTCCACCATTTTCTCCGGCGTTCCATTTTGTTGTGGTTCTAGAATTGTCCATATCTGGTAAATTTTCGTTTTTTTATTCTTGATCATAATCCAAAATCCAAATTCGACCTTTGAATTTACTATAGCAGGAAGTGGGTTCAGGGGTTACATATTGATGGATATAATTACCATTATTAGGGTTTTTATTTGTTAGTGGTAATTTTGAATATCCCGCCCTTGTGTGCAAACGAAAGTGCCTGTTCCTTGGAGGTTGTCTCTTCTACACTAATTAGATTTTACCCTATTTCTAGATATTTTAAACTATCTCCTGGAATTGAGTAAATGAGTTACTATGTGTTTCTTACGTTTGGTTTCTTGATTTTCATTGTATATTCAGTCTTTTTTTTCCTGTTCTAGAATTATTGTCTTTGATGAACTTATAATCACATCTTGTCTGCATTTAAAGGAGTCTGCAGAATCGTGGTGTAAGGCAGTGCTATCGGTAGAACTACTTATGACAGCTTGATTGAACAAGTCAAGTTCTACACGTTTTTTTTCCCGTAAATAACTCAAAATTTGCTCTTGAAGTTCATTTAAAAGCTTTCTTTATTGTTCCAAACATGTTTATTGTTAAAGATTTCTTTTGCTGTTTTGCAGGTTCTTTGGTTTCGGTTGGTTGTGATCCTTGTGTTGGAATAAGTACATTAGTGTTACAGGTATTGGTCTTAATAATTTCATGGATATGTTGATGTGAATTTTATCCTGGGGATTGTATAGAGTTGGCCCATTCACTTTTTACTGATTTTCCATGGGGACTCTTCATTAATCTACTCTATTGGTATTCTTGTAACAGCTCATTGCAATTTTTTCTTTTCTATATTTAGCATATTATATCATTCAATTGCTATCTTAGATCTTGTGGAGCGGCAATGTTTTTGATGCACTTGAAGGTAACAATGCAGATTGAAACATTTGGGACTGAAGTATGACTTATTTTGAACTGAGGGACTATGTTGGAAACAATTGAAGGTAACTATGTAGATGCTTTACTTGCTTAACGACCCTGAATGCTTTATAGAGTTTTTTGACTTTGTTAATGTCCGACACAGAAGTAGTAATGGAATTTTCCTTTAGCTCACAATGACAAGAGTGTAAGCCAGTTGTTATTAGCCTGCTCAAATCCTCTCAACTCATTTCTGAAAAAATCTTACGCTTCAGCTGTTCATATATGTGCAGGAAAATCTTGTTTCTGTTGTAAGGATTTTCGGCATTCACTTAATCTAATAGAGTATGTATGCATCTAATTGCAGATATCGTGGATGAAAAAGTTTGTACGGAAAGGTGCCTATAATTCCCCTGTTCCAATGGCCCCACCAGGAACCACTAGCCTTGGCGGCTTTGATGGTCCATCATCCAGAGAAGGTACACCTGATGCTTGTAATTTGAATGTCGGTGTTCTTCATCTCATACCCACATTGATAGCGTACTGGCTAACCCAAAGAAGTATAAAAACAAAATATTCTCTACTTTCATTATTTGTCATTTTTTGATTCATGTTTGATCACAGGGGGATACATTTTGCATATTATTGATCTTAGCCTGTTAGCCATTTGTCAACGAGGTTCATTTTTCCTTATTGGTTTACAGATACGATTCTAATACCCTTGATCTGGCAGATCCTTTAAAGCTAGAGTGAGCTACATGTTTTACACAACTATTTACTTGTTGATAGGCCGGGTATTCTTTTGGAGTACAGAGATGTGGGTCTTTTCCACCCTCTTTCAAAAAAGCCATTTATTCTCGTTGAAGACACACACACAAAATGCAAAACTCAGAGTCCATTCAAACACTTGTAAGTATTTGACATGAGCAATATTTCAAATTTTGAAAGTGTCCTTCCTGTTGTAAGGACGCATGTTGAGATTATATAGGGTAAGTATTAAGTAAAAAATATGCAGGCAGTTGCAAGTGAAGGTGGAAGTGATGATTCTAAAAGAAAAGGTTATGCATTTGTGCGTGCTTTTTCTGCCCACTTTGTGAGGTGTCTATATAGTGATAATGTATGTAGTCATCATTTCCTTGACATGTTTTCTTGCCAAGCATCTGTTGGATTAAGCAAAAAAGATGCGTGGAGTAATGTCTGATCATTAGCAAATATTCTTTAATGCTTTACTTAAGGCGACAGTTCTTATCTTAGGATTTCGAGAGACGGGTTCAGATCGGGAGAGATCTGATCCAAACTCGGCCCGTTGACATTCCTAATGACATCTCAATTGAACAAGTCAGGTTCAATATTTGCTCCCGAGGTTCATTTTTAGCCTTCTTTTTTTTGTTCCAAACACATTTATTGTTAAAGCCTGTTTTTTTTTAGTTTCATTGGTTTTGGTTGGTGGTGATCCTGGTGTTGGAAAAAGTACATTAGTGTTACAGGTACATCAGATCTTTTACCTGGCAAGGCTCGCAATGACTTTGTGGAGGATCTCTAGCAGGAAACTAACCAAAGAAATCAATATTAAAAAGAGTTATTTTTCATATGCAAAGGTCCCAAGTTCGAAAATCATCACTCTCATTTTGGCTAAAATTACAAATTAATTTCAAAATCTAGGCAGAATTATAACGGATCGGATTGGCGGAACGGGCTGAGCGGGCCAGAAAAGCCTGCGGGCTTGGCCCAGCCCCTTTAACATATACATGATCCGGCCTGCTGCAAAGGACGGGTTGGGCTTGGCGGGTTATTGAGGCGGGCCTGGCAGGCCATGGGCCGACGGATAACAGGCCAGCGGGCTACCCATGGGCTTCGGCCCATTATGTTCATCTTCATTTGGGACGTCCAAAATGAAAATTGTGCCCTTAGGTTAGGTTGGGGACGGAGGGAGTAGATAATATCCAATTTTTTTTTTTCTTTTGTCTCGTTCTTTTTTGTCACTTATTAGCCCAAAAACAAAATAATGATTCAATTTCCAATTACATCCTTACCAAAATAAGAAATTTACAACCTTGACCTTTACAAGAAATAATTAAAGTAATAATATACCCCAACCTTTAAAATTTACAACCTTTACGGCTTTACCTTTACAAGAAATAATTAAAGTAATAATATACTCCTTTCGGCCTCAATTATAAGGAAAAAATAACTTATGTATATTAAAAAGATAGTTAAATTAGTTTAATATCTTGATTTCTATAACTAAATAAAGGATGAAGTGTAAAACACTTCAGTACACTTCAATTTCCTGCTCAAACAAGCACATGTAAAAAAAAAAAAAAAAAAGAAAAAAAAAACCTATTTTCATTCCCCCTAATATTAATTACTAAGTACACCTCCTTCACCCCCGCCAGAGTCTTTTTATATTCCATACGGAATACGGAGTATACTCTTCTTCTCGAACTGTCTCTCCTCCCTCTCCAACGTCGCTGCCAAAAACCGAAACTCCTTCTTCGCCTTCTGCAATGGTTGGTGCCACCTCTCTTTCTCTCTCACTCTTCTTTCATGGTTGCCGCTGCACTCTCTTTCTTCTCTCTTCTGCCATGGCTACAACTATTTTATAATCTCTTTGTCAATCTCCCCCAAATAAAGCATCCATTCTTTTCTCAATACAACTCTCTCTCTCTCTCTCTCTCTCTCTCTTAAGTGAAGTCAACAATTAATACTCTCAACGTTCGATCACTTTTTCTCTAGGGTTTCCCGATAAACCACTTCCACGGGAGTTAAATCAATTTGATGAAGAAGACAGTAAATGAGGCTTCTGAATACTGTAAAACTTTCAACCAGCAAAAAGGAAGCTAAGAAATAACTAAGCCAATTCCTTGCCATTATCCCCATCTTGATGTGCCGCATCACCGTTGGCGTCTCATACCCAGTATGTTTCCATTTCAGGTTTAATTTAAGGATTTGAATTCTTTTAATGTTCTTTAGTTCAATTTCAGTTTTAATTTTTTAGGGCTCTTTAATTTAATTCGGGTAAGAAGTTCTCTAGGTTATTCAGGTTTGAATTCTTTGAATTCTTCTGGATGTTTATTTCCTGATTTTTATTTTCATTTTGTCATTCGTCTTTGAAAATTAATTGGGAGATTGAATATTTGATTGTATAATTATGCTTGCAGGGTCTAATTCAGTGCCCTTAATCCCCAGATAATATCTCTAGGTAATGTATAAATGCTCATTTATATTATTTTTCCTACTTCAATTTTGAATTTAGTCATACTTGAATCTTCCACATTCATAGCTTTATACTTATATTCAACATTTTTGGATGTATTTTTATCCGCTACGAATTTAGCACCTGAAAATTGATGCACTTGGTGGTAACACTACTGAAAATTGACAAACTTGCATATGATTTTAGTGGTCCAGAGTTATTACAATTCTCATTGCCATTTTCATGTGATCTAATTTAGCACATGTGATTGACACCCCTTTTCTTCTACTACCAGAAGATTATTCTTGGAAAAAATTTATGTCATGTGATTGACACTGCCATTGCTAATGGGGTACTTAGTTTGAAGAGATAAGGTGATCAAACTATGATACCCTTAACATCAATTATAAAGTTTTTTTACTAATATTCTAAGCGCTCGTGTGAAAAATGCAATTTTAAGTCTTTTCTTGGAAAGCATAAAGTATTATCACAACATCATAGCTAGAACGATACTAGGTGATACTAAACTACCAGTTGCTTGATGATAGTGAGTGAAGATTAGAGCAGACTGGTAGCATTATTCGTTTGGGAAACTATGCAAGTGTTCTATATAATGAGTTGTATATTTTCATTCTAGAAGGGGATCAAATGATTAGTTCGCTTTGACCGTGGATAATCATTGTTTCATCTCTCTCTATCCCAAAATGAATGTCCATTTTGAATTTAAGGTTCATTTTGAAAATGTTCATTTTTAATAGAAAAAAAAATCATAGACATTCTTGCTATTCACTTTCGAAATTTTAGTTATGCAAAATTATGAATTTTTTTTTAAATCATTTAGTGACAAAGTCTTTTGATAGAAATGTTTCAAAGTTCATTCATTTTAGGATAAAAATGGTCATTCAATTTGGAACAAATGGATTACTAATTTTCTTTTTACATATGCATGCTAAGCACTATTGGTCTCAGATTTGAAGGATATCGGGAATGATCTCAATAGGCTGCAGGATGTTTTAAGGGCGCGCAATCGCCAGAGATCTGAATTACGCCGTAAACAGGAGGAGGAGATGGTAAGTAGCTTGTATTAAGGAAGACTCTACTTAAGTTCCCTTTGCATTTATAATATGTTATGCTACCTAATTGAGTGTTCAGTTTCCTATCTACTTCTTTGACTACCTTATTACTGTTTGTTAGCTCCCAAGTTTTCTAAAGCTGCTTTGTTAGTTTTACACAAGTTTGGGTTCCCACAGAATACCTGATAAATGTCCCTTTCAACTGAATATCAAAATTTTAATGCATATTGTTCTCATGCGACAAGACTGATATCTATGCTTTGATCAGTGTAGACAAATACTCCTGATTTTTACCTAGCACCTAGCCTTGCAACTTATAAAAAGGGCGAAAAGTAGGTTTTAGTTAAGTGAAACCCTTATGATATTCTCTGAGGAATGTAAATGCAAAATCTTTTTTGGCCTTGTCTGAATATTGGAGGAGGTATATGCAGATTGGATGAGACTGCATCACATCTCTTCTGATTCAAGCAGTAAACATCATGTTTGTTCTGATGTCGTTTAGTCTTCATTCTCGCCTTGTACATTATAGCTGTTCTGCTGGTGATTTAGTTATTCCACTATGCAGGCACTACTTTACGCAGATCCTTTTGACGTGGAAGCACAGAAGAAAATTGAAGCCGCCATTCGCCAGGTAATTGTTTTCTTCTCTTCCTTTCCCTTGCGCTTCATTCTTAGTTATAGTTCTTCTTTTCAAGGTTAGCTAGTGATCTTCGCATTTGCTCTTGTAGAGTTTTGTCAACATCACTAAAAAGCTTACTGTGCCAGAACCTTGTTATCTGTCGATAATTTAGAACTTTTTGAGTGGATGTTCTTGTGGTAATACTTAAGCTCTTGGTGTAATGGCTCATCAAGTTATTGGAACTTTTGGTAGTCAACCTCCACTTGCGTTCTTAACATGACTAATGAGAACTACCATAAAGATTTCCCCCTAGCCATAGAGTGTCCCTTTATCACAATTCCTTCCATCTTGCCTAAACAGTTCTGTTCCAGGTAATGATCACTGTTTGTTGTTTGAACCTTTTGCTGCTTGTTAGTAAGCATGCCATATTGGTGGTCCAGGAGTACTTTGGATTTTGCAATTAAAACAAGCTTTTATATGCGAACATATTTAAGCAAATTGTTGCGCATAGTTTTCACTTTTGACTATATTAGTCGATGTCTCTTAAAACATTTCATCCAATTTCTGTCGTCTCAGAAATTTTATTCTTTTATGATCTTCTCTAGTAAGATTGGGAGCTCACTTAATATTTATGGTGTTTCTGCAGAAAGGTATTGACGAGAATTGGGAAGCTGCATTAGAACACAACCCAGAAGCTTTCGCGAGAGTGGTATGTGTTCTCTGGCTAGCTCCTTAAGAACTGTAGTTACTTATTTATTTTGTTGGTGAATCAATTCGATGCAAAATTTCAGGTTATGCTGTATGTCGACATGGAAGTCAATGGTGTCCCTTTGAAGGTAGCTTGAATGTCCGCTTACCTAAAAAAATTGTCCCTAAATGAATGTCTATTTTTGGTGAAGTCACTAAGCCTCCTTTTTAAATAAAAACTAAACCCTCATTTTTTTATCATCACATTTTAATTTATAATTACAGCCATGTAGTCCTATGATGAGAGCACTGAAAGTGTTCATGTATTATTACTGTGAAAAGTGCTTAAAAGCAATTTTTTTAAATGTCTCTTGAAATAAAATATGGAAATTCATTTAGGGACTGACGGCATTCATGACACCTTATTCTCATTACACTTTAACTTGCTTTCACCTCACTTTTTGTGAAGCAGGTACTAGTTTCTCTCTCTCCCCCCTTAACCATAATCACATTCTTGGTTCAATCCTTTCAAGTTGATTTCATGAAAGCTGATTGTATTCCACCTCCTTTCAGGCATTTGTTGATAGTAAAGCTCAGACAACTATTATATCCAAAGATTGTGCAGAGTGTTTGGGGTATGTGCTAATCTGTTTAATGGACTATTTTACTTCTTACCAGCAGCTATATTTAAGTTGGCAGATTATGGACCATCTTGGAGTAGTGATTTTGATGAAGGTGATGGATGATGAATCTTATTTCCTTGATTCTCTTTACTAAGTTATACTCCATACTCCCTAACTCTTGAGCATTGGATTGAGAGTATACTAAATACTCCCTCCATCCAAATATTCTTGCTACTTATTTCCGTTTAGGCATCCCAATATTCTTGCTAGTTGCTACTTACCCAAAATAATCAATGGGACCCACTTGTCATACTCACCACAAAAATCTCCCTACTTCACTTTCTCTCTCCTTCTTTACTTTTCACATTTACATCACTTACTTTTTCCTTAATCCCCCATGCCCACAATTTTAGTAGCAAGAATATTGGGAAGGAGGGAGTATGAATCAGTTTTCTTGGTTGAGTTACACCATGAATGAATGAGTTCATCAAATTCTCTTCTGAAAGTATCAATAATGAACGTGTTAGGTTCTATGTTATTTTATGTTGAAATTGTCAATGGTCTGTTTGCAAGTGTTATCAAAAAGGTTGGTAGCACAACTAGTAACACTTACTGTAAAAGTGCTGTCAGCACTTGTGATAACACCTTCGTCTGGTAACACTTAGAGGGTGTTAGCATTACTTGTGGTAACACCACTATACTGCACTTACATAGGTGAATCTATCTTATATACTAGGCCATCGAAAGATCATTAGCTTCTTTGAGATGTCTCAACTAATAGTATCCCTCGATACTTATGGTGATTAATCTTCTGCTGGTCTAGAACACTCAAATCCCTTGGTAATTACTCCCTCCGTACCAAAATGATTGTCCATTTTTGACATTGATAGATATTTGTAGTAAGTTTACCCCTTAGCAATTTTAGTACCAACTATGCGTAAGTACCCTTACTATCCTCTTTATGGGCTTATAACATTTCTTGTAAGCTTTGAAAAATGATTTTTTGAGAGTGTTGTAGTGACTTCAAGGAAAGGATGGTCATTTTGGGTCAATTTTCCGAAAAATGGATGGTCATTTGGGATGAAGTTTTTGTTACCTCTGTCCCTCTATGAGCCAATCTTTCTCTTTCCTTCTTTTCCTTTTTTCCAGGAGGCATCCGGTGGGATAAATTGATATACTCTAGGCGAAAATACTATTTCCTCATTTTCATGCATTTGCAGAAGTACTATATGTTGTGGGACGGAAGTAGGATTGAACTAGCAGCTCATATTATTATAGTTTGCTTCCACACCCCTCCCTTGGCCCCCAACTCACGGGGAGAGGAAGTGAGGGGGAGGCATCATTTGAGTGTCATCAAGCGAACCTTATGTGTCATTTTATTTGTTGTAGGGATGCGGAATGTGGTTTATGACAACTAACGTTCAAATATTAATGCTTCTACTTCATCCTCTGTTGATGCTCGTGTCATTGAGCATGAAGGCACAACCATCTTAGGTGGGGTCATTATGAGTGGATCAAGAATTATTAATGGTGCTTCAGAAGTATTGACCCTTCTGAGAACTCTTGGGGAAGGGTATAGATTGTCTTGCATATACAGGTGCCATGTATTACTAAGGTGGCATTTGATTTTTTAAGTGTTAAAGTGCTGAAATCTGATTTCACGTCGGAATTTGGCTGAATTGAATGGTTATTGATCTAGTGTTTGGGTTGGGTATTATTGAAATTACGAGTTTATGGAAGAGATATATATGAAAAAATTCAATTAAGAGACAAATAAGTGAAGGTTTTACATCTGAAAATTAAGTGAAAAATAAGTGAATGGGTATTATTGAAATTACGAGAAAAAAATGTTTCGGCACGGGCTTAGGCTAGTACTTCTATATAAGGTGGGATCAACATCCTCATCTTTGCACAATTTTTGGAATGATCCCATAGGAGTTTTAAGATGAGAGACATTGTCAAGAGAGAATTTCTTAAACAAGTTGTTGGCTGCTCGAGAAAGCTTGTCTGCTAAAAAAGGAGGAGCTAGCTCAAGCCGTGTTTTTCAAGATAACCTACTAACTGAAAATGTATCTTGTTTTAGTATTATGTTTGGTTTTTTTATAGGACTCTCACAACAAGGAATAGAAGCCTAAAGGATAAGGAGTGATGAGTTGATTAAAGGGATAAAGAAGATTAAGTTGAAGAGATAATATCCAAGCTTCAGTCATCCACATCCGAAGACTCCTTGGCTATAAATATGAGAAACACTCCTCATTTTGTAGACACGTTTTTGATATACTCCGAAAGGCTGAAGGTTTCTAAACACAGAGGAAATATAGTTTTGTGAGAGTTGTTTGATAATTTCGTCTTCTCTTAGTATCAAGTGGGTAATCGGTTCATAAGTTATTTATAAGAGAAGTTTTATTGTCTACAGTAAATTGTTGTAGATAAGCGTTATTTACTTTGTTCATTTAGTTTTTAATTTCATTATTCTGCTGCTGTTTACTGTTGGTGCTAGTGCTGGTGCGATATCATTAGGACTTACATCAGTCGTTTTTCTATTCCTGTGTCATTTCTATACTGAATAACCAAAAAATAATACTACATTTTTTATCCAAAAAAATGAGCATTACTTTCTTCATTCCAATGAATATTTTAAAAATTAATACTACTTCATTCGCCTCTAAAATTAATGTTTGTAATGTTAGTGCCTCCGTCTCAAAATATGACATTAAGATGACATTAATTTTTACAAAAGAATACTACACTGTCTAGAAATTTATACTTAGCTCAACATTGGATCCTCGTGATAACTTTAGAAATTTTTCACGTGATGGTGTATGTGATCTTGCAAAGAAGTTTTATCCTGGGGACTTTTAGGATACTGAAATGTATGCTCTAGAATTAGAGTGTCCATTTTATGAGAGAGTGATGAGTAAGGATCCAAAATTTGAGAAGTTGGAATTTATTGCAGACTTGTGCCGAACATTAGCTGAAATAAGGAAGCCAATATTAATTCCTATGCTTTATAGGTTGATTTGTTTAGTTATGACTATTCATGTTTCTACCGCAATCACTGAAAGAGCATTTTCAGCTATGAACATTATCAAGAATAAACTTAGAAACAAGATGGATGATGAGTTTCTTGGTGATTGTATGATACTTAATATCGAGAAAGAATATGTTGCATGTATTAGCAACGACGAGGTAATTAAAGAGTTTGATGTTTTAGGGACTCGTAGAGTTAGATTTAGTTAGCTTATGCTCTTTTATATGCATATATGTAATGTTTAAAACTCGTTAAGTCATCAACTATATATAACTTCTTTTTTCGATAAATGAAGTTATTTTTCATAGTTGTTACTGTTTATAATATTTTTGAATATCAAGCCCACCTGGTTTAAAAATTTTGGATCCGACACTGTGTGATATAATATTGTCTCTATAATACAACATGTTGATAATAC
Organism: Adenophora triphylla var. japonica; assembly: GCA_022495995.1. Lineage (NCBI taxonomy): Eukaryota > Viridiplantae > Streptophyta > Magnoliopsida > Asterales > Campanulaceae > Adenophora > Adenophora triphylla. The sequence goes on from JAFEMH010000679.1 coordinate 586,693, forward strand.
AACATGTTGATGATGGAACTTTTCGGATATTATAACACTTTTTAAAATTTCCGATAACTCTCCAATAAAACAAAAGTCACGCAGGGCCGATCACGAGGCTAAGCCAAATTTCGGCTAAAAACCTCATTTTGCGTAATATGATAATTATTAATAATTTAAATTATCCATGAACCACAAAAGCCCATATGAATATGAAGTCGAGCCCATAGTTGCTGACCATTAGCCGGTCCGACCCAATATAACCGTTTGCAATGTCGCTTACTTTACACGCTATAAGCCACATACTAATCCTTCATCCTTCCCCGATTAGGAAAAGCACTTCCTTCCTGCCCTCATCTATAAATACCCCCGCCAATCCCAATTTCCTAACATTACGGTGATTTCGACGCTCCGATCATTGGGGGTAAAGAAGATTGTTGATTCGTGTCGATCGATGAGATGATGCGTAACCCTAATAACAGGTATGATTCTATTAAATCTAATTCCAGTTGTTGATGATACCTAACCCTTATAACAGGTATGATTCTATTAAATCTAATTCCAATTGTTGATGATACCTAACCCTAATAACCAAAATAATTATAACTATAAAATTTAATTTAATCACTATTTTTTCTGGCTAATTTGTGGATTGTGACTCGTTGTTATCTAGCTTTTCAAAGTGTGTTCCAATAGCAATCTTGAGCCTATGGTTTCGAGAGTTTTGGAATTGATTGGTTTGTTAGGGGTTTCTATATGATATTTTGTCATTCACATGCCTTTTCAATTAGTCTTTCCTATTTGTGTGCTGTACTCATTTTTCGTTATTCTATTTGCTGTTGCAGTGTTTGAAGAGCATCTTTTTGCTGTCTTTGTGATGTCTAACAGTGAACTCAGGTGTCTTTAATTACTTCCCTACTCCATTTCACTTTTTATGTCTAACACGGAACTTGTTTACTTTTTTTTTTTTACAACACTGATGTTACTCTAGATTCTGTCAGGCTTCTAATTTGTCAACTTGTGCTCTGGACCTCTGATTGGGCTCTAGAGCAAAGCTGACTTTGTAGCTTCTTGGGAATTTGTAATTGACTATTGTACTTTGGATTATATAATATACAACCTTAGCAACTCATTTGTTCTTTTCTTTCTTTTATTGATGCGCGGTTTCCTTGTGTACGAAAAGCATCTGTTAGATGTTCTTGGTGATGTGTGATATGATAATAATTTTATATTATATAAGTTTTTTTTTTGTTCAGCAGTGCACATACCTTTGTTCCTAGAGTGGATGCTACTCCTGCCATGCTGCAATACAATGTTAGGAGCCTTGTGGGGTGCCTTGTTTATAGGCCTTTGCGCGACTGACTGCGTTTGTGGGTAATACAGTTTGAAGGGGTTTTATAAGTTTGTAATAGCTTATGGTGAAGTTTTTTTTTTTTTTATTTATAATTTTCACATATATGCTATGTTTGCTGACTGTTCTTTGATGAAATTCTGGTGTGATTTTATATTAATTTTATTAAGAATTTCTTATATGGTGCAAACATCTCTTTGTCCACCTGTGCTCCGTTAAGTAGACATGGCGCATCGGAGGCATATTTCATTGTTTTTTTTTTTTTGTTCGTATCCTCTCATTGCTGTCCCTTTGTTGTCAGCAAGTGTGGATTTTTCCAAGTATTTTCAGAGCATCCGTAACCTCAAACCCAATTTACACAGTAATAATCCTAACTAAATTTCAATATATTTTCTTATTATTTGTTTCACCTATAAGTACCAATTATCCTTTGAATATTTGATTATTTTCAGGCCAGTTTAACATTGGTTGAAAGTTGTTTTTCTGAACATGGTCGTATGTTGTCTTGGTTACTTATTTACCTTCTTTTTCCCAACAGCGATGTTACTTCTTGATTCTCTAATGTTTCTAGTTTGTCAACTTGTGGCCTGGTTGGGATCTCGAGCAAAGCTGACCTGGTGGCTGCATGTGAATTTGAAATTTTAGTATTCTTTTATTTTTATGCTTGTAATATAGATTATGTTTTATACTGCCTTTCCAACTCTCATTTGTTCTCATCATCCTCTTGTTTATGTGCAGTGGTTTCCATGTGTATTAAGATTTAGGGTAATTCATTGTTGCTGGGTTGTGCTTGTACCTTCTCTCCTTATAGTATTTGCTACTCCTGCCATGTTGCAATACAGAAGATTGATGTCTTCTGGGAGGGTGCCTTGTTGACAGTCTTTCTTGCCTGAGTGCTGCGTTTGTGGGTAATACAATTTTGAAGGGTTTTCATAGATTTGTAATATGTGTTATGTTATACTATACTCTCTATATATATATATATATATATAGAATTTTTTAACAAAAGAAAATAAAAGTAAAACGTGCTTGGGCCGGCCCGTTTCCTAAAAAAGCCCGACAAAGGAGTATGGGCCAGGAGGGAAAGGTAAAAATCGGGCCGTTTGTTTCAACTTTGTTGGTGGACCGGGCCGGGTTATTTCATAACGGCTATCTTGCGTCATTTGCGTGCCCCCTAAGCAGTTCTTCTTTAGTGTATAAAGAGGGCTAAAACCGGGTAATTTATCATTTCCATCGGAAATTCCCTCCCCCTCCCCTACGCAGATCTAGGGTTTCGTGCCATTTGTGGGGGAATTTATCATTTCCATCGAAAATTCCCTCCCCCTCCCCTACGCAGATCTAGGGTTTCGTGCCATTTGAGGTGAAATTGGAAGTGATGTTCGGGGTTCGTGCCATTTGTGAGGGGAAATTGGAAGTGGTGATGTTCAAGTTCGTGCCAGTTGATGAAGGCTTCTTGCGGGAATACATCGATAAGTTGATTCTCTCATGGAGATATCCCTGTATCTTCTATGCTTTTTATACCCAATCTTAAGTTTCTTAATATGCATTGCTTAAATTTTTGTTTTCCCTTGTTTTGCAGTGTATGTACCGGTGGTGATTGGGGAGTCGTTCCATGGGTTATAATGTCGTGAGGTATTAAGATCTTTATAATTCATCATTCAATCAACTGGTTTGGTGCCTGGGCAGTTTATTACTCTCTCAATATTCTTATGACCTGGAGTTCTTATGTTATGATAAACGTATTTTAAATTAAATAAATAATAAAATTTCCATCCTCAATTTTCTGAAAATAACTTAATCCCCCAAGAGGACTCTCTCTCTCTCTCTCTATATATATGTATGTATGTGTGTGTGTATGTGTGTGTGTATCTATGTGTGTATGTGTGTATGTGTGTGTGTATGTGTATGTGTGTGTGTATGTGTGTGTGTGTGTGTATGTGTGTGTGTGTGTGTGTGTGTGTGTGTGTGTATGTGTGTGTGTGTGTGTGTGTGTGTGTGTGTGTGTGTGTGTGTGTGTGTGTGTGTGTGTGTGTATGTGTGTGTGTGTATGTGTGTGTGTGTGTGTGTGTATGTGTGTGTGTATGTATGTAAATGATAACAAGAAAACTGGAGACGGATCAAGTCAAGACATTAGTTTGAAATTTTATTCAGTATAAGTATAGGATAACCATGTTTCACATGCAGTTTGAGTGTTTGATTAGCTCAAATCAGATTTAAATCAAGGTCCATATCGAAACCTCTTGATGAAATAGTTCCTACAGGACTTAGAGAACGACTATGTCTTCCAATCTGAGCTTTTCATTTTGACAATAAGATCTAGCATGAAGGATAATGTTAGCTGTCAATGTTCATATATTGTTCACGAGGTTGAGATGAAGGGATCATACACCAGATTCAATGGCTCTCTAATCAGCGGATGTCATAATCTCAACTCCTGAGAAGTGGGATGGTATTAGTCGTATTTGGCATAGCCGAAGCTATATCACAAAGGTATTTTCCTGGCTGTTCCTTCTTTATGCCTAAATGTCATAGATACAGTTAAATCCCCCTCCCCCTCCTCTCCTATTCTTACGAGCTTCGGTCAACTTTCATATTATCATTTAATTATGCTCTAAAAGATTTGAAAATGACTAGTAAGTTTTTAATAGTTAATATTTATTATTGTTATTTTTTGTTAGTTTGGGCTTATAATTTTGGAATAGATTCACTTGGTGTTGATCGTGTACCTATTTTGGAGGTACTTCTTTAGTATTTACTCACTGCAAATATAATTTAAAATATGCTCGTTCTATTACCTTAGAATCTGTGACTTGAAGCGGATCTAGAAGACGATACGCCTTTGTATGTAGTTGCTAAAACATGTATCCTATTATATTAGTTCTGAATCAAAATGTAAATTCACATGTATCATTTTATCAGAGTCACCCCCTAGGGCAAGTACTTTTTCTGTCAGTTGCATCTCTATGTTTGCATGTGCATTTCCTTTAACGATATCCTGAAACCCTGACATTTTGTTTTGATCATTCGACTCCTTTTCATAAATCAACGTGCATCATGTGAGGATTGAACACCCGCCTCTCTGTCATAAGAGGTGGGCAACATAACTTGCTTACGAGTTGAGCGGTGATTGGTTAAGATATTATGAAATTATGAAAGTTTTTTTTTTATTATTGCAAATGATAAAGTGAGATTCAGAATGGCTAATTTTCATTCAATGCATTCCCAAGTCATCTTTTTGTTCAGAAAAGAAAATCAAATGGAGGCGATCATCATTATCATGATATCATCAAATTGTTTATGACTTTATGCAATCTTTGTTTGTTAGCTTAGCAACTACTAGTTCCAATGCTTCCTTGTTTTTTTTTTCATAAGTCATTTCCTTGTTGATTGATCAGGTTATTTTAAGCGCACCGTCATCTCCTCCAAGGTTGACTGTTTATGCTGGCATCTTGTTGTTGAAACTCGCGTTCTCAAAGACTAGAATGTAGTTCCAAAAAATACTCTGGTTCTTTTTTTATTATTATTATTTTTTATTAGTGTGTGTGTGAATGAAATAGTTAGCATTCTTGTTCTGTGATATTACAGGGAAATTGAGTACAACGATATAAGGTTTATAAAGTGGCTGTCGGAAGGATCGACACCCTCAATTCCATCCGTGCTAAGGTAAGTCCTCACTCCTCACGCGATCCTCTTTTTTTCGTGACTTTCTCTTAAGAATTATTTATTCATATCCTAATGTATGCATGCAATACTATACTATACTTCTCAATCCCAGAAAATGTCAGCGCCGGTGAAATAGCTAGCATTCTTGTTCGGTGATGATTATGGAATGCTGGCAGCGGCGGTGAAGCGTAAAAGTTTCCTCATCACCGGTGCTTTAAGGTGTGTTATCATTAATCTACTCGATTGGTATTCTCGTAATGTACCATTACAGTTTTTCCTTTTTTAGATTTGGCTTAGTAGATCATTAAATTGCTATTTAGGTCTTGGGAGCAGCGAAAGCAATGTTTTTGATGCATTTGAAGCTAACTATGCGGATGGAAACAGGAAACGTTTGGGACTGAAGTATGACTCTTATTTGGAACTGAGGTAGTATGTTTGAAAAAATTGAACGTAACTATGTAGATACCTTACTTGTTTATAGATCTTGAATGCTATATAGAGCTCTTTTGACTTCTGTTAATGTCCGACACACACACTCACACATTGGAGGCACACAACTATTTCTGGGGGTAGTCATTCAACTCATCGCTTGCTCGATGTGTAAAGATCCGTTTTGGCTCCGCTGATGAGGTTTGCAACTTTAAAATACTATGTCATTGAAATTTCGGAAAATTTATCCATCTTCATGCACGCCCACCTATTCGTTATGCTTTTATACTGTCTTATTTAGTGGGCTTGATTGTGTCAGCTTATTGCACCCTCGTTAGTATTTGTTTGAACATTAAGCAGCATTGCATGTCTTAGCATATGAAATCTGTATTTTCTGACTTTGAAATGTATTTGAGTGTTTTATTTCTGTTTTGTTCGTCTAAGTTTGCGTAACAACTTGAAATTTGCCTATATTCCCATTCACGAATTGGCGGGCTTTCGTGCACAATCTATTAACATTTTATTTGCCTTTTGGTATATATGCTTCATAATATTCTAGATAAAAAGTTGTTGGTCTCTTCGGGCTATTGTTATTGATTTGAATGTCTCATCAAGTCTTGTGAACGTGTAAAAATTAGAGTATTCTAGTATATTTGTTCTAAATCAAAATGCAAATTCGCACGTATCATTTTATCAGTCACCCCTAAGGACAAGTGCTTTTTCTGTCAGTTGCATCTCTTTGTTTGCATGTGCATATCCTTTAACGATATCTTGAAACTATGACATTTCGTTTTGATCATCCAAATTCTTCTTTCCAAGAATCAATGTGCATCGTGTGAGGATTGAACACTCGGCCACTCCGTCATAAGAGGTGGACAAAGATAACCGCTTACGAGCCGAGCGGTGATTCGTTACGATATTCTCGTAATTACGAAAGTTTTATTATTTATTGCAAATGACAAAGTGACATTCAGTATGGATAACTTTTGTTCAATGCATTCCTAAGTCATCCTTTCGGTCCAACAAAAGAAAAACAAATGGAGGCAATTATCATTATCATCAAATTGTTTACCCAATCTTGGTTAATTAGCTTAGTAACTTTTTTCCATAGGTAATTCTTCGTTTGGTGGGGTCATGCGCAATAATCAATGCCTGGTTGCACAGCTGCTATGTCACCTTTTTTGCAAAGAGGTTCTATCCAGCCACCACCAAAACTTTCACATAAGCACCAACAACTCTGGGAAAGCTCTAGTAAGATATTTCATACTCTATAGTAATACATTTTAAAAAAATGATATTAATAATTGAAGATTGACCTTGACAGTTTTCATGACTTTTATAACCTATTGATGCAGTCAGCAGAGAAGGTTCATCTTTGGAATGTTGTAGGTCAATTTGAATGTCGCGCTCTCCATCTCATATCCATATTGGAAGTGTTTCTATTACTGGCTAACCCAAGTGAGTATAAAACAAATATTCCCTACTTTTAGTTTTCTTATCAACATACAAGAAGATTCATTTTTTGTGAGACTAAACCATTGATCTCGCAGTGAGCTAGAGTGATTTAAATGTTTTACACCAATATTTACTTTCAAAGAATAAGGCGTCTCTGCTTATAATGCATGCCGAACCTGTTGTAGGTATTGCTTCACTTTCCTGTATGAGCATTTGCCAAACCTTGTTTATAATGTATTCTGCTTATAATGCAAAGCCTTATAAAGAATGCGGCTCAAAGACTCAAGCAGTGGTTAACCATTTCTACTTTGCATCAATAGTCATACTGTGTGTGTGTATATATACGTATATATCATAAGAAATGATTAGTTGCGAGGTGGATTTTCTCGCAGGTTTTGGCTCGTTGCAAACTCACTCCCTACATTGAAAGATCAAAGATGTAACTGCAAGGGAGCTTCCTGAAACCGTGGCTGAGGCTGCCAAGGTCTGTTCAACTAACCATGTCAGATTTCGTCTCAATTTTTGCAAAATCCTCATACATTTTTGTGACCTTTCCTTGTTTAATAATTTTTTTAATAAAGTTCTGTTAGAAACTTGATGTGTTTTATGATGGAGATAGATCATTTCTTCTGGACCTAATGAAACAAAAATTTAGGTTGGCCATGGTGTGACAATGAGGTTTTTCCTCGAGTAGAGTATGAGTTTGAACCTCATATGTATCTCTCTGGTGTGTGTACGGTAGATCTTCCTAGACAATTTTGTGAAGCTTGTGCATTGAGCTGCCCGATCTTTTCTATATCTATGTGTAGTCTTTGTGAAGGTCTGAACATCATAAATAGTAATCACCGTTATTTCCTTTTCTTGAAGCGAATAAACTTGCAAGTATCAGATTTGTTTGATACTATTCTTATGATCAATCTATTCAGCAATTTCCTTTCCTGGCCTTCTCTATGCAGAGTGTTGAGCAATCAAGAAAAGGACGCATCATATGAAAATTGGAGCAGAAGAATTGTACTTATATTCAAGTACTGATATCAGGGTGATTTGTTTGAACCGTTTTGGCTTGGCTAATGAGTTTGCAATTTTTTTAATACTATGCCATTGACTGTGGGGCTCCTGAATTTCATAACATATATGTCACTTAACGTTAGACATATTTACTTTTGAGTTTGCATATGTATGTTTCAATATTCTTATGACCTGGAGTTCTTATGCTATGATAAGCGTATTTTAAATTAAAAATAAATAATAAAATTTGCATAATTTTCTGAAAATGACTTAATCCCCCCAAGTCTGAGCTTTTCATTTTGACAATAAGATCTAGCATGAAGAATAATGTTAGCTGTCAATGTTCATATATTGTACATGAGGTTGAGATGAAGGGATCATACACCAGATTCAATGGCTCTCTAATCAGCAGATGTCATAATCTCAACTCCTGAGAAGTGGGATGGTATTAGTCGTATTTGGCATAGCCGAAGCTATATCACAAAGGTATTTTCCTGGCTGTTCCTTCTTTATGCTGGAAATGTTGCAGTTACAGTTAAATCCCCCTCCCCCTCTCCTATTCTTACGAGCTTCGGTCAACTTTCATATTATCATTTAATTATGCTCTAAAAGGCTTGAAAATGACTTGTAATTTTTTAATAGTTAATATTTATTATTGTTACTTTTTTGTTAGTCTGGGCTTATAATTTTGGAAAAGATTCACTTACTTGGTGTTGATCGTGGACCTATTTGGAGGTACTTGTTTAGTATTTACTCTCACTGCAAATATAATTTAAAATAACACAAACTTAAAGTCTAAGTGAACAAATCCTTTTATGGGGAAATGCCTGGTAGTTAATCAAATAGATGTGAGGCATGTCCTTCCACCGAGTTTTCCATGACTCTCTTTAATTTTTGTTGGACTCCCAGTTAACTCTTTACGTTTTTTCCTACCATCTTAACTTGTTTTTGTAACTCATCCATTAAAAGGATAGGGACATTATGCTAGTTCTTTTACCTTAGAATCTGTAACTTGAAGCGGGACTGGAAGACAATACGCCTTTGTATGTAGTTGCTAAAATATGTACTCCCTCCGTCCCGCTACAAATTGCACACTTTCCTCATTGGGCGTCCCATTACAAATTGCACACTTCCTAAAATGGCAAATAATCTTTACTATTCCCTCCACTCATTCTCTCTCCTACATTATTTTAATACTCACAACACCATTATAATTTACTATTCCCTCCACTCATTCTCTCTCCTATTTTACTTTTACACTCACAACATTTATATCATTATTTTTTTCCTTAATCCACGCGTAAACAGTAATTGTGCGATTTCAAGCGGGACGGAGGGAGTATCCTATTATATTTGTTCTGAATCAAAATGTAAATTCACATGTATCATTTTATCAGAGTCACCCCCGAGAACAAGTGCTTTTTCTGTCAGTTGCATCTCTATGTTTGCATGTGCATTTCCGTTAACGATATCTTGAAACCATGACATTTTGTTTTGATCATCCAACTACTTTTCATAAATCAACGTGCATCATGTGAGGATTGAACACCCTGCCTCTCCGTCATAAGAGGTGGGCAGCATAACTGGCTTACGAGTTTAGCGGTGATTGGTTAATATATTATGTAAGTTTTTTTTTAACAGTTGCAAACAATAAAAAGTGAGATTCGGTATGGCTAAATTTTATTCAATGCATTCCCAACTCATCTTTTCGGTTCAGCAAAAGAAAATCAAATGGAGGCAATCATCATTACCATGATATCATCAAATTGTTTATGCAATCTTTGGTAGCTTAGCAACTACTAGTTCCAATGATTCCTTGTTTTTTTCATAGGTCATTTCCTTGTTGATTGATCAGGTTACTTTGAGCACACCGTCATCTCCTCTAAGGTTGACTGTTTATGCTGGCGTCTTGGTGTTGAAACTCGTGTTCTCGGAGAAATGTAGTTCCAAAAATTACTCTGGTTCTATTTTTTTTTTTTTTATGTGTGAATGAAATAGCTAGCATTTTTGTTCTGTGATATTACAGGTAAATTGAGTACAACGGCACAAGGTTTAAAAAGTGGCTGTCGGAAGGATGGACACCCTCAATTCCATTTGTGCTAAGGTAAGTCCTCACTCCTCACGCGATCCTCTTTTCGTGAATTTTTCTTAAGAATTATTTATTCATATCCTAATGTATGCATGCAATGCAATACCATACCTCTCAATCCCAGAAAATTGTCGGCGCGGTGAAATAGCTAGCATTCTTGTTCTGATGATTATGGAATGCCGGGCAAGGCTTGGGTGAAGCGCAAAGGTCTCCTCATCACCGGTGCTTTATGGCCGTGCTATCGGTAAAACTATGTATGACGCTCTATCGAACAAGTCAAGTTCAACAACTTTTTTCTCAGAATAGCTCAAATGCTCCTGAGGTTCATTTAAAAGCCCTTTTTTTTTTTCCCAAACATATGTTTACTGTTAAAGATTGTTTTTGTAGGTTCTTTGATTTTGGTTGTTGGTGGTCCTGGTGTTGGAAAAAGTACATCAGTGTTACTGGTACTGGTATTTATAGTTTCGTGGATATGTTGATGTGAATTTTATCCTGGGGGATTGTATAAACTTTTACCCGATTTTCATGAGACTCTTCATTAATCTACTCAATTGGTATTCTCGTAACAGCTCATTGCAGTTTTTCCTTTTTTGAAATTTGGCTTATTCAATTTCTATTTAGGTCTTGGGAGCGGCGAAAGCAATGTTTTTGATGCATTTGAAGGTAACTATGCACAGATGGAAACATTTGGGACTGAAGTATGACTCTTATTTGGAACTGAGGTAGTATGTTGGAAACATTTGAATGTAACTATGTAGATACTTTACTTGCTTATAGATCTTGAATGCTATATAGAGCTCTTTTGACTTCTGTTAATCTCCGACACAAGCACTCATGGAATTTTCCTTTAAGTCACTGTGAGTCTGTGACAGAGTAATGTGTCTCTGCTTATAATGCATCCAAAATTTGTGGTAGGTACTCTGTTGGAGCACAGAGATGTACTTATCTTCCGCTCTTGTTCTCATGGATCTTTATTCTCACTCCAGTCATACACACTCACACATTGGAGGCACACAACTATTTATGGGGAAAGTCATTCAGCTCATCGGTTGCCCGACGTGTAAAGATCCGTTGTGGCTTGGCTGATCAGGTTTGCAATTTTATTAATACTATGTCATTGATATTTCGGAAAATTTATCCATCTTCATACACACCCACCTATTCGTTATGCTTTTATACTGTCTTGTTTAGTGGGCTTTATTCATGGACAGATTCCCACAACGTCAACTGTGGGGCTCCTAAATTTCATAACATATATGTCACAGAACATTAGACCCCAATGTTTACTTTTGAGTTTGCAAATGTATGAGTCAAAGAGCTAGTTGGATGTTGCCTCATTTTGAGTTTTAGGAGTACTACCTAATTATTTACCAAGTTATTGTAACTTATCTAGAACTAGATGCTATTCAGTAGTCAGTGACTATAGCATAGCAAGACTGTATAGAGTCATGCCAGCACGAGTTAAATAAAATTTACAGAATCTGCATCTTCTTGACATATAACTGATTTATTGCTCATGCTTTTAGCGGTAAAAAGGACGTCCATTTCTAAATATAAGGTGCCAAAATGATGTACTTTCAAACTCAACTAGAGCTCTGATATAAGGTGCTAAAATGATGTACTTTGTTTGTTGTTAATTTTTTTGACCTTCCGGTACTTCCTAATAAACTCTTTTTGTGTTTTTCCAACTATCTTATCTGGACCATGGAACTCATCTATCTATCTATCAAAAGTATACAGACATTACACTAGTTCTATTGCCTTCACAGTCTCGTTCAGTAATTTGATGATATTACCTTAGAATCTCTAACTTGGATCGGATCTGAAGACCATACGCCTTTATATGTAGATGCTAAAACATGTACCCCTGTATATTTTTTTCTGAAATAAAATGCAAATTGACATGTATATCCCCAAGGTCACGTGTTTCTTCTGTTAGTTGCATCTCTTTGTTTGCATGTGCATTTCCTTGACCACCATTAGCTATTTCACAGAGGTTACCCCACATTTGGTATATGCAAATTAAATGGTGGATGGCGCTTAAATGTGTGTACCTGATAGGAATGGATGTGGCAGGACTGCTATTGTGTGCAAAAGAGAAGGGGTAGGGGCTCAGAGAAATTTATATGCCAAAGAGTTTGTTTGTACAATCCTTGTTGTATTTTAAATTACATAAAAAACTGTAATCCAGCAGTCATACTTCCAGTCTTCGAAGGAGGCCTACTTGTGGATGCAATGATCAACATTCAAGATGGTTCCTCTAATGGTTGTTGTTGCTGCTAGAGATGCTGATTTGGTATGGTGCTATCTTTCTTCTTTATGTTTATTTGTTTTTTGAGTCCCGCGTTTCACAAGATTGTCAGTATTGGAGACTTGGAGTATGCTATTTCTGGCATATATCTGGGTAAGAATCTTTCTCCTTGCAGTTTCTTTCTAAAATTTCTTGTACTCTTACTTACATCTTCTAGTTGTGGCGGATCTAGACCCCTCTGAAATTTTCTTTTCGGGTGGTTAAATATAGTAAATTCAAAAATTGTGAAGGGTCAATTTGTAAAAATTACAAAAGTCGGGGGGGGGGAGTGAACCTTTTTCCATTCGTATGGATAGATCCGCCCCTGCCTTCTAGGTACCACAAACGGAGAAGAGGGTGAATGTCTGGCAAAATTGGGGGTGCAAAAACGTGTGGTTCTCAAATCAAATCTGTTTTGAAATCTGTCGTCATGATTTTGATTTATTTTATTTTTAAGTTTATTACTACTTTTTTTTTGCTTCTCCAAAATTTCTTCCAAATGTTTCTTTTTTTTTTTTTTAAAAAAAATCCTCTTATCTTTCGATTTTTAGTATTAGTATTATTAATATTATTATTATATTTAAATAAACTTTCTTTATTTTTATCTTAAAACTAGTTACTGTTCAAAACTGATTCAAGTTAACACCCAAAAAAATTGGACTAACTTCCGGGATGGAGAGAATATGTATTTAAAATATTAAAATATTTGATAAATTTTTGTGCCATTTGATGCAATTATAATCATATTATTTAGTGTGAAAAAATTGAATATAAATTTTAATGCAATCATATCGTGCTATAATATATTTTTACATTTACATTTTTAGAGCTATTGCCCATGGTCTGGTCCACAAATATGCGATCAAGCCCAGAACTAACCCTTACAGCTGGCTTAGCGTGGGATCAACGCCTACACCCAACACTATATAATCATTTTCCCTTGTTGTCCTGTTGTTTTTTAGTGTCAGTGTTAATGTTAAATAGTGTAAACATTTTAGTGTTATGAAGTGTCATATGTAATGATAAAAAGTGTCAGTTTTAGTTATAAAAAGTGATATATATGTTAATAAATTTTGATTATTTACAAAAATATCATCGTGTGTTTTTTAAAGAGTGCAATTTAATTGCAAAAATGTCACCATGCATTTTAAATGAAGTTTCAGCTAATTACGAAAATGTCAACGTACATTTTTAAAAACTAGTTTCTCTAATATAGTTTTTTTTTTTTTTTAGTTTAGTGCAAAATCAACCTTATCTAAGGACTTAAATCTTGCACTATTATGGAAATGGGATAATTGCGTCAAAGCCAGTTTTAATTCACAACTATCATTTTTTTAAAAAAATATACTCCATTCGTTTAATAATGAATGATCAAAATTTTCAGTGAACATTTTTTTTTAATGATTTTGTATGAATAATAAATCATCGAAACCAAACCGAAACTAGACAATGGAACCTAAACCATAATGTATTCGTTTGGTTTAGGTTCTAAATTTTAAAGAATCAAAGTATTGGTTTGGTCCTAGTTTAATATTTTGTTTTTCACAAAAAATAAACCAGATCAGAATATTATGAACACCCCTAACTTTCTAACTCACTTTTCATATAATAGTTACAATACAAGTTTTATCAACACTTTTCCTTAGTTTGTTGTTTTTAACCCAAAGTGTATAATTTCAAACAAGATTTAGGAAGTATATATTATTCTCTCAATTAATTATTTAACTTTATTACTCTCTTCGTCTCAAAATGAATGTCGGAGAAAAAAGTTTACAATTTTCTCTTGATCGAGAGCCAATCAATTTTTTCTTAAACATTTATTTTGGGATAAAGAATTACATATAATATAATAATATAATTTAATTTAATTTAATTTTGGGATAAAGAAGTACATATAATATAATAATATAATATAATTTAATTTAATTTTGGGCACACATATTAAGGTAAAGTAAGATAGAGAGAAAAAGTGAAAGAAAATGTTGTGAGTATGAATAAAATATATTTTAAGATTTTAATTTTTGATGCAAAATTTAAAGTAGGATTGTTGAAAATCGATTAAACCCACAAATTATTGGTTTAGTAGTTGGGCTATTCTGAGATCCAATATAGACCGTATTATTGAATATTGAGCCCATATATCAAATGGGCCGCGGGCCGCTTGGACCCATCAAATAAGGAAACCAATTTTGGCTTACAAACAACGCCGTCTTAACGGTCATAATCGTTCTGACAATATAAACCCTCCTCCCTCGTTCGCTTGCTTTCCTCTCACGCACACGCACACACAGAGCCCACTCCTCCGCTCCGCTCCGCCTTCCTCAACTCATGTTCCGATCATTTCCCCTCAATCTTTTTTCTCTCTCTCTAGATTCTCACACTGAAATAATCGCTCCTGGTCCGAAAGCTCCGTCGTATCGTTTTCTAAAAAATGGGGTTACTTCCCAAGATATTCAGGACTTTGTCTCAGATATCTCTTCCGAATTCCGATAAACCAAGAATATGTAAGACAATTCTTATTTTTCGTTTTTGACTACTCATTTGAATTAGGGTTTATTTTGATTTGATGAAATTACTTTGCTTTAGGGTTTATTTTTGTTTTATGGAATTAGAAGGTGAATTTCTCTAAATATATTTGACTCAACACCTTGAACATGTTATGATTTATTTTTTCTTCAATTAATTCATTTGTTCACTAGTTTGAATTCAATTTTTTTTTTTTTTTTTGATAGTTTCTTTAATTTACATGTACTGGTCAAAATAGACCTCGTCAATTGGGACCATGGAGTACTTTGATTTGAGACCCCAAAATCTCAAGCAAGCATATCGCTTCACTAATCACTTCACTAAGGAACATAACAACCCGAAAATATACTGCCAATACAAAAGGGCCCTCGAGAATCATCATCTACAAGAAATATCTTCAACCGCTTAGGAATTACTGAAAGCAACTCAAATTATACTGCTTGTGTCCTTTTGATGCTGATGTCTAGCTGCCTTTCCTTTTATTTGTCAGGATGTGTTGGTTAGGAATCCATATATTTAGTTTGAATTCACTTTAGTGGTTCTGGTATTCTAGTTAATAAAGAAAGAAAAGATATTCAAGACTTATGTCATTCTCCTTTATTTCGTTAGGGTCACTGATGAATGACATTGATACCTTTTGCCAATGAATCAAGAAGGATCAGGTACCAGAAACAGAAAATTGAAGAGCAAAAAAAGGAAGCTGATGGCAGTATTCGTAGATCGTAATTAAAACATTTCTTCTTCCTTCGTTAATCTATTTTCCACATCATTTTGCACCAGTTCTTATCCTGTCTTTTTCTCCCTTGAATTTATCTTCTTTGATCCCAACGCTTCTTACATCTGTTTTGGTGTAACAATCTATTTTAGGGGCTTCTAGTTCTCTTGCTGTAAATTCTTCTTGGAACAATCCTTCAGGGAACTGACATGTGGGTTATAAATTGGTATATGAGCTTTTTACAGACACTTTAACCTACGTTTAAAGGTGCACTTTATCTTGTTGCAGACATTAAGTGATTTTTCGTAGTTATATTGTTGTTCATTTGTGTGAACACCTTGTGCAGAAGGAAAGAAAGAAAAGGTGGAATGAAAAGAACCAGAAAGAAATAGCTGAAACTGTGAAGCAGCTAGCTGAGTTTGATAAGGTGTCCAATTTGGTGCTCCTTGTCATTGAACTGGTGGGACTGTGGCTCTTGTCCCTATGTGGACTCTGCAATGGCGCATGCTTATGAATGGAACATCAATGTCTTCTCCATGTGCTTGCGGGAATTGCTTTGCTCATCAGCGCAATGAAGGTTATTGAATTATGCTTTTCCTTCTGTTTCCCCTCCTAAAACCATATCTTGACTCTCTTTTCTTGTATGACAGTCACCGGTGACTTATCTTGTAGGCCGAGGGAATCACTGTGAGCCCATACAATGTAAGAAAGGTTCTTGAGAATACCTGTATTCCAATTGATTGTTTGCCTAAAAGATATGTTGTCTGCTGGAGAAGGCCTTATTCAAGCTGACTAGTCAGTTATCTTAATTAGCGTTTCTTCATTAAGCACTAGAAATATTGGTATGGTTATGTTTGATTTAACATTTTCATTGTAAACTTTTGTCCACTATTGAAGTGTATAATTCGAGCTAGCAATAGTATGCCGTTGATGCTATTTATGTACATCTACTAGTAAAATCCCGTGTCCGAGGACACGTGGTATTTTTTTAATTAAAAGTGAGGGCAAAATGGGAAAGGGACAACTTAGTGAGGTGAAGGTAAAATGGAATTTTTTTTTTGACACTATTCATACAACTATTCATCCCACCTCCCTCATGTATACTATAGATTAGTAGGAATGTTTAAAACCTGTTTTTTTAATTCTTCTTCTAAAAAAATGGACATTTTTTTTTAAAAACATGAACTCCTTTTTATTTTGAAAAAAAAATGGGCTCTCTTATAGTTTGAGGGAGTTCTAACTTTGACTTTCATTTTATTCTTTCGTTTAGAAAGGAAAAGGTTGGACATGATATTATAGAAAATTATAAAAGAGTTTTTTCCATACACCTTTGTCTTAACATTAATTTCTATAAAGTGAGGATGTTGAGGGTCTGTCATGTCATTAGTCGTATTGAGGATCTGCTATTAACTATTAGGTGATATACAAAATGAAAAAATCAAAACAAAACCAAATCAACCAAATTTTAATATTTTAATTAAGCTCGTGTCCGAGGATACGCTTTTTTTTTTTTTTTTAATTTAATTTTTTTTTTTTAAGGCGAAATGGGAAAAGGACAACTTAGTGAGGGTAAAATGGGAAATTCGACAATTGATCGTTCGTTCAACTATATAGCGACATCCCTCATTTATACTATAGATAGAGAATTGTAAGTAAACGTGCTTGGCGGCCCGTTTCCTAAAAAAGCCCGACAAAGGGATATGGGCCAGGGAAAGGTAAAAATCGGGCCGTTTGTTTCAACTTTGTTGGTGGGCCGGGCCGGGTTATTTCATAACGGCTATCTTGCGTCATTTGCGTGCCCCCCAAGCAGTTCCTTCCTGCCCTCATCTATAAATACCCCCGCCAATCCCAATTTCCTACCCAATCCCAATTTCCTAACATTACGGTGATTTCGACGCTCCGATCATCGACGATCATTGGGGGTAAAGAAGATTGTTGATTCGTGTCGATTGATGAGATGATGCGTAACCCTAATAACAGGTATGATTCTATTAAATCTAATTCCAGTTGTTGATGATACCTAACCCTAATAACAGGTATGATTCTATTAAATCTAATTCCAATTGTTGATGATACCTAACCCTCATAACCAAAATAATTCTAACTATAAAATTTAATTTAATAACTATTTTTTTCTGGCTAATTTGTGGATTGTGACTCGTTGTTATCTAGCTTTTCAAAGTGTGTTCCAATAGCAATCTTGAGCCTATGGTTTCGAGAGTTTTGGAATTGATTGGTTTGTTAGGGGTTTCTATATGATATTTTGTCATTCACATGCCTTTTCAATTAGTCTTTCCTATTTGTCCTGTACTCATTTTTCTTTATTCTATTTGCTGTTGCAGTGTTTGAAGAGCATCTTTATTGCTGTCTTTGTGATGTCTAACAGTGAACTCAGGTGTCTTTAATTACTTCCCTACTCCATTTCACTTTTTATGTCTAACACTGAACTTGTTTACTTTTTTTTTTTTACGACACTGATGTTACCCTAGATTCTGTCAGGCTTCTAATTGGTCAACTTGTGCTCTGGACCTCTGGTTGGGCTCTCGAGCAAAGCTGACTTTGTAGCTTCTTGGGAATTTGTAATTGACTATTGTACTTTGGATTATATAATATACAACCTTAGCAACTCATTTGTTCTTTTCTTTCTTTTATTGATGCGCGGTTTCCTTGTGTACGAAAAGCATCTGTTAGATGTTCTTGGTGATGTGTGATATGATAATAATTTTATATTATATAAGTTTTTTTTTTGTTCAGCAGTGCACATACCTTTGTTCCTAGAGTGGATGCTACTCCTGCCATGCTGCAATACAATGTTAGGAGCCTTGTGGGGTGCCTTGTTTATAGGCCTTTGCGCGACTGACTGCGTTTGTGGGTAATACAGTTTGAAGGGGTTTTATAAGTTTGTAATAGCTTATGGTGAAGTTTTTTTTTTTTTATTTATAATTTTCACATATATGCTATGTTTGCTGACTGTTCTTTGATGAAATTCTGGTGTGATTTTATATTAATTTTATTAAGAATTTCTTATATGGTGCAAACATCTCTTTGTCCACCTGTGCTCCGTTAAGTAGACATGGCGCATCAGAGGCATATTTCATTGTTTTTTTTTTGTTCGTATCCTCTCATTGCTGTCCCTTTGTTGTCAGCAAGTGTGGATTTTTCCAAGTATTTTCAGAGCATCCGTAACCTCAAACCCAATTTACACAGTAATAATCCTAACTAAATTTCAATATATTTTCTTATTATTTGTTTCACCTATAAGTACCAATTATCCTTTGAATATTTGATTATTTTCAGGCCAGTTTAACATTGGTTGAAAGTTGTTTTTCTGAACATGGTCGTATGTTGTCTTGGTTACTTATTTACCTTCTTTTTCCCAACAGCGATGTTACTTCTTGATTCTCTAATGTTTCTAGTTTGTCAACTTGTGGCCTGGTTGGGATCTCGAGCAAAGCTGACCTGGTGGCTGCATGTGAATTTGAAATTTTAGTATTCTTTTATTTTTATGCTTGTAATATAGATTATGTTTTATACTGCCTTTCCAACTCTCATTTGTTCTCATCATCCTCTTGTTTATGTGCAGTGGTTTCCATGTGTATTAAGATTTAGGGTAATTCATTGTTGCTGGGTTGTGCTTGTACCTTCTCTCCTTATAGTATTTGCTACTCCTGCCATGTTGCAATACAGAAGATTGATGTCTTCTGGGAGGGTGCCTTGTTGACAGTCTTTCTTGCCTGAGTGCTGCGTTTGTGGGTAATACAATTTTGAAGGGTTTTCATAGATTTGTAATAGCTTTTGATTAAGTTTTCCTGTGCTTTCTTTTCTGACTATTCTTTGAGTGTTTTTTGCTAGTGGTTTGGATTTTTAGCGTTAAAGAGCATCTTTGATCTCTAATCTTTCTCCTCTCATTCTGAGATGTATCTAAAATGACCTCAAATCATCTCGTCACTTTACCGTAGTGTTGGTAAGTGATACGCTGTCATTCACATGTTGCTTCTTTTCTTTTTTCCAGTTTTTCTTATATTCATTTTCGTCAGTTTCTGTGTTCATGCAGTTGCACATGGGTTTTGTCGGGTGCGAATAGCACCTTTATTGTGATATCCAACTCTCTTTCTGATGTCTAATAGTGAACTTAGGTTTATTTAACTACTTCGCTACTCCATTAAAAATCATTAATGTAGTATGATTGCTGTCTCATTTGGCTCCTTTCCTAGATTCTCTGGAGACTCTTTGCTCGCAGACCAGGTTCTGTTCTAACTGAGTCGTGGTAAGATGAAGTTCTCTGAGAGGCTTAGTGAAATAAAAAATGGTGTTATTTTATTCCTATCATATTATGAATCACTTGAGTGGAAAGTTGAAACATCTCCTTGTTCACCTGTGCTCTGCAGGTGATGTTAAATTGAGCTTGAAGTTAGGCTATCACGTTATAAGTGGGAGCTGGATGCATGGGATGGGGTGGCTTGTTAATACTTTTAAGTGCAGCTTCACAAGTGACTTTTGTTTCGGACTCCTCGAAGTTATGCAGACATGTCCCATTTTGGAGTTTTTTATTTCCATCTTCAGCTTTCATTCTTATATCCTCTATTTGTTGTTGTCTTGTTGTCAGCGAGCGTGTCTTTTTTATGCTATGAAAGCTTCGGTAATCTCTAACCCATGTCTCCTTGTAGTATTGGTTGCTCCAGTCATGTTGCAATACAGGAGTTAGATGTCTGACGGGTGCCTTAACTCATCATTGTCACTCAACTTTGGGTTGGTAAATGATTATTTGACTACTTGTCATTTTATTTAATTTGGCTTTTTGTTGCTTTTTTTCTAGAGACTATCTGACTTGTGGATTGGAATATGTTTGTTATCTAGCTTGTCAACCTATGGTCTAAATGCAATGTAGTCACTACAAGAAATATGTCTTTTAGAGACACTTTGCTTGGGACAGAAATTAACAATAGTCTCTGTTTATAAAAATTTGAGACAGCAATTCTATAATGCTCTCTCTTTTGAGACAGCAATTCTCTAATAGTCCCTAATTTGGGACAGCATTTTCTAATGGTCCCTGTTTTAACATGTAATATTTATGTCAGGGACGGTAATTGCCGTCTCTAAAATATTTGTGACACCCACTTATTGAGACCCCTATTTGTCCCTGTTTTATCCTAATTCAAACAGGGACGGTACTAGATCCTATTTTAGGCAACTTAATGAGACCCTTTCCCGTCTCAATAAATATGATTTTAGTAGTGAGTGCTATGTTTTCATGAGTTTGGGTATTGATTGGTCTGAAAAGGGGTGCTTTTTGTTGATACTTTGAAATTCACATGCTGTCTTTCGATGACTAACTTTGAACTTAGCTCTCTTTAGTTACTACGCTACTCTATTTCACTTTTGATTTGGTTAGCAATCATTTATGTAGTATTGGGTATGGCTGCACTCTTTGGGCTCCATTCTTTGTTTCTCTGGAGGCTATTTGCATGTGGACTAGGTTTCTTACAATCTGAATTGTGGCAAGATTAAAGTCTCTAGAGGCATAAAAAAGGGCAGCCCAGTGCACCAAATCATCCCCGAGTAGCGAGGGTTCGGACATAATGGAATAAAAAATGGTAACCTTATCATATATTTTGATCTTTCCAGTTTCCTATATTCTCATTTTCTCTTATTTGTGTTGATAGAGCACATTAATTTGTTGAGTATGAGGTGCATATAAAGTGATGAAGGGCTTATCTATGTTGCTTTCAGGGACCCTTGTTTTGATACTTGATGGTAGCCCATTTAACCTTGATGGTTTGCTATCATAAGGTTTCATTATATTTTTGTGTGTTTGGGTACTCAGATTCCTGTCACTTACGTGTGAAGCTTTACAAGTGACTTGTGCTTTGGACTCCATGAAGTTATGTATACATGTCGCATCAGTGAGATATTACATTTAGTATTTCTTTGTTTCCAATCATTTAGCAGCTTTCATACTCATACCCTCTCATTTATGTTATCTTGTTGTCAGCGAGCGTGGATTTTTGTCAGGTATGAAGAGTATCTGTAGCCTATTACCCAATTTACATAGCAACACTCCGGATGAGTTTGGAAGTAGCATGCTGGTATCTTTTGATCTTTCGTAGCGCACATGAATTTAACGTGTATGAGGAGCATTGAAAGCGATTATGGGATGGATTTCGGGTAGAATTTGAAATTCGGTTTTATAAAATCGTTCGTTCATTAGTATTCATACTTTTTTTCTTTCATGTGTTTACTAAGTTCTTTATCACTATTTATCAGTTGGTAAATTCTTTGTGTTGGAATTTTCTTCCAGGTTCTTCTTTCCCATTCTTCAAATGCCTGTAACATT
The DNA here is from genome assembly GCA_022495995.1 of Adenophora triphylla var. japonica. Taxonomy (NCBI): domain Eukaryota; kingdom Viridiplantae; phylum Streptophyta; class Magnoliopsida; order Asterales; family Campanulaceae; genus Adenophora; species Adenophora triphylla. Next base: position 608,532 of record JAFEMH010000679.1, read on the forward strand.
AAAGTTGATCTGCATTGCACCGTAAGATCTGAACTGTACAGTGGCATTAATTGCTCAGAGATGATATTTCTTATTTCCCTGAACCAGGTTGGTGTGACGCAATCTCAAATTTTGGAAAGAGTTTTCTGAAAGATACCAGGTTTTAGTGTCTGGTTTGGGAACAAGTTTGTTCTTTATTTGATGTCTGACTTATGTGGTTCGGGATTATTATGATCTTTATTTCTTTTAATTTATGGTAGAAATTGAATTTGTGATATAGATGTGTTTTGGAGTGAGGGGATGCTCATTTTTAGGTGGCTGTTTTCTTCACAATGTGACCTATCTTGGAATGCCTGGGCTGATTTTGATGCAACTGATGGTGGCATGTTGGTTGTTGTCGCTACTTCATCATGCTAGTTTCACTTCGTTGTACTTAAGTCCCTCCCCCGCCCTATTATCATTCGCGTTTTATTACAGTGCGCATTGTTCTTTTCCGGTTTGAAGAGCACCTCCACTGTGATATCCTGCTGTCTTTCAGTTCTTATTTGGTTCACAATCATTTCTGTAGCTATGTCTACAGTCTCTTTGTCTCCTTTTGTCTACAGTCCTTAACTCATCCCCCTTTAACTGGCCAATGGTAAGCGATTATTTATCTGCTTGTTTTATTTTATTTTTTTCTGGCTTTTTGTTTCTTCTTTTGGAATGGGTAGCTAACTTGTGGATTGTGGCGCTTTGTTATCTAGCTTTTCAAAATGTGGTCTAACGACAATCTTAAGCTATGGTCTCCGAGAGTTTGGGAATTAATTGGTCTGTAACGGGTTTCTATCTGAAACTTTGTCATTCACATGTTGTTTCAATGAGTCTTCCAATTTCTGTTGTACTCATTATTTGTTATTCTATTTGTTGTTGCAGTGTGCAAGGTTCTCGGTGGGATTGAAGAGCACTTTGTCCTTATGTGCTCTTCAGGGAGAAATTTCATTTAGTTCTTTCTTGTTTCAATCTTTAGCTTTCATACTCAAATCCTCTCGTTTCTGTTGTTTTGTTGTTAGCGAGTGTGGATTTATTAAAGTGTGATATGATAAACATCTTATTTTTTGTAAGATTTTTTGCTGACAAGTGATCGTAACTTTAACTTTTTCCTTGTGTGTGCTACTCCTGCCATGTTGCAATACAAAGGTAGGATCCTTATGGGGTGCCTTGCTGATATGATTTTGCGGGACTGACTGCGCTTGTGGGAAATATGGTGTGAAGGGTTTCCATAAAATAGCTTATGATTAATTTCTTTTATTATTATGTTTACAATTTCCACATCTGTGCTATGTTTGCTTGCTGTTCTTTGATGTTCTTTATGTTGCTAGTGGTGTGTTTTAAGTATAAAAGAGCATCTTTATCTCTACTCTTTTCCCTCTTTTTTGAGCGGCGTCTAAATTGGCCTCAAATCTTCCCCTTTAACTTCGGGTTTCGGGGTTGGTTAGTGATTATTTGTCTGATTGTCGCTTTTTTTCCTGGCTCCCTAGAGATTCAGTGAAATTATAAATGCCGTGATTTTATGTTTATGATATTTAAGAATTGCTTATTTAGTACAAACATCTCTTTGTCCACCTGTGCTCTGCAAGTCTGCTTGAAGTTAGCCCGTCACGGTATATGTTGGTGTTGGATGTGTATGACGGGGAGGGGTGTCTTGTTGATAGTTAAAACTGCAGCTTCACGAGTGGTTTTTGCTTCGGACTCCATTAAGTTAAGTAGACATGGCGCATCTGGGGCAGATTTCATTTAGTTGTATCACCAACAAGCATTTGTACCAAATTTGTCCTCTAAATATTTGTTTATTTTCAAGCCAGTTTAACATTGGTTAGATATGTTTGTTTAATCATGGTCGTATTTTTCTTGGTTAATTATTTATCTTCTTTTTACCAACAGTGATCTTCTTGATTCTGTCATGTTTCTAGTTTGTCAACTTGCTCTTTGGTAGGGATCTCAAGCAAAGCTGATAGTGGCTGTATGTGAAATTGAAATTGACTGCCTGAGACTATTTTTTTATGCTTGTATTTTAGATTATGTTATATACAGCCTTTGCAAATCTCATTTATTCTCATTTTCCTCTTCTAGATGCGCAGTGGTTTTTTGTGTATGAAGAGCATCTGTAAGATATTCTCGGTGACGTCCGATATGGTAGTCATCTTATGTTATGTAAGTTCTGTTGTTGGGTTGTGCTTGTACCTTCTCTCTGATGTTGCTAGGACCTTCCTCAACAGCAACTTCACCGTTGTAGTCCGACTTTGGTATCTCCGGCTCCTTCTTCTCCGACTGGTCTGCACACAATCAAACGTCAACTAAGCCGGGGGCGGCTCCGGCGAAAGCCCCTCCGGCGTGAGGATAAGAATTGGCTTGTTAAGAGGAAAATCAACAAAATTTGAGAGTGTTTGTGGTTGTGTGTGTATGAATCAACGTACCTTGACAACGAAGCCTGCATATCTTATTTATACCTCTCATCCTCGTGCCTTGCACATGACATCCTCACATTTCATGCCTACTGCCACGTGTCGCCATATCATTGGTCCTTTCATAAAGTAAACCCTAATCACGTGATCATCAATCCCAATGCATAACCGTCTAATGGGTCCCACTTGGTAGATATTTATATGCCGCCTACGGTGAATAACATTAACAAGAATCCTTCTCTCGCCAGATAGAGTCACTTCTTGTCCTATCTCGCCTCATCATTATGTCTCGCCTTATTCAACTGTGTCGCTTTTAACGTCATGTCTCGCCATTATTCTTTATCGCCGGCTCACCTCATAATGTGTCGCTGTTTGACGTCTTGGTCTTCTCCCCTTCTGAATGATATTATTGGGATACTCCTGTCTCGCCTTCCTTCCTTGGGCCGCCTATATCCTTTTCTTCTTCTTGGATCGTATTCTGATTTGGGCCCACTTTGCCGCTTTCTTGTTAATAAACTTGGGCCAAGCCCAATCTTTATATTTGGTCAGCATCAGAAGCCCCTAAGTTTATGGCGAGATTCATTTATGGTCTCGCCAAAAACTTTATGTTCAAAAATTATTCAATTAGCGACATATGCAATTTTCTTCAAGAAGCTACCACTGGAAATCCCTGTCCATACACGTGTCCTTCTCTTGGTAACCCTTAACCTTTTAATGAGCCGTCATTTGGGAATCGTGCCCGGTTGTGAGGGAAAATTCAAAAACCTTCCCCAAACGTCACATCCATCATTTCCTTAACCCCTCTCTCATATAAATACCAAATCATAACCCCCATTCCTCTTTTAACAACACTTAAACCTTGCTTGAGCCCTTTCCTATTCCGGCGAACATCAATACTAATTCCGACCATTCTTCCTCATTTTTCACTGCCTAAATCCCTGATTTCTTGCCCACATTTGCTTCTTGACCTTGATTCCATTCTTATTTACGCCTTTTCAAAGTAATTTGGTGTAATATTTCTCAATTCCCAGAATCTGATCATCGTCTCCCAAGGCTCTGCTCATCTTCCCGGTGACCCTGCATCTTTTCCGACCAAGATCATCCTTTTCCTCAGGTAACTTTTCCTTAAACCCTTCGCATTCTTTATCCTTTACATTTTGGTCTCCCCCTTTTGAACGATTATTTAAAGTTGCATTTCCTTTCATTCCATAAAAATAATTTTTCCCAAACTGCCCTTCATGGCGAGATCTAAATACTGTGCCAAGGTAGTTAGATACGGTCATTTGTCGGGTTTCGGGCGGCTTTTATAGACGCTGCGAACTACTTGGGCGAGATTACCCAAGGCCGACCTAATTAGGTTTTTAGTTGAACAATTTGGGTGGATCCTTCTCGATTGACTCCCTTGAAATCCAAGGCCATTTTTTCCTTCCACTTTCACTCCTATGTCGCACATTTTCCCTTCTAGTAATCAATTGGTTCGATTTATCAAAGATAAGTATAAACTGTCTTTAAGCGACTCCTCTGAATCCCAATGTGTCGCTGATCCCTTTTCCAAACGTAGAACACATTATAAATCAATCCTTTCTTCTTCTTCTTCCAAAGTGATTCTGCGACATGGCCGGTCAAGCAACATCTTCGCATTTCTTTGCTACCAACAATCCCCCTACTGGGGTTCAAAATATCGCCCTTCAAGAAGGTACACTTTTTACCAATCCCGCTCATGCTGAGGCGGGATCTTCCCATGCAACAGATAAAGCCTCCCTAATTCCCAACCTTATAACTGATTGGCATAGGGAATATCACATAGATAGCTCCATCTATTGTATTTCTGAATATCAGGGAGACCTTTCCCTTGCCCACTTGCGAGAAATGCGGGAAGGCATTGTCATTTTCCCTTCTCAACTCAAGGCCGGCCTTAGGATCCCCTTTGATCCTTTCCTTTGTGAATTCTTGTATAAAGCCCAAGCCATGATCACCGAAATTCACCCAAATGCTATTAGAATAATAACTACCTTCATCACCATTTGTCGCTCTCTGCGAAAAGAACCCACCATTACCGCTATGCTTTCTCTGTTTACTGGATACAAGCAAACCAACCAACTTGCTGATGACATATTGGAAACTCGCCTTTCTCTCCAATACCATAGGGGTCCCAAAGTCCTTACTCCACTGCCCACCAAAATTCACGATTGGATGGACGACCCTCTCTACGTTGTTTCTCGCGTTGGATGGTCTCATCCTGCCGACCTTCATCCTATTAATACTCAAATTGACTCCAAAGATGCTTCTACCCTTGGCGACACTGCCCTTCTTGACGACATTCGCTCCTTGATTGCCTTACCTGAAAATTCTGCCCCTGACGCTCCCCAGCCTCTCATTTCTTGGAGAGGTATTCTGCGGAATAGGGAATTGCTAGATCAAGTCGGTTTGGCTGACAACTTACCCCGAGTCCAGCCCCGAGTTCCAATAAGCCATGTTTATTTCGATGGATGGGAGCGACATTCCGACAACAAGTATGCTCATGAATGTCAGTCTTGCAAAGGTTCTCGTCACTGTACTGCCATGAATACCGCTCTTTGTATGTCTCCCCTTTAATCTTATCTTTTCTTTCCTTCAATTATAACTTGAAATACCATAACCCTTAACTTCCTTCTATTTATTTTCAGATCACCGGGCCAAATCCATGGAAAGTCGTCAAGCTGCCAACTCAGAAACTGACAAGAGAAGGAAACAATTGGCCAATGCACGCGGCCTTGCTCTTGCTTCCCTCCCTGAAAATCTTACTTTGCCAATTTCCCGCGATGGTAAAGATGCTGAAGAGATCGCTTTGGAGAAAACTCAGAACACAACTAGGAAAAGAGCCGCACCAACCAATCAAGCGGCGCGAGCTAAACGACTGAAAAGAGTCGCTTCTGTAACAACCAGTGTCACTCCCGCTTCTCAGGTAAATATCCCGCCAAATCCTGTTACTGATTCCACTCCTCCTTCTACTGAAACTAATCTTCCGCCCACTTCTATTTCGCCAAATATTGAGACCACCATTTCCCAAGCTGTTATCCCGCCAATTGATGTCGCACCGACGACTGAAAATATTGAAACCCTTACCTCCAATCTTGCTCCACCAAATACTTCTTCTTTAGAAGTGAACATTTCAGAGCCCCCACAAATTGAAAATCTTCCTTCCCGCGAGACGGAGATCTGCGACTTAACGCTCACTTCCAGCTCCCCTTCAACTCCTCCTGGCCCTAGCCCTTCTTCCGCTCTTCCTGCTCCTAGCTGGCTACAGGAAAACTTTTCCAAGCCCCTTGATTTTGTTGGGCTTTATGAGCTTAGCAAGGAAATTGCCGAAGTCCCCCGCATAAAGGGGTTGATTGAGGAAACTAAAAGCACGGAAGAATATCTATCAAGGCTCGGCCTTAATCAGAGCTAGTGATCAAGTACAGGTTCATAATGTCTCCCAAATGGACTCTGCTCATGCCGCATGCCAGGCGGGTTATTATTTTTCATTGGTTAGTTCTTCTTTCCTTCCTTATTTTATTTTACCTTAATCTTATTCTCAACTTTCTCTTAACTTCTAATTGTTATCTTTTCCCAGCTTGGATCCTCTATCACCGGCATTAGCGAGGCAAACACTCGACTGGAAAATGAATCTGCTAGATTGAAACGCGACAAAGATACCCTTAAGGGTAGACTTACGAGACGGGATTCTTCCATCAAAAACTTGGAAAAGGAGCGGGACAAATTGAAGACTGACCTAACCACTTCTCACAATCAACTTGACCAAACCCTAACTAATCTCAATGCCGCCAATTCCAATCTCGCCACTGCCACTACTGAACTTGATTCTGCCAAAGAAAATGTCGCTAAACTGAGGAGTGAGAATGAAGCTTTAAAGGAAACTCATGCCGCTGAAACTCAAACTTTTCAAGATGAGATTGCTAGACTTAAAGAGGAACTAGCTGAGAAGACCGCGGAAGTTGCTACTCTGAATGCCGATGTGGCTCAATTAACTGACGACATCGCTGACATTGGGAACCAAACTTCCCTTCAAGTTATGCGAGCCGCAGCGGCTGAAATCAACGACATTCCTGCTATCACGCTTGAAAAACTCGCCCACTGGGGTTCTGAGCCAATTTTTAGCGAGGTTTGTCGCCGCGGTCATTCCGTAGTTCCTTATACTCCTGAAGAACTCAAAGATCTTGCTGATGAAGATGCTTTGCTGGGAAAATCGCCATGGAGAGCTCCTCCTGTTCAAGTTCCAAATGCTATAGCTTTGTGGGATACTCTTCTTGAGCACAAGCATAAGCAGCTGGATGATGCCAAAGCTCTCGCTTTAGCGGCTTCAAGCTCCAGCCAAGTCATCCCGCCTACTGAACCCGATGTCTGATCTATCTCCTTCTTCACTTTTACTTTGAACAGTTTTTGTAACTTGCCTTGATGGCTAAACAATTTACTCTCTTTTCTTTTTGGGGCCTGCGTGCCTTTTGAACATTGTACATTTGCGGCCTTTGTGCTTGCCCCTTTACTTTTTGCTTTACTTATTTCTCCACTTATTGTTTTGATAGTTCATCAAAATCTCTTTTGCATGACAGGTATCATACACATATACTCCCATCGAAAAAGTGAAGTCGTCTTTAGGCGACTTTACTCATAACATATTTTGCGACTCATATTGTCGCTAACTCTAATCTTTTATTGATCTTCTTTTGCTTTATACTTAGAATAATTTCCTTCTTTCTGTCTCATCTTTCCCGCGAGAGAGTGATATCTTTCATGGCGACTTATGCTCTTGCCCTTATTGCGAGATAAATCTTTTCTTCATTCATAGCTCCGAAACTTTCATTTTTATAGTCCATAGACTTTTACATCTTTCACCATCCATAGCTTGACTTATATCATAGTTTACAACTTACATTGACTCACATCGATTTATAGTCCGACGACTTACTTTGACTCGCATCGTTTTATAGTCCGACGACTTACTTTGACTCGCATCGTTTTATAGTCCGACGACTTTCTTTGACTCGCATCGTTTTATAGTCCGACGACTTTCTTTGACTCGCATCGTTTTATAGTCCGACGACTTTCTTTGACTCGCATCGTTTTATAGTCCGACGACTTTCTTTGACTCGCATCGTTTTATAGTCCGACGACTTACTTTGACTCGCATCGTTTTATAGTCCGACGACTTTCTTTGACTCGCATCGTTTTATAGTCCGACGACTTTCTTTGACTCGCATCGTTTTATAGTCCGACGACTTTCTTTGACTCGCATCGTTTTATAGTCCGACGACTTTCTTTGACTCGCATCGTTTTATAGTCCGACGACTTTCTTTGACTCGCATCGTTTTATAGTCCGACGACTTTCAACATTTATAGTCCGTCGACTTTCAACATTTATTCCTTCCTTTCAATAATTCATCAAAAATTGTTTTGATAATTCATCAAAAACTCTTAACCTTCTTACCTTTAGCGAAATATCACCATACACATATACTCCCATCGAAAAAGTGAAGTTGTCTTTAGGCAACTTTACTCTTGAGCGATTTATTTACCATGTCATTGGCTACTGATCATACATAACTATAAAATTCATTTTATGTAAAGCACATATGAAGAATAAAATTTCATATTTTCATTGTATCCTAAACATATTCAACATAAGTTCCATGTATATACTTTCTATTAAAATCATGAAGCATATGACTTTCATTCATCATTGAAAAGTTCATAAATTCATTAAAATGATTATGAAAAAGACTTTTAATAAGAACAATATAGGCAAATTACCCTTATCACTTCAATGGTAGTATTTCTTTAAGTGATCAACACTCCATGCATTCGGGACCTCTTTGCCGTCTTCTTCTTTCAAGTGATAAGTCCCCTCTCGCACAATTCTAGCAATTTGGAAGGGACCTTCCCATTTCGGATCTAGCTTGGCAAATCCCGCGGTTGCGCCTTTAACTTCACGGCTCCTCAACACCCAATCGCCAACATTAAATGACCTCTTCTTTACTCGCTTATCGTGTTGTGCCTTCATCCGCTGCTTGTAATTAATCATCCTCATTCTCGCTCTAAGCCTCTTTTCATCACTCAAATCTAGCTCAAGGCACCTCCTGTCGCTATTCATTGTCTCGTCATAATAAGTTACTCTATGGGTAGGCAAACCCATCTCAGCAGAAGCCATTGCTTCTGAGCCGTAAGTTAATGCGAAGGCTGTCTCGCCAGTTGACCCCTTTACTGTCGTTCTAACATACCATAAAGCTGTGGACAGCTCCTCCAACCAAGCCCCGCCTCTCTTCTCTAAGTTTTTACACAAAATCTCGAGAACTTGCTTGTTAGCGGCTTCCACTTGTCCGTTGCATTGCGGCCTATACACCGTGCATCGCCAATGTTTGATACTCAAATTCTCGCAAAATCCGTGAAACTTCTTTCTAAACTGCGGCCCATGATCAGAGATGATTGCCCGCGGCATTCCATGGCGACATAGGATTTCCTCCGTTACAAACCTGATGATCTGGTCTTCAGTAGTAGAAGTTAAAGCTCTTGCCTCAGTCCACTTGGTAAAATAATCAACAGCTACCACCACCATCTGCGCTCCTCCTTTGGCCTTGGGGAAAGGTCCTATAAGGTCTATTCCCCACATATCAAAAGGCCAAGCTGCTACAATCGGGGTCTGCTCAGTCGCTGGCTGCCTAGGAATGTTAGCATGTCGCTGGCACTGATCACATCGTCTTACATACTCCTCCGCATCCTTCTTCAATGACGGCCAATAATACCCATGAAACATGATTTTATTAGCCAACGTTCTTGCTCCTGGATGACCTCCACAAACGCCCTCATGCACCTCAAACAAAACGTTATCAACCTTCCCTGGTTCCACGCATCTCATCAAAGGCCGCGAGAAAGACTTCCGGTATAAGATCCCATCCTGTACAGTAAACCTTGGTGACATCTTCCTAACAATCTTCGCCTTATCTTCGTCTTGGGGCAGCTCTTCTTTCTCCAAATAGTCTTTCATTTCATTTACCCAATCTTTTTCACCAACTTCAATTTCCATTATCAGGGGCCTGTCAAAAGCCGGCTCTTCCACAAATTCAACTACCACTTTCTTAGGCAACTCCTCTATTTTATCGCAAGCGGCTTTGCTCAACATGTCGGCTCGCTCATTTTTCTCTCTATCAATCTGCACCAGCTCCCAATAATCAAAGCTTTGCAAAATCTGCCTTACCATTTCACAATACTTTGTCAAAATTACACTCACTACTCCATATCTTCCTTTTACTTGGTTAACAATTAACTGAGAGTCAGAGTGGGCGACTATCTGCTTTACTCCGATATCTCGGCATAACTCCAAACCCGCTACCAACGCCTCGTATTCTCGCCTTGGTTGTTTGTCATGTTAAACTTAAACCTCAAGGCCTTCTCATATGTGCAATCTTTTCCTGGCGAGCTTAATGAAATCCCGGCTCCGCCTTTGTCCTTAGCTGAGGACCCATCAACAAACAATTCCCAACATCCCGCAGGTCTTTCTTTCTCTTCTTCCGCTTCAGGGTCTTGCGACTTGGCCTTCCTCTTCCTTGCCTCTTGAGTCTCAATCTCCTCTCTTTCATATGTGAACGAAGTTTCGAGAATAAAGTCCGCCAAAACCTGAGCCTTAATCGCCTTTCTCGCCTCATATTGAATATCAAATTCTGTTAATTCAATCGACCATTTAAGAAGCCTTCCAATGAATCAGCCGTTGTAAAATCTTTCTTAAGGGTGCATTGGTCAACACAAGAATGTGGTGAGATAGGAAATAGGCCCTCAACTTCCTTGTCGCTATTACCAAAGCATAAGCCAATTTTTCTGCATTAAAATATCTCGCTTCTACCTCACTCAATGCCTTTGAAACATAATACACTGGTTTTTGCATGCCACCATCCTCCTTTATTAATACCGCCGCCACTGCCAAATCTGATGCCGCTAAGTAGACATATAAATGGTCTCCTTCCTCTGGGCTACATAAGATGGGCGGCTTTCCCAAATACTCCTTTATCTTACGAAAAGCTTCTTCACACTTGTCATCCCAAGCAAACTTCTGATCTCCTTTCAGTACTTTGAAGAACGGCAAACATTTCTCAGCTGACCGCGACACAAATCGTCCCAAAGCTATCACCCTACCATTTAACCTTTGAATCTCTTGAATGGTCTTGGGCGACTTCATATCAATTAACGCCTGAATCTTCTCAGGATTTGCCTCTATCCCGCGGCGATTTACAAGAAATCCCAAAATTTTCCCGCCGTTACTCCAAAGGTGCACTTACTTGGATTAAGCTTCATGGAATTCTTTCTCAAGTTCTCAAAAGTTTCAGCCAGTCCGCCAAATGATCCTCCCCTTGGTCTTGATCACCATATCATCAATATAAGCTTCAACATTCCTCCCAATCTGCGATTTAAATATCTTGTTAACCATCCTTTGGTATGTCGCCCGGCCTTCTTCAAACCAAAAGGCATCATTTTATAGCAAAAATTTCCAAGGGGAGTCCCGAAAGCCGTTTTGGCTTTATCCTCCTCAAGCATCTTGATCTGGTGATACCCCGAGTAAGCATCAATAAAGCTAAACACCTTGTGTCCCGCAATAGAATCCACCAGCCTATCAATCTTTGGCAAAGGATAACAATCCTTGGGACATGCCATATTCAAATCAGTAAAATCTATGCACATTCTCCACTTCTTGTTCGCCTTCAACACCATCATGGGCAAGCTAGCCAGACCGGGTAAGTGATCTCTTCAATGATTCCCGCCTTTAACAACTTCTCTACTTCCCCGATCACCGCTTTCTCCTTTTCCGCGTATAAGTATCTCACCTTCGCTTAAAAGGCTCTACATTTGGATCAGCATTTAGACAGCGTAAGGCGACATTTTCATCAACTCCGCACATATCCTCTCGGTCTCCGTGCAAATACATCAATGTTATCTCGCAAAAAATTAATTAGCATATCCCGCTCTTCCTTCTTCAATCAAGTTGCCCAATCTTGATTTTCTCGCTCGGGATATCCATCATTCACAATCACTTCTTCCAATTCTTCTGCCGCCTGAATATCAGGCTCATCCCGCATTTGCAGTGTGTCTACTTCAATTTCAGCTGCCTTTTTTCGGTCGACGTTTCTCTTCATCCCAATACCGCTACTCTCCCCTTTTTCTCTCTCGCCACGCGACATACTCCCCGGAGTATCCACCACGATTTCTTCATCGCATTCCTCACTCTCCGAATCCACTATCTCTTCAATGTAGGGCTCTTTCATCTTGACAAATTCGGTGGATCTAGACCAAGCCATCTCCGCAGATCACCATCAAAGCCATCAAATTCTTTTCTGACTTTTCCTGCATCATTTCTATCTCCACATCTCGCTCCTCACTTCTTTCCTTCATAACTTCATCCTCAGCTCTTTCCTCAATAATTATGATTGCCGACTTATTCTTCATACTTTCTGTCTCCTCCCAACTCTCACATCCCCCTAAGTCGGTAATCATATTTATTCTCGCATCCCGCACAGGTCAAAGCAAGAGAAAGTGAACTTGTGCTTGCTGCCGCCGTTTGCATTTCAATCTTCTTTTGAATAACTTCCTTCACCTCACTTTTCAAACACGCTATCCCCCTTGCCGTAGGAAACTTGACTCTGATGCGGGATAGATACCACCATTTCAAAGCTTTGCATAAAGGGAATGCCCACAATAGCATTATAAGGCGACACCAAATCAATAACCATAAACTCAACAAGACGAGTTCTCACCTTCTCATCCTCTCCTATCTCTACCGCCAACGAAATCGTTCCTTTAACCCGCACAAAGTGTGGTTAGTAAACCCTTCCAAGAATCCTTTATACGGCACCAAATTGGCCTCTCGTATATCGCATCTTTTTAAAAGCATCATAATAGAGAATGTTTCGGCTTGCTCCGTAATCTACTAAAACCCGATGCAAAATATCAAGTTTCTGGGGCGATCGTGATTACAATTGGTTGGCATCCATGGCTTGGCGTTAAAGCCAACTCTCGTCTTGAAAAACTAATCATCCTTTCTTCACTGGGCGGATAGGCGGGAATGTGACAAGTGTGGGATAGCGACATAATCTGATTATTTAGGCAAGTAATGCTTGTAGGCTCGTGGATCACCAAAATTTCATTTCTATTTCCATTTCCTCCTTGATCCGCCCCATTTGGCTCCCGCCATACATACTCTTGCAACGCACCCTTTCAATTTGGTTTTGAATTACTCTTTTCAAATTATAACAATTGTCGGCCTCATGACCCCTCTCCCGATGATAATTACAGAATTGATTCATGTTAACTCTCCCGATCATTCATTTCAAAAGGTCTTTGGCAAATCAACTCGCAGAATTTCACTTGGTGTAGCAAGCCAACCTTGTAAACCTTATCATTCTTCTAACTCCACGGCCTCCATTTGGGCCTCCATTGCGACCTCCATTGCGACCTCCACCTCTGCCGCCAGCGGGATTCCCTCGACCTCCTTGCTGAGCGGCATTCCCTTCCTTCACATACTCAATCCGATCCTTAACACTTTTCTTTCCATTGTTTGAAGCTCCTTCATCAACATCTTCGCCACCACAGTACGCTGACCCTCTCATGCAACTCACTCAAAGTTGCGGGTAATCTCATTCTTAACTCCCTCCCGAATGATTCGGATAATGTACCCGACATATACATCATGATGACGTACTTGGGATCAATCTCAAGAATTTGATTGGCAATTAACGAGAAATCTATTGGTGTAAGTAACAAGACCTTCTCCCGTCTTTTGCTTAATGCCAATCAACTCCCGCAAAGACTCATCGGTTGAGCTCCCATTGATCCAAATCTCGCCAAAATTTCCTCTTAAAGTCTTGGTACCCCAATATAGAGTTAGCAGCCGCCGTACAAACCAATCCAAAGCCCGAAGCTCCAAGGTACTAGCAAAAGTCTTGCATAACAACTCGTCATCCTTGGTCAGAATCGCCATTGTCACCTCAAATCCCTCTACGTGAGTCCTGGCAGTGGTTACTCCCGCATATTTAGATAGAGCAGGCAAGCGAAAACTGAGCTGTCTCAGCCTCTTGAATATATCTAGCAAAAGGGGCTACAAAAGAGTCCTTTTCATTATCAACTGCACCACCCTTCTCTAATTCCGCTAACCTCCTTGCCATCTCGGCCATTTGTTTCTTGAAAACGTCTTCTTCTCCAAAACGACTAACCCCCACACCCTTTCCTTTTTCTATCGCCTTGGGCTTCTCCATATCATTGAAACTTCTCAACTCTTTCTCGCCATCCTCCGCCTCATTCGACGCAAGACGCCTTCTTCTTCTTCACAATAGAGGGACGACACTTGGGAAGTGTGTGGCCAGTGATAAACTTTGATCTTTCTTCCATTTTCCATGTACTCTCCCGCTTTTCTTTTTTGTGTTCCTTCAATTCGCTTTTGCGACCCATCCATTCTCGCTTCTACTTCTTTTGGCTTCTCAGGCTCTACTTCCTTTTCTCGCTCCTCATTTACCATAATTACCTCCTTATTTGCTCCCTTGTCTCCCTCTATTGTCGCCGTTAAAAATCCCTGCGGGATTGGAGTAGGTTTCTTCTTCATCGCCCTCAGTCGCTTGTTGTTCTCAATCAATTGCATGATCAGAGCGTTATGAATCCTCAAACTTTCTTCCTCATTCTCTATTTCCTCCTCTGGTGGTGGCGGCATCACATTCCTCTCTCTCTCTTCGCCAGTATCTCGCTCCGCCTCTTCTGGGATTACTTGCTGCGAGGAAGAAGTATCTCTCGCTCCACCCATACCGATATTCCCAAATCCCGCAATTGGAGTGACAATGCTCCTTCCCGCTACAGTCTTTTGGCCCACTACCATATTCTTCTCTGGTGTTGACATTCTTTCCTCTTACGCAATCAAACTTATAAACTTCACCCACGAAAATCTGCAAATCTTATGAAGATTTGAAGATCTGGCTCAAAAACCCAGAAACAATCAATAAAAAACCCAGCAATAACAACCCTTCTTCAACACCAAAACTCTCCAAAAATCTTCAACCAAGATTTCAATTACACCTTACCACCAAAAACACCCAAATCACAGTTATTCGAAACAAAACAAACCCACAAAATCCTACTTCAAAACTCTACAGCCAAACCCAGATTAGAACAATTTTTAACGAACAACTTTGAATCACAACTCACACAAATACTTGAGAAAACAGGAATCTACTCCAACCCAATTAACAATATCACAATATTCAACTATTCCAACCCACAAATTTACAAAACATTAATCGACTCCAACAATAACAAGAACAACAAACTTCAGCTTACAAATTACCAATAACGCCAACTCAACCAATAAACTCCACACCCCTTGAATCGTCCACAACCCACCTTCACGATCTCAGAACAGATCTTCCCCAATCTCGAGCCACCGCCGATAACACTTCAATCCTTGAAGAGAAAACAGTCCCGGCAACGGAACCAGTTTGATGTTGCTAGGACCTTCCTCAACAGCAACTTCACCGTTGTAGTCCGACTTTGGTATCTCCGGCTCCTTCTTCTCCGACTGGTCTGCACACAATCAAACGTCAACTAAGCCGGGGGCGGCTCCGGCGAAAGCCCCTCCGGCGTGAGGATAAGAATTGGCTTGTTAAGAGGAAAATCAACAAAATTTGAGAGTGTTTGTGGTTGTGTGTGTATGAATCAACGTACCTTGACAACGAAGCCTGCATATCTTATTTATACCTCTCATCCTCGTGCCTTGCACATGACATCCTCACATTTCATGCCTACTGCCACGTGTCGCCATATCATTGGTCCTTTCATAAAGTAAACCCTAATCACGTGATCATCAATCCCAATGCATAACCGTCTAATGGGTCCCACTTGGTAGATATTTATATGCCGCCTCTGGTGAATAACATTAACAAGAATCCTTCTCTCGCCAGATAGAGTCACTTCTTGTCCTATCTCGCCTCATCATTATGTCTCGCCTTATTCAACTGTGTCGCTTTTAACGTCATGTCTCGCCATTATTCTTTATCGCCGGCTCACCTCATAATGTGTCGCTGTTTGACGTCTTGGTCTTCTCCCCTTCTGAATGATATTATTGGGATACTCCTGTCTCGCCTTCCTTCCTTGGGCCGCCTATATCCTTTTCTTCTTCTTGGATCGTATTCTGATTTGGGCCCACTTTGCCGCTTTCTTGTTAATAAACTTGGGCCAAGCCCAATCTTTATATTTGGTCAGCATCACTCTCCTTATTTTCTACTCCTGCCATGTTGCAATACAGAAGTTTGATGTCTTATAAAGTGCCTTGTTGGTAGTCTTTCGTGCCTGACTGATTGCATTTGTGGGAAATGCAATTTTTAAGAATTTCATAAATTTTTAATAGCTTTTGATTATTTTCTTCTCCATATGTCTGCTATGATTTCTGATTATTCTCTTTAAATGAGTTTTTTTTTTTTTTTTGCTAGTGTGGTGGATTTTCTTAGTATAAAGAACATCTTTGATCTTTAATCTTTTCCCTCTTTTTCTGTGTGGTATCTAAAATTACCTTATCTCATTTTGCCACTTTAACATAGTGTTGGTAAGTGATACTTTGTCATTCACATGCTGCTGCTTTTATTTTTTCCATTTTTTCTTGTATTCATTTTCGTCACTCTCTGTGTTGTTACAGTTACACATGGTTTTGTCGGGTTTGAAGAGCACCCTTATTGTGATACCCAGCTGTCTTTCTGATGTCCAACAGTGAACTCAGGTTTCTTTAATTACTCGCTACTCCTCTCCATTAGCAATCATTTATTTAGCATAGTGTCAGTCTCATAGGGATCCTTCTCTGGAGGCTATTTTGTCGGGTTTGAAGAGCACCCTTATTGTTACAGTTACACATGGTTTTGTCGGGTTTGAAGAGCACCCTTATTGTGATACCCAGCTGTCTTTCTGATGTCCAACAGTGAACTCAGGTTTCTTTAATTACTCGCTACTCCTCTCCATTAGCAATCATTTATTTAGCATAGTGTCAGTCTCATAGTGTCAATCTTTGCTTGAGGAATAGGTTCTGTATTTTTTTCTTGGTTACATATTTACTGTCTTGTTTCAACAGCGATCTTACATCTTGATTCTGTCAGGTATCTAGATTGTCAACTTGTGCTCTGGTTGGGCTCTCGAGCAAAGCTGACTTGGTGGCTGCATAATTTAGATTTTGTTTTAAACAACCTTTCCAACTTCCATTTGTTCTCATTATCCTCTTGTTGATGTTCAGTGGTTTCCTTGTGTATGAAGAGCATTTGTAAGATATTGTCAGTGATGTCTGATATGATAAGTTCTTTTGCTGAGTAGTGCTTGTACCTTCTCTCCTTACAGTATTTGCTACTCCTACCATGTTGCAATACAAAAGTTAGATGTCTTATGGGGTGTCTTGTTATATAGTTTGAAGGGTTTTCATAAATTTGTAATAGCTTGTGATTAAGTTTTTTTTGTTCCATTCCATGTGTGCTATGTTTTCTTGACTGTTCTTTGATGTTTTTTTGTTTCTAGTGTGGTTGGCTTTCTTAGTATGAACAACATCTTTGCTCTCTAAAATTACCTCAACTCATCATCGCCAGTTTACATAGAACTGGTAAGTGATTATTTATATACTTGTTTATTTTTTCTGCATTTTTGTTTTCTTCTTTTCCAGTGGCCATCTAACTTGTGGATTGTGACACGTTCATTATCTAGCTTGTCTGTGTGTTCTAACTACATTCTTGAGCTATGGTTTATGAGGATTTGGGAATTGATTGGTCTGAAAGGGGGTGTCTCGTTGATACTTTGTCGTGTTGTTGCAGTTGCACTTGGTTTTTGTCGGGTTTGAAGAGCACCTTTATAGTGAAATCCTGCTGTCTTTCTGACATCTTACAGTGAACGTAGGTTTCTATAATTACTTCACAACTCCATTGCACTTTTTATTTGGTTAGCAATCATTTATGTAGTATGGATGCAGTCTCTTTGTGCTCATTTTCTTGTTCCTGCTCCTGTTCCTGTTCCTCTGGAGGCCATTTACTTGTGGACTAGGTTCTGTACTGACCAAGTCGGGGTAATGCAGGACCGGCTTTGGACATGTATTCCATTAAAGTATTTTATCTCTAATATTCATACTCTCTTTCCCATGTTTGCTATAAAAAAACACATCAGTTGGAAATTTTTATGTTTTGCAGTTTTTTGGGATTCGTTTTTCAGTTAAACATTTTGTTTTTAGAATTCATATCCAATTACTAAATGTAACTACGAATGAAATGCTCAATGTTTTATGTGTAATGCAAGGGTCGGTACTTTTTTCTATAATGAAATTTTCCTTCCCGTTTTGGTCTTAATTTAGAACCAAAAAGTAGTTTCTTTCCCAATATTGTTGATTTGCTTGCTTTCGAAACTTTTAAACTAAAAATAATAATTCTTGTTTTCATTAAGATATATTTTATTTAAAAATGTAATATTTATTTAGGAATGAACTAAGAAATAAATCACAATATGTATTATGGAAACTGAGAAACTACTAACATCTTATTGTTACAACAACATAATTATTCCGATAAAACATGCCTTAAGACTTTGTACTCAACTACCATTTCAATCTCTTCTCAATTACACAAGGAAGCTACTCCACTGTTGATTTTATTTTTATGAAACAAAGGCCACATACAAAGCCGGTCATGTGATAAAAGGGGCCCTAGACCAAATTTCTGCTAGATGCCCTCATTTTTTTTAATTTCCAGTGGCAGATGGTCAATAGCGCTAAAATGATAATCATAACTAATTTAAGGTTACACACTAGTATAAATAAAAGTAATTGAAAATGAAATGAGTGTAATTAGAATTGAAAAATTATACGGTATTGAATAGGTTGAAGATATAAAATGGAGGTTGAATATTAATGTTTTTGATGGGGTATTTTTTTATTCGTTGTTTCTGACTTGTAAGTTGGTTTATGAGCTTTTCACATTTCACAGACACTTTAACCTCCCGTCTAAAGGTGCGCTTTGTCTTCATGTGTAATGTTGCAGATACTGTAAGAATTTTTTTGCAATTATATTATTGTTTATGTGTATTTATCTTGTACAGAAGCAAAGAAAGAAAACTTGGGATGAGAAAAACCGGGAAGCAATATACGAAGCTGTGAAACAGCTATATGAGTTTGATAAGGTGTCAACATTGCTTCTCCTTGTTAATCTGTGTTTATCAAATTGCATGCATGGGTGCATTCTCTTCATCGTTACATGTATGTACCCGGTGTTCGTTCTGTAGCAGTGTCATGTGTCTCAATTTCTGTTTTTACTCGTTTCAGCATTTGGCTTCCTTCATTTGTTTTCTGATACTGTGTCGCTGCTTCTACTGCATATCTAGCTAAATAAGCTGATGATGAATTGACATTTCATTAATATTACGTTAATATACTAGTAACTTGTACTGTGAAAATATGTTAAATTTTTCATATCTCATCAGGAATATCCCACATTGACTGTGAATGGGAATATAATGGAGATTTAGTAATCGATGGGTCTCATTACGCGATAATCATCATGTTTTGGTGTGGATGCTTGCAGCTGGCTTAGGAGCTTCCCCATGTGAAGTACGTGGGTTGCTGGTAGTCTTTCGTGCCTGACTGATTCCATTTGTGGGAAATGCAATTTTTAAGAATTTCTTAAATTTTTAATAGCTTTTGATTGTTTTCTTCTCCATATGTCTGCTATGATTTCTGATTATTCTCTTTAAATGATTTTTTTTTTTTTTGCTAGTGTGGTGGATTTTCTTAGTGTAAAGAGCATCTTTGATCTCTAATCTTTTCCCTCTTTTTCTGTGGTATCTAAAATTACCTTATCTCATCTTGCCACTTTAACATAGTGTTGGTAAGTGATACTTTGTCATTCACATGCTGCTGCTTTTATTTATTCCATTTTTTCTTGTATTCATTTTCGTCACTCTCTGTGTTGTTACAGTTACACATGGTTTTGTCGGGTTTGATGAGAACCCTTATTGTGATACCTAGCTGTCTTTCTGATGTCCACAGTGAACTCAGGTTTCTTTAATTACTCGCTACTCCTCTCCATTAGCAATCATTTATTTAGCATAGTGTCAGTCTCATAGGGATCCTTATCTGGAGGCTATTTGCTCGTGGACCAAGTTCTGTTCTAACTGAGTCGTGGTATGATGAAGTTCTCTAAGAGTTTTATGAAATAAAAAATGGTGTGAATTTGTTCCTATATTAAGAATCGCTTGAGTGGGAACACCTCCTTGTTGTATTTGTTACTCCTGTCATGTTGCAATACATGATTTAGATGTCTGATAGGGTGCCTGGATTTCTTTTTTTAGTTTCCATATGTCTGCGTGTGTTCCAAGTACAATCTTGAGGGTTTCAAGAGTTTGGGAATTGGTTGGTAAGGGTTTTTTTGTTGATACTTTCTAATTCACATGATGTTTCTTCTATTTTTTTCCAAATTGAATTTGTGATATATATGTGTTTAAGGAGCGTATGGGGCTGCTCATTTTTATGTGGCTGTTTTCTTCACAATGTTACCTATCTTGGAATGCGCGGGCAGATTTTGATGCAACTGATGGTTGCATTTTGGTTGTATGATTGTTGTTGCTCGTTACTTCATCATGCTAGTTTTCACTTAGTTGCACTGGTTTAAGCCCCCCCCCCCCTCCCATAATATTATTCGTGTTTTGTTGCAGTGCACGTTTTTCTTGTTGGGTTTGAAGAGCACCTTCACTGTGATATCCTGTTGTGGACATGAATTTATAGCGCTCATGAATTTATAGAGTATGAGGAGCATATAAAGCAATGATGGGCTTACTATGTTGCTAAAGGGATACTCGTTTTCAATGGTAGCCATTTTTCATTAGTGTGAAGGAGTTAAATTTATATTATTTTATCTATTATTATAGTAATATTATTTATTTATTTATTTGGCATTAGACATCTTACAAATGAGTATATAATTCTACTTCTATAATTGGGATGTTGTGTTCGCGATCACGCTTTTAAATATTCCTAAATATTGTAAAAAAGGTGGTGAAGTTGATTTGATTCAAACATTTTTTTCTTTGCGATTCCAAATCGTTTATAAAAGCTCATTTGTAAATACAATTTCATTGAAGATTGATTATTTTATTTTTCCATTTTTATTTATTGTTGTGACTATATCGAATGCTTAAATCCCAGAAGGTAGTTTTATATTCTAGTGATCGATGAAAACGCTGTTGATTATATTTATAAACTTGAAAATTATTATTCATAATTTTTTGTAATGTATAAATAATATTTTTAAAAATTTTTAGGAGACGAATAGAATCTTATAAAATTAATTTAAGTGATGTTACCTTTTCTTTTCGAGGCAGAAGAAATATCAACGATTTTTGAATATTTCAAAAGAAAAAACAATTATCACTTAAACAAATCTAAAGTGTCAATTTTTTAGTGAATAAAAGTAAAATGATAATAAAAGGCAGTTGTTTAAGAAAAAACTAAAAAAAGTTGTAGTACTCAAATTTCAATTACAAGTCTCTTTTTTCGTTAGGAAGCGATTTGGGAATTAAATGCACCAATTGGACCGTGTATTTAGTAGCTGGGCTTTTACTATCAAATAGGCCCATACACAAATATATCAAATGGGCCGTGGGTGTTTGCTTAAGAAAAATGCTAATCTAATAGAACAAATGGGTCGTGGGCTCGTGCTTACGAAAAACGCTACCTTCTAAACGGTCGGATTCCTTCGCGATATATGTATAGCCTCCCTCGCCTCCGATCTCATTCTCTCTCTCTCTCTCTCTCTCTCTCTCTCTTCCCCCCCCCCCCACACACACACAGAGTCCACTCCACACGCCATCCTCAACTCCGTTCCCGACCATTTCCTCTCCTCTCTCTCAAGAATCTCCCGCTGAAAGTAATTGCGCCTGGGCAGAACCCTAAACCCTTCGTCGCATCATTTTCTTAAAAATGACTTGTCACTTCCGGAGATGTTCAGGAAATTGTCTCAGAGAATTCTTCCTTTAAGTCAAAGATCGAGAGAGGTAACTTTTCTTCTCTCTCTTTCTCCCCTCTGTTTTGAATTAGGGTTTATATTGATCTTATGAATTTACTTTGAATTAGGGTTTATGAAATTAGGATGGATTAAATTCAATTAGTTCTTAGTTCAATTTAATCATTATAATAAGATTTCTTGATTACTGATGTGCAATTTGTTTTAGACTTGTGTTTGACCTAATACACTCTGGATAATGTTTTTTTTTTCTTGTTGCTTCGGTTTTTCATACTGACAAAAGTAAACATTCAACAGTCAAATCCAATTGTTGGAGTATAACTAAAAGTCTAGAAACTGGTGATAAGTTTTTTGCTTCACTAGTTTTATACTCAAGAGTCATTTGTTGGAGTCATGTATTTTGTGAACTAATATAAGTTAACATTCAGGTCTTTTACATATCTCTATCACATGTATTGTGCTTGTTACATTTATCCACTTGTTATTTCCTTATGGATCCTTCATTAAAAAGAACAAGGGAAGCTGTAGCCTGTGAAAGAAGTTGCAATTGTAGATTTACCTTTATTCCATCAGCTGACATTGAAGGCAACAGGTACCAAGTTTTGATTTGATTGCATATGGTGCTCATCTATACTACTGTCCTGGATGCTTGTTATGGTTTCTGTATAATTCCAATTTCGCTGGTCCCATGCTCCCTCTTATTGCTTAGTAGAAGTTTTCCGTTTTCCGTTTTAGAGAGAGTGCATGAGTGTTCACGTAATTAAAGAGCGATAATAATGCGTTTTAAATGCAGAAAATGATAGTTTATAATGTCGGATTAGATTCATAAAATGGATTATTAAGAGACTAATGTGGTTTTAGCATATGATTGTACTAAATAATGTCAACTGCAGTCTTTTTTTTTTTCGTGTCTTTTTCTTCCTTGAATTTATCTTTTTTGATCCTAATGCTTCTTACATCTGTTTTGGCGTAACAATCTATTTTAGGGGCTTCTCTTGTTGTAACTTGGAGCAATCCTTCAGGGCATTACCATGTGGGTTATAAATTGGTATATGAGCTTTTTACAGACACTTTAATCTCACGTTTAGGTGCGCTTTATATTGTAGATATTAAATGATTTTTTCGTAGTTATATTGATGCTCATTGTGTGATCACCTTGTGCAGAAGGAAAGAAAGAAAAGGTGGGATGAAAAAACCAGGAAGCAAAAGCTGAAGCTGTGAAGCAGCTAGCTGAATTTGATAAGGTGTCCAATTTGGTGCTCCTTGTCATTGATCCTGGTGGGGCTGTGGCTCTGCAACGGGGCATGTTATTAATGGAACATCAATGTCTTCACCATGTGCTTGCGGAGGAGTTACTTTACTCATCAGCGCAATGAAGGTTGTTGGAATATGCTTTTCCTTCTGTTTCCCCTACTAAAACCATAACTTTCCTTTCTCTTCTTGTACGACAGTCACCAATGACTTATGTTGTTGGTCGAGGGAATTACTGTGAGCCCATACAATATAAGAAAGGCTCTGAGAATACATGTATTCCTATTGGTTGTTCGCCTGAAGTAAGCTATCTACTGGAGAAGGCCTTACGCAAGTTGACTAGTTAGTTATCTTAATTAGCACTAGAAATATTGGTATGCTTATGTTTGATTAACATTTTCATCGTAAAACTATGTTACAGGGCGTATGAATACATTCAAAGGTTTTGTGATTTCCATCTGATAATATATAATATAAGTATCAATCAGGCTGGCAAATCAAGTGGGCTCTCTCTCTCTCTCTCTCTCTCTCTCTCTCTCTCTCTCTCTCTCTCTCTCTCTCGCTTTCTCTTACCTCATCTTGAGTAAATCACTACCTACACACACAAGAGCTGTAATTAGATTATAATGAGATCATTTTTAGCGTCGCTCATGCCGAAGGAGATTGGCGCCGATCGGTTCATTGAAGGCTCACCTTGAGTTCGATGGCCGCGGAGTAGTTATTGCTATCTTCGGTACTTTATTAGTTGCTTATTCCATTTCAGTGTCATTTTTGTGGTTAATGCAGCAATTTCGGAGATGAAATGATGAAGGGAGTTGGATGAAGACACTAAATTTGAGCAACGTTTACCAAATTCCCTTCGTCATTTCTTCTCTAAAGATACAGCTTACTGCACCACAAATGTTCTGAAGTTGTGTTATGTATGAACAATGTTACCATACATTTATTAAGAAATGTGTGTGTACAGCTTAATCACTTAAAAGTTGCTTCTCCTTTGATGGTGTGGTGTGGTGTGGTAATGGCTGGTCACTGTATTGTTGCTTGTTTGCAGATACGGGTCTGGAACCAGCTGCAGCAGGACTACAATTGACATCAGATGGGAAGCCAAAAGTTCAAGACATTTTTGATTAGTTCATTATGACAATGTTTACACTTAGAAATGTAATTTATGTGTTCCACAGTAAGTTTAGTCTGCAATTGACATCAGATGGGAGTGGTGATATTGTTACCTTACTGTGGCAAAGGCTGATGCCAATGGTTGTATTCATGGAGCCTCAAGTACTTCACGCACCACTGCTTCGTAGTTAATCTCTCTTTGCAATTATTGAGCATCATGTAAAAGTTCGCTTGAGATAATGTTTTTCAGTTCTCTTATCAAAAAATAAAATAAAATTAAAGCTGTTCAGTTCCATCCCCCTCCTTTCTTTCTTCAATTACACAGGAGATTTGTTCTGATCCTAAGGCTTTTTAATTTTGTTGCTTGTTTGCTTATACTGGTCACTGTACTGCTTGTTTGCTTATACTGGTCACTGTACTGCTTGTTTGCTTATACCGGTCACTGTACTGTTGCTTGTTTACACTTAGAAATGAAATTTATGTACTCCACAATAGGTTTAGTCCGCAATTGACATCAGATGGGAGTGGTGATATTGTTACCTTAACT
This sequence comes from Adenophora triphylla var. japonica, assembly GCA_022495995.1. Taxonomy (NCBI): domain Eukaryota; kingdom Viridiplantae; phylum Streptophyta; class Magnoliopsida; order Asterales; family Campanulaceae; genus Adenophora; species Adenophora triphylla. The sequence continues at coordinate 632,897 of JAFEMH010000679.1, forward strand.
GTGGTGAAGGCTGATGCCAATGGTTGTATTCATGGAGCCTCAGGTACTTCAAGCATCACTGCTTCGTAGTTAATCTCTGTTTGCAATTATTGAACATCACATATATAAAAGTTTGTTTGAGATAAAGTTTTTCAGTTCTCTTATCAAAAATAAAATAAAACTAAAGTTGTTCAGTTCCATCCCGTCCTCCTCCCCTCTTTTCTTTCTTCAATTACATAGGAGATTTATTCTGACCCTAAGGCTTTTTAATCTGGTTTTCGTAACAATCTATTCTAGGGGCTTCACTTGTTGTAAATTCTTCTTGGAGCAATCCTTCAGGGGACTGGCACGTTGGTTGTAAGTTGGTATATGAGCTTTTCACACACTTTAACCTTCCGTCTAAAGGTGCGCTTTGTCTTCATGTCTAATGTTGCAGATACTGTAAGAATATTTCTGCAATTATATTACTGTTTATGTGTTTTATCTTGTGCAGAAGCAAAGAAAGAAAACGTGGGATGAGAAAAACCGGGAAGCAATAGCCAAAGCTGTGAAACAGCTATATGAGTTTGATAAGGTGTCAACATTGCTGCTCCTTGTTGATCTATGTTTATCAAATTGCATGCTTGGGTGCATCCTCTTCATTGTTACATGTATGGTATTCAGTGTTCTTCATTGTTCGTTCTGTAGCCGTGTGTCATGCGTCTCAATTTCTGATTTTACTTGTTTCAGCATTTGGTTCTCTTCATTTGTTTTCTGATATTGTGTTGTTGCTTCTACTTCATAACTATCTAACTAAGCTGATGGTTAATTGGCATTTCATCAATATTATGTTACTATACCAGTTACCTGTATTTTGTGCATATATGTACAAATTCTCATATCTCATCAGGAATATTCTGCATTGACTGTGAATGGGGATATATTTGACGAGTACGTGGGTTTATTTTGTTATCTGTTTACATGTGTCCTTCATTTGCATATCAGGATTTAGTTTGTCTACTATGTCTTCACTTTTGAGAAAGGCTTGCATGGTAGGTTGGGGGCGTATGAATATTTTCCATTGATGGCGAAGGATCTTCGTGAGTTTCTTTACATAACTGGATGGGCCTTTCCACCCAGTAGCTATCACTTTTTGGTTGAAAGGCTATATACTCTCGTTTAGACTTGTGATCTTATTATTTTCTGGTATAATTGAAACAAGCTTTTTTTTTTTTTTTTTTTTTTTTTTTTTTTTTGTAGAATCATACCAGAGTCGATGTGGAAAATTTAAAAAGACTCGCGAGGGCTTAGAAAGTAAAGTTGTTTATTTGTAAAAGCAAGCTGAAGTGAGGTATAAATGTCATAGACAAGGTTTTTATTCTTCCATACCTTTGAGTTTTTCTTTCTTTCCTATGTTTGACCATGTCTATGTGTTTTAACGCTATCTTGAAAAGGGTCCTGTTATTAGTTACTTCGCTTATTAGGACTCTTTCCTTATGAAGTTCTTATGTGTGCTTAGCATGTTAGTTGAAACTAACCTTGCAGTTTTGAGCACAAGTTTTGTTTTTAGCAAGTTAGATGCCTGTAGTTTTGTAGCCAAACTTATTGATGATGACAATATTTTAAGTATTGTAACGGATAGCGACCCCTACGACACTCTTGTTGCTGGTATTGCTACTGCCTTCCATCCAATGTAAGACAATCTTATCTCTTGTTGATTTTCTCATCTATGTGCTACACTTGAATGACATGGAAAAACTAACGGCCACTGAAAGTATGCTTCCATCCAAATTTGTTTGTGCTAAAAAATAGATTTATTTATGAGAAAAGGAAAAAAATATTACTACCTTCATCCCAGTATAAATATCCAAATTTGTTCTTTTGATTGATCTCGATCGAGAGTAAATTTGGACATTCATCTTGTGACGATGAAGATGTAGTATAATTTTTTTTAGTAGAGTAGTGTGTATTTTGTATTGATGTTACTAAATCTAAATGCACTTTTGTCCACTACTGAAGTTTATAATTTGAGCTTGCAATAGTATAGCGTTGAATCTCCTATTTATTTTGAAAAAAAAAATTGGACTCTTATAGTCTGAGGGAGTCATAACTTTGACTTTCATTTTATTTTTTTGTTTGGAAAGGAAAAAGTTGGACATGATATTGTCGACAACTAAAAGAGAGTTTTTTCCATACACCTATGGCTTAACAGTAATTTCTAAAGAATATACAATATTTTCAAAATATATGACATTTTTAATTCCTCTAAGGCTCTTAAAACAAATGAAAGCCTCATTTTATATGTTATACGGCTATCATGCACACTCAATTAAGAGTAAGTTTTGGGAGAAATCAGTTTCTCCATAAATTATAAAAAGTCCAATTTTTTTCAACTTGCAAATATTTGGCGAATATAAGAGCAATTTAAAAAAACAAGACTTTTTATAACTTAGGGAGAAACTAATTTCCCCCAAAATATTGTGCTCAATTAATACTCAATTAATAAATGACAATAAGTTCTAATAAAAAATTCAAACCAAAACCAACAAAATCAACAAACATAAAGGGAGGATTTTGTCAATAGGATTGAGGTTCTGTAATTAGGCGGATTTAGGATCTGTTATTAACTATTAGATGATATACAAAATGAAAAAATCAAATCAAAACCAAAACAACGTTATTTTAATATGTTTTATGTTATATACTGTATATATATATATATACTATATATATATATATGTTTGTATATATATACATATATATTGAATTGTAAGTAACCTATTTTAATAAAATATTAGATTATACTAATAAGCTTTGTTTTTAGAGTTGGTCTTATAAAAAACTTGTTTTTCTTAAGCTAAGGAAAAACGTGTTTTCAAAATAAACGGTGGCAATTTTGTAATTACTGGCAACCATGTTCAAAATAAACGGTGGCATTTTCGTAATTAATGGTTCCCCCGTTTATGCTAGTGCGTGTTTAACAAACTGCCAGTGTGACAAAGTGCCAGTTCATATGTAACAAAGTGCCAGTACCAGTTTAACAAAGTGCCAGTGTAAACTGGTACTGGCACTTTGTTAAACTGAAACTGACACTTTTTACACGGGCACTTTTAAATACATGAACTGGCACTCTTCACACTGGCACTCTGTTACACTAACACTGACACTTTGTTACACTAATATTTTTGCTGGCTCTCAAAAATACAAGCACTGGCATTCAAAAATACATGGACTGGCATTTGATTATACACTAACGGGCACTTATTTATACACTAACGGGCACTCAAATATACACCAACGGGCACTTGATTATACACTAACGGGCACTTGATTAATCACCAACTGGCACTCAAAATAACATGTACTGACACTCAAAAAAATATGAACCGACCTTAAAAATCAATTAAACGGCATTCAATTTCTACCCAAACTCAAACCGGCATTCAATTTCTACCCAATGGCATTCAAAATACAAGAACCGGCACTTCAAAATCAAAGCGGCTTTCAAAACACAAGAACTGCACTTCAAAATACATGAATTGGCACTCAAAAACAAAAACTGGCATTATTTTACACCGGAACTGGCACATGGATTGCTTTAACCTAAACGGCATCTTCTCAAAATCAATAGCGATCAAATTCACCTACAATGGTAACGTCGTTGTTTGACTCCCGCAAACCACGGTGGTTGTAGTTGTCGGCTTTGATTGGCGTCGTTGGGATTGAGAAACAGGGGACGACGAGGCGTGGATGGAGGGCGTTGGTTTCCGGTGAGTGGATTTTGAGGGAAGACGGCTAGGCTACGACGGTGTTGAAGCGGTTTAGGGCGATTGTAATGGGGGATTGGTGTTTGTGTTTGGCCGGAGTTGGAGAGGTGGGATTGAAGTGAATAAGACGATTGAGGGAGGAGGAATTGGTTTGGGTGAGGTCGCCGGTGAGGGAGAGCTAGGTTAGGTTGAGGTGAAGGGGATGATTGAGGGAGCGGCAATGGAGATTGGTTGCTGCGTATAGAGAGAGAGGGGAGAGAGAGAAGAGTTAACGGATAGAGAGAGAAAGGGTGAGAATGAGTGTCTGTGTGAGCCTCCGTCCCGTTGAAAACACGTTTTTTGTTAAGTTAACAAAAAACGCGTTTTTTGTGAGTTTTTGGCTTGTTTTTATAATTAATTAACAAAAGAAAATAAAATAAAAGTAAAACTTGCTTGGGCCGGCCCGTTTCCTTAAAAAGCCTGACAAACAAAGGAGTATGGGCCAGGAGGGAAAGGTAAAAATCGGGCTGTTTGTTTAAACTTGGTTGGTGGGCCGGACCGGGTTATTTCACAACGGCTATCTTGCTCACTTGCGTGCCCACTAAGCAGTTGTTATTTAGTATATAAAGAGGGCGAAAACCGGGAAATTTATCATTTCCATCGGAAATTCCCTCCTCCTCCTCCTCCCTCCCCCTCCCCTACGCAGATCTAGGGTTTCGGGCCATTTGGGGGCAATTTATCATTTCCATCGGAAATTCCATCCCCACCTTCCGCCCTCCCCTAAGCAGATCTAGGGTTTCGTGCCATTTGAGGTGAAATTTGAAGTGATGTTCGGGGTTCGTGCCATTTGAGGGGAAATTGGAAGTGATGATGTTCAAGTTCGTGCCAGTTGATGAAGGCTTCTTGCGGGAATACATCGATAAGTTGATTCTCTCAGAGAGATATCCCTGTATCTTCTATGCTTATATTTCTATTTTTTACCCAATCTTAAGTTTCTTAATATGCATTGCTTAAATTTTTGTTTTCCCTTGGTTTGCAGTGTATGTAGGTGGTGATTGGGCGAGAATTTCTCACTAGGATGGGAGCCGTTCCATGGGTTATAATTTCAGGAGGTATTAAGATCTATGTAATTCATCATTCAATCAACAGGTTTGGTGCCTGGGCAGTTATTACTCTTTCAATATTCTTATGACCTGGAGTTCTTATGTTATGATAAACATATTTTAAATTAAATAAATAATAAAATTTCCATCCTCAATTTTCTAAAAATAACTTAAGCCCCCAAGAGGACAGTCTCTCTCTCTCTCTCTCTCTCTATATATATATATATATATATATATATAAATGATAACAAGGAAACTGGAGACGGATCAAGTCAAGACATTAGTTTGAAATTTTATTCGGTATAAGTATAGGATAACCATGTTTCACACGTAGTTTGAGTGTTTGACTAGCTCAAATCAGATTTAAATCATGGTCCATATCGAAACCTCTTAATGAAATAGTTCCTACCGGACTTAGAGAACGACTATGTCTTCCAATCTGAGCTTTTCATTTTGACAATAAGATCTAGCATGAAGGATAATGTTAGCTGTCAATGTTCATATATTGTTCATGAGGTTGAGATGAAGGGATCATACACTAGATTCAATAGCTCTCTAATCAGCGGATGTCATAATCTCAACTCCTGAGAAGTGGGATGGTATTAGTCGTATTTGGCATAGCCAAAGCTATATCACAAAAGTTCTCTTTGACCATGTATTATACTCTTGACCTTCTATGTACCACGAAAGGAGAAGAAGGTGATGACTATGGCAAGATTGAGGACGGATGCATGATAGTCATGCTATGCATATTGGAGTGGTTCTACTCATTTTAGGCAGGGCAGGTTTCTTTCTGGCACCCAAAAGTAAAATATGATAAGTTTGCTTCTCTTGAGTTTATCATGTGCCTCAGGACTGGTTTTTGGTAGTCTTATAACTGCACTTTCATACTACTTTAAGGTTATTATCAAACAATTTATATCCAATACTTGCACGCTAGCTTCTGCTTCTTCTTTTTTTCCCTGATAAGAAAAATGTTTAACGCTCAATGATCCTTCTTTGAACCAGGCTTGCCAAATTGCTCTTGAGGCGACACCAGCACTGGCTGTGATCGGCATAATGGTAATATAAATTAAGTCAAATCAAATTAACTGACAATTTACAGTTATCAAAATGTAGTTTTGAGTTTTGTTTCCTTCATGTTGATATCTAACTAATACAAATACAATCTTGATGAATCAGGTGTATATAACAGGGTTCTCACTAGGAACGGGAGCCATTCCATCGGTTATAATGTTGGAGGTAAATATTTTCTTTTTCCCGATCGTTATAATCCCTTTCTTCGTTCATGGGTCGATATTCTGGTGTATTCATCATTCAATCATACAATTCTGTGATTTGACCTATCGGATGATTGTCTTTGCTGCAGATATTTCCAAGAAATGTTAAAGGTGTTGCTGGAAGCTTCACAACCCTAATGAACTGGTTTGGTGCCTGGGCAGTTTCTTACTTTTTTAATTTTCTTATGACCTGGAGTTCTTATGGTAAGCGTATTTTGAATCAAACAAAATAAAATAAATTTTGCATCCTCAATTTTCTTATAATAACTTGAGCACCCAAGAGAACAGTCTCTCTCTCTCTCTCTATATATATATATATATATGTGTGTGTGTGTGTGTTTATATGGATATACATAAATATACTACACACACACACATAAATATATACAAGATCAATATGCACTCTTTTAAGCTGCCAAGTGACTATGCAGCTAACCAAACAAGGATTAAGTCAAGACATTATTTGGAAATGAAGTTGCAACAGTTCTCAGCACAGGTCTTGTACCAGTTATACTTGGTGAAATCTCGACAGTAAAATTGGTTCACCTCTCTCTCTCTCTCTCTCTCTCTCTATATATATATATATATATATATACATATATACATAGTATATTTGGTGTTTGACTGTTTGATATGTGTTTTGAACCAGTATTGGCTCTTCTCTATTTCTGCCTTAAGTTTATAGCAAATTTGAGTTTGCTCAAACCTTGACATTGTAACCCAATTTTACTTGTTAAATGCTCCAAATACGATAGTTTTTTACTTTTTTTTTTAATCTATGAGCTGGAAATTTGCATTCGAGGGAGTTTTGGTGCAGAATCAACATGGTGGTCCTTGTGTGTCTAAATAATTTTATCTATGAACCGGAAATTTGCATGTTTTTGCTTATGAAATTTGGATTTTTTGAATTTGTAATGAATTTGAGGTGTTGTATTTCTGTTGCGTTTGTTGACTCCCATACTTATTTGAAAACGAGTGGTCAAAGTAATTTTCCTGCTTTCTCTTTCTGACATACAGTGCATTAGCGCATCATTATACTGTTCTTTTGATCAAGCAATTGAGAACTTCCTTTTGGGCTTCTCTACGCAGACAGAGTGTTGAGCAAATCAAGAACAGAACACATTGTATGAATTTATGAAAATTGGAGCAGAAGAACTGTACTTATATTCAAGTACTTATATCGAGGTGATTGCTTTCTGAACTGGCCTTCTGCTTCAGTTAATGATCATTCTGTCTGTGTCCTGTTACAGTACTACTCATGTCTTATCAGTATCCTAGTTACATCTAAGTTATATTATTCTTGCACTTTAAAGGTGTCAATATTTTCTAAGAACTTGCAGAAGTTTTTGTGTAATGATCTTCTCTATCCCTCTATACTAAAAGCTATATAGCCTTTCAGATGGACATGCCAGATGAACTTTAATCGTATGTCTGTAGTAACACTACCAGATTTTCTCTGCAAGCTCTAATTGTGCGTTCTCCATCTTGTACCAACATTGGAAGTGTTCCCATTGCTGGCTAACCAAAAGTAGTATACCAACAAATCTTCCGTAAATTTTTTCTTCGTGTCATTTTTGATTCGTGTTTGATCACGGGATGAATTCGAATTATTGATGCTTTAACATTATCTCTGATGTTTATCTTTCCTTGCTTGTCAACAGATACGAGATTAAACCATTGATCTTGCAGTGAGCTAGAGTTAGTTAAATGTTTTACACCAATATTTACTTTAAAGAATAAGGTGTCTCTGCTTATAATGCATCTTGAACTGTTGTAGGTATTGCTTCACTTTCTGTATGAGATTTGCCGGACCTTGTTGATAATGTATTACGCTTATAATGCAGCAGCTTATATAGAATGTAGCTCAAAGACTCAGCAGGTGGTTAACCATTTCTACTATGCATCAATAGTCATACTGTGTGTGTGTATATATACGTATATATCATAAGAAATGATTAGTCACGAGGAGGATTTTCTCGCAGGTTTTGGCTCGTTGCAAACTCACTCCCTACATTGAAAGATGTAACTGCAAGGGAGCTTCCTGAAACCGTGGCTGAGGCCGCCAAGGTCTGTTCAACTAACCATCTCAGATTTCGTCTCTATTTTTGCAAAATCCTCATACATTTTTGTGACCTTTCCTTGTTTAATAATTTTTTTAATAAAGTTCTTTTAGAAATTTATCTTTAATGTGAATGTCATATTGAGACAATAACATCTGAAACTTGATGTGTTTTATGATGGAGATAGATCATTTCTTCTGGACCTAATGAAACAAAAATTTAGGTTGGCCACGGTGTGATAGTGAGGTTTTTCCTCTGAGTAGAGAGTATGAGTTTGAACCTCATATGTATCTCTCTGGTGTGTGTACGGTAGATCTTCCTAGACAATTTTGTGAAGCTTGTGCATTGAGCTACCCGATCTTTCCAATATCTATGTGTAGTCTTTGTGAAGTTCTGAACATCATAAATAGTAATCGCCATTATTTCCTTTTCTTGAAGCGAATAAACTTGCAAGTATCAGATTTGTTTGATACTATTCTTATGATCAATCTATTCAGCAATTTCCTTTCCTGGCCTTCTCCATGCAGAGTGTTGAGCAATCAAGAAAAGAACGCATCATATGAAAATTGAAGCAGAAGAATTGTACTTATATTCAAGTACTGATATCAGGGTGATTTTTTTACAAAAATTCTGGATGACCGATACCTTTCATCTCTTGAATATGTTCTTACCAAGCAATTGAGAACTTCCTTGACTGTTTGATATGTGTTTTGAACCAGTATTGGCTCTTCTCTATTTCTGCCTTAAGTTTATAGCAAATTTGAGTTTGCTCAAACCTTGACATTGTAACCCAATTTTACTTGTTAAATGCTCCAAATACGATAGTTTTTTACTTTTTTTTTTAATCTATGAGCTGGAAATTTGCATTCGAGGGAGTTTTGGTGCAGAATCAACATGGTGGTCCTTGTGTGTCTAAATAATTTTATCTATGAACCGGAAATTTGCATGTTTTTGCTTATGAAATTTGGATATTTTGAATTTGTAATTAATTTGAGGTGTTGTATTTCTGTTGCGTTCATTGACTCCCATACTTATTTGAAAACCAGTGGTCAAAGTAATTTTCCTGCTTTCTCTTTCTGACATACAGTGCATTAGCGCATCATTATACTGTTCTTGTGATCAAGCAATTGAGAACTTCCTTTTGGGCTTCTCTACGCAGAAGTGTTGAGCAAATCAAGAACGAGAACACATTGTATGAATTTATGAAAGTTGGAGCAGAAGAAGTGTACTTGTATTCAAGTACTGATATCGAGGTGATTGCTTTCTGAACTGGCCTTCTGCTTCAGTTAATGATCATTCTGTCCGTGTCCTGTTACAGTATTACTCATGTCTTATCAGTATCCTAGTTACATCTAAGTTATATTATTCTTGCACTTTAAAGGTGTCAATATCTTCTAAGAACTTGCAGAAGTTTTTGTGTAATGATCTTCTCTATCCCTCTTTACTAAAACCTATATAGCCTTTCAGATGGACATGCCAGATGAACTTTAATTGTATGTCTGTAGTAACACTACCAGATTTTCTCTGCAAGCTCTAATTGTGCGTTCTCCATCTTGTACCAACATTGGAAGTGTTCCCATTCTTTGGCTAACCAAAAGTAGTATACCAACAAATCTTCCCTAAGTTTTTTCTTCGTGTCATTTTTGGTTCGTGTTTGATCACGGGATGAATTCGAATTATTGATGCTTTAATATTATCTCTGATGTTTATCTTTCCTTGCTTGTCTACAGATACGAGACTAAACCATTGATCTCGCAGTGAGCTAGAGTGAGTTAAATGTTTTACACCAATATTTACTTTAAAGAATAAGGTGTCTCTGCTTATAATGCATGCTGAACCTGTTGTAGGTATTGCTTCACTTTCCTGTATGAGATTTGCCAGACCTTGTTGATAAGGTATTCTGCTTATAATGCAGCAACTTATATAGAATGCAGCTCAAAGACTCAACAGGTAGTTAACCATTTCTACTTTGCATCAATAGTCATACTGTGTGTGTGTGTATACGTATTTATCATAAGAAATGATTAGTCGCGAGGTGGATTTTCTCGCGGGTTTTGGCTCGTTGCAAACTCACTCCGTACATTGAAAGATGTAAGCTGCAAGGAGCTTCCTGAAACCGTTCTTGAATGCCAAGGTCTGCTTCAACTAACCATGTCGATTTCGTCTCTATTTTTGCAAAATCCTCATACATTTTTGTGACCTTTTCTTGTTTAATGAATTTTTTAATAAAGTTACGTTAGAAATTTATCTTTAATGTGAATGGCATATTGAGACAATAACATACGAAACTTGATGTGTTTTATGATGGAGATAGATCATTTCTTCTGGACCTAATGAAACAAAAATTTAGGTTGGCCGTGGTGTGACAGTGAGGTTTTTCCTACGAGCGAGAGTATGAGTTTGAACCTCATATGTATCTCTACGGGTGTGTGTACGGTAGATCTTCCTAGACAATTTTGTGAAACTTGTGCATTGAAATTTCTGATCTTTCCTATATCTATGTGTAGTCTTTGTGAAGTTCGAACATCATAAATAGTAATCACCGTTATTTCCTTTTCTTGAAGCGAATAAACTTGCAAGTCTCAGATTTGTTTGATACTATTCTTATGATCAATCTATTCAGCAATTTCCTTTCCTGGCCTTCTCTATGCAGAGTGTTGAGCAATCAAGAAAAGAATGCATCATATGAAAAATGGAGCAGAAGAATTGTACGTATATTCAAGTACTGATATCAGGGTGATTTTTGTACAAAAATTCTGGATGACCGATATTTTTCATCTCTTGAATACGTTCTTACCAAGCAAGCAGGTCTCAGGCTTCGAGCAAATGAATGTGCATGTCTCCTTCACATTTTTTTTTTCATTTGCATGAAAGGTTGTTGCTTCTTTTTCTTTTAAGTTCAATTTCCTCTGCAGGTAATTAATCTACAAACTGGTCCTGTTGATTATAATTTTAACTTGATATTGGGATTAAGGCTTTGTTGTTGTTGTTGTTGTATGGTTGAAAAAACTTTGCCACGCTTCAGGTGTGTCACGTGTCTGTGTATATATATAAAGGAGCCAAAATGATATACTTTCAAACTTGACACCTTCTATGGTGGCTTTGCTTTGGTCTTTGCTTCCTCAGATGTTCAAACATAGCACTCTAACTAGAGATGCTATATTGGCAAATCTTGCACCTCGTTTTATTCAAGTGATTTATTTTTGCTTATTTCTTTTACATATCTTTCTTCTGAATATCTTCTTAGCTTTCACAATTTTTATTTTTTATTTACCATATCTTCCCAATTTCATAACTTTCTCATCTCTTCTTTGACGAGTTCCCACGTCAATTCATGTTAGCCGACCCTAAATCATTATGGGAATAAGGCTTTGTTGTTGTTGTTGATATTTTTGCTTATGATATGAGCTCTAATATTCTTATTTGCGGCTAAGCATCCTATTCTGTTTGATCTACAAGCATCTTATTGAATGTTGTTAGTGGGGTTACTCTTCAAGAAACAAAGGGATCTTGCAATAGCTTCAAGAATTTGTATCGAGGCATTTCTTTTGCATAGCTTACCTTGTTAACCTTTTTCACTTTGTTTATATTATGTTCTAGTCCATGCATCTCTTGGATTTGAAATTGCGGATCATTAGCCATTTCTCTGTCTAATAAAGCATTAAATCTCTTGGTATGAGTAAATGAATTGGGTTTGAGCGAGTTGCCATTTTGATAAACAAAATAGCAAGGCTAGAACGCCATGATCGTTTATTTATCATAAATATCAATTTCTTTTGTTGTTTTTAGATACAATGTGGACATGGCATTGTAGTTGAGTTTTGAACTCTGCTTGTATTCGAGGTTATATACATTAACACCAATCCTAGTCACTCATTCCATTGCAAGTTTGCATCACCTTTTGAAAAGGTCTCTCTCTCCCTCCCTCCTTTCTTTACCACCTCCCTCCTCAATGCACCAGATGACATGCTTTTGTAGGTTGGAACTCCTTTCTTTTAAGTTGAAAATTATGTACTCTTTATCCCTCTAAACCGCGGTGGGGTGAGGTGAGGTGGGGTGGGGTGTTGAGAGGGATACATACATTAAGAAGAATGGTGTTGATCCCCTTTTGTGATCTTGTATTTCTCCTTTCTTTTAAGCTAATTAACGTGTGTTTGTAGGTCCAGTTTCTTATCCCTAATAGTGTTGGGGGGGGGGTTCATTGGAGAAAAATGCATTGATCGTCACGCTTTTGCATGGTATGTATCTCCTTGTCTCTGTTCTCTTATATGTCATTTCAGTCTTTTCAGAAATATATTTTTAATTTAAATACTTTGCAATATTTAGAAGCTTTCAATCTTCCTTCTTCCTCTTCCCGTCTCTTCCCGATCAAGATCTTGGACTCGATCGACTCACTATCTTGTTTTGAGGCTTTGCGGACAACAAATTTTTCTTCTCTGGCGTAAATTTATTTCCAAAAAAGTGTTGATAATTAGATCTTTGCAAAGTTTCGATTCACAATTGTTGTTCATTCCAAGACCGGGCATCATTCTTTTCTTGCACAACAACCCTATTGCATTCCTTTATTCATTACTCTTTTATCTCACATATATGCTTTATGTTTCTTTATTTGTTCTTTGATGTTTTATTATCTAGCTTGTCAAAGTATGTTCTAACGCAATCTTGAGCTATGGCTTAGAAATTTGTGTATTGATTGGTTTGAAAGGGGTGTCCTCTTGATACTTTTTCACTCACATGCTATTTACGTTAGTATTCCAACAATGTCTGAACTCATTTTTTGTTATTCTATGTGTTGTTGCAGTGCACATGGTTTTTGTCGGGTTTGAAGAGCACCTTATTGACATATCCTGCTATTTTTTTGATGTCTTACATTGAAATCAGGCTTCTTTCTTTAATTGCTTAACTACGGCATTTCACTTTTGATTTTGTTACCAATTGTTTATGCAGTATGGTTGCAGTTTCTTTGGGCTCTTTTCTCTTTTTATCTGGTGGGTTTTTTGCTTGTGGATTAGGTTCTGTACTACCTAAATCGTTGTAAGATGAATCTCTCTAGACCTTCGATGAAATTCTGGTGTGATTTTATGTTAATTATATTAAGAATCTATAGTATAAATGGGAACTGTCCTTGCTACAGTACAATGAACAGTTTCATAAGCCAAATTTTCCATTTTGCCCTCACTAAGTTGTCTCTTTCCCATTTTGCCCTTAAAAAAATTAATTTTTTTTTTAATTTGAAAAAAAAAAAAACACGTGTCCTTGGCTTGCTCTAGTTTCTTATATGGTGCAAACATCTCTTTGTCCCCATGTGCTCTGCAGATGATGCTAAAGTAATCTTGATGTTAGCCTGTCACGTTATAAGTTGGTGCTAGATGTTTATGATGGGGTGGCTTGTTGATTTTATGTTCATTATATTAAGAATTTCTTATTTTTTACTTTTGATATTTCATTTAAGATTTTATGTTAAAAAATAAACTATAAATACTTTTGAAATATCCAATCAAAATATGATTATTTTATAAAATATTATGGAAAATTTAAAAATATAAATAAAAGTAATGAGGAATGAAGTTACAAAATTAATAAGTGAATTTTCAAACATGAATTTTCGTAAGTTAAGGTGTGACAGGGGGAATAATATATACTCCCTCCGTCCCACATTTTTATAGACTTTTGGGTTTTGCACGGGAATTAAGGAGGAAATATTATATTGAAAGTGTTGTGAGTGTGAAAATAAAATAGGAGAGAGAATGAGTCGAGAGAATAGTAAATTATAATGGTGATGTGAGTATTAAAATAATGTAGGAGAGAGAATGAGTGGAGGGAATAGTAAAGATTTCTTTCCATTTTAGGAAAGTATATATTATTGTGGGACGCCCAAAAAGGAAAGTTTATATATTATCATGAGACGGAGGGAGTATGTAATCCTCTGTCCCGATTTTTATTTAACGATTTTAACCAAAACAATCATTTTATTTGTACATAAACAAAAAATTTGCAATAAATTTAGTTACCGTAAAAAAAATAGAAATTATTAATTATTAATGTATCGTTGTCTACTTCAATTCTTCTAATAAAAAAGCTTGTTTTTGTCATGATCAACTCTATATACGTTGTCAAGAGTTACTAACTCCGATGGGCATAAAATATTGATTTTTTCAATTATTAACATGGAAGAAATAAAATTGTTGTCATCCATAGCGCGCGGGTGTACTTCTAGTGTATATAAAAGATCAAAACCTAATCTAAATAGGAAATAACATACAATTTGGTTAACTAATAAATTAAATAAATTGACCTTTGATGAAAGATTTAGAAAAAATATATTATGTCAAGATCCTATAAAAAAACACATTTTTTTGCTAAGTTTAAGGAAAAATCATTTTAACACTGGCACTTAATAATACATTCACTGTCACTCTTCACACTGTCATTTTTTTATTCTAACACTGACACTTTTTTACCATACGCTGGCACTTAATAATACATGTAATGAGACTCTTTAAACTGACACTTTGTTACACTAACACTGTCACTTAAACTTAATAATACATGCATGCACCTGCAATTTTTACACTGGCACTTTGTTACACTAACACTGACACTTTGTTACACTAGCACACTTTTTATATGTACACTAGCACACTTTTTATACTGACACTTTGTTACTCTAACACTGGAACTAGCGGGGAAAACAAAAAAAGTTTTTTCTAAGCTTAAGAAAAAACGCATTTTTTTTTGAGGATTTTGGCTTATATCAATGTAATTCAAATACTTATTATTAATATAATATAATATAATATTACAAATATTATCAATATTTAAAAAAATGTTATTAAATTAGTCGATCTTATGAAAAAAAACATGTTTTACACTAACCTATGGAAAAAAGGGTTTCTTGTAATTGCCAGTTCTAATATTGTAAAGTGCAAGTTCTAGTATTATAAAATGTCATATTCAAAATGACACTTATAAACATTCAAAATATGACACTTATAAACATTCAAATTTGAACTGATAAACATTCATCACATTTTTAACATTTGCTAAAATATAACTAGTGATAGTGTTAAGGATTGTCGATTTAAGTGTTAGATAATAACGATGGTAATGTTAAAAATTGTCAATTGTAGTGTTAAATAATGTCAGTGGTAGTGTTAAAATGTGTTGGTTATATTATCGAAAAGTGTCAAAAAATGCTAGTGAGTTTTTATAAGTTATGAATTTACAAAAATCCCACAACACGTTTTTAAAAAAAATATTTACTTATTTACAAAAAATATACCATACATTTAAAAAACTCATTTATTTACAAAAATGATATGGGCATGACTTAAGCATCAACGAACCATATTTGTTTGGGCCGTCAAATAACCCAAGTTAGTTGGGCCTTGCTCCGCCTTCCGTTTCCGGAAGAGAACTGATAAATGTTACCCTTTGCCCTCCAACGGTCGGTCGTAAACCCTTCCTCCTATAAATTCCCCACATCTCATTCCTTCGCTTTTTACCCACGCACTCTCTCTCTCTCTCTCACACACACACACACACACACACAGAGTCACTCCGCCTTCCCCTACTCCGCTCCGATGTCACTTCCCGAGATGTTCAGATAATCTTCTCAAAGCTATTTTCCGATTAATCCGAACTAAGTCGTAACTTCTCATCTCTGATTCCTTTGTTTTGTTTTCGAATTTTGTTGCTCATTTGATCTAGGGTTTTATTTTGATTTTGTGAAATTACTATGAATTAGGGTTTATTTTGATTTCGTGAAATTACTTTGAATTAGGGCTTATTTTGATTTTACGAAATTACTTTGAATTAGGGCTTATTTTTGATTTTATGAAATTACTTTGAATTAGAGTTTATTTTGGTTTCGTGAAATTGCTTTGAATTAGGGCTTATTTTTTATTTTATGAAATTACTTTGAATTAGGGCTTATTTTTGATTAATGAAATTAGGAGGTGTTTAAATTGTTGAATACCTGTCTAGAAGGAAAAATATATGTTAGAATCTTCTTCAACTTCCCCCTACACTTCTTCCTTTACATGAAATGTAAAGTTACTAGTTTAGTTTCTTGTCCCATTTTTAAAAAAATTTACTTACGATTGATGTGGTATTTCTTAGTCTACTTTATATTTAGAGGTATTTCTATTTCGTGTTATCATGTTTCTATTGAACCACTGCATATATACAAGTACAAATTGAAAAGAGATGGAAAATCATTCTCTCTCGCAGTCGCAGGTGGATAAACAGGTGGATTTTTATTCATGTGGTTTGTTTCCTAAAACAGTCATAATATTTCTATCTTGTAGTTGTAACTTCACATATGCACAATATTTGATCACTATCTTCTCATGACATAGTGTCAAAGTCTTTAGTTCTGCCTACTGGCATTTTTGTACTATTTTGTCAATTTCATTGAATTCCAGAACGTGAACCGACTAATATTTGAGTTCATGTAAAATAGGATCGGGGCGAAGGCTGCCAATATGTATATGGTTGATTGACGGCAGTTTTTTTTGTTGCTTGTTAGTACTAATTGATTATTCAAGTAAAGAACTGTTACTCGGCATACATTTGGGGATCGTGGTCTAAAACAAAAATGATATTTGGTTATTTTACTCCACATAAAATTTACTGTTATCAAAGAGTAGAAAACATATTGTATCGTTGATTGTTCCTGGCTATTTTATTCCAGCAGTCTGGACTGTCCTTGCCATACATAGCCAGAGCCTCTTCATATTGTTTGTTTTGCCTTGGGAGTCTAAGAGGATTCATATTTTAAAAATATATACTCCCTCGGTCCCAAAAATGTTCGATTGAGGAAGTTCGGCAGCAAACAGACTCTTGAGAAAGATTTCTCAGAGGTATTTCTATCTCATGGTAAATTTTATCATGTTTCAATTTAACCACTGTATTTATAAAAGTTCGAATTAAAGAGATGGAAAATCAATGTCTCTCGCAGTCACAGGTGGATAAATAGTATTACGATATGATGAGGAAGTTGATTGTGGTGTGTATGAACCAGTTATCGTTGTTGACCCCTCAAACATGAAAAGCTTGTCATATCTGCCAATGGTAAAGAACTAAAAAACCAGCTCAATGTTTATTATGATTCTTCAGACTAGTTTATTAGTTGTTCTTCTCCAAGTTAAGTCGTTTGACTGTATCAAACTTAGCCACCTTTTCCCTGTGCTAGTTTTTTCTATAGTCCTTTGTTTTCTTATAAATATGGTCTTGAACATTTTGCGGTTCATTTATTTAGTTTTGAGGATTTATAACATCTATGGAGGAGAGAAAACACTTGGAAATCAGGTTAGAAAATCAAGGTTCTCAAGGGAGCATGTGTGCTGGATGCTATCTTCCTCGAAGGATTTCAAGGTGATGCAGGCGGTGGTAATTCTAATATTTTTAATCCTTTATGAGTCCATAAACATTTTGCTGTTCATATATTTAGGTTGCTCTGAAGCATGTTTTTACTGAACCTCCTTTAAATATCGTCTTTCAACAATCCCTTTGTTGAGCTGATTATTAAAAGTACAAGGAAATATATTAGTTAAGTACCAAGGTTACTTGAATCCCTCCATCCCTCCTAAATTATTATTATTGTGTCTTTGATGAATCTCAGTTTTAGTTTAAGCTGCAAAGCTTTTAGTTCACTTCTTCTGCTCCAACTTATAGTGCTATCTTGTCTTACTTTCTTGAATTTTCCATCATTCCATGAACATGCAAAGCTCAGTTATTTGCAGGTAGTATATCTTGTAAAAAAATTGTTATCTAGGCATTCCTTCCCTTTTCCCTTGCTTCTAAACTTGTTTCCTATTTATTTTTAATTAAATTTGTCATTTCACTTTCTGTTGTGGAAGGGCTATAAATATTCTAGTTTATTTTTGTGTTCTTTTATATGTTATTTGACTGTTTCAAACTTTGCCACTGTTTCCTTGCGTTACTTTTTACTTGGTCTTTTGTTCTCTTATTATACGGTTATTGACTTTTGGCCTTTCATCTATTTAGTTTTGAGGGTTATAAAGCTTTATGGAGGAAAGGAAACGCTTGGAAATGAGGGCAAAAAATCAAGGTTCTCGAGGAAGCATGATCTTGATGCCCTAAAGAAAATGCCTATGCAACATTTGAGCTCTTCCTCCTTGTTGGATTTCAAGGTGACTCATGAGGTAAGTGTTTTATGATTGTATATGAAGCATGTTTTCTGCCTACTGGCATTTTCGTACTATATTGTCAATTTCATTGAATTCCAGAACGTGAACCGACTAATATTTGAGTTCATGTAAAATAGGATCGGGACGAAGGCTGCCGATATGTATATGGTTGATTGACGGCAGTTTTTTTGTTGCTTGTTAGTACTAATTGATTATTCAAGTAAAGAACTGTTACTCGGCATACATTTGGGGATCGTGGTCTAAAACAAAAATGATATTTGGTTATTTTACTCCACATAAAATTTACTGTTATCAAAGAGTAGAAAACATATTGTATCTTTGATTGTTCCTGGCTATTTTATTCCAGCTGTCTGGACTGTCCTTGCCATACATAGCCATAGCCATAGCCTCTTCATATTGTTTGTTTTGCCTTGGAGTCTAAGAGGATTCATATTTTAAAATATATACTCCCGTCCCAAAAATGTTCGATTGAGGAAGTTCGGCAGCAAGCAGACTCTTGAGAAAGATTTCTCAGCCTACTCTATATTTAGAGGTATTTCTATCTCATGGTAAATTTTATCATGTTTCAATTTAACCACTGTATTTATAAAAGTTGAATTAAAAGAGATGGAAAATCACTGTCTCTCGCAGTCACAGGTGGATAAATAGTATTACGATATGATGATGAAGTTGACTGTGGTGTGTATGAACCAGTTATCGTTGTTGACCCCTCAAACATGAAAAAGCTTGTCATATCTGCCAATGGTAAAGAACTAAAAACCAGCTCAATGTTTATTATGATTCTTCAGACTAGTTTATTAGTTGTTCTTCTCCAAGTTAAGTGGTTTGACTGTATCAAACTTAGCCACCTTTTCCCTGTGCTAGTTTTTTCCATAGTCCTTTGTTTTCTTATAAATATGGTCTTGAACATTTTGCGGGTTCATTTATTTAGTTTTGAGGATTTATAACATCTATGGAGGAGAGAAAACACTTAGAAATCAGGTTAGAAAATCAAGGTTCTCAAGGGAGCATGTGTGCTGGATGCTATCTTCCTCGAAGGATTTCAAGGTGATGCAGGCGGTGGTAATTCTAATATTTTTAATCCTTTATGAGTCCATAAACATTTTGCTGTTCATATATTTAGGTTGCTCTGAAGCATGTTTTTACTGAACCTCCTTTAAATATCGTCTTTCAACAATCCCTTTGTTGAGCTGATTAATATAAGTACAACGAAATATGTTAGTTAAGTACCAAGGTTACTTGAATCCCTCCATCCCTCCTAAATTATTATTATTGTGTCTTTGATGAATCTCAGTTTTAGTTTAAGCTGCAAAGCTTTTAGTTCGCTTTTTCTGCTCCAACTTATATTGCTATCTTGTCTTGCTTTCTTGAATTTTCCATCATTCCATGAACATGCAAAGCTCAGTTATTTGCAGGTAGTATATCTTGTAAAAAAATTGTTATCTAAGCATTCCTTCCCTTTTCCCTTGCTTCTAAACTTGTTTCCTATTTATTTTTTAATTAAATTTGTCATTTCACTTTCTGTTGTGGAAGGGCTATAAATATTCTAGTTTATTTTGTGTTCTTTTTATATGTTATTTGACTGCTTCAAACTTTGCCACTGTTTCCTTGCGTTACTTTTTACTTGGTCCTTTGTTCTCTTATTATACGGTTATTGACTTTTGGCCTTTCATCTATTTAGTTTTGAGGGTTATAAAGCTTTATGGAGGAAAGGAAACGCTTGGAAATGAGGGCAAAAAATCAAGGTTCTTGAGGAAGCATGATCTTGATGCCATAAAGAAAATGCCTTTGCAACATTTGAGCTCTTCCTCCTTGTTGGATTTCAAGGTGACTCATGAGGTAAGTGTTTTATGATTGTACCTGAAGCATGTTTTTACTCAATCTCCGTTAGATGTCGTACTTGAACAAATCCTCTGCCGAGCTTATTATTACTAGTGGTAAAAGGAATATATTAGTGTTCTAACTAGATGTGGGCTTCCCCAAGGGCACTTTCTTCTATTTAGCTGGTGTTACAAATTTTGTTGGTACTATAACATTTAGCTGGATTCTGTATAGTGTATCAGGATGACTGTTCTATTTTAAAATTGAACAAATTTATTTGCTTGAATGCAGACATTGCTTCCTTCTTGGGTGCTTTAGACAAAGAAAGCAGGTTCGGGCACAAGTATTGAAGAGATGTTGCTTGAGAGTGAAATGCTTTTTGGTAAAACTGTTCACATTTCTTACTTATCCATTTTATCCATTTAGTGTACAAGCAGTTCTTTGGAATATATGCTTTCACATGTTCACTCTGGTTTGTTTTGATTGCAGATACTATGCTGGTTTCAACCCAACATGGGTGCATTCTCTTCATCGTTACATGTATGTACCCGGTGTTCGTTCTGTAGCAGTGTCATGTGTCTCAATTTCTGTTTTTACTCGTTTCAGCATTTGGCTTCCTTCATTTGTTTTCTGATACTGTGTCGCTGCTTCTACTGCATATCTAGCTAAATAAGCTGATGATAAATTGACATTTCATTAATATTACGTTAATATACTAGTTACTTGTACTGTGAAAATATGTGAAATTTTTCATATCTCATCAGGAATATCCCACATTGACTGTGAATGGGAATATAATGGAGATTTAGTAATCAATGGGTCTCTTTACGCGATAATCCTCATGTTTTGGTGTGGATGCTTGCAGCTGGCTTGGGAGCTTCCCCATGTGAAGTACGTGAGTTGTTGGTAATCTTTCGTGCCTGACTGATTGCATTTGTGGGAAATGCAATTTTTAAGAATTTCATAAATTTTTAATAGCTTTTGATTGTTTTCTTCTCCATATGTCTGCTATGATTTCTGATTATTCTCTTTAAATGATTTTTTTTTTTTTTTTGCTAGTGTGGTGGATTTTTTAGTTTCCATATGTCTGCGTGTGTTCCAAGTTCAATCTTGAGGGTTTCAAGAGTTTGGGAATTGGTTGGTAAGGGTTTTTTTGTTGATACTTTCTAATTCACATGATGTTTCTTCTATTTTTTTCCAAATTGAATTTGTGATATATATGTGTTTAAGGAGTGAGGGGCTGCTCATTTTTATGTGGCTGTTTTCTTCACAATGTTACCTATCTTGGAATGCGGGGGCAGATTTTGATGCAACTGATGGTTGCATTTTGGTTGTATGATTGTTGTTGCTCGTTACTTCATCTTGCTAGTTTTCACTTCGTTGTACTAGTTTAAGCCCCCCCCCCCATAATATTATTCGTGTTTTGTTGCAGTGCGCGTTATTCTTGTTGGGTTTGAAGAGCACCTTCACTGTGATATCCTGCTGGGGACATCTCCTTGTCCACCTGTGCTATGCCGGTGATGTTAAATTAAGCTTGATGTTAGGCTCTCTCGTTATAAGTGGGATCTAGATGTGTCTGATGAAATGACTTGTTGATTGTTTATCATGTTGGTACCTTTTGATCTTTTCAATTTCCTGTATGCTCATATTCTGTTGTTTGTGGTGTTATAGCGCACATGAATTTATCGAGTATGAGGAGCATATAAAGCAATGATGGGCTTACTATGTTGCTAAAGGGATACTCGTTTTCAATGGTAGCCATTTATCCTAGATAGTTAGTTGTCTTAAAAGTTCATTATATTTTTTGTGTGTTTGAGGACTCATATCATATTAGTTTACTTATATTTGGGGTTATGGTTGAAGAACATAGGCTTTGTTGCAGTGCTGGTGTATTTGGTTTAGTTGTATCGTTTATGTTCTAGAGGTGCAATTTAACAAGTGGCTCTTCAACGCCTTGGAGTTATGTAGACATGTCGCATCAGAGAGAGATTTCGTTCAGTAGTTCAATGTTTCCATCTTCAAGCTTTCATACTCGTATCGTTTCATTGTTGTCGTCTTGTTGTCGGATTTGAAGAGCACCTTCTCATTGAGATATCCCGCTATATTTCTCATGTCTAACAGCGAACTTAGGTTTCTTTAACTACTTCGCTACTCCATTTCACTTGATTTCTTTTTTTTTCCCTTTAAAAATTGGGTTTCTTTATGAAAGAATGCCTTAAGTTGTTACAAGAGTGACACAAAGTGTCTTTGATGGGGGATTGAATCCCTTACCTTTCATATAGAAAGGGATATCAGATCACTTGATTTGTTAGCAGTAATTTTTGTAGTATGGTTGTTGTCTTTTGGGGACTAAGTCATTGTTGTTGTAGTTGCTTGTTGTTCGTTGTTTGTTGTTTGTTGCAGTTATCTTTGGGCTCCTTATTTCCCTGTTTAACCGGAGGTTATTTACTTGTGAACTAGGTTTTCTACGATGTGAATTGTGGTAAGATGAAGCTCTCTAGGGGCTTAATGAAATGAAAAATGGTGTGATTTTATTCTTATGGTATTAAGATTTGCTTATTGATGTTGCTCACATGGACCCTCGTTTTGGAACTTTATGGTAGCCATTTAACCTTGATGTTAGATATAGTAAGGTTTCATTATGTTTCACATTTGATTTGGTTACCACTTATTTATGTAGTATGATGCAGCCTCTTTGGGCTATTTTCCCTTTTTCTCTGTAGGCTTTTTGCTTGTGGAGTAGGTTCTGTACTAACGGAGATGATGTTACTTGTTTTTCTTTTGTTTGAAGTGTTTGTTCGTTGTTTGTTGTTTGTTGCAGTTATCTTTGGGCTATTTTCCAGTTGTATGGAAAAAGTAGTGCTGACCTGTTGATGACAGGCCCTTAACTGTTGAATCCGGGTTCAGAATACGGTATATTAAATCGTCTATCGACTTCGTATTGATATATTAGATGGCGGAGTGAGGTAAGCATGGGTTATTTCGGTGTACTATTATTTGTACCAGTACAGTGGGATTACTTGCTTGGATAATGTAGGTGATTTTCTTCTTTCAGGTTGTCGTATCACGATCTCAAATGTTGGAACCCGGAAGGATTTGCCAGAAGATACCGGGTTTTAGTGTTTGGTTTGCGAACATGTTTAACAGATTGTTTCGTATCTAACATATGTTGTCTAAGATCTGTATTTCCTATTACTCCCTTTGTTCTAAGATAAATGTGGAGTTCTCCTTTTTGGTTCGTCCAAAAAAATGCCTGCTGAAGTCATTTTCGTTATTCTAAGTGCTGTTGCAGTGCGCATGGTTCTTGTCGGGTTTGAAGAGGAGCACCTTTATTGAGTTATCCTGCTGTCCTTTTTGATGTCTAACGGTAAACTTAGGCTTTAATTATTTCACTACTACATTTCACCTATGATTTGTTACCGATTATTTTATGTAGTATGGTTGCTATCTCTTTGGGCTCTTTTCCCTTTTTTTCTGGAGGCTCTTGGCTTGAGGAATAGGTTCTGTACTATCTGAATTGTGGTAAGATGAAGCTCTTTAGAGGCTTAATGAAGTTAAAAGTTATGATTTTACTTGGTTAGAAGTTGTTTGTTTAAACATGGTGGTATTTTTTTCTTGGTTACATATTTACTCTTGTTTCAACAGCGATCTTACATCTTGATTCTGTCAGGTATCTAGATTGTCAACTTGTGCTCTGGTTGGGCTCTCGAGCAAAGCTGACATGGTGGCTGCATAATTTAGATTATGTTTTAAACAACCTTTCCAACTTCCATTTGTTCTCATTATCCTCTTGTTGATGTTCAGTGGTTTCCTCGTGTATGAAAGAGCATTTGTAAGATATTGTCAGTGATGTCTGATATGATAAGTTCTTTTGCTGAGTAGTGCTTGTACCTTCTCTCCTTACAGTATTTGCTGCTCCTACCATGTTGCAATACAAAAGTTAGATGTCTTATGGGGTGTCTTGTTATATAGTTTGAAGGGTTTTCATAAATTTGTAATAGCTTGTGATTAAGTTTTTTTTTTTTTCCATTTCAGGCCAATATTACAATAATTCACGGATTGGTATCTCTACCACATTCACCGGCAATCCATGCCCACTTAATCACAATTACCATGATAATCAAGAATGATTCGAGGTACTCTCCCATAAGAGTAGAACCTCCAGCACATAAGGCAACTCTTAAGCCATTTATGCAAATAAAAGTGAAATATAATGCCACATAAGAACGAAATGAACGGGAATTTAGTAAAGTATAACCCCTAACTCCGGAGACAGGTAATATACCTCAAATGATTGTGAAGGAATCTATCTCTCCATATTGCTCACATTTCCTTGATTCTTTGGTTGGTCATTATCATTTTCTGTCATTGAACAAATTCCTGCATTAAACCCTCGACGTCAGTTATCGCACACTCTGCGCTCGGCTAGACTCTGTCCGAGAACTCTAATCGAGGCTACGATACCAACTTGTGAGGATCCCGACCCGGAACCTACATGTGAGCACCCCAGCTTGGGACCTAACGCGTGTCCCGAGCTTGAGAAGCTCGAAGACTAAGAAAACCATCTTAGATTTTTAACTTTTATTTGCCTTTACAAGAGAAAACCAATTCTCAATTTTTCCCATAAACAAACTCGAAATAATAATATCTCCACTTGGAGGAATTTAAACAAATACTTTAATAACCATACTTAATTAATTACATTGAAAACCACTAATTAACATTGTTTAACTAAAAGAGTTTTTCCTTACAACTTATAAAAAGAGTAATACTTAAATATGACTTAGACAAACAGCCACTTTCAATTATACCTATCTTGAGGCAAATCCCAAGCAAGAGTCCAAACTTTCTCTTCCCAGGCCTCATTTGGTTCGGGTCACTGTCTCGGCCACAATCTAAAAGCAGAGTAAAAGGGAAGGGGTGAGAATAAATCTCAATAAGCTATTATGAATGCGGCGTGAGATGCCAAACAAGATGCGGCTCCACATAGCATGGTAGCATGTAACACATTATGAAAGCTTGGTAAACACCTTATGCGTTACCTCATTTGCCTACCTTTCCCGTCACGAGCAAATAAGTTGTCTGACAACGTGGGAGTAAAACTCCTCTCTTTGGTGAATTGCCTCCGGCACATTCACCGCTAAAAACATAGGACTTCGTACTCCCGAGGAGATCCATATAAGAAAATCAGATACTAAATCGGAGTATCCGACAATAATACCGCTATCACGTAAAGCTTTTGGCTTAATACCCATCTGGAAGCATTCCCCTAATCACCAAGGCTGCGCAGCGATGCAGCAAGGCTTTTGGCTCAATCTGACAGCCAGCTGGCACACCCACTACTGTGGCCACGGAGAGGAGGTCTGAGTATGATGAACCTTCAATCACTTATAGAACAAATCAATAAATGATTGAATTCCATCATACCCCAGAATCACGTATGAAATATCCGAGCACATAATAGTTACTTGAAATAAAATCCACAAAAGGGATAGTAATATAACAACATGGTAAATTATACTCATGTTAAATCAATACCGTAGTGCAACATTCATTTTAATACAACTACGCATAATCCATCCATGAATATGAACTTCAAATGGTAAGAGTATCCGTATAACACACATAATCTACTTTAGGGATACTGTCTGACCGTATACCAAAATAATCCAAACTTGGGGATACAATGCCACAATGTGATACATAAACATTTCTAACTAACGCTTGATAGTGTAATTATAGTCTCTCACACTATCTAATCATCAAGGTTATGGCATAGAACCCAGAATACGGCCGCTCCCTAGAAACCATAACTATTTCTACGAAGTTGTTACTTTCGACTTGACAGATAAATCTTAATAAAAGTTAAGAGATCTACTTCCCAAGCAAGTTTGAACTACTTTGGTGGAAATGCGAATCAAGCTTAATAACCATTTTCCGGACAATATTCTATATCGTACAAGATCTCTATAGGGATTCCAAATTTGAATTTATCAAGTGGGAGTCACAATGCTTAGGAAGTGGCTAGCTCTACTTGAATCTAGGTTGAAAGGAATTGATTCCTATCCGAATTGGATTAGGTTCTATTAATTTATAATGGTTAAAAGTCATGCCACTAGGTTGTTGGTAAAAATCAGCAAGAAAGGAGACTAAGGAGATTACAGCTCCATGGGCGGCGCCCATTATACCACATGGGCGACCGCCGAGGCCCAGTGAAGTTTCAAAGGAATTCCGATTCTGCCCTCATGGCGTACGCACGTAACCTGCTTGGGCGACCACCCAAGAGGGTTTCCAAGCATCCCCGATTTTACTGTCTACGTGGGCGTGCCGCTAAAGTCACCCAGCACAGGCGACCGCCCCGAGATTTTGTCCGGTAAGAATCAATTTCCAAACCCTTGTTTACATAGGATTCTTTTTCCTTTTTAATCTTCTTAACTTTCGCAATCACCCGAAGAATTTCCTAACTTCTCACAAACCTCATCCTAAATCCTTTAAACCCAAAATAGCATAAACCTAGATTATTTTCTACAAGATTTCCAACCCATTTCACCAACACATTTTAAGTTTTAATTCTCTAAAATTAACTCCACTTCCATTTCTTACACTCCAGGAATCCACTTCCTATGAACAGCTAACATTATTCTATGTCATTTTACCCATTTTCTCAACTCCAAAGAATAGTTTCAAAGCATTAAACAACCTTCATATTAATGCAAGGAAACAACATTTAGAGTTAATGAGCATTTAAATGAAGAGAAGAGGTCATAATAACTTACTTTAGCCAATATCTGAAGATGAAATGATGATTTTCTTGGTTTGATGAACTCCCTAAATGCTCCAAGCCGCAAAGTGCAAACTTGATTTGAAAATGGATAAGAAATGAAGCTTGAGTGGAGTCTTGGAAGGAGAGGCTTTCAATATGGATCTTCCATGGAAAATGATAAGGGAGAAGGAGAGAATGATGAGGAAGGAAAGAAGGAGGATGGTAAAGTGAGGGGGAAAGTATGGGAGGGTATGGAGATTCGTGACCTGGGAGGGAAGGGGGGAGGGTTTTAAGGGATATGGTCCCCCCGCGCTTAATATTCAAGAACACCCATGATTTAAATAAAGCATATTTTTATTAAAATTTATTTATTATACCCAATTTAGCATATATTCTTTCTTTTTATCAAATTTCTATTTTTATATTTTGCATAGAAACGTTATTTTGTTTTCACCATCGTTTTATCCTGTCTGAGAAATCAAGTATATAAAAATGGACACATAATATTAACAATAATATTAAAAGCACACAATGTGATGCTAAATTAGTGCCTAGGGTTAGGGTCGTTTACACTTGCACACGTGTTCCGAGCTAGAGCGTCCTCAAAGCCCAACCCAAATTTCTTAAAACTTTTTAAACTTCGATTTAACTTACAACTTGACATACTTTGAAACAAAGCCATTTCCAATTAACTTCGTTTCTCTCTGCAGTGGAAGGAAGAGTTTGAATAACTTTTAAAAGTAACAACCTACTTTAATTACAAAAGACTTTGTTATAATGTAGAAACTAAGTTTTATACCCCGCCAACTCCGAAGAGGAATTATGCAAAATACATTTTCTACGCCAACCTATATGTACCTGAGCAATCCCCGAAATACCGCGTCCGAACTCCTTTAAGTCCTCGCTTGGCCGGTCCGCTTTGTCTCGGATCTAAAAACATTAAAGGGAGAGGGGTGAGAATAAATCTCAATGAAGCTATTATGAATGCGGCAATATGCCAAATAAGATGCAACACATAACAAGTTGCATACAACACGTTGAAAAGTGTAAGCACGCTTCCATTACCTTGGTTTACCTTTTCCCGATAAGAACGAGTGGTCGTACAACATTTGGATATAATAATGCTCCAATCTTAGGTGAAATTTATGCATGATACTCACATCTTATAAGACCCGTTTTTGAGGGAACCATATAAGATAGTAGCAACTGCGTAAGGCTTTTGGCTCAATACAGATGCTATAACCCCAACCTGTGGCCACAGAAGGGGACGGTCACAGATATAACATAATCCGATCACATTAGGTCACACTTCCATAATTGATCGCATTATGTTATACCCCCAACATCAGCTGATTAACAAATCATCAAGCACATAATAGTTACTTGAAATATAATCCACAAATGGGATAAACAACATAGCCACATGGTAAAATATACTCATGTTCCATCAATATCATAGTGCAACATTTATGTAATACACTAAGCATAATACAATTCATGAATATGTACTCAAGTAAGGTAACAAGGTATCAATAATTATCCCTAATTAGACAATATTCAATAATACATGATCTCTATAAGGATCCAAGTTTACTTCACCAAATGGAAGTCACATTTATAAGTGGTCAAACAAGATTGCCAAACAATTCCTGAGTCGTATTTAAAGTGCTTCCTTAGTTCCATTTCAACCCATTTAAAGTGTCATTAAGTGGTACAAATGTTCTATGTATAACTTAGGTTAAAAGGATTAATTCATCTCCGGTTTGGATTAGATTAGACTACTTTCAGACCGGGTAGGATCAAGCTAAGCGCTAGGGAGAAATCGAGAAAGGGAAGGGGAAAATTCTCGTGGGACACGGGCGACCGCCCACAAGAGATTTCATAAGGGTGCAAGGCCTTCGTCGGGTTGGGCGACCGCACAAGGTCACTTGGGCGACCGCCCAAGAAAGGGAAACCGAGGACCAAGCTTCGCCATGGGCGGCCGCTCAAGCCCCACGGGCGGCCGCTGCCCCCCACGGGCGACCGCCCATGACCAATTCCAGAACACTCGAATTTCCAACTCTTTTT